>OX422222.1:330701360-331901360 GCA_949130495.1 Sambucus nigra
GGATTTTTACGTTTGAATATGGAAAATATGGCTTTTTCAAAATTTCTTATTTTTCATGGTTTCAACTATGCATATAGGAAAACGCGTATGAGGTCGGCACTTAGGTCGTTATATGAGAGGGTTTGGCAGTCCGTCGTGTAACAACCCGTCCTTTTGGAGACAATTAAATTCCATAATGGAGTCTAAATTGGAATTTGGGGAATTTCCTGGAATAGTGATTTTTGGGATTTTCAAGGATTAGATGATTGTCGATGGGTGTTATATTTACTTTTAGGGTTAAGTAATTATATCGAGGTATTTTAATTATATGTCGCCATTGAGTAAAGCGACAAAAGTTAATATTTTAATTGGAAAACCCGTATTGAAAGATATTGGGTTAAAATAGGGGTTGTAGTCAAGTACCTCGGATGGGAATTTCGACTGCGCCATGAGTCTCAAAATAGCCGAGATAGTCGGGAAAGAGTGTCCGATTGTCGAAAATGAGTTTCGGGGAATTTTAGAGTTAAAAGGGCTCGTAATTGAGTAAACGAGTCATTTTTGGGTTTTAAGGGGTATAAACCCTTTTCTCCTTATATAAGGAGGGAGAGTGGGAGAGAATAGAAAGAAAAGAGAAAGAAAAGAGAGAAGAGAGAGAGGAAGGAAGAAAAAGAGGAGAAAAAGGAGATTTTGGGCCAAACTCCGTCGGACTCGACTCGGGATCGTCGGATTTTATCCACGAGGCAAGTGTTTACTTGATTTATTTACTTTTGAGTATAAATCTCATATCGTAGTTTGGTATTAACAAACCCTAAATATTTTGGGTTTGGTTTTCGTTGATAAAACGGGTTTTTGGGAGTTAAAACGAATAAACCCCAATAATATTTCAATTTGAGGAACTTAAGATTTAATCCAAATTAGTTATTGGTTTCGGGTTCTAGGATGTTTAGAACCCTTCTCATATGTGTATATGTTGTTGGTTGAGGTTGTAGTATGTTGGGAGAGGAGACAAAAGCATAGGAGAAGCTTTAATGGTCGAAATAGTCTCGGAGAAGACGATAAACTGTAGGCAGCGTGCTTGCCGAATCGATTCGGCCTAGAGGGGAATCGATTCGCCTCTTAGTTAAAAAATGAAAATTGTATATATTTTCGATACGGTTGCGTGGGCGGTGACCCCGTATTTTTTTGATTTTTTTGGATTTATAGTGATTTTTCTATAGAAAGTTGTCCGAGATCGAAATCGTTAGTTAGAAATCAAACTTGAGATTGGGAGAATTAAGACTAGAGTGGTTTGGAGATAAATATTAGGGGTTCCTAAATAGAGAGTGGGGACCTCTAGATCACTATTTGAGCGAAATGTAGTCCTTGGATTTGTGGGAAGAAAATCCACAACCTATTTAATTTAAGGGTATTCGGGGGAGAATAATCCCTGAGATATTTCGGTAGGGCATTTAGGCCAATATAATTATGCGCATAGGAAAACATAATTATATTGATATTGGTTGAGCGAATCCTACGAGATTATTAGGATAGAATTGGGAATATATGTATTCACTTAGAGTGAATCAATATATTTAGAGATATCCGCTAAATCCTTAGATGAGAATAAGGTATTTATTATTCATAAACCGAGGAAATAGTTTGGGTAGAGTATCATGCGTATATGAATGCATGATTATGATTCTTTGAGAGAATCTTTGGTATTATTGGTCATCACTAGATGAGATTGGAAATTATGGCCATTTATATATATTCGAGGAGGAATATATGGTATATATATACTATGTGACTAAAGTATATATAAGATATGATACGGATGTGTATTATATAGTATATTCCTTGTGCATAAGAACAAGGTATATATGTTTATGAGAATAAATGATTTTGAGAATGTAAAAATGAATGTTTTCAAATGGATAAAGAAATGATTTTCATAAATGATAATTTATGGATAGACACCTCTCTAAATCTCTATCATAAGGGAAGTTGCGCACGTGAGGTGAAGCCCCCTGACTAATGAATGCAGGGTGGATATAGTCCTAGGCCATATGAGCGATTATTGTATATTTTTTTGCGATGGTGAGGTAATTCGGGGTGTGGTTATGACTCTTCCGCAGGCATATGGCCGATTCCCGACGTTTCGGTAGGTTCCCAGGTTGTCTTGTTTGATAGGCCTTCGAAGATGATAGCCATTTAGGGGCGCGTCTAGTGGGAAAACCAGGAGGGATGGTCTTAGATATGTTAAAGTAATTCATGATAATAAATTGGCTTTAAATACATTTCCCGGATGGAAGAAGGGAAGTGGGATACACGATTTGGCTTCGGATACATTTCTCGAATGGAAGATGGGAAATGGAAGCATGTGATATGGAAAAATAATTTTTATGATAAGAAAAATGGCTTTTGAATACATTTCCTTGATGGAAGAAGGTAAATGGGATGTTATAAAATGGAAAAGCATTTTTATGATAATAAAACTGGCTTTTAAAAAGTTATATGATATGTTAAAGCAATTCATGATTATGAATTGGCTTTTAAATACATTTCCTGGATGGAAGAAAGGAAATGGAAAGTTTTGAAATGAAATTGAAATGGAAAACATTTGGTAAATGAAAATAGAATGAATCTCGGTCCGTAAAATATTATCCGGATGTATATTATAAGAAGAATATAAGAATGAATGTGATATGTATATATATATAAGAATGTAGGTATATATTTATACTTTAGTTTTGTGCTACGTGTCTAATGGATCTCGACGATCGACCTTACCGCGTAGTAGTGTATCGGGGGGTTCCTTATTTGGATTTCGCTTTGTGAGACACCCCATGCACGAACATGGCGTAGTGTTGGGACTAGGGAGAATTTGAGCCCTTAGTACTTGGGTTGTTTAGGGTTGGATAGGTTGTGGGTGATGGATTAGTTAGGCTTGGTGGTTGGACTAGGAGGTTTAGAGGTATGCGCTAGGTGTGCATTATTAGAAGAGAGGTGAGGGGTATCTCATGGGAGTACGATACCAAATTTATATATGAGATAAAACATTTTTCTAAAAAAAATAAGGCATTTATACACTTGCTAAATATTTTCAAAACTCAGGCTCTGACCCGTTTATCTACTTTTTCTTTCTTGCTATATATATATATATATATATATATATATATATATATATATATATATATATATATATATATATTATATAGGTGTCCAGACACAGGGATGCCTGGATGACACTTCTTTCGAGTCAGACGCCAGCTGCAGCAGCTGTGGATGCGTACAGGTTCTCGATAGACGCTTCCATTCTTGTAATCTAGATAGGAGGTATTGTATAAACATTCGGGTTAACTACCCAACTGCATTTATTTACTCTTTCATCGCCTTTTAATGCGGCATTCGATATGGTTGTATATTTTGACCGAGTGTTCGGTTATTTTATTTCATTTCAGTTTCATTTACGCAAACTCTGTGGATGTTTTATTTGTAGTTATTTAAAAAAGAGTAGTTAAGTAAAATTTTGACGCCAGCCTAATAGGTTATTAGTAATTAAAATGGATTTTCGACAGTGATGCTAAGAATGATCCATATGAGACTCCTGTTTTAATTTGATATAGGAGTGATCGCCCGGTATTTTATTAGGCGGGGTTGTCATAGATGGTATCAGAGCATCAGGTTCTAGTGTCCTTAGGAATCTGTGCGAACGTACTACGCTTTCAACGTTGCCCTCGATTTTTTGTAGAGCCTTATGATTAGGATTATTGAATTCCTCTTGTGAGATTTCGTTCTCCTGCCATGCGCTCATTCGAGGTTCGTATGTTGATCGAGGATGAGTGACCAAGGAAGGCCGTGATGAGGGCTGTAGGAGGCAGTGAGTGGTGGAGTTTCCTTTTCATGAAGAAGTTAAGGGGAACTAGTGAAGTGATTATCAGGATCGCGGATATGGATTCCAAGATACTGAGAAACTTAAAAGGGTCGGGGTGACCCGAGATGGGGCATTGATTAAGAAACTCTTGGTTTAGTTATGACATGTGTATTAAGACCGAGAACTTTTTGGAGTAGCTAGGGTGATAGGTGAAGTTGTTGTTATGAGTTGCACCTCAGTTAAAGGAGGCTTGTTCTGTGTGACGAGATTGAGTCAGAGTATTTTATTAGCCCTAGATTCGTGTGTGATACGAGTTTGTAAATAGTATCGATAACGTTATGTAGTATATATTTATGTGTTTTTTCGCGATAGCGGGTATCTATTTTCTTTATTCACTGTGAAGAGCGGGTGTTAGTATATTAAGTATATATCAGATCGGTATTACTCATTTTGTGTGCGTGTTATATAAGTATTGTGTTATTTTGTGCAGAATATGATATTCGTTGTTTGAACCGATAGCAGGCTAATGAGAGCAAGACTATCGTGTCCGCGCTTCCAGGTTGGAACAGGTTGTTGTTGCGATATCTTGCCTGGATACAGGTTCAGTTCGCCTTTGTTAATATGGATATGTGGAACTCGGGTAAGCAGAGGTTTTATTATCATGATATGAGTTCATGGAGACCTTATAGATGTTATTTAAGGTATGCACGGATGATTGTTGAGAGATGAGTTTAAGCTCATTATTGATTGCTCAAGGACTGAGTGGGGTGCGAGCGCTTAGTGGTATGACTCCTTGATAGATATGGGAGTTCGAACCACATTTGGTTGAAAGAGGGGATAGAATTATCCCGGTTCCATATTCGAAAGTAACAGACCTCCATGACCGACGAAGTTAAGTAGTAGTGTGTTGGAGGGGTTCTTTGTTTGGATTTCGCTTTGCGAGACGCGCCACGCATGAACCTTAATGACATCGGGAGAGGAGAGATGTTATAGGATGCAAGGATGTGGGTTTTTTGGATAAGTCATATAGTGTGGATGAAACACTATAGAATATGAGCCGTGTGATGATGGTATGCTTATGGAAATATTATGCTATGGAAAAGCACAAAAGTGGTCCTCTCACCACAAGTGGGTGGGTGAAGTAGGACTTAGAGAAATTGATTCGAGGATTATAACCAGGCCTTAATAAAAAGGAAAATTTTAGAGGAAGTATCTTTTGGGTATGATGTTCATAATGCTTTTGCAGAGAGTTGGCGCTACGGTTAGTTATATTTCCTTTTCGTAAAGGTGGAAGGATAGAAAAGCATAAATGAGTTAATAGGTTAGTGAGGTAGGAATTAGGACGTCCCGCTAGTGTGCCTTAGGCCGTTATATCTCGATGACCGACGATGCGAGGGAGTAGTGTAACGAGAGGGTTCCTTATCTGGATTTTGCTCTGCGAGATGTCCCATGCATGAAACCGAGCAAATTTCGGAAGTTAAGAGAGGCCTTGGGCACTAGGGATATACTTAGGATTATACTCGTTTCGCGTAGATAGGGCAATGCATAGACCGTAGCAATATTAGGATGTACGTTCAATAGATTTGGTAGCGCCGATATAGGAAGATTTTTTAAAGTAAACCACGAGAAGATTGGTTGGTTAACCTTGAGAAGAATTGAATTTCATGGGTTGGAAGGACCCATACGTGAGTATTACACTAAGGAAATGAGGCCCTTATTTAGAGAGAGTGTTATGTGTTGGACGTTTGCAATGGATGTGCAGATGTGCACGGATTAAAAAGGGTGTATGGACACCTTTATAAGTTAGTTTATCTACCTCCTGAGATGGAAGGAATGTAGTATAATATAGTATAAACCTTGTTAGAGGTGAGTGATGATTGAGTATACAGTTAAAAACTACGAGGTAGTACCATTCCACGTTGAGGATTTAGGGTGTGGAGTGATTCACGATCCTAGGGTAGCGTTGGTTGTATCTGAATTTCGAGGACGAAATTCCCTTGTAAGGGGGGGAGTATGTAACAACCCGTCCTTTTGGAGACAACTAAATTCCATAATGGAGTCTAAATTGGAATTTGGGAAATTTCCTGGAATAGTGATTTTTGGGATTTTCAAGGATTACATGATTGTCGATGGGTTTTATATTTACTTTTGGGGTTAAGTAAATATTTTGAGGTATTTTAATTATATGTCGTCGTTGAGTACAGCGACAAAAGTTGAGATTTTAATTGAAAAACCCGTATTGAAAGATATTGGGTTAAAATAAGGGGTTGCGGCCAAAAGCCTCAGATGGGAATTTCGATTGCACCATGAGTCTCAGAATGGCCGAGATAGTCGAGAAAGAGTGTCCGATTGTCGAAAATGAGTTTCGTGGAATTTGTGAGTTAAAAGGTCTCGTAATTGAGTAAACGAGTCATTTTTGGGTTGTAAGGGGTATAAACCCTTTTCTCCTTATATAAGGAGGGAGAGTGGGAGAGAATAGAAAGAAAAGAGAAAGAAAAGAGAGAAGAGAGAGAGGAAGGAAGAAAAAGAGGAGAAAAAGGAGATTTTGGGCCAAACTCCGCCGAACTCGACTTGGGATTGTCGGATTTTATCCACGAGGCAAGTGTTTACTTGCTTTATTTACTTTTGAGCATAAATCTCATATCGTAGTTTGGTATTAACAAATCCTAAATATTTTGGGTTGGGTTTTCGTGGATAAAACGTGTTTTCGGGAGTTAAAACGAATAAACCCATATAATATTTCAATTCGAGGAACTTAAGATTTAATAGAAATTAGTTGGTTTCGGGTTCTAGGGGATTTAGAACCCTTGTCATATGTGTATATGTTGTTGGTTGAGGTTGTAGGCTGTCGGGAGAGGAGACAAAAGCTTAGGAGAGGCTTTAATGGCCGAAACAGTCTCGGAGAAGACGATAAACTGTAGGCAGTGTGCTTGCCGAATCGATTCAGCCTAGAGGGGAATCGATTCGTCTCTTGGTTAAAAAATGAAAATTGTATATCTTTTCGATACGGTCGCGTGGGCGATGACCGCGTATTTTTTTGATTTTTTTTTGGATTTATAGTGATTTTTCTACGGAAAGCTGTCCGAGATCGAAATAGTTAGTTA
Source organism: Sambucus nigra (assembly GCA_949130495.1). Classification (NCBI taxonomy): domain Eukaryota; kingdom Viridiplantae; phylum Streptophyta; class Magnoliopsida; order Dipsacales; family Adoxaceae; genus Sambucus; species Sambucus nigra. The sequence goes on from OX422222.1 coordinate 330,708,297, forward strand.
GAAATCAAACCAGATATTGGGAGAATTAAGGCTAGAATTGTTTGGAGATAAATATTAGGGGTTCCTAAATAGAGAGTGGGGACCTCTAGATCACTATTTGAGCGAAATGTAGTCCTTGGATTTGTGGGAAGGAAATCCACAACCTATTTAATTTAAGGGTATTCGGGGCAGAATAATCCCTGAGATATTTCGGTATGGCATTTAGGCCTATATAATTATGCGCGTAGGAAAACATAATTATATTGATATTAGTTGAACGAATCCTACGAGATTATTTGGATGGAATTGGGAATATATGTATTCACTTAGAGTGAATCAGTATATTTGAAGATATCCACTAAATCCTTAGATGAGAATAAGGTATTTATTATTCATAAAGTGAGGAAATACTTTGGGTAGAGTATCATGCATATATGAATGCATGATTATGATTCTTTGAGAGAATCTTTGGGATTATTGGTCATCGCTAGATGAGATTGGCAATTATAGCCATTTATATATATTCGAGGAGGAATATATGGTATATATATACTATGTGATTAAAGTATATTTAAGATATGATACGAATGTGTATTATATAGTATATTCCTTGTGCATAAGAACAAGGTATATATGTTTATGAGAATAAATGATTTTGAGAATGTAAAAATGAATGTTTTCAAAATGGAAAAAGAAATGATTTTCATAAATGATAATTTATGGATACACACCTCTCTAAATCGCTATCATAAGGGAAGTTGCGCGCGTGAGGTGAAGCCCCCTGACTAATGAATGTAGGGTGGATATAGTCCTTGGCCATATGAGCGATTATTATATGTTTTTCTAGGATGGTGAGGTAATTCTGGGTGTGGTTGTGACTCTCCCATAGGCATATGGCCGCTTCCCGACATTTCGGTAGGTTCCCAGGTTGTCTTGCTTGATAGGCCCTAGAAGATGGTAGTCATTTAGGGGCGCGTCCAGTGGGAGAACCAGGAGGGATGGTCTTAGATATGTTAAAGAAATTCATGATAATAAATTGGCTTTAAATACACTTCCCGGATGGAAGAAGGGAAATGGGATACACGATTTGGCTTCGGATACATTTCCCGAATGGAAGAAGGGAAATGGAAGCATGTGATATGGAAAAAAGCAGTTTTATGATAATAAAAATGGCTTTTGAATACATTTCCTCGATGGAAGAAGGGAAATGGGATGTTATAAAACGGAAAAGCATTTTTATGATAATAAAACTGGCTTTTAAAAATTTATATGATATGTTAAAGCAATTCATGATAATGAATTGACTTTTAAATACATTTCCTGGATGGAAGAAAGGAAATGGAAAGTTTTGAAATGAAATTGAAATGGAAAACATTTGGTAAATGAAAATAGAATGAATCTCGGTCCGGAGATATTATCTGGATGTATATTAGAAGAAGTATATAAGAATGAATGTGATATGTGTATATATATATATAAAAGAATGTAAGTATATATTTATACTTTAGTTTTGTGCTACGGGTCTAATGGATCTCGACGATCGACCTTACCGCGTAGTAGTGTATTAGGGGGGTTACTTATTTGGATTTCGCTTTGCGAGACACCCCACGCACGAACATGGCTTAGTGTTGAGGCTAGGGAGAAGTTGAGACCTTAGTACTTGGGCTGTTTAGGGTTGGATAGGTTGGGGGTGATGGATTAGTTAGGCTTGGTGGTTGGACTAGGAGGTTTAGAGGTATGCTCTAGGTGTGAACTATTAGAAGAGAGGTGATGGGTATCTCATGGGAGTGCGATACAAAATTTAAATATGCGATAAAACCTTTTTCTAAAAAAAATAAGGATTTTTTGCACTTGCTAAATATTTTCAAAACTCGGGCTCTGACCCGTTTATCTACTTTTCCTTTCTTGTTCTCTCTCTCTCTCTCTCTCTCTCTATATATATATATATATATATATATATATATATATATATATATATATATATGGGTGTCCAGACACAGGGACGCCTGGATGGCACTTCTTTTGAGTCAGACGCCAGCTGCAGCAGCTGTGGATGCGTTCAGGTTCTCGATAGACGCTTCCATTCTTGTAATCTAGATAGGAGGCATTGTATAAACATTCGGGTTAATTACCCAACTGTATTTATTTACTCTTTCACTTCCTTTTAGTGCGGCATTCGATATGGTTGTATATTTTGACCGAGTGTTCGTTATTTTATTTCATTTCAGTTTCATTTACGTAAACTGTGTGGATGTTTTATTTGTAGTTATTTAAAAAAGAGTAGTTAAGTAAAAATTTGATGCCAGCCTAATAGGTTATTAGTAATTAAAATAGATTTTCGAGAGTGATGCTAAGAATGATCCATATGAGACTCCTGTTTTAATTTGATATAGGAGTGATCGCCCGGTATTTTATTAGGCGTGGTTGTCATAGATGGTATCAGAGCATCAGGTTCTAGTGTCCTTAGGAATCTGTACGGACATACTACGCTGTCAACGTTGATCTCGATTTGTTGTAGAGCCTTATGATTAGGATTATTGAATTCCTCTTGTGAGATTTCGTTCTCCTGCCATGTTATAAAATTATAGTGAATCTTTTGCGCGCTCATTCGAGGTTCGTGTGCTGATCGAGGATGAGTGACCAAGGAAGGCCATGATGAGGGCTGCAGGAGGTAGGGAGTGGTGGAGTTTCCTTTTCATGAATAAGTTAAGGAGAACTAGTGAAGTGATTATCAGGATGGCGGCTATGGATTCCAAGATACTGATAAACTTAAAAGGGTCGGGGTGACCCGAGATGGGGCATTGATTAAGAAATTTTTGGTTTAGTTACGACAAGTGTATTAAGTCCGAGAACTTTTTGTAGTAGCTAGGGTGATAGGCGAAGTTGTTGTCATGAGTTGCACCTCAGTTGAAGGAGGCTTGTTCTGTGTGACGAGATTGAGTCATAGTATTTTATTAGCCCTAGATTCATGTGTGATACGAGTTTGTAAATATTATCGATAACGTTATGTAGTATATATTTATGTGTTTTTCCGCTATAGCGGGAATCTATTTTCTTCATTCGCTGTGAAGAGCGGGTGTTAGTATATTAAGTATATATACGATCGGTATTACTCATTTTGTGTGTGTGTTATATAAGTATTGTGTTATTTTTTGTAGAATATGATATTCGTTGTCCGGAGCGATAGCAAGCTAATGAGAGCAAGACTATCGTGTCCGCGGTTCCAGGGTGGAACGGGTTGTTGTTGCGACATCTCGCCTGGATACAGGTTGAGTTCGCCTTTTTTAATATGGATATGTGAAACTCAGGTAAGAAGAGGTTTCATTATCATGATATGAGTGCATGGCGACCTTATAGATGTGATTTAAAGTATGCATGGATGATTGTTGAGCTGTGAGTTTAAGCTCATTATTGATTGCGCAAGGACTGAGTGGGGTGCGAGCGCTTAGTGGTATGGCACCTGGATAGAGATGGTAGTTCAGACCAGATTTGGTTGAAAGAGGGGATAGGATTATCCCGATTGCATATTCGAAAATAACGGACCTCCATAACCGACGAAGTTAAGTAGTAGTGTGTTGGAGGGGTTCCTTGTTTGGATTTCGCTTTGCGAGACGCTCCACGTATGAACCTTAATGACATCGGGAGTGGAGAGATGTTATAGGATACAAGGATGTGAGTTTTGTGGATAAGTCATATTGTGTGGCTGAAACACTATAGACTATGAGCCGTGTGGTGATGGTATGCTTATGGAAATATTGTGCTATGGAAAAGCACAAAAGTGCTCCTCTCACCACAAGTGGGTGGGGGGAAGTAGGACTTAGAGAAATTGATTCGAGGATTATAGCCATGCCTTAATAAAAAGGAAAATTTTAGAGGAAGTATATTTTGGGTATGATGTTCGTAACTCTTTTGTAGAGAGTTGGTGCCTCGGTTAGTTAGATTTCATTTTCGTATAGGTGGAAGGATAGAATAGCAGAAATGCGTTAATAGGTTAGTGAGGTAGGAATTAGGACGTCCCGCTGGTGTGCCTTAGGCCGTTATATCTCGATGATGGACGATGCGAGGGAGTAGTGTAACGGGAGGGCTCCTTGTCTGGATTTCGCTCTGCGAGACGTCCCATGCATGAAACCGAGCAAATGTTGGAAGTTGAGAGAGGCCTTGGGCACTAGCGATATACTTAGGATTATACTCGTTTCGCGTAGGTAGGGCAATGCATAGGCCGTAGCAGTATTAGGATGTAAGTTCAATAGAGTTGGTAGTGCCGATATAGGAAGATTTTGGGAAGCAAACCACGAGAAGATTGGTTGGTTAACCTTGAGAAGAATTGAATTTCGCAGGTTGTAAGGACACATATGTGAGTATTACGCCGCGGAAATGAGGCCCTTGTTTAGAGAGAGTGTTATGTGTTGGACGTTTGCAATGGATGTGCAGATGTGCACGGGTTAAAAAGGGTGTATGGACATCTTTATAAGTTAGTTTATCTACCGCCTGAGATGGAAGGAATGTAGTATAGTATAGTATAGTATAAACCTTGTTAGAGGTGAGTATTGATTGAGTATACAGTTAAAAGCTATGAGGTAGTACCATTCCACGTTGAGGTTTTAGGGTGTGGAGTGATTCACGATCCTAGGTTAGCGTTGGTTGTATTTGAATTTCGAGGATGAAATTACCTTATAAGGGGGGGAGTATGTAACAACCCATCCTTTTGGAGACAATTAAATTCCATAATGGCGTCTAAATTGGAATTTGGGGAATTTCCTGGAATAGTGATTTTTGGGATTTTCAAGGATTAGATGATTGTCAATGGGTGTTATATTTACTTTTGGGGGTAAGTAAATATGTCGAGGTATTTTAATTATATGTCGCCATTGAGTAAACCGACAAAAGTTAAGATTTTAATTGGAAAACCCGTATTGAAAGATATTGGGTTAAAATAGGGGGTTGCAGTCAAGTACCTCGGATGGAAATTTCGACTACGCCATGAGTCTCGAAATGTCCGAGATAGTTGGGAAAGAGTGTCCGATTGTCGAAAATGAGTTTCGGGGAATTTTAGAGTTAAAAGGGCTCGTAATTGAGTAAATGAGTTGTTTTTTTGTTTTAAGGGGTATAAACCCGTTTCTCCTTATATAAGGAGGGAGAGTGGGAGATAATGGAAAGAAAAGAGAAAGAAAAGAGAGAAGATAGAGAGGAAGGAAGAAAAAGAGGAGAAAAAAGAGATTTTGGGCCAAACTCCGTCGGACTCGACTCGGGATCGTCGGATTTTATCCACGAGGCACGTGTTTACTTGATTTATTTACTTTTGGGCATAAATATCATATCGTAGTTTGGTATTAACAAACACTAAATATTTTGGGTTGGCTTTTCGTGGATAATATGGGTTTTCGGGAGTTAAAACGAATAAACCCCAATAGTATTTCAATTTTTTCTGCGATGGGGAGGTAATTCTGGGTGTGGTTATGACTCTCCCGCAGGCATATGGCCGCTTCCCAACGTTTAGGTATGTTCCCAGGTTGTCTTGTTTGATAGGCCCTGGAAGATGATAGCCATTTAGGGGCGCATCCAGTGGGGAAACCCGGAGGGATGGTCTTAGATATGTTAAAGCAATTCATGATAATAAATTGGCTTTAAATACATTTCCCGGATGGAAGAAGGGAAGTGGGATACACGATTTGGCTTCGGATACATCGAATAAGTCTCGTCGGCCATCGCCACCACCCTCGCATCCTCTAACATCTCCCACTATAGCCTCATGTACATCAGGGGACTTACAAGTGGCAGCGTCACATCTTCCTCCACCACCTGTAAGACTACTTTCTCCCCCAGATACCAGGAGTAACTGAACTCATGCGCCAGCAGACGGTGCAGCTGCGCATTCCCCTCGGTCACCTCCGTGTGCTGGATGGTCGTTCCCCAGGGATAGAAGGTCACCTTCAAAACGAGATGGGGAAGTCGCATAAAGTGGTTCGAACGACATGTGGAAGTGGTTCGAATGACATGTCATTCTGGTTCGAACGACATGTCATCTGGTTCGAGCGACAAAAGGAATTTTTGGGAATTTTCTTAGACTCGAGTTTTGAGTTTACCGGTTTATTGGAGTGAGAGAAACTTCCAAATAGTAAATTTAAATAATACGCAATTTCAGGAAAGTATGTGAGAATAAATACTTTAATTATTTCAGTATAGAGAGAATATACCTTGGAGATTATGAGAGAGATAGTAATCTAAATATTTATACTACACGTAGAGATGAGATTAAACTACGTATGAGGAGTATATATGTTCGTTGGAAAAATACCTATAAATTATAATAGGATGTGTGTATGACTATTATGGGAAATTATTGTTAAGAGCACTAATGGGTGGTAATTCGGGGGTGCAAGAATCTTATAGTTAAGCGCACTAATGAGTGAACACTCGGGGGTGCAGAAATTCTATTGTTAAGTGTACTAATGGGTGATAACCCGGGGGAGGTCATGTGAATTTTAGAGATTTAGAGTTTTCTGTGAGAAATCCGATGTTATCGAATTTATTATGACTAAGTGTAATGTCATGCAAAATCAACACGGTGTCACCATGAATAGAATGTGGGGTGACAATGACACTAGATTTAAAGAAGCTAAAGTATATCTTTATTGTGATAGCCTCGGGATCAAACATGAATGTTTTTATCGTAAAGACTCCTTAGTAAAATGAGATTGTTAAGAAGAATAATCGGACGACTGAGGAGATCGCTAGATCTATGCTTCTAGGTTGTAGAGTTGTTAGGAGATTTTGGGCATAGGCGGTGTCTACAGCATGCCACATGGTCAATAGGGTTTACCTTCGTCCACACACACTTCAGAGGCCTTATCAATTATGGACTGGAAAGAAGCCCAACCTTTCATATTTTTGTGTCTTTAGGAGCAAATGCTATATCCTACACGATAGAGATCAATTAGGAAAGTTTGACTCCCGGAGTGACGAGGGAATATTGTTAGGATATTCATCGACTAGTAGAGCATACTGGGTGTTTAACCTGAGAAGCTCTAAGGTTATGGATTCAATAAATGTCACCAAACAAGATGACGAACCATCAGCGTTTGTTGATTCTAACATTTTGTGTGAGGATGATTCACTTCCTACTGATGATCCCATTGTCCCTCACACACCCAAGGTGGACCCTACTCCTGACTTAGGGGACACACCTGATTGGGTTCGCAAGAGTCATGACCATACTACCATTTTAGGTGATCCCACCTTAGGTGTTAAGACTCGTTCTTAGATAGAGAATATGGTTAACTTTTTGTGATACACATCTAAAGTCGAGCCCAAGAACGTCAAAGAAGTATTCAATGATGAATACTAGAAATCAGCTATGTAGGATGAGTTGCTTCAGTTTAGAAAGAATGATGTCTGGGAACTTGTCCCCCGACCTAGTGAGAAGAATGTGATTGGTACTAAGTTGATCTACAAAAATAAGATGCATGAGAATGCTACCATTAACGGAAATAAGGCTAGGTTGGTCGCTCAAGGCTACACATAGATAGAGGGTGTAGACTTTGATGATACATTTGCTCATATTGTGAGGCTTAAGTCGGTCCGTTTACTACTCGCCATCGCATGTCATATACGCTCAAGCTATATCAGATGGATGCCAAGATTTCCTTTCTTAATGGAAATCTACAGGAGGAATTTTATGTGGAACAACCAAATGGGTTTGAAGACCCTAAGCACCCACACCCTAATCACGTCTATTTCTGAGAAAAGCCCTATATGTTTTGAAGCAAGCACCTCATGATTGGTATGAGAAGCTTACTTCCTGTCCCTTAGCCACTGTCTTCATGAGAGGGGGAGTTGATAAGATATTATTTGTTAGGAGAGGAGATGGTGTTATTTTAGTTGCCCAGGTCTAAGTGGACGACATAGTCTTTTGATCCACGTTCTCCTGATATGCTCACGCCTTTGAGGAGGAGATGAAGAGTGAGTTTGAGATGTGCATGGTTGGTGATATTAGTTTCTTCCATGGTGTCTTGGTTCGTCATCTACAGGATGGGATATTCATCTCTCAATCCAAGTATGCTAGATAACTAATTAAGAAATTTAGTTTAGACTCTGCTAAGAACGCACGTACCCTGATGAGTACCTCAATAAAGCTTAGCAAGGAAACTTCAGGTAGGGTGTAGAGAAAACCTTATATAAGAGTATGATAGGTAGTCTTTTATACTTAACTACCAGTCGTCTCGACATCGCCTTTAGTGTTGGAGTCTATGCATGATATCAGGCATCCCTGAAAGAGTCACACGTATTCCATCTTAAATGTATTATCAGATACGTGAGTGGGAATCTCTCATTTGGCATTTGGTATTCCTTTGGTACCGATAATCATTTATCTGCCTATTCAGATACTGATTGGGCTGGGGATACAGATGGATGGAGAAGCACTTTTGGTGGGTATTTCTATTTTGGTTATGCTCATGTCTCTTGGTTGAGCAAGAAGTAAAACTACATCCCTTTGTCCACTACGGAGGCTAAGTACATAACCGTCGGGAGTTGTTGCACGTAACTTATGTGGATGAAGCCGATGTTGGAGGATTATGCGATATCATAGGACAGTATGAATATTTCCTATGAAATTACGAGCGCCATACACATATCCCACAATTCAGTCTAGCAGTTGCGCACAAAACACATTAGGATGTGCGAGCATTTTATTCGTGAGCTAGTTGAAGAAAAGATCGTATCCTTGAGTTTTGTGTCTACCGACCTCCAGTTAGTCGATATTTTCTCGAAGCCTTTAGATTCCCTTAATTCAAGAGTCTTGGGAAGTCTTTAGGAATTTTCACAGTTGACCGAGGGGTTGTCCCATGCCTATAATATGATGGATTTTCATGCTCATATAATATGATTCATGTTGCTAGACTGTATCATTTGTATCATATTTTCTACATCTTTTAAGAAAAATACTTAAAGATTTTCAGATTTTGTTTTGCAAATTTGAAAAAATCCAAAAAGATTGTGTTTTTAATAAATTTTTGAAAAAGACAAAAAGATTTTCTATTTTTTTAAAAAAAATTGACAAATACAAAAAGATTTTATTTTTATAAATTTTTTAAAAAACATAAAAAGAGTTTTGTATTTTGTTTACACCATTTCTGGATGAACATTTAAAATAGCCATAGTCACAACTTCATCTGATATTCCACTTGACTGTTTGATAGTGATTTGAGATACTACATCATTTCATCCATGTGCTTTATAATGTTTGGATTCATTAAGATGTGATTAGGGATATCTTTCTACATGTTTGGCTCATTATCTCATTTAATGCACACGCACAGTTTTATTCGAATTTTGTATTTGAGACTATCGCATGTTGCTTTGGGTGTTCCCATCTCAATTCTGCTTATGCAACGAACCAAATGCGATAAAACCAGAATAATAAAAGTAGTGCATGTCATATCTGTTGATTGTGAGGATTCTATTTCAATATTTATATGAGAAAACGGGGAAGTGATACGAAAGGTAATCATAATATCCTTTGCGATTAAGTCACCGTTTAATTCGGGTGAAAAAAGTGTGGCATTGAAAACGTAGCCAAGACCCAAAGAATTGAAAAGAGAAAAAAAAGTGTGGCATTGATAAAAATAGCCAAGGCCAAACTAGTATAAGATAATATGATCATTCGCAAGAAAAGATATATCAATATATGATAATTTTTACAGTTGAAGGAGTTTGGTCGGATTTGCATTTCAACAGTTTTGCACTTACTTAAAAATCTCAAGAAAGCATTAAATAGTTTTTGGCGTTATTGGTGTGGAAATCACTTTGAACTTTTATTTGTTGATTAGAGTAAGTCAATTTCTTATAATTCCACCATTTTTACACCTGAGGACGATGTTGAGTTCATTCGTTAGGAATATCAAAAATTCATTGAGCACATATATTATGTTTGTATGTATTGATTTTCCTATCGAAATTAATCACATCCCTTCATTTACACTATCACCGACTTGGTTATTTTCGTGTTATTTCATGGTGTGATTTTTGTTGTATATTTTTTAGTGAGAAAAATTTTGAAAAATTCAAAAAGAGAAAGTTTATTACCATATGACATTCTCTATTAGCATTCATTTGTGTTCTTCATATTTGTCTATTTGGGAACATCATAAAAAGGGGGAGAATGAATTGTGGGGACATATTTGTTTGATTTCATAATGACTTTCTTAAGCTTAATTGATATTTATTTTTGTTTATCATTATATTTCAAACTGTTGTGCATCACGGATATATGTTTCTTGTCTCATGTGTGTAGGTATCAAATTGAGGATTATTTTTGCACATCCTGATGATGACAAAGAAAGATTGAAATGTTGAAGAATTGAAGATTTTAAATATTTGTTTTGAAGACATGTCATTTTGTATTTCTAGTTTATGGGGATATTAGATTGTATGTCATTTGTTTTGAGTTTGGATAGCATAATTCGGATATTTTTTATGTATGTACCGGCATAGACATAGGGAGAGATTTGTAAGGACGTGATTTTATAAATGTCGGTTTAGAATCTAGGAAGTTTTCTGAGTGTCCTAAATTACAGCAAGTTTGTATGATGCCGCTACATTCGGCACATAAACACATTCAATCATGAAGACCTTGATTACAATCCAAAGTTATCTCGCACCCATCATCTTCTTACGTGCATAGTGCAACATCCCCACTACTCCACTCGCATTTATGGTAAAATAATATATTTGGAGTTTTTAATGGTTACATAATTATTTGGGAATTTTTATAAAATATTTTTAAGGATCTGAAATGTTTTTCTTCGCAAATAGAATTTTTTCTGAGTGTTGAGGCGAGAATTTTTTATCGCTGACGTCTTTTAAGCGACATGTGGATGTTGCCCGAATTCGTTCGAGCGACACTACTGCTCGTTCAAGTAATAGCCCTTTGTCATTCGAGCGGCGCATCGCCTTAATTTTCCTATAAAAAGAAGTGTTCAACATACACATTTTTCAAGTATTTGGTATCTCCATTTTTTACACAACAACTGCATATTTAGACTTCATCTTCTAAGATTTTTAACCCTTTGGGATTCACAAATCCTTCCCAAATAAATATGTGAATCTTTATAAACCTTAGATTAATTGTTTGACTCATATGGAGTGTTATTATGGAGAAGAAGACAGTTTCTCCATTACTAACTTGGAGCTCTTGTGGGATATCTTACCGACGCCGAGAAACCAACGCCTGCGGGTATTCGTGTGTCAAGATGTATTTCTCTGTATTTGAAAGTAGTTACACAATATATTGAAATAAGAATGTTTTCCTCTTTATGGGATTTTTCCTCATTTTTGTGATTGTTTGCGTGCTTGAATTTATTTAATTCGTCATTCACAATTAATTGCAAGAGTTAGGTTTTGGGCATAAAATTAGAACTTAATTAAACAAGTTTAATCATTGATTATTGACGCACTCTCAGAGGAGCTGCGTGCAATGGGACGACAATGTCCAACCCCAATTCTTCTAAAGGCTAAGGGTTGGTTAAAGCCTTGAGATCACTGGATGGATGATGGAGCATTATTGAGAACACTTAGCACTTGGGAGGCTGCATCTTTCTACATATATGGCCACTAGTACCCTCCTTTATGGCTTTGAATTCCAGAGGTCTTCCCCCTTCATGACTTCCACATATGCCCCCTTGCAGCTCATAGAGAACTTGGTTGATGTCGCTGAAAACCCACACTACACGTATGGACCAATAAAAGATTATTTTTAGAGCTTCCCTTTAGGGAACAGGTAAATCAAGTGACCTTGAATTTAATTTGGTGAGCCTGCTTTTTATCAACTGACACTGTATCTTCTTTCAAATATCTAATGATTGGATCCATCCAACTAAGATCCTGTGTACGACACCCTTATACTTCATGATGCTTGGATGAGCCAGATATTCAACTTCGATTGTTCTTTTGAGGCCGGAGTCGACAGTTGAAACTAAAGTAGCTAAAATATTTTAATGATTGTTATTTTCTCAAGATTTGTTTTGGAATTGGGTGTACTTGGATTTGGCAACCAAGTGTTGGTGATGACATGCGTTCATTTATAGAGTTATAGTCTCCTAATAATTAATTAGCTATAATACTTGAATTGTAGTAAATTGCAAGGTTACTAGAGTCAAGGGACAAATCCATTTTTAATACGGTGATATAAGCCTTATATTCAGCCTTGTTGTTGGATGCCTCAAAGTAATGTCGGATTCCTTGCTCAAGCACGGTATGGTATGGAGTGACTAAAAAAATTCTCACCCCTGATTATTTTGAATTGGATGACTCATCGACATAGAAGATCCGTTAGTTGAGTTGATCGGGGGGGCTCTCTAGTGGTCACCTGACCAGTGAGCTCTCTTTCATTTGATTGATGCCCAATAGCAAATTCAGCAATGAAGTTCGCCAAAACTTGTCATTTGATTGAAGTTCTAGGTCGGTAATGTATTTCAAACCTTCCCAGTTACACTGACACTTGGACATCCGTTCAGAGAGATTGCCCTTTCGGAGGATTGCTTTTAATATAAATAAAGTGATCACTACGGCAAAGTGCGCCTCAAAGTAGTGCTTCAACTTGCATGTGGTGATTACTATTAAGTAGGTGAGCTTTTTCAAAATTTCTTCTCGGCGTCTAGTAATATCTTTTTGACATAATAGTTTGGGGCCTAGTGCCCCTCTGAAAATGAAAAAAATTATATAGTACATATTGTTTATCTACGGTGTTAAAATATTTGAGTTATTCAAGTCGCATAGACTTAATTCGTATGAGTGAGGCGTGGTCTTGTCTCTAGATGGACCTTTTCAGATTGAAGATCTTCCACACTGCTAATTGAAGCCTTCCGTTACTGAAAATTAAAGTATATCATTTTACGGAGTTTGATTTAATTTGGGCTATTGCACACACTCATGTGTTTTCCAAATTGAGAAATTGTTTCATAAAAATGTTTTTGAAAAATACTTTTTATGAGTGGTGTATTTGTTTTTTATAATAGGAATCAAGACATATCTTTGTAAAATGAATCTAGAGAATTTTTAACTGGTCTCCTTCGAATGGCTAAAAAATGTAACCGTTCACATGGCTAAAAAGGTTCTTGTGCGCATGTCTATGGCTAGGATTACACACTGGATAAAATCGTGCGCATAGAGTAAGTGCACCATGAGTACGTCGACATCAGATTTTGAATTTTTACAATAAATTGCCTTGTTCCCCTCCATTTGTTTCTCTAAGATTCCCATCCTTTCAAAATATCTTATCCTAGGATATTTTCTAGTTTGGAAGGTTTAATTTCTCCCTCTATACCAAATTTAAAAATTCATTTGAGTGTGAATTTTTTTTTATCCGGAATGGGATCTACGCTTGGGAGTTGTATGTCAGTGGTTTGAACCCACATTTTGGACGAAGTTAAATCTATTTTTGGTTACATACATGATTTATTCTCCTTGATCTAAAATTGAAGGGATTCTCAGTTATTATAGAATTTGGAGTGTGGCATTGACTTTAAGGTAGAGAATGTACTTCTTCATTTATGATGTGGAGCTCACGGTTGATTCTCTTTGACAACGGGGGAAAGTTGAAAGGTTTATAGGTAACTACATGAGAGAGATTAAGTGAAAGGTATCTTCTTGTCTTTTGTAAAATTACTTTTTAAATAGAAATGAGAATTGGAATGCGTCAGGATTTTTACCCCTAGGTGGGGGTTTTACCTCATAAACCTTGTCTTGTGTATGATTGTGTTGTTTTTACTTTTACGCACACATTTGATCACACACATCACATCAATCTAACTTGGATATTGTGAATCTGAATAAAATTGATTTAGATGTGTTAGATATCATTTTTCTCATTTAGATCTCCTAATTTCATCATTGTGTGAGTAACTCAAATCATTTGGATAATCAATTTACTAGATCACGTGTGGGAACATTTGAAATTCCAAGTACTTTTGTTGAAATTAAAAATTGACCTCATGATGCTTTCAAACCTATTCACCCCCTCTAGGTTTGGTGTAGGTTGTTTACACACATTTTTTCATTGGTATAAGAGCTAAATTGCTCAAATAGGGTTAATAACCTGAGTCATATCTTTATTTTGTGTGTATACTTGCTAGATTGTGAGTTTCCATGGATATTCAGGATTTGTATGCTTTTGGTGTGAGTATGGACAATTTGCATTCATAATCATGTTCTTAATTTTCTAAAACACTACAATTAGATCTAGTGAATCTAGTTTTGAGATTGCACACAATGAGAATCATGATAGTGATGATGAGGAAATGAGCGAACTTAATCACAGGTACAGCAAATTGTTTCACGAGTTACTTAACTTGAAAAAGTTAAGCATCAAAATGAGAAATACGATCAAAGTTTTTGAAGAGGAGAGTGGATTTTTAAAATAAAATATGAAATGATTTTGCACTCAAACATGAGTTAAAATTAATGATCAAAATGTCTCTTTTGAAAGTCAAAACGATGATTTCCTTGAAATGAAATGGGAGCTTGAAAAGGAATGCAAAATGTTTGAACTAAAAAAAAAGAGTATCAAAATGAGATGATTTCTCTCAAGAGTGACTTGTTTAATGCCTTGAAGGGTAAACTTGCTTTAGAGTAACATTCAGAGAAAATAAATTTAATGCCTTTTGAAAAATCTATGATTCCAAATAGTATCAAAGGTATTGGATTTGATTATATTGATCCTCCTTTTAACTCTATCATGATTTTTATGCATGAAAAAAATATTATACACTAGATAGTTATACACAAGTAATGAATGAAAAAGTGGTTTCTATAGGAAAAAAAAACTTAAAGGGAAGGTCTTTCATGTCAAGAGCACAAATGTTAAGGTTGCTAAAGTTACGGTTAATCGAAATCTATAAACCAAAATTTGTTGCAAGACCTCAAAATCAAGAAATTGAAAGAAACGTTTTCAAAAAATAAGGACCTTACTTTAGACATCATACAACTTATATAAAATGAGAAAAAGTTTTTCAAAACCAAAGAGAACAACATTTTTTATGAAGGAATGTAAATTTAGATCCAAAATTATTTTAAACACATAAGTTCTCCTATTGCATTATGATAGGACACTTAAAAAAATTGTTTCAAAATCCAAAAGGATAAGCAATTTTCGTATCCTAAGTTCTCAAGAAAAAATGATTTTCAAAGAGTGAATGTTAAACATGAAAATTAATTAAAGACATCTAAAAGGGAAGTGAGTGATTTGAAAAGAGAAAGTCCAGTGAAGCCAAAATGGGTGAGAAAAGAGAGTCACAAGTGTTATATGGCTTTTAAAAAGGTTGAAAATTCAAATTCATTAATTTTTTCAAATTTTGGTAATTGTGTAAGAACAAATTTCACACCGAGTTAATTTGTCTTTCTTCTGTTTGGAGAAAACTCTTTGCAGTTAGGATTTGAGTTAGTTTGTACTTCAAGCCTATGATGCGTATTGAAGACTATAATGGCCAAGTAAACCGAGATCACATTATTTCGAGCTTCGCTCTGAGTTTCATCTTCAACATCCACGGTATCTCGATACGTTATGAATGCATATTATGTTTGATCCCTGGATACATTTTTGGGAGTTTTATTTTTCTAATGTTTACTGAGGGTATTTTTCGAAAAGGATTTTTAAAGAAAACTTTTTTTAGTTTTTGAAGTCATTTGAACGAGTTTCTCGTGTTATTCAAACAAAGTCATTTGTTTCATTCGAATGACTTCTTTAGCATGTTCAAGCGAGTTTGGGCATCCAACTCAAACAAGCTTCAAGTGACCTTCGATAAAAACGTTTCTTCTTGAAAAAAGATCACATTCAAGGCTCATTCGATACATGCGCAAACATGAATAGATACGTCAATCGAATGAGCTTATTTTGCTTCTAATGATATTGCTATAGTAATTCGAATGAGGTTGTGTTTTTTATTCGAATGGCCCGTCTTGAGTTTCGTCCCAACTTATTTTTGCAAAAATATATATAAACCTATGCACAACAATAATTGCATTTTATGGCTTTTGAAATCATCTATACAAGATCAAATACAAATCCTCCAAACCCTAGTTTACAGCCAACGATTTTAGATCCATGCTTTAACATCTTATGTCTCTTTAAGATCTTGTGTGTTCTACACAAGGAACATTTGCTCTTTTTTTTAATGTTGTTTTATGCAGTGGATATTGTGTTTGCATTGGGCGACGGTTAGAATTGGTCAAAAAGCAACGAAGATTGGTGGGATACAAAGATGTGAGATGTGCCCGCGTTGTGATTGCTGATGAAAGGCATCCAATAGTGGATATAAATAGTGCATCAAGGAACGAGGATGCACGCCAAAGCTCAAAGGCGTCGAGTCATTGAGTTTTTTCATAAATCGACATGTTGTGGATTTCTTTATTTTACTCTTTCTTATCTCGTCTAGATGCCTGTTTTAAGGTAATATAAAATTGGTGAATGTTTATCACATCACATGTTTATAATTGGTGCAAATATTAAAATTGAATTTAATTGCATAATGGTTTAATTTTGAAATTTTGGTTTTTTGGTATAACCATAGTGGCACTAGCATTTTTAAAATTGGTACCATAGCGAGTTAGATTACTTTATCATATTTGATTCCTGTTTAGTGCACGTTTAGTGTTTTAGATGGATTTTAAGTAAGAGAGAAGTTCCATTACCTGACCTCACATGTTTAATGGTTCAAACTATCCTTAATGGAAGGCGAGGATGAAATTTTCTTAAAATTGATGGATGAGAATGTTTGGAACACGGTTAAGCAAGGGTGGTCTCCTCCTACTGAAGGTGGTGCCCTAAATTATACTCCTTATGGGCAATAGCTGAGAAGAATGCCTTTACATTTAATTCTAAGGGAATAAACGAAATATTTTATGTTATCAGTGCAGAAAAGTTTAGAAGAATCATGACATCTGAGAGTGCGAAAGACCCTTGTGAGATTTTAAAATCCACACACGGGGGCACTAACACTATAGGGTTTACAAGTGGAAAAATCTGACGACTAAATTTGAAACTATTAAGATGTTAAAGAACGATTCATTTGATGAGTTTTATTCTATGCTATCTAATATTTTGAACTCCTCGTTTAACTTAGGTGAGCCTATCCCTAAGTCGAGAGTGGTGCAAAAAATCTTGAGGTCATTGCCTGAAAGATTTAACCCCAAATTCACGGTCCGAGATACATTAGGTGGTGTCTATACTATGTCAGTCCAAGAACTTGTAGGTTGATATCCGAACCTATGATATGAACATGTGTCCTCCAAAGAAAATGGATGAAAATAATGAGAAGGGCAGTGCTTTGAATGCTCATAAGGAGGATGTGCAGAATTCTGATAGTGAGGGAGACTTAGATTCTAAGAGGTCGCCAGGTTTGCTAAAAATTGAAAAACGTTTTTTAAGCTTAGAGAAGATAATTAGATTGATAATAAATATGAGAACTTTGCGAATGACTGTGATAGGAAGAAGATGTGTAACCCTAAGGATATGGATGATCGAAACAAGTACTATGAATGCCAAGGGTTTAGGCATTATGCACGTGAGTGTCCCACTAAACTAAGGAAGGAACGCAAGAATCCTAAGATATTCAGTGATACCCTTAATGATAGTGAGTCGAAAGATGAATGTGATTACCCCATGGAGTATAACTTCATTATGTCCATGGCTAGTTATGTGGGCTTAAATAACAAGTCTTCTTTCGATGAAGATTATCATGTGCAAGGTCCAATCGTGTGATTCCCAAGTGAGTAATGAAGAATAGGAAGAAGAAGAGGGGGTTGAAATTCAAGTTTCCTTTTGCAAGTTATACGCGTAGTAATTGTAGTTAAAAAGGGAAACTAAAAGTTATAGGAGAAGTTGAAAGAGTTTGTTGTGGGTAATGATGACGCTAAATTGATTGAGGATTTTAGGGCACGTAAGCAGACTCTTAGGAAAAACGCCTAGGGTGAACTTTCCTAATCCAGTGAAGGGTGATATTACTTAGTCTTATGTGAATAAAGGAATGGTTTATACACAAATGCAATATGAATTGAGAGGTCCTAAACGATAATTAAGAATAAGGGATCTATCTAAAGAAACTAATCAGGAACATATAATTAGAAACAAGGAGGCTTCCACTAAATAAGAAGTTATAAGAGATTTCTTAGAAATATATGACAAGGAGAATCATCTTAAAGAGCAAACAGAGAAGCTATATAAGGCTTATAAAGAGCAAGACAAATTTTCTAAAGGAACTATAGAAATTAAATCCAATCTAAAAGTATTGAAGAAAAGGAGAACAAGGTATCTAGTGAGGTTAACATAATGCCTGATGTCTACCAGAAGCCTGAAGAAGGTGAAATTACCTTCTTCTCAGAATCTAAAAAAGTAAATCCGAATAGAGACAAAATAAAACCCATAGGTGAAGTTTCTAATTCTAAACAAAATAAAGGTCTGCCTAGACCAATGGTAGAGGATTTTTTATCCTTCTCTCACCTTCTCTTAGAGAAGATGGAGAAATATAAGGAGGGAAAAAGGTCTACTCAAAAATAAAAAATCAGTTGAAGGTATCTTAACTCCTATCCCTAATACTGACAGGAAATTAAGGAGCAGAGCTAAACCTATCATTTTGAAGACTTCTACTAGATCCTCTTCCAAAGTCTCAATAACTATACCATATCCTAAGTCTTAATGACCAGCGCTATAATTTTGAATGATAGAGGAGCAGGTAATAGAGATACTAAAAGGAGGCTAAAAAGACTATGCAAGGTTCATAAGTTTCATTCTTAGCTAGTATTGAGCCTATGATTCTAGTAAACAAGATGGAAATATTAAGACTATCTCTGTATTTTGATGGCTGTAGAGCAAGCAATGCAAACATGATTTGGAAACATGGTATCCAGTACAAGTCTTACATTAAGGGAAACCAAAACTTATTTTTGATTCTTGAATAACCTTTGCTTCATATGCTTATTCGTCTTAATGTCATTTTTGCTAAATGCACTAGATTTGAGAGAAGACTGTTATGGGAAATATCCTCCGAGTTTCCTGATATGCCTCTCATAATCATTAGGGATTTCAATATTGTTTGTTTAGATGAAGAAGGAGTGGGTGGGAACCCTATAGACTTAGGAGTTGCTAGTGACTTCAATGCTTACATTCAAGACTTTGACTAAAAGATTTAATAGTTCTTTGATTCATTACCAATTGGATAGAGGTCTGATTAACCAAAAATGAATTGACTCATTATCTCATCCTACCATTAAACATTTAAATAAGAACTTTCCAGACCACGCCCCTCTCTTACTTACCATTCTTAGCATTCAAGACTCTATGATCAAGCCTTTAAAATTTCTCAACATATGTACTACTCATGAGACTTTCCTCAAGGTTGCTGATGATTCTTGGAGGGATGCTACTTTAGGAAGACCTCTTGATGTCCTTTCTTTAAAATTAAAGAGGTTAAGGGGAGACTTGAGAAGTTGGAGAAAGATGTGTTCAAAGACATATTTTAGACTATCCAAAGCCTATAAGATCAACTCCTACATGATTAATGTTTGCTTGAAATAGAGCCAACTACATATAACTGAGTTGAATGTTTCAAAACTAAAGTTGACTAGAATAAGGCTCTTGCCTAAGAAGAATAATTCTGGTTATAAAAATACAAATGCAAGTGGATAGCAGATGGGGACATAAACATAAGGTTTTAACATAATTTGGCTAACCAGCATAGAAGGATGCAGTGGATTCACTCCATTAAAAAGGATGATAACAGTGCTATTGAAAATCAGGATGAAATTGGTAACTTCTTTATTTCCTATTTTGACACTATTTTCTCTACATACCCTACCAAGAGCTTTGATGTCCTAAAGAATATTCCTAAGATGGTATATAATGACATGAAGGCCAATCTAATCAGTATGGCGGAGGAGGATGCCATTTTGGATGCTATCAAAAGCCTTAATTCTGACATTATTGCTGGAACTGATGATTCCAATGGACACTTCTTTATTTTCTACTAGGATATTATCAAAACTGACCTGACTCTTGCCATTCGGTCCTTCTTTGTGGGGGGAGAACCCCCCAAATCTTGGAACTCTACTATGATTTACCTTATTCCCAAGTTAGAGAAACCTAACTCTTATAAAGATTTTAGACCTATAAGCCTAAGCAAGTGTTTCTATAAACTCATCTCTAAAATCCTGACCTCCAAATTTTGTTACTTCCTTCCTAACCTCATCTCTCCATACTAATCAGGCTTTGTTAAAGGTATAAATATCTTGGACAATATTCTTTTGGGGAAAGAAATTATTCATTTTCTTGGTAGAAAGACTGCAGGTGGTAATATTATCCCTAAGCTTACCATGCATAAGGCCTATGATAAGATCTCTTGGCTTTTCCTTCTAAAAACACCCAAAGCATTTAGATTTTCTTAAAGATTCATAGACATGGTTTGGAGGTATATTTCTTCCACCTAGTATTATGTTAATTTCAATCGCAAATCCCATGGTTTCTTTAAGCCCTCGAGAGGAATTAGACAAGGGGAGCCCTTATCCCATGCCTTGTTTGTGTTAGTTATTCAATCTCTTAGTAAAGGGATTAATCATCTGAAGGTTCAAGGTTTGGTGAAGTACTATTCTCATTTAGGGACTGTGACTTAGTTGGTTATATTAGTTTATAGATGATATAATTATATTCACAAATGGTACTATGAAGAGCCTTAAATCTCTGATGGGATTCCCAAAGGACTATGAAGATCAATCAGGCCAGCTGATCAACAAGGGTAATAGTTACTTCTACACAAGATCTAAAGCTAATCCCCAATTAATTACTTCTATATATATTATCATTGGGTTCAAGTATTGTAAATCTCCCGTAAAATACTTGGTGGTCCCTCTTTGCAAAGTCAAAACCAAATCCATCTACTTTTATATTTTAGCCCAGCCTTTGGCATCCAAAGTGCTCGGGTGGAAAACTAAACTCCTATCCATTGGAGGTAAAATCACCTTAATCAAGTATGTGCTTAGTTCCATGCCTGTTTATACTCTCCTAGCCCTCAATCCCCCTAAGTTAACTTTGAGCCTGATGGAAAAAAAATGTATCTCCTTCTTATGGGGTTCAAGTAAAGAATTCGGCAAAAAACACCATTGGGTGAAATGGAGTGATATTTGATTCCCAACTTTCGAAGGAGGGCTTAGCTTCAAAACTATGGAATAATTTGTCAAAGCTGCTAACTTGAAGATGGTTTGGAGATTAAAAAGTAACACCCCGCCTAATTAAATACCGGGTGGCCAGTCCTATACCAAATTAAAACATAATATACAGTTGGCTCATTCTTAACATCACTGTCGAAAACATTTTCAAATCACCCAATACCCAATTAAGCCGGTGTTAAAAACTTTCCAAATTTTAATTTTAACAAAATTCATTTTTAGTTTACGGATAACACTACACATTTTATTCTACAACACTAATAACTGAACAGATAACACAAAAGAATTTAAATGCAAATTGGAATAAACATTCCCAAATAATAATCCAATACTGTAATCCCAACAATAATAAATGTATTAAAATGACACGAGAACAAGACTATATAACTCAGATAGAAAAGAGATAACTGAATTCCTCTTAGCGACATGCTCTAAATAAAAGAACACTGTGAATCAAATGAAGATAGGTGTCTAAGCAAAACTCCATAGCTCCATAGCTCGTCAAAATCCTCCAACGTTGGCGTCCCTGCTGCTGGACACCTGATTAGAAGGTACAATAGAAAAGAGAATATGCAAGGAAACGGGTCAGAGCCCAATGTAAAATGATTTTGAAAACAACAAGTATTTAACAAGTGCAATAAAGCATTTATTATGTACATGTTAGTATCCAGACTCTCACTTGATATTCTCACCTCTCATCTAGAGTGCACGCTTAACATTTCCTATTAACCTCCTAGTTAATGGTTCCTCCTAACTAGTTTCCATAATATGATTCTATCCGATTTTATAACCCCGTATGTCCCATACCATACGTAGTATAATCATTCATATATGTTTCCCATTAATATGAATTAAGCTTTTCAATAAATATTCATTAACTTAATTCCATTCTCTTTTTCAATTCACCGTTATCTACAATTATCACATAGTAGATTGATCTAACCAATATATATACATTCATTTAATTCATTATATATATATATATATATATATATATATATATATATATATATATATATATATATATATATATATATATATATATATACACATATATAATACGGCACCCCGAGACACAGCTGCAGTGCATGCATTACTCTGCTATCACGTCCCAATATCGTTGTTCGCCGAATAGGGGGACTAAAGGTTCGGTAAGGATTCCTCAACAACCCAAAAATTCGGAGGCGAACATAGTTCTCATACCCATGGGTCACGCACATACCTACATTCCCATAGTCAGCGGACTTATCAACTCCCCGATAAGTCTTTCATAGACCTATGTTCTCGAGCGACAAATCAAAGATCCCATGGATTCATCAGGATATGACTGCCCTCATGCGCAAACCTCCCATCGATAGCAAGTAAGCTAGGTATGTCATACACATAAATCATCAATAAATCAAATAGGCATTATCATCTACCTATAATATAATATCAACAAGGTAATCACACTACCCTAAGATAATTCCCATACGTAGCATTATATCTCTTAAATCTTACGTATTAAAATATTATGATTTTACTTCTTTAATTTAATTATTCCAGAGTCCCACTCATTACTCAAGGTTCAAATAGGTTTTACTCAATATATTTATTCAGTAAGAAATCACTAATATCCTTTTGGTCCATATCATCTTATCTCCCGAATTACTACGAATTAAACTCTCCCTTAATTAGGGTTATAACCGATTGTTTCTAATCTCTTATAAACACATCTTCTATCACCTAGGATTAAACCCTCTTGTAAACTTAAGGCTGCCCAGGTGGTTTATTAAATTTCTCCTACTGGAACTGTCCTTAATCCTCATCCATACAAATTAAAATCTAACACATGAATCTAGCAACCGAAATTTCTTTCAATTTAATTATCATAATTCTAATCAATTAAATCCCATTCACATTAATTCGATTCTTATCTAGGGCTTACTGATCTTCCCTAAGTCCCATTATATCCAATTAATAATCACCAAAGATTTACAAAAGGTTAGGGATAAGAACAAGCATTAAAAATAAACAACATCATGAATTCTAGGGCGGTCGATCGATCGAAGGTTGGGGGTCGATCGATCGATGGCCCAGATATCAGCCCAATTTTCTGCATTTCTTTTACTACAGGTTTCATCACTTTTGATCATTCAAACCTTCATATTAACAATCCAAATTCCTTACAATCCTTACTACATAATATAGCAACATCGGTAAATGATTTCTAATGCTCTAAACATCTTAGAATCATCAAGAGTTTGAATTAAAAGCATATATTTATCCTCTTTTTCCAGAACATTATATACATGGTATCTTCAAGAACACACCAACGATTCTCAGAATTTCTTCAACAACTTAATGATTATTTCGTGGATTACTATATACCTACAACATGAGTTTGATTCCTATATATTTCCATGTTTCAAAAATCAATTAACAACTCTTCTCTTTATCTTCCAAACATGAAAAATCTCATTTTTAACAACTATCCTAATATGGACAATATACTAACTAGATTGAAATTATCAAATACTTGCCTCTAATGAAGGTTAGATCCTTTGGGGTTGTATGACTCAGATGGTTCTCCCCTTCTCCGGTCAACTTTCGATGGTGGTTGGTGGTGGTGACCTTTGGCCTTTGGTTCTCCTCCTTTCTAAGCAATCTTCTCTTCTCCCAAGCACCCTTTCACTCTCTCTAAAAAGATGACCTTTCAATTTTGTGTAGAAGAGATTAATGAACCCACGTAAAACTAATCTCCAAATATTTATAATAAGACAAAACCCGAAATCACTATTCATCCCCCTTGTAAAAATGATCAAAATGCCCTTTTTCGTTGTCTTTTCATTTCCAAATGACCAGAGACCCAAAACCAACATCCAAATAGACTTTTCTTACTATTTCAACCCTTCTGGATGCAAAGATGCACTTGAAATGACTATAAGGTCGATGTAAAAATAAGTTTCCTTTTTTAATCTCACAATTTGTCCCGACGCGTCCCATACTACGTCCGACTAAAAATTCAAATTACTGAATTAATAACTCACAGAAATATCAATAATCATCACATTCATATATTACCTAAATATCTTTAAGTAATATTCAGAATCATTCATTTTAATATCGACAATTCGGATAAAACCCAAATGAATTAATTTAAAATAAAATCCAATTAATCCCTTAATTTAAAATATAACACATTTTAAAAGTCATTAAAATTACAGGGTATTACATACTCCCCCCCTTATAACAGAATTTCGTCCTAAAATTCAGAAAGATAAGTCATACTGGTAAGGTCAACCCCTAGTATAAATCTCACATCGCAAATAATCTATGTCATACCTCCCATATAGTACATTATCCAAACTCCTTATTGATGTTATACGCCAAGTCTCACCATATAGTTTCAACTGAATCGAATTTAAACTTTACCCAATCTTCCCTATACCATCCTCGTGACAAAGTTTGGGAAAAAATGATCCTTAATCATTAAGTAAATAAATCCTGAAGTCACAACTACTTACTGTTTGACAGTTTTGAAAAATACTACAATCCAACCATCCAGGGCGCCCATACACCCTATCGGGTATCTTTCATTATAAAATGGATATGATAACCCGCATAATACTCTGATTTATCGCAAAGGTTATACACTCATATCCTAAAGACCTAACTTACTTTGACTCCCAACATTTCTTAGTTTCATGCGTGGGGTGTCTCGCAAGCGAAATCCAAATAAGGAACCCCCCCGATACACTACTACCTAAAGTAGTCGGTCATCGAAACTCCTCAGGTCCTCAGTCAATAGTATATAACTTCTCTATATGTTTTATCGATTTTAAATAAAAGTCTACTCATTTACTATCTTGTTAAAGACAAGACCCTGGCTATAATAGTACATACGCTCTCATATACCACAAGCTAATCCACCCCGATAGTCCCATCATGTTCGGACATGCCTAAAGTAAGTAATTTCGTGATAAAAATCAAACCCACGTGATGACATAAAAATATAGGTGTCCCACACCCCTAGGTGAGTCTACGTAAATAGTAGTGCTATAGGCTAAGTTTAGTAACCCTATTACCCATACAATCTTAATCGCTACAAAAATCAGTATGCGCCTCATAACTCCTTAGATAGAAAACATACCCTCATTCGCGGGTGGTGGTTGTTGAATCGCTGCTTGATGGACGTTATATACATGCCCATACTGACCCTGTTGCACGGGTCCTGCTGGAATGGGAGGTAATGCTAGTACCGGAGATGGAGCAGGAAGAGCAGCTGGTGGAAACACTAGTATTTGTGGCTCCTGTCGAACATTTTGTTGTTGAGGGAATGTGTCTTTTTCAGGACAATCTTGTCGTTTATGGCCATTATTGCCGCACATGAAACATTTTCCACCAAACTTCCCACCATTTTGTCCCTGTTGACCCCGACCCTGCTGGCCATTACCTCCTTTACCTTGGCCCTGATGAGCCTGCCTCTGGCCCTGATGGCCCTACTGGCCTTGCCCAATACCTCTATCCTTAAATCGAGAATCTACATATCGTAAATGCTTAGCATAGTCCCCTGTCTGGGAACCCTGCTCACCCTGACGCTGATGACTCTGTCCTGGCTGAGTCCCACTAGAACTGCCCCCATTAGTCTTGCCTTGCAGTCTTGACCCAAAGCCCCGCTTGACACCCTGAGCATGTAAGCGATTATCCTGGCAATGAAGCATTGCAGCATTAAGAACATCTTCATAATTACGTAGTGAAATATTTCCCAGTAAATGCTGGCGAATCTTATAGTTCAACCCATCAGTGAACATTAGAATTCTCCTATCCTCAGTGGGTACCTCTGCTGGTACCAAATTAGTTAGTCGCGTAAATTCTTCCTCGTATTCTGCCATTATTTTCTCTCCCTGCTTCAAATCAAGTAGTTTCCTCCTCATCTCTATCTGGATGACAGAAGTAAAGTACTTCCGATCAAATCGTATCCAAAAGTCTTGGATAGTCACTGTGTCTCTCTCCTCGATAGTGGTCGTAGCCTCCCACCATTGCAAAGCTGCCCCTACTAGCTTGAATGTTGCTAGTATTTGACGTTGACACCCCGCCTAATTAAATATCGGGTGGCCAGTCCCATACCAAATTAAAACATAATATATAGTTGGCTCATTCTTAGCATCACTGTAGAAAACATTTTCAAATCACCCAATACCCAATTAAGCCGGTGTTAAAAACTTTCCAAATTTTAATTTCAACAAAATTCATTTTTAGTTTACGGATAACACTACACATCTTATTCTACAACACTAATAACCGAACAGATAACACAAAAGAATTTAAATGCAAATTGGAATTAACATTCCCAAATAATAATGCAATGCTGTAATCCCAACAATAATAAATGTATTATAATAACACGAGTACAAGACTATATGACTCAGATAGAAAAGAGATAGCTGAATTCCTCTGAGCGACATGCTCTAAATAAAAGAACACTCTGAATCAAATGAAGATAGGCATCTAAGCAAAAATCCATAGCTCCATAGCTCGTCAAAATCCTCTAAGGTTGGCATCCCTGCTGCTGGACACCTGGTATAGAAGGTACAATAGAAAAGAGAATATGCAAGGAAACGGGTCAGAGCCTGATGTAAAATGATTTTGAAAACAGCAAGTATTCAACAACTGCAATAAAGCATTTATTATGTCCATGTTAGTATCCAGACTCTCACTTGATATTCTCACCTCTCATCTAGAGTGCCCGCTTAACGTTTCCTATTAACCTCCTAGTTAATGGTTTCTCCTAACTAGTTTCCATAATATGATTCTATCCCATATTATAACCCCGTATGTCCCATACCATACGTAGTATAATCATTCATATACGTTTCCCATTAATATGAATTAATCTTTTCAATAAATATTCACTAACTTAATTCCATTATCTTTTTCAATTCACCGTTATCTACAATTATCACACAGTAGATGGATCTAACCACTATATATACTTTCATTTAATTCATTATATATATATATATATATACTAGGGTATGCCCATGCCTGAAGGCACGACGATAAATTTACCCCCAATATTCATACTTGCACTTGCAACATAGCGCCACCAGAAACACCCCAACAAATAACCCTCACCTAAACATAAAATTGAACCATACACACTTCCAAGACTAAATGAGGAAGATTGTGGTTATCAATGTGAGCACTCAATTGAACATATACGCAGTTATATACAATCAACATATAAGAAATCATAAATAAAAGGAATCAGCACGACGAAAATTTTCATTTGAGTGATCGCACTTTTGGTCACGACATGTAATGTTATATAATGTTGTTACTTTTCTACATCTCGGACGAATTCAAATAATTATCTACAATATATTTATTTTTAAAATAATTTCATACAAAAGTTAACATATAAACCAAAATAGGTTGAACCTAAAACAAACCAACTCCTTACAGTCGAACACCATAAATTGGTGAAGAGGACCAAACATTCAAACATGCATGTAATTTATTTTACTATAACAATGCATATAAAACCTCATTTGTGATTTATTTTACAACCATGATCAAGCAAGTTTTTAATGTTCACAATAAAAGACGCATCAAATAAGTAAACCAAGAGAAGATTGGCTCATAGAAAAGAGAAGCCCTTTATTTCATTTACTTGAGTAATTTTATACATTTTCAACCCACTATTCATATGCAAATTCTAAATAACAATACAATATCATCCCCTTCCATGTATAAACATCTTCCACCAGGTTGCTCGTCACCCAGATTGTCACTGTAGTTACATGAATAGTCGGCTGCGCTGGTTTGAAGCCAACAGTGGCTGCCGTAGAAGCCGGGAAAGACGTAGCCTTGGCCAACAAAGAGACCTTAATTGTTGGCAGTCCCTTTGTCCTTCCGCTTGCTCAAAAGAATAACGTGAATGTTCTTCCAGCTGATTCTGAACATTCTGCAATATTCTAGTGTATTCAAGGCTTACCTTTTTTTTCACACACAGATCATTGCTTTTATATTAATTAGCTATTAATAATATTACATCTTAACGTTATGTTTAAAAAATGTAAACATAAATATGTAATCAAGAAAATACAAACAAAACAACCCCCCAATACTCATCTTTTTCCTCATGCCAACTGCTTGGTGCAATTACCAGCCAACAAAGCAGTAACAACACCACTCTGCCCAGGGAAGATCTGGTCTTTCTATATGAAGAAAAAATGAAAGAAATGGTAACCTGATAGGTTTTGAGTTTCCTTATTTTCGTTTAACGAATCAGGAATCTTCCACTGATAACTTATTCAACTGCATATACAAAGTGGTTTCACTTTACACTTCTATCGAAGTCTTTTCATTAAGCGTCCTCTTCTCCCATACAACATATCATTTAGCTGTTGTTGCAATTGTATGTATTTTATTTTTTCAACGGTCAATTCATCAGTCAAGTTAGTCATCCTGGCTTGAAGCTCAGAAATCTTGATATGCAGAAACTGCTCCCTTTCAAAAACTGCTAGTTCGACAACTCCATTATTCTATGAACCATGAGGTAATGGAAGCAATTTCCCATTTTGAGACGCATCTACTACCTCAGCAGGTTGCAAGCCATGTAATAAACTCATAATGACATCCTGTTGAATTGATGTTTGCTGAAAAAGATTTTCCCACAAGGTGCTCTTAGGTGCATAATTTTAACTGCATCTGGTGGGGCTTTCAGGGACTGGCCTGTTGAGAAATTGAAAGAAGTTAAAGTTGATGCTTTGAAACATCCCAACTGGAATATGGAGAAAAAGTTAAAGTTAAAGTATGCTGTAACATATAAACTCAATAGAACATTCCAAAGCAGGGATAAACTCAATAGAACATTCCGTAGCACTGAATCCTGTTATCCGAACAACCATTGTGAGAGGAAAATATCAAGAAAGTGGGAATTAAAATTACCTCAAATTCTGAATGGACTTAGAAGAATTGAATCATTTATTTATTCAGGTCCCATTTATGTCTGTAAGAATGTCAGCTAAATAATTCCATATAGATAGCTGGGAGCACCAAACATTTAAATCAATTTTGTTTAAATACAACTAAATTGGGACAATTGTAAGTCTATGACTATTCTACTCAATGGGAATCCTTTTCAAACACTGGATATACCATTGTTATACAAATCACAAAACAAAAACATAAATAGATTGATAAAAGATATGCAATGCAGGAAACACTAAAAAGTACAAACTGGACATTATTTCTCTTTGGTAGAAAACACAAAAAAGTACAAATTGAACAGAGAAACTATAGTTAGAAATTAGTTCTCTCTGGATTGCTACTTAGCACAACAGCTTCATCAGTAGTAACCCTTCCAACATTTGTTTCTTCTTCTTGGGCATCACATTCTTTGGTTTCTTTTTCTTTGTCAGCACTTTCTTTGATTTCTTCTTCTATTGAAATTCATAGTTAAGCTTCAACTAAGTAATAAATTTTTACCCAACCATTTTAGCATGTGAGTAAATTTGCTCCGAATAATTAATCACCAACAACAATCACATAACTAATAGTTCAAATTCTATAATTATCACATGTTGTAAAGGGGATTGCTACAACTATAAAATGAAACTGACTTGAACACTCAAAAATAATAGCGGGGGATAATTAGAAATTGTGAAGTTTCCCAATAAAATGAATTTAGTAGAATGATAGATTAAAAAGGCCAATGATAAAATACTTTTAAACCCACCAAAAATAACTTGAAAATGATCCACTTATTAGTACATATGTTGCTAATAAATTATTACAATAACAGTAAAAATGGAATTGAATTATATGAGTCATGAACACAACCTTTCATTGATTCAAGAACAATATCCAAGGGGTAATGTGTGAGACAAAATTAACACAACATACAGAAAACAGTTTCACAACAGCTACACTAAAGATATTAAGCTACTAATTTAGATATTTTATTTGTCCATAACCATTACATGTGAAGAGAGGAAAAGTTGTTGGTATAAAATCCACAGATACCAACAAAGGATAAATAGTGAAAAGTAAGGAATGAGATAAACAATGCCCTTTTGTTTTAAAAAAGCTACCTTTTTACACGCACAGACACA
The DNA here is from genome assembly GCA_949130495.1 of Sambucus nigra. Classification (NCBI taxonomy): domain Eukaryota; kingdom Viridiplantae; phylum Streptophyta; class Magnoliopsida; order Dipsacales; family Adoxaceae; genus Sambucus; species Sambucus nigra. The sequence continues at coordinate 330,738,584 of OX422222.1, forward strand.
CACACATACATAGAGAGAGAGAGAGAGAGAGAGTACCAGTGGGCAACTTGAAATTGTATATTTGCAGCTCACATGGATTAAAAAAGAAGGTACCGAAAAAGATATTAACATACTCGTTTGGGAATTATGTCAAACACCTAGCACGCAACAAAAGAAAATGTAGATTTAATAAATCCTTTAATTTAAATTCAATCACTAAATGAAGTTTTAGAAACAAAAAATATCTGTAAACATATTATCAACCCACTCATATTTGAAGTAAAAAAGTTGCTTTATACCTTCAAGTCGTTGCGTTATCAACACCATAGATCTATGGATGACAAATAAACTAAAAAAAATAAAACAATATAATAAAGACCAATTCTTGCAAATTTCAATCGATTCAAAAATTGCAAAAAAAAACATAAAATCTCACTTCAAAATTTCAAACAAACCTTAATAAGTTACTCTCCTCTCACGTGCACCGTATCCTTCCTTAGCTTTCCTCTCTCTCCTCTCTCTGATTTTATTTCCTTTGTAATTTTCATAGATGTAATCACACACACTGCCACAATGTCTGTAATGATGAAGTGCGAGGGACCCAAAAGTTACCCTTAACGTTCAATTTATTTAAGTTGGAGTTTGTAAAAAATAAAATTAAAATCACAACAACGTGAGAATATCAAACTCAACTACGATTAATATATTGTTAGAAGTGTCGTGCACCAAATTTCATCATATCTAGAACCAATTACTAATAGTGAAAAACTAATTGCAAAAAGTGAAAAACATCCCAAATAGTTCATACCGAATTGAAAGAGGAACTAAAGTTTTCAATTCTCATAAAGCTGCACAAATAGGGTAGGAAAGTATATTGTTAGTACAAATAGGATATGATGTATGACGTTAGTATTAAATTCCAAGATATAACACAACAAACGTTTGATGAGGTGATGAAAATGTTTTTACTCACATATTCTATTAAACTCCGATGGTAGATTTAAAGCGGTCACCCTCAAACAGTGATGCTTCGCTGTACAGGCCGTCCATTGGAGCTCAACACAGCCACCAAACATCTGACACCCCATAGAGCGAGTTGCTCTAAAAAATAAGAACAAAATGAAACATTTATCAAATTTTTACACCAACTATAATAAAAAATTTATTAAATTATGTTGAGAGAGCGGAAATAGTGTCTCAACCTTCAATAGGGACGTGTTCATCATCATGGCAGAATCTAATTCCATTCCAATGATACTATCCTCATTTTTCCTTGCCTGAAATTAGTTAGAAAGTTAAAACGTTTGCGTAAAGAGATGGGCAGATATCGAATAATACATAACTTCATTCATTTGTATCATTAAAAATGAGAGGCAGAATTCTTATGAACTGGGCAGTTCGTACTCCTATGACTATTTAAAATATGAACTGCTAAAAATGAAATCGTCAAAGTATGAACTGGTAATTTATGAACTGGTATGAGCTGGTAAAGAACTGGTACCTTCATATGAAAGCCGAAATTACAATTTTCTACAAACAATACAGTTTTTGGCCAAATCGTTATTGTGGATGAAATTACAGTTTTCTTAAATACTTAAATACTGAGTTTTCTACAAACAATACATTTTTTGGTCAAATCGTTACAGTACCACGAAAAACCTACTACCCAATAAGTGAGAAAGATGTAAATCAAGTGCCAAAATTTACACATCTCTAGATCTAACACAATATACCAAATGTACAGGACTAAAATGAAAAATAACAAAGAAAAAAACACACATTTCAGATCTATGGTTAGGTAAAAACCATATTTCAAATCGTATTTCGAGATTACCTGTATTTCGAGATTACCATATTTCAAATCGTATTTCAATCTATGGTTGGTTTCAAATCGTATTTCAAATCATACTTTCAGATCTCAACAGATTTTGTAGTTGTGGCCGGCAACGAGAAGAAGAGAGAAGGTGGGGTGCGGTGGTAGAAGTTTGGGGTACGGCGAAGAGGAGGGGCATCGACAGAGAGGAGGAGGGGGTGGTGAGAGAGAATGGGAGGTGAGGTCCGTGAAAATCGGGAGTGAGGAGATGGGAAGGAGGGTTTGGGTGTCTATTGTGTGGTTGGAGTGTGAGAGAGAGTTTGGTTTGGGTAACTTTACTAATTCACCCCCATTTTGAATTTTGATGTAGAGGGGGAAATAAAATGGAGTGTATTAAAAGAGGGGGAACTCAAATCCTTTAGGGGTGAAATCGGCATTACATGATAAAATCATATTGATGACATCATACTTGGAGCTTATGACATACATAAGTTTCCTACTTTATTATATAGATATATATATATATATATATATATACATATATAATTCGGCACCTCGATACACAGCTGCGGTGCATGCATTACTCTGTTCTCACGTCCCAATATCGCTGGTCGTCGAATAGGGGGACTAAAGGTTCGGTAAGGATTCCTCAACAACACAAAAAATTGGAGGCGAACATAGTTATCATACCCACGGGTCATGCACATACCTACGTTCCTATAGTCAACAAACTTATCAACTCCCCGATAAGTCTTTCGTAGACCTATGTTTTCGAGCGACAAATCAAAGATCCCATGGATTCATCAGGATATGACTGCCCTCACGCGCAAACCTCCCATCGATAGCAAGTAAGCTGGGTATGTCATACACATAAATCATCAATAAATCAAATAGGCATTATCATCTACCTATAATATAATATCAACAAGGTAATCACACTACCCTAAGATAATTCCCATACGTAGCATTATATCTCTTAAATCGTACGTATTAACATATTATGACTTTACTTCTTTAATTTAATTATTCCAGAGTCTCACTCATTACTCAATGTTCAAATAGGTTTTCCTCAATATATTTATTCAGTAAGAAATCACTAATATCCTACTAGTCCATATCATCTTATCTCCCGAATTACTACGAATTAAACTCTCCCTTAATTAGGGTTATAACTGATTGTTTCTAATCTCTTATAAACACATCTTCTATCACCTAGGATTAAACCCTCTTGTAAACCTAAGGCTACCCAGGTGGTTTATTAAATTTCCCCTACTGCACCTATCCTTAATCCTCATGCATACAAATTAAAATCCAACACATGAATCTAGCAACCGAAATTTCGTTCAATTTAATTATCATAATTCTAATCAATTAAATCCCAATCAAATTAATTTGATTCTTATCTAGGGCTTACTGATCTTCCCTAAGTCCCATTATATCCAATTAATAATCACCAAATATTTACAAAAGGTTTGGGATAAGAACAAGCATTAAAAATAAACAACATCATGAATTCTAGGGAGGTCGATCGATCGAAGGTTGGGGGTCGATCGATCAATGGGCCAAATATCAGCCCCATTTTCTGCATTTCTTTTACTACGGTTTTCATCACTTTTGATCATTCAAACCTTCATATTAACAATCCAAATTCCTTACAATCCTTACTACATAATATAGCAACATCGGTAAATAATTTCTAATGCTCTAAACATCCTAGAATCATCAAGAGTTTGAATTAAAAGCATATATTTATCCTCTTTTTCCAGAAAATTATATACATGGTATCTTCAAGAACACACCAATGATTCTCAGAATTTCTTCAACAACTTAATGATTATTTCGTGGATTACTATCTACCTACAACATGAGTTTGGTTCCTATATATTTCCATGTTTCAGAAATCAATTAACAACTGTTCTCTTTATCTTCCAAACATGAAAAATCTCATTTTTAACAACTATCCTACCATGGACAATATACTAACTAGATTGCAATTATCAAATAATTTCCTCTAATGAAGGTCTGATCCTTTGGGGTTGTATAACTCAGGTGGTTCTCCCCTTCTCCGGTCAACTTTCGGTGGTGGTTGGTGGTGGTGACCTTTGGCCTTTGGTTCTCCTCCTTTCCAAGCAATCTTCTCTTCTCCCAAGCACCCTTTCACTCTCTCTAAAAAGATGACCTTTCAATTTTGTGTAGAAGAGATGAATGAACCCACGTACAACTAATCTCCAAATATTTATAATAAGACAAAACCCGAAATCACTATTCACTCCCCTTGTAAAAATGACCAAAATGCCCTTTTTGATTGTCTTTTCATTTCCAAATGACCCGAGACCTAAAACCAACATCCAAATAGACTTTTTTGACTATTTCAACCCTTCCGAATGCAACGACGCCCTCGAAATGACTATAAGGTCAATGTTAAAATAAGTTTCCTTTTTTAATCTCACAATTTGTCCCGACCACTCCCATATCGCGTCCGACTAAAAATTCAAATTACTGAATTAATAACTCACAGAAACATCAATAATCATCACATTCATATATTACCTAAATATCTTTAACTAATATTTAGAATCATTCATTTTAATATCCACAATTTGGATAAAGCCCAAATGAATTAATTTAAAATAAAATCCAATTAATCCCTTAATTTAAAACATAACACATTTTAAAAGTCATTAAAATTACGGGGTATTACAAAAAATAAGTAATAGTATGTGGTCAATTTTCATGTGATAAAAAAACCAATCCATTCCTTTGAAAGCCTTCTCCAAAGATTCCAAAAGAATTAGTTCAGTCTGGGATTGTTTGGAAACGTATTCTTCTATGTCTATGGGTGAGCATGTGTGGATTCCTACCCAATCAGGAGAATTTTCTTTCCCTTTTTCTATGAATCTTATCTTAAAGCAAAGATCAATCTCTATAACTCCGAAGTTCAGCTGGGACCCTAAAATTCCTATTAATGTCTCTGCCTTTGCTTGGAAACTTCTAAATAAAGCTATTCCTCTCGAAATGAACATAAAGCCAATGGGCATTAGTCTTGCCTCTAGATGCCACTCCTGCTCCTCCTCTGAGGAGTTTCTTAATCATTTGTTTATCACTGGTTCTATTGATCAACATGTGTAGGCCCCCGAATTTTAATTTTCTTAATTAAAATATTATTTTCTTTTATATATATTTCAAGATGCGGAAGCGTAAAGAAGTGTGATGGTTCACAATCAAACGAATTATCAAATTTTAATTTTCTTAAATAAATTAAAATTAAACCGAGTGAAATGAAATTAACGCATTAAAATCATTTTCACTTAAACCAAGTTAACTACACATTACCCAAATTAAACACGTAGAGATTAAATTAAACCAATTTTTATCTTTTTACCTAAGTATGTGTTCTAGGTGATTTTGCAAAAGATAAAATAAATAATCAATCCACTACGCCGCGATGTACGAGGAAAAACCCAAGATGGGAAACAACCTCGGACGGCCCTAGCCACAAATCCACTAAGTACGGTATTTACAAATACAAGACAAAAAGGCTTACAACACACGACTCGATCCCTCTCAAGCCCCGATGCTTCTTCTTGTAGATACCTCTTCCTAGCGGATAACCTTGGAGCTCCACCGCGATCTCGGAATCCACCGATCGGACTTTATATGGTCATCGTCACCCGAGCAAGGAGCCTTTCTCGAAGTGGGTAATGCCGCAACAAAACTCTTCTTCTTTCTTTATGGGATGTAGAAGAAAACCCGAAACTTCTCTTTGAACGGAAGAGATGAACCCGATGCCAAACTCCAAGCAAGATATATGAATATGGGAACTTGGAAGAAACTAATTTGGGTGTAAACTAGAGTGGTGTATATTTTTCTCTTTAATAAAAATACACTCAAAACATGATCTTTTTCCCTCTTTGATTTTTCTTTCAAAACACTATCTAGGAGTTAGTAAGATATGAAAAAGATTACTTTTCAAAAGTGATTCCCTCACATAGTTATGCTGTAAAAAGTTGGTTAAGAAACAAGTGGGGAAGTGGGAGAAAAACTTCTTAAAACTGCCAAAAACTGTTCCTGCCTGGCATCTCGTTCGAATGACATTTCATTCGAATGAACTTCTCGTTCGAACGAGTCTTCTAACGAAGTTCCAGTATAAACTCGTTAGAAACTTGTTGGAAATCTCATTAGAACGATAATCTCGTTCGAACGACATTTCGAACGAAGTTCCAGTATGTCTTAATGGGAAGTCGTTGGCAATCTCGTTCGAACGACATATGGTTCAAACGACAAGCTCGTTCGAACGATATATCGAACGAACTTCCAGAAAGTTTGGAAAATTTGATTTTAGCGCAAAAAACTTTATAAACTTATTTTAAAGTTTTAATAAATTCATTCTGAAAATAAAACACTGTTTTAATTAAACCTAACACCCAATAAACAAGCTCCAAACTCCTATATATATATGATTGCATTCATACCCGTGAGCATGGAACTATGGTTTATGACGTATAAACGAGGCACGAAACCGGCATGATTATTAAGCTTTATACTCTTTGCCGCTACGTCTTTAACAAACTCTTCATAGGCTTGAGAATATTACAATTAAATACAATCCTATGAATAAATGTTTTTGTCCGGAATTGAGCCAAAACTATATATGGACTCAATTGGAAATTTGTGTCCTTACAACATGTTTTGCTCTACTATGGGAATATTCTAGGGCTTCATCAAAATTATTTCTCATCTCCTAACTCTCTTATTATGTATTGTTGGCTCCAATCAGGGCATGATCAAAGTTCCAAATGGCTTCTTATGGCCATCTTTTGTATCTCTTTGTGGGAGATGTGGAGAAGTAAGAATAAATCTCTATTCGATGGGAAAAAATGATAAGTAATATCTTCATATAAAACATCAATAGGAGGTTGCAAGACATGCATCTTTTGTCAACCTTAAGACTAGCTCTAACTCAGCATCCATTGAGGCATGCAATATCCTCCTCCTTAAACCTCCTCCTGTTCATCATCACATATTCATTACTGTTAAATGGATTAAACCGTCCAATCCTCATCTCAAACTTCATACTGATGGGGAATTTGACATTCAAGGAAACATGAGTAATGGCGCTATGCTTAGAGACTATTTTGGTACTCCAATTTGGGACTCTTCAAATTTAAAAGTAAATGGTTTCGATAATATGGAAAATCATGGGCTATAAGGGACAATTTGCTTTATTGCCAAGATAAATGGACAACCAATATGGTGATTGACACAGACTCTCTTCTCATCTCTCGTTGTATTTATGGTAAATGCAAATTCCTATGGATAATAAGAGTCATGATTGATGAGATTCAAGAGTTGGTTAAGAAGAACAGTACCAAGGTCTGCCATTGCTATAAAAACTCTAATTTTGTTGTCGATTTGCTGTCTAAACATGGTTTGACATCAAAAGCTCATTTAAATTTCATCAATAGTAAGGATATTCCTCCCAATATTAGAGGCGCTCTCAAACTAGACAAATTGGGATGCCACTATCTTAGGAATCAATTTTGCTAATTTGTTCCCCGTATGTTATTCTACCACTAGAGAGTCTCTTTTGTTTCCTTTTTAATAAACTTTGGGCTCTTTGCTATTAAAAAAAGAAAAAAAAGTCGTAGGAAGTTTAATTCTAGTGTCACCAACATTCCCCAAACCCAAGTTTGTTACATTACACTTATGTGGGTTAGGAAATCCAATTTGGAGGCGCTAAATGTTAAACTTGTTGATTCTCACTTTCTTACACATGATTCATCCCATGCTATATCTTACGAGTGATTGCATGTGAATCCTTTTCATATACTAGTTTTTGTGCTTCATGTTATATGCTTTGACTAGTTGTATGATGTTTTTGTCTTTTACATTTTGATTCTTTATTTTTTTGAGTCTTATTGAAAAAAATACAAAAATATTTTGTTTGTCTTTTGAGTTATTTTGATTTTTTTTAAACTCATTAAGATTTTGGTTTGTTTGTGTAGTTTGGATTTACACATTTTGTGTGGCATATTGGTGTGTTTAAATTGCATTCTCCTCATGATTCCATGTGGGTAGAACATTATATTACAATTTGTAATGCTTTGGATTGTTCTTAATTATGTTTGCATGGAGTTGTTCGAAATTGATTTTCTTCATGAACCATTGCCCGTGAGATAGGTTTTAGTTTGAAACAAATATGAGTGAGAAATGAAAAAGGGATATAATGGGAGTAAATCTCCTTTGCGTGAAAGACCACCATTGGCAAGTGCCTAAAAGAAAAGAGAGGCTATAGAAAAGAAAGGCATTGTTGAGGCCATGTTTAGAATTGATCATCAAAATGTGATATCTTAAAAAAAGGCAAAAAAATTGAATATGTTTATTTTTAGGGTGTAATAAGTTGAAGAACAATGGATTTTCACAATGAGTCCAGTTAGTATTAAATGTTTGATGCTATTTATTTAAGAATCATCAATATTTTCTAGGGTAGTGTAAATTGTGTATTTTTGTTCATTATGAGTTCATTTTTTTTTGTCACTTGAGGCTAAATCTAAGTTTGATAAATTAATGTGATCAAAAAGAACTCCTTAGACTATCTTGAGTCTTTGGGACATATTTTTTTTATTTTGTAGTTCACGCCCTTTTCTCCTTACCACATTTGGTTTAGACACATTTATTCCATACGAGTGTGGAAAATAATATTTTTTTGTATTTTGTGGTGTTTACATCTATATATGCTTGTGCTTTCTTGTTATATATATATATATATATGTGTGTGTGTGTGTGTGTGTGTGTGTGTGTGTGTGTGTGTGTGTGTGGTATATTTTGTTTTGAGTCTTTTCATTTCATTTAATCCATGTTTTCCACCTACTTCATTTTTGCATCACATTGGCATAGTATATGATTACATTGGTATCATTTGTTTCACAGTTTGAATTATTTGTTATTGTGTTTCCGTGATTGTTTGTCATTGCCATCTCACTCCACATCTCATGATATTGATAGTCTTCTTTTATATTAACGTGTTACTTTTGGGGGGAGAAGTTGTTTTATTTCATTCACTTTATCTTTATCTATTCCCAAACAAAAATGGGGAGAAGTGTAATCCAAGGGGGATGAAGGTTTAACAACAATGTGTTTTTATTCTCCTTGCATTTGAAAGGTGTCTTAAGTGTTGAAGGTTTAGTAACGATGCGACAAAGTTTCACAACAACAAAGTTACTCAAAATTTGTGTTTTCAAATGTCTGTACTTTTTTCTTTGGGGGTAAGGATTGAGTCTTAGATAACTTGATGGCCCAATAGGTTTTTATTTTTGGGTTTTGATCTGAAATAGTCGAAGGGGGAGATTTGTAAGGACAAATTAGGCGATGGTTTGATTGGGCGACAGTTGCATTGTGGTTTAATTTATTTTACTCTTTCTTATCTCATCTATACGCACGTTTTAGGGCAAGATAAAATTGGTGAATTTTTATCACAACACATGTTTAAAATTTCTGCAAATACTAAAATCAAATTTATTTGCTTAGTGTTTTAATTTTAATTGGAAAATTAAAATTTTGTGTTTTTTGGTATAACCCTACTAGCACTAGAGTTTTTCAAATTTATATTTTGATAGTTCATGTTCACATCACATGACGAGTGAAAAATATTAGTTCACTTCTTTTGAGAGTTGTGATAGTGGTTTTGTTACTTTTGGAAATGGAACGAAATCGAAAGTGAGTTGGAAAGGAACGATAATAATTTTGAATAATGTCACACTTCACAATGTTCATTATGTTAAAGGACTTAAGGCTAATGCTATTAACATTAGTCAATTGTGTGACTAAGATCATTACGTTATATTCCACAAGAGAAAAGGTTTTGTGAGTAATCTAGAAAGTGGCAATTTTATTAAAGGTGTAAAAAATGGTGAAAGTTTTTATGTTTTGTTGAATGAATCAAGTGATGTTGGTCAAAATAAGTAAATCGATTTTATTGATCAATGAGTAGAAAAAATATATATTTTTTAATTTGGGAAGTGTTGAGTCAAACACTTTTCAATCTAGCTCAACAAGTGTAGAGAGTATTTTAACTCATGAAATGTTGCAAATGGTTCAATCCTTTTTGGATGAGAATTAGTAAAATCAAGTTTTCAAGAAAAATGTGTTTTTTGAAACAAGTGTTTTAAATGTGAAAGAAAATGACCAAGTTATTTTGAAAAGTCAAGAAAGTTTGAAAAGACCTTCCCAATCCACATTTGCACATTTTATCATAAAAGGGCCATTTGAGAGAGTTTTTGTACAATTTTTTCAAAATTTAAAGAAAGTTAAGAGTTGTTCCTAAAATTCATTTTAAGATGGTTCATCATGAAACTTATGTGTGTACTTATTGTCATAGAACTAATAATCTTAGAGACTTTTTTTTCATGTTTATGAATTCCTATGTTAACCCACATTCACATTCACATTATTTTCTTGAAAAATGATTCGAACGTGCTTGAAAAGAATGTTAATTAGTTTAAAATAGAATATGGTATGAATTTTGTGAAGAAAACTATTTTTGTGTGAAAAGTGGATTGTGTGAAAAAGGAAAGTTTTGAAAAAAATAGTTAATTTGAATTTGAAACCTCATGTTCTGACAAGAGTTTCTCCTAAATCCAATAATCCCACTTCAAGGGATGTTTGGAAGAAGAAAAGAGAGTTGGTTGTTGGTTTAGGCACCCACCTCTCATTGATAACGAATAAATTCTCCCACATACTTGAATTTCTCGATGCTTGTCATAGATATGATCTTCTTATCTCATATTGCATATAATATCCTAGGCTACATGTTAGGTGTTGATGTTTTCTATGTTGCATATTCTTTAATCGACTGTTTAAAAGGATCAGCTAGGCCATTAAAAAGGGGAAGTGTAAAACTTTAGTGGGAGTACCACCCGAGGCGGTAGGACTGCTAAATACATATGCGAGAGCACCGCAGTAATAATAAAAATTGAGAAGTATTATGATATTGGGTTAATTCAATTAAATTAACAATATGGGGCTTAGTTAGTTAAAATCATATTGGTGTGGTTTGTGAATAACAATTACTGAGGATAGTTAGTGATTTTCATTATCGTGTTTAATTATATTATGTTTAATTAAAATATTCTATTATGATATTTATCTTATATAGTGTTATTATATGGGTTCATGGACCCTATTTTAATGGAGTAGTTTGTATTCATGCTCGTGGATCTGAACTCGTGTGTTGACTAACCTTTTCAGGAAAAGTTTTGGAGAAGTTGCATAGGACTATTTGGATATTGTCGTTTGGAGGTCCAACTCGAGTTTATTTACGTTACTGCTTTATTTAGTTTAAACTTTCCTTTCCGTCGTATCTCATTATAAGACTTCATTTGGGTTTTATTGGGCCATTATATTCCAAAGTTGTTTGAGGATTTCAGTTGGAGTATTTTAAGATTTTATAGAGTATCTCTTTAAAAATAGTGTTGATGGCACGGTGGGCCTTAGGTCCATTGTTTTACATTTTACCCTTTATTGGGAGTGACCTTTTTATCTCCATTCTTATTTGCCTTTAACCAATCATTATCTTGTTTGGTACTATTCACCATGTCCTCCACCTTGGTGTACTTCTCAATTCTGGACATCATGTCGTCTATAGTGCTAGCCTCCCTTTCAGTAAGAGACTGACGCAACATGATACTACTCGACTGGACAATCTTAAACGAGGCCACAACCACTTACTCGAAGTAGTCCTCTACCTCATTATATATTTCCCAATATCATCGATCATACTCTCAAAAGGTTTCTTGGAGATTCTTTTTCATCATAAGGAGGGTATCCATCCTCTTTGGGTGTGTGTTGATAGTAATGAATCTCACTGTGAAGGCCTCCGCATGATCTTAAAACATGCGATGGACTAACATGGAAGCTTTTCGAACAACTTATGTGTAATGTCTCCTAGACTAGAAGGGAAAATAAGGCACTTGAGAGCCTTATTATTGTTCCAGAGGGTCATTGATTGATAATATTACTCGACTTAATAGGTTGGATTAGTTTTCCCATCATAATATTATACCTTCGGTTGTCGAACTTTTTAGGAGGCTCAAAGTCTTCAATCGTTTGAGAAAAAGGAAATTTTATCTGGCATATAAGATCGCTCCTGGATAACTCTTTGGTGGTTTTGGATCCTTATTAGGAAGGGTGATTATCCATCTCTTTTTGTATAAGGTTACAAAGGTCATGCTTGTTAAAGTGGTCCCTATAGCGACCCCTTGCCTCTAGTGATCGAAGATGATGGGAGTAATCCTGATCGCATAAAAAATTCCTTCATTGACTTTGAGTCTAACTCACTTGAGGGTTAGGGGTTTGAGTGATATCATTACTTTTTCACTTCTCCCCGTGAAGTTCATTGTCCATCTTTTTCAAGCGATGTTTGAAATTATCCAACTAGGTTGTTAACCAAAGTTAAAGATTGGATTGAGTTTTTAGAAATAAACTCTTTAAGGAAACTCCTTTTGTTTTCTAAATACAAGACGTGTAAAATTTTATAACCAAAGATCAATTTAAAGTTCTTGGTAATAGGCAAGTTTTGTAAAAAAAAAACTTATTAGTCATTTCAAGACAGATAGTCACACATAAGACTCAAGAACAAAAAGCAGTAAGAACACATGAATTTTTTAGTGGTAAAACCCCAAATTAGGGGAAATATCCACGGCGACCTATACGCCACAAACAAAAAATTCACTAAAATGAAGAAAGGTTACAAGTTACAACAACAATCACAAGATCCAATCACAGAAAATAAATATAACTATATGCGAGAGCTACACCTCCTTAGGTATTCTTTTATTCTTATCTCCACAACATTTTCATTCTTTACATCGACTTAATCAAACTAGTCTCTCAAACAAGAAAAACACTTTACGACTGTAAATTGTGTGATAAGTGTAAAGGTGTGTGTCTAAAAATATGAATGATAATGCAGAAAACACACACACTTATTATTACAAACATTTCCTACAAATTATAGAGAGGAACTATATGCTCTGTCTCAAAACTTCAGAAATAAAAACGTTTTCAAATCGTTTAGATTTGACTTAGATCTTTTAAAAAATAGAGATCTAAAAGTTTATTTATCAACATAAAAATTTCACAAATTGTAAAATCAATTTTAGAATTCAGATCTAAAACATGCAAGAACCAAATCTTCTGATTTTAGTAGTTTCAAAATGAAAGAGTGTGGATCTAATAAATGCAAGGATCCAAAAGAGAATATTATATCTACAACAAAATAAATAAAAAATCATGTATAACTAAACCTAAAAACCTAAAGTGTAAAAATATGTATCACAGAGTTAGATCCTTGATTTTTACAAAGAAAAATCAAGTCTATAATAATGTGAGGTTGTTATCAAGAGAGACAGGCTTTTACAGGAATTTGAGACAAATATGAACAACAAAATCACTCAAAACTCACTCTAAAAACTCAAAAACTCCTAACGTTTGAAAACAATAAATTTAGTTTTTCTTTAGAAGAGTTTTTAAAAATAAGAAGGGGTATCCTTCTTTTCTTTTTAAAGCATAAACTCGCGTCTATTTATAAAAAAAAAATATTTTCTCTCTTTTTCTCAGAAATTTTCTCTCTCTTTCTCTCAAAAAATATTTTCTCTCTATAGGCTCTCCTCGTTTCCTCTTTCTATGTTCTTTCTCTAAGAATGGCCAAAATCTGGAAATGTAGAGATGGGGGATCTATTTATAGTTGCGAAGGAACATTATGGAGCCTTGGATGGGAATCAGTGGTTGGGATTGATTTAACCTATACGATCAAAATCTAACGGTGAAAAACGAAGCTTCTTAAGTAAGCTTAACCATTTAACACCGGTTACCAATCAACACGGCTTATTGGTTAAAAAGAGTTACACACAGATCAACACAAGATTCAATTAAGTTAGTTGATAGTTTTTAATCTACGCCTTAAAGTGTGAAACAAATATGTGAGAGGAAACAAGCACGTGTAGGACAGGTACCAAACCCAAATCAATCAAATAAACGTTTGTAATGGGGCGTTGTAATTTTTCAAAAAAATTCAATTATCTACCCAAAAGATTTAAAAGGTTTTAATTTTGGCACAAAAAATTTTATATGGAAATTATTTTTAAGTCCAATAAATTTCAAAAATCATTTTACCATACTTAAAAAAATTCCAAAAATTCCAGAAAATTATTTTGACACATTATATGCAATATGAGTGAAAGTGTCCTAAAGTGTGCCATTTATAACCTTTTGGTTCAATTATAATTCTCTAGTTGGAGTCGTTGAAGATGCTCTTGAATGTTGAAGTTTATAGTACCTCTTGAACGAGATCATGGAAAGTAAAAATATTTTTTCTTCATATCCAAACTAGTTTACACTCCTATATGATACAGACTCCTAATAAGTCATCCATATAATGTGTTTCCACCCCCACCCCACCCCCTTTAGATATTGGAGAAAAAATCCCTTTGAATACATCTGGGCACTCGAAGGCACAAAAAAAAAACCTATAATCCTATACAAAGTTCCAATTTACCCAAACTATCCTAGAACTAAAAAAAAGAAATAAAAAAAATATATAACTCAACTAGGATACAGACCATTACCCTAAAATATAGAACAATGAAATCCAAGATTTGTATTAGAATGCCTGTAAAAACACTTGAAATGACATATTAGTTGAATCCTAGGAATTTATTTTATTTAAAAGGTCCTAAGACGGACTCAAACCTTCTCCCCATTTTGTCTCAAATAGACAATGGGTTAAAATTTAATAAAGGGATCATAAAACAGAATTATTCTACCAAGATAACACATAACTAGGATTATATCAAGGGTCTCCAACATTAAACAGATAAAGTAGGTAACTTTTTTCATTTATCAAACAACCTTACCCTAGATCCTCAGAAACCAATTATAATCAAGATATAAACTGGAGGATATTACTATATGTAGAAAACTAATCGAGAACAATCATCCCTATGGATTTCCTTAATGATTCAAACAAAATATTATCCAATGGTTTTGTAAACAAGCCAGCTAACTGCTTATTTGTGTGGAAATATTCAATTTCAAGTTCTTTAGACTTAAAAAGTTCTCGAATAAAGTGATGTCAAATTTATTATGCTTAGTTCGAGAGTGTTGAACAGGATTTTTTGAAAATGTTTATTGCACTTGGATTATCACACTATAAGTTTAGTTTATCTTCTTTAATGCCATAATCACACAACATCTGTTTAATCCAAAAAAGTTGAGCACGATAGCTACCAGCTGCAATATACTTAGATTCAACAGTTGATAAAAATATGAAATTTTGTTTCGTACTACTCAACCCAACTAAAATTTTGCCTACATAATAACAGCCACCAGATGTGCTTTTACTATCATCTGAGCAACTAGCCCAGTCAGCATCTGTGAAACCAAATATCATGCTTGGGGTGTCTTTTGTGTACCAAATGTCATAATTAAGTGTGACCTTCACATATTTTATGATTATTTTTACACACAAGAGATGACATTCTTTAGGAGTACATTAAGTGTGCTACATATGGGTGTTCGTGCAATTTTAGAATTCTCTACACCAAACTTTTTAACCAATTCACCAGCATATTTAGTTTGAGAGATAAAAAGGCCATCACTTAATTTCTTAACTTGTAAACCTAGAAAATATTGTAACTACCCCATAAAGGACATCTGAAATTCCCCGTGCATAATGTTTGAAAAATTTGTGACTTGATTAAGGGAAGTGGAGTCGAAAATGATATCATCCACATAAATTTGTGCAATTAACACCTTATTGTTAATTTTTCGAATAAATAATGTTTGTTCATTATCCCCATGATCAAAGACATGGTTCAAGTAATAAGGGTAAAAAATCCCTTAGGTTTTTTGGCGTATACTTCCTCTATCAGAATACCATTCAAAAAAGAAGACTTGACATCCACTGAAAAAGTTAGAATTGTGAATGACAAGCAATGGATAAAAGTAGACGAACAAACTCGAGCCTAGTTACTGGAGCAAAAGTCTCGTCGAAGTCTATTCCCTTTATCTGAGAATATCCTTACCCTACCAGCCTGGCTTTGTTTCTAATGATTACCCCAGATTTATAAGTTTTATTTTTAAATAGCCATCGGGTGCCTATAACCATTTTGTTTTCTGACCTTAGGAGTTGACACCAAACTTCATGACTCTTAAACTGGACTAGTTACTCTTTCATATCATTAATCTAGTATGAGTCATTGAGGGCATCGTATACATTCTTTGCTTTTACAAGAGAAAAAAAGGATTCAAAGTTAGACACATTTTAAAGTTTGGATCTAGTTGGCACAGGCTCCGAAGGGTTACCTATAACCTTATGTAGGGTATGGTCTTTAGAAACATACGATGGCACCGCAGGGACCTTAGGTGGCAATGGGTGAGTTATCTGAGGAGAATCAATATCAAAAACACTTTCAGACTCATCCACGATAATTGAAAGAATGTCAACACTTGTGTCATTTACAATTACATTTATAAAATCCATTGTAACGTTGGTACATAAGTTGTAAACACGATAGACCCTAGCTATTTCGGAGTATCCCCAAAAATAGCTTTATCACCTCGGGTGATAAATTTACAACAATTTTTTCTATCTTTGCAAACATAACAAACACTCTCGAAGGTTCTAGAGTATTTCAAGTTGGGGTTTTTATTGTAACATAGTTCGTAGGAGGTCTCTTTGGTATGCTTACTAAGGTATACACGATAAATGATGTGACACGCTGTCTGGACTACCTCAACCCAAAAATATTTTGGCAATTCTTCGGCGTGTAAGATAATGCGAGCCATCTCTTGGATTGTTCTATTCTTTCACTCAGTAATACCATTTTGTTGTGGAGTCTTAGGCGCACTAAATTCATGTTGATAATCGTTACCCAGATAATATTCTTCTACACTAGTTTGTAAAAGAAAATATTCTAAAGTTTCTCAAAGTTTAGGCCAGGATTTATATTTGGCATAATAACTCCTTTATTTTAATCTCATCAATTAAGGAAACTCATCTACTTAATCCCTCTGAAAAGTTGCAATCAAAGGTCTATTCAAGAATAATCCAAGCACATCCTCAAACAAATCCAGTGATCAAATTTTTAAGGGACTCCTAGAGAGTTGAGTGATTAAAAAAATTATTTGTCAATGTAGAACAATTTTAGTCATTAAGCATTGGATCTAATAACACTCACACTTGGCCCAGAAATCAAACCCTATCTAGCCAAAACTCTTATCCTTTTGATAAGGAGGTTTTAGTGGACTAGGCGTTCCAATCTCGGACTAGGACATTTGACAAAATAAGAACTAAATTACTTGGAGTTTTTAGTTAACTAAAACTAGTTTTAGTCATATAAAAGCGTGAATCTCACTCCATAAAAACTAGTTTATTTCAAATTTAAAAATTAAAATTTTTCTAACTATTACCAAAATAGCCCCAATGGACAGTTTCTCTTTTAAACCTACGATAGACCTTCAAGCTTCATTACAAAACACATAAGATCACCCTAATAATACCATAAGCTTATGTCAACCACGTCCTTAATATTTCTAGTGAGAGAAATCAATACTTATTTTGAAAGTGTGATATTTAAACCCCAAATATCCCTTAATACAAGTTCCAAACTCAAATCTCACTTGACCTAACATTTAACTTTACATAGTTATTTTTTTTAATAATACAGTTTAAACTTCATAGTGTCTTTACTAGTGGCAGTGTCATTTTTACAAGGTGTTAAGACATGATAAGACCTTGGTTTTTATCATGTCCTCTTAGGAAAGGAATAAAGTAGTACCATTGTTGGTTATGGTTGAACGGTATTAGTTCCTCCATAGAGAATCGAATATAGTGAGCTACATGAATACCATTTAAAGCTTGGATGTAGGCAAGGGAGAACCATGTTAAAACCCCGCTTTTAAAAGTTTCGCAAAACAATCTATTAAATATTTATATTATTGCATAATTGATTATTTTCTGTAATATGTTTATATCATATTAAAAATAATTTTAAGAAAAGTATAATGTTGGCATTGATTTTATAAAATTTGAATTCTCCGCCCTCATGTTTGATATATTTTTTGGCCTGCAAAGGTAAACATCATATTAGGTCAAGTAATTATGATTAATCGGAAACTAACCGAATTGTGGGGTTTCCAACTATTAGGTTCACAATACTACTTCGTCTTACACCGTGCTAACATCATGTAATTTATCATATACTCGAAAGAATCTGAGTGGAAAACTCATCTACTGAGACCTACCATACCTATCGTAGTTTGATTCATTCCTAACTCTTACATAATGAGTGTATATAATCACGAATACCAACTAATATTTTCAATCACATTTCATAGACTTACATATTTCATACAGCGATTATTTTATACGCATGGGCTCTTATCCACCTAATCACACCATTAAACACGATTAGCGATGTTCGTGGTATGGTAAAAATCCGTATTGTAACATTTCGTACTATAAAAAATTGGTAACGATATACATTTTTTAGTTACTAAAATCGAAACTATTAAATCATCATTACCAAATTTTTTGTAGTTGATTTTGGTTTTAACATTTTAATAATCAATTTACGGACTCTACCCTACCTAAATGAAAAATCGAAACTATCAAAATGATATTACCGAACTTACCAAATTAAATAAAACAAGCATACCATGGTTAAAGCCAAACACAAACACACTCTTAATCTCTTAACTTTACACTTGTTACAGATTGTAAAAATGCTTTTATTGTAATTTAATGTGATGACCTAGGTTGACATTTGTTTGAGTTGTTTGCACAATAGTGTAACTTGAATTACAATTTAGTTGTGATGTTTTTTTTTTAGTGTAATTTTTATTTGAAGTCATAGAGACGAGACAATTATGTAGTTTTTATTATTATTATTATTATTATTATTATTATTATTATTATTATTATTATTATTATTATTATTATTATTATTATTATTATTATTATTATTATTATTATTATTATTTTAAATATGCATATAAACTGGTTTAGGCAAGTGGTACAAAAATACCATTATGTACCAGGTGCTACCAAAATTACCGTAAAGAGAAATTTATCGAAATTACTGTATTTTCTGAAAAATCGATTTTATTGCAAAAAATTGATTTTACCGATGTACCGCGCAGTTTGGTTTTGGTTTATGGACTCGTGTACCGGCTATGAAAAGTGGTAATTTTGGTCTGATGCTTTCAAAATTCGTTTAGGATTGGTATACTTCATTTATTGACCAAACCGACCGAAACCCAGCCCTAGACACGATACAAACTCATGCACACTGAATAAAATATATCATACAACATGGGTCCATGCACACCCAACTCATTATACAACATATATATGGTTCACATATGCCCTTAGTCATCATACAATGTCTTTAGGTCGCATGCATTCCCCATATCATCATACACTATATCTAAGGTTCATATATGACCAACATCAACAAACCTATATACCTTATGGGATGACCTCGTCTAAATCCATCATTATATAAACATCCTAAATACATATATGCAACAGATATCTATTGAATTTATTTATTTAGATCATTTATAATTAGGTACAAAAAATTACAAATACGAACATGGTTTATTTTACGTCTAGTTTATCTCACAATAATTACTCCTATTATCCCTCTTAGAAAATCATAAAGAATATTTACCAATTCATACCTACATTATATATTAAACATTTATTACTATAATTATGAATCTATACATCATATAATTATATCTGAATATAGCTAAATATCATGTTAGTACAATTAAAAACATTTTGTATGCAAATTTTCTAGTCTTTAGATTATTTTATCCAAATCAAAGCATCATTGTTCAACTATTATCCAAGTTATAAATTTGATCATAATTGTTCAATTTTCATAATTTTTATGAATCAAAGTAGCTTCAGTTCTCCTTACAGGGTGATAATTATTAAATATAGGAAACTAAGCTTTCCTAAATTTAAATCAAATTATTATAATTAAATCCATGGGGTTACACTAAAAATTCGTATCTTAGATTACCAAAATTAATCGTGCTTCTCAAAATCCACAAACTTTGTAAATTAAAGTTTTAATGAACATAATCTAAATATATAAATCACCACTTCTAATTTAGAAGTCTCCAATTTTTATTAAGTTTATCAACTAGCAATTCACCTTATTATCATAAGTGGATATTATCAAATTAAATTAAATTTCAAACATCATAATCATTACTATGTTTAAGTATTATTTACAGCAACACATCAAATGGGAAGAGTGCGATATTCACTTACCTAGAATTCCAACTATGAAATATAAATTCTCAATCTTCACCGTCTTCAATCCCCAATATTTTCATGTATATTCTCTTGGAGGTTCTTAAGTTATATTCCAAGGTTAAATTTTGTTATGGGCATTTATATGGAAAGGAAAACGGGCTTCGAAAGTGTTAATGGTGAAGAATGATGCAAAACAATGTAAAAATAAGTTTAGAAAGGTGTTTATTCATAACAAAAACACACATATAACCAAATAAACCATTTTGGCCTATCATATCTTTCTATAGAGGCCTCCAACTTGCTTTAGTGGTTCTATAGTCCAATTTTGACACATATATCCCCAAAATAGTTCCCCCAATCTTTAAATCTAATTTTCATTCTTTTAATTAATATTTTAATGATAAATTTAGGTCCATAAACAATTATAAAAATTACAATGTAGTATACCTACCGATGCTCGAGGATACGCTGAGAAGTGAATGTAATCTTTATGTTTTACATTGAGTGTTATGAGGGCAAAATTTGAATCTAAAATTATATCCATATAATATAATAGCATGGTTTTTGAATTTAGAAAACGTAAAAGCATAATATTATTCTCCCATCCAAATCTTTACTTTCACCCCTATCCTACTTTTATCTCCTACCTACCTTGGTAACCTCACTCCCCATCTCCCCTTTAATCTCTCAAACCCCATTTCTCCTTCTCTCAATTACACCAATTTTTGGACTGCTATGGTAAACTATATCTCTCTATATATATTGTTACGAACCCACTCTTCAATCACTATCTATTAGGCTCGACAATATGGGCTCTTGATGATGAAACCGCCCATAACCACCCAAAATAATGTGTTTGGGGCCCATTAATTGTGTTTGTGGGTCAAAATGGTTTGAGCGATCCAATAAGACGGTTTGTTGGCGGGTCATTAGCGGGTCAAAATGATTTTGGAACCTCAAAAAAATAAAACTCAAATTACCAAAGAGTTTAAAGATTTTTTTTGTCTAAGTACTTACTTGTATATTTTTTTTCAAAATTATTATAACATATTTATCTGTATATGGTATAATAATTGTTTTTTCAAAAAAAAAAAGTGGGTCAACCCGACTCGATCCGGGTTTGACCCGACCTGACTCAGATTTGACCCAACCCGACTCGTCCAAATTATTCTGTCCAATCCGCTTTTGACCCGTCCAAATTTATCCGTATCCATTTTTACCCGGCCATCGGTTCATCTGTTCACCACGAATCATGGGTTGAGAGATTCAAATAAATTTTGGGGGATTTAATCTTTGGGATTTTAATTTCAAATCCCTAAACACTAATTATCACCCCCAAATTATTTTCTAGAGATGCAAACCCCCAAACCCTAACATCCTTAATTACAATTTTGTTCTTTTTGGTAGATCTAAGATTTCTTATGAACTTGTTCTTTTGTTGTTTTGATGAAGAAAGTTATAGTTGATAAAATTAGAGTTAATAATTTTGATATTAATTACAATTTATTTTATATGCAGTTATAGCTATTACTACAATTCATCTATTGTGAAACAATGGCAGGTATTTAGTCCTACTATTTTAAATTCGATGTTTATAAATGTCTTGAATTATAGGTAGTTTCCTTGTTTTTTATTTTCCCCTATTACTAATGTCCCTTATCTTAGTATGGAGGATTTTTATTGTGAATATAAGGGATTTCTTTATTTTTACCTATTACTTAAGTCCTTGGTATCTATTGTCTATTTTGTAGTTCTAAGTATTAGGTTCATCAAAGGGTTTCATTTGAAAAAGACTGCAAATTGGATATGATTAATTTTTGCTATTTTTATTTTACTGTAATTTGTGATAAACATGATTGTGTTATTGCCGTTCATACACTTGACTTTTGTTTTCAAGAAACGGTGCTAATCACCATGGAATGTTATATCATTATCGAGGTAAATATAAATTCTCATATTTCCCAATTAGTTCAATTATAATTATGATTTTTTTACTGTAATTGAGAGTTTATATCATTGGATTGTGAGGTTGTGGAGATCTAACTTATATTGTGTTTGGGAATTTTCAAGCAATGTCCTATTATTCCTAATCATATATATCTATAGGTCCAAGTCCTATTTTTTTTTTCAAAAGAATATAGAGATGATTTTTTTATACCTTGAACGAAGTTCTATACCATGGTACTAATTTCCCACCTGATGCCTTTTAGTTAGTGGTGTGCACCGTTCGATCGGTTCGGTTTTGGCCGGATTTTTTTAGCCAAACCGACCTTGTCAGTTTTTGGAGTTGAAGGACCGAACCGAACCGAATCAAAGCCGGTTGAAGAACCGAACCGAACAGGGTCGGTTTTATACAGGGCTGGTTCGGTTTTTTCATTTATTTTAATAAAAAATATTTTTTTAATACCTAATATAAATATAAAATTAAAAAATATAATATAATATGCCAGCATTAATATAAATATAATATGAAATATAAAATAAAAATATATAAAAATTAATTCGGTTCGTTTCGGTTCAAAATCAATTTTCTTATGCCAAAACTGAAAACCGAACCGACCCTTCGATTTTATTCCTGATCAAACTGAACCGACCCGACCCTTACAAAAATTCGGCCCGAAATTTTGTGATTCGGTTCAGTTTTATCGGTTTGGTCGATTTTTCTGCACACCCCTACTTTTAGTGACCTGCGTTTCTTAACCATTAACAGACTTTTTACGTATCTCATTATTGATCTCATTTTGATTATAATATTCCATTATAACTAAATTTCTCACCCAAAGTTTTTTCCTGTGTATGTGATATATTTTATTGTTGTGTTAATTTATTGTTCATCTCATACGGAATTCTCATATGTTGATTTTAAAGTGATGCAATATTGTTATGGTTTTATTTTTTTATTAAATAAGTGATGAGTATTACCACCCACCCACCCACCCTGCCTCTTTTAATTTTTTGTCTATATTAAGCAAATTATGCTCACTATTTGACTACTTGGGTCTCTTATCACTTACATTAGATTATACTTTGGTGTTATGATATAATAAAATTGCATTTTTTTGTTGATAATGAGAAAGTGAATAGCTCACATACCACTCAAATGAGAGGTTTATGTTGAAGGCAGTATACGAGGTACTTGGTTTCATAATCTGGTCTGAAGTAATGTAGAGCCTCTTCCACCGATTACATATATATGTCTAGAAGGAGGATGGCTGAATATAGCTATATCTTTTAATTATTACAATATGTGGTTTTCTTGGGGATTGCAGTCAAATGTGTCACATTGCAGTTAATTATGAAATTTTGTTATGTGAGGTTCTTATTATAATCATTTTTATTTTGATGGGGGCTATTTTTATACAATTAATTTTGTTACTTTGGGGTTATTGTTTACTAAAAGATCGAGGATACTAATTTGGTGTGTTTTAAGCAGGGCCGGTCTTGAGATTGATAAAAATTGACAAGGCCCCCGTGCAAAAATTGTAAAATAGGCCTCTTTTACCTATATTGATATAAAAATGGGCCCTCAATATATAAGTAATAAAAATGGATCAACGGGAGGTCCTGTGCGATCGCTCACTTAGCACATGCCCAGTGCCGCCCCTGGTTTTAAGAGGTTTTAAACTTTATTCAATTGCATATGCAGTACTATAAATGTGTTCAACTGTATGTCTGTGTTTTTTGGGCTTATGTGACGCTAGATCTTCATGTCTCCATGTGTGATGTATACTCCCACATTTGTTTTCCCCCTTCTGTTTTTTTCTGCTAACTTTTCTCATCTGGTAGTTTTTAAATATATATGATGTTATGACATAAAGCTTCATTGTGAGACTATATGGGCCTCATTCTATTGGCATTATATTCTTTTCGGATTTGGATTTGGGAGCATTTCAATAAATAATGGCATCTCAATACATAATGTAAGTGGTAATTCAACTGTCGATGAATACATACTCTCAGTGTCAATGTGTGGTACAATAAAAAATAATACTGTTACTTTGTTCTCTCAACTATTATATCTTAATTTTTCCTTCTTTAGAATTTTTTTAGGTGCATGGTGTGGCATTGTGTCACACATAATTCATAGCATAGCTCAATTGTGTATTAACTGCAATTTTGTTTTTTGTAACTGGTGTAGTGTTGAATCTTTATGACATTTATGTGATTTTATGTTTTCCAGTATTTCCAATGAAGATCAATGAGCATGTCATGTAAAATTCTTAATTGGTTGATTGTCCAAACCAACAAAGTACTAAAAACAGCACAACAATGGTGTTTGGATTGGCAACCACTATTTTGAAATGATCTTTAAGGTAAGACACAAGCTAGAAATTGTAGTGTTTGATAAAAAAATTCTATAATATGAATACTTACTTTAATTAGATTAAGAGCCATATAGTTTTTTTCTTTTTTGGTATTTGGGATTTTAGGTTAAGTTTTCTTTATTTTTTCCCCTGACCCTCTAATTTGTTTGTTATGGTTTGTTATCACACTTTAACATTGCTTGAGTGCTTTAGTTTGGCAGATCAAATGTTTAGATTTATTATGGTCCATATGAGCAAATGAATGGTATGTGGACCGATATAATGCCTCCCAGTTAGAATAGATTTTGCACAATTGGGTGTTTATTTTTTTTTTAATTTTAACTTCTATATTGTTATATCTATGTTTATATGTCCCTAATAAATTCCATTTTGACCTTTTTGTAGGTTTAGTTCTATCCGTCTTTTTACATCTTTATAAGCTACAAATACGTCAAGCTTATTTTTTTGTAACATGTGGCTTTATGGCACAGACGTGGCAGATATAAAATTAGTTTTTTCACATATATATGCCTACAAACACACTAAATTGGATTGTGAGTATTCGCTGGGGAATAATTGCAGAGATTGTGACCAAATTCATAATCGTGGGGAGGTGATTAATGGGTCTATTCATATCCGATTTAGGACGGTTGGAGATAGGGTTGCTTTATCAAATGACAGTGGTTTTGATGCAAAGTCGTTTGATCAACAAGGATTTGTCTAATAGTCTTTTTCGAACAACTAGTTCAGATAACCTTTCGTTTTTCCCATCTGAGTGTATGTGTCCCGTTTGTTTGAACTTCGACTGTGCCAGCAATACATGCACTTGGGTTGGGTGTGATGTGTGTTCACATTTGTGCCACGCAGATTATGGGACCCAGAGGAATCTAATAAATTCGGCGATCTGTTTGGAGGGCCCATGGGGACCACCCAGATGCAATTTCACTGCCATAGGTGTGGTCATGCTTCAGAGATGTTTTGGTTCGTTAAGGATGTTTTATGGTTTATAGAAAGAGCTATGTTAATCTGAAGTTTCGTCCTTTACTCTATACACTTGTCAAAGATGAAGTTGGATAGTTTTGAGTGGTAACAAATTTGTCTTACGTTTCTAATTAGTACTATTATGTTGATTTGGTTTTTTAGTTTGGGTGTTTATTGGTTTTGGCCTAATCTCAGGGTTGTTTTCATTTATATGTTTTTGTCATCCAGTGATAAAAGTTTAGATCTTTATCTTTTACTATCTTAGTTTAAACTCGGGTATTCTTTCTCTCTCTCTCTTTACATACACAGAAAGATACTTCATTCCCCACTTCAAATAACGTGCGTGTTTTGTGTGTTTTTTAATTCCATATCAAGTTTTTAATTTATTTGTAGGTTTATATGAGATATCTAATTTGTATTTTTATGATTTATTTTGCAGGTACTTTTTTTTCTTCAAATTTGTTTTCATCTTTTATGGATTTGTATGTTTATTTTGGTTTTGAGCTACTCATTTAGTATATGTTTCTTAATACTCTTTGATATCTATACAGAGTTCATAAAATGGACAGATGCCAGCCTTAATCTTTTTTGTCATTTGATTTAACGATGTTTTGTTTCATTTTTGCAGTTACAAGACCCCTATGATTTTTGTTGAGGATCTTGAAAATATTTGAGTGAATGCAAAGATTGATGATTGTGAAATATTTCAGTAACCCATATGGTTTTTGTTTTGCTTCTATTTTTTTATATTATTATTACTTGTATTTATAGTTGCTAACTTTTGTCTATAGTGTGAATTTTTTTATACTTGATAACAACAAATGATATATGGTGTAGGATGTATATGTGACATTTTGAGTCTTAGTATTATTGAAATGGAATTTGAAATTTTAATTTTGAATCTAGTGCTCCTTCCAACATATTGAGTTATGCTTAGTCAACAACCGATGAGAGAAGAATGTAACTTGGATAGATAGGGATGCAGATTTTTCTCTTCCATTTCAATTTTAAGTATTTTCAACTTCTGCTATTGATGATTACTAATTTAACTTTCAGATCATCGACCATAAAATCAAAAATACATTATAGGCATATTTAGGTTTAGTCTAGGTCAACTGACAGCATATATTTTTTAGTTATGTTCTTTGTTCTTTACATCTCACTTTTTACCGGTGGAACATTATATTTGAACCATGAAATTCATTGACATTTCTTTCCACATGTTTGTATTGATTATAACCAAGGTTCTAAAAAAACGCGGGGCGTGATCGAGGCGTGGAGGCTAAGTCTTAAGCCTTTGAAGCCTAGGCGGGCCTTGGCGTCAAAAGACGTCAAAAGGCGTTTAGGCCTTCTTAATATATTTTAATATTTTTTAACCATAACAAGGCTATTAAAAAACTAAAATTGTACATATCATAAAAATATGTCTGAATATTTACAAATTAAAGTACTATTTGATTATTTTGGATGAGATAATGGTCTGGTTTGTAAAAAAATTCTTTAAAAGACGGTATTATTTCACTAAAGATTGTTCTTTTTAGAAAAAAAATGCGCCTTAAGGGTTTTACCAAGAATAAGTCGTGAAAAACTTAAGGCGAGACGTTTCTCCCAAGCCTCAAGCCTAGGCGGGGCCTAGGCGGGTTTTTTAGAACAGTGATTATAACTGCTACTTTTGTTATGTGGTGAGTTAATTATCTTTGTAGTTTTTTTGTGTGTTACGGGTTTTGTGTGCAAAGAAGAAGAACGGTAAGTTTTGGTTTTTATATTTTTTGGTTTTTATCTACTGACGTAATTATTTTTCTTGGAAATTAAATGGACTGATGAATTGTACTCTGATATTTGACTTCGAACATGTGCTCACACAAACATCTCCCCGGATTATTCTGTTGTAATCGTTGTTTTCAGGTTCATTGTGAATTCCACTTCTAATATGTTAATTGGAGTCGCATGTAATATTATTTTGACGCTAGGGCTTGATTGTTCTATCCATTATTATTGTTTGCTTTTATGAAGTCTATTTTTTTTGGCCTACGAAAATATTTTTTTCATTATTTTGACTGTGTACACACTTTTCATTCTGGCTTGCATACAATTTCATTGTACTTTTGGTAAACATATGATGCATATATCTAATACTTTTAAGGACACGCCAGATAATGTCATAATGTGACCACATTTAAATGGTGTTGGGCGATAATAGAAAACTATGTATTTTTCCAATTATTTATGTTTTCCTAACATCATTTACCAGTTAACACACCTATGGTAACAAATTTAGATTCGTTGTTATTTTTCCCTTTCTTAATATTCTCAGTCATTACACAATATCGTTCTCGAATTTGACTAAATTACTCCACAGTTCCTTTCATCCCCACAATACGAAATTGAAAAGGCAATAGGTTTGCCTTATCTCGTGAATTTATATATGTTTTAACACGTTTAGCTGGGGTTAATGTTATCCATCAACTTAATGAAAATAAGTCAGGGACTATATTTTAGTCAATTTAATAATTCACTTTTTTTCGCAATTTACTCTATTCTTATATTATAATTCTTTATATAGAATGGGCCGAAGCAAATAAGTGCTGGAACTACACTCTATCGAGCTTAATCAAATCTATACACACAAGAATATTCAACCACTAGCACGAAACATCGTATCCTCACATCAAAATAAGGAGTTGAGCACCTTAGACCTCCCATAGAGTATTTAAGAATGACTTGTGTACAATATTTCAAGCAGTAAAGGTAACAATTCACGATCTATGTACAAGATTTGAACATTTTTGATGATTTGTTCTTCTAAAAGCCAAAATTTGAAGTTTTTAATGTCAATAACTTAACTTTAGATTAAGTCCAATGTCAGTTTGATCGCCATCATTCTTCGAATTCTAATTTGCTCGTGTTATATTCAAATTATATTAATACTATAATTTGTTCATGTTATATGCTAAATTGGCTTTGAAAAATGGAATTAATAGTTTCTTTCTTTACTATTTTTTGTTTCTCTATTTAACTGATTTGAAGGAAACTGTATCGGTTACTTTTTATTTTTATTTTCGTGTTTTCAAATTAGTATACAAATAAATAGCCAATTAACCATGTTCTTAAATTTTTCCTGAATGGAAACCATCAGATTATCTTTGCACCTAAGAGATCGGCTACCTTAAATGCTTTCAGGATCCACATTGCACAATTTGACTATAATTCAATCTTAGTCTAATTCTTCCTTGCAACTCTCTTTATTCTTAGTTTACAACAGAAAAATAATGAAGGGGCAATACTATTCCTTCAAAGTATACGGATTGTGAGGCAATTCCAAGAGAAGACACATATTGGGCATGTGGATGTTTAAGGAAAGCTACCACCACATAACTAAAATAGTATCAAAGTAAACATCTTCCTTTTAGGATCTTAGGCTAAACAAAGTGCTCATATTTTATTCTTTACCTATAATATTATTTCCATGCTTATTGATACAAGAACCTCTTTGCAATTTTCCATCATTTGGACTTCAAGAAGTATTGTTTTCCATTTGCATCTTTTTAGCAAACGTTTTTGTGACACCCCGCTTAAAATAATAACGGGTGGCAACCCTATACTAAAATAATCAGTAATCTCAAGTGGATCATTCTCAGCATCTACTGACGATTCTAACAATAAACACGGCTAACTACCCATTACTAAAAAAAGAGGGTATAAAAAAAAAATTAAAACATTTAATTTAACACCAAATATGCAACCATTAACCAACAACATAACATATAAATATGATGAGAGACACACAGATGCTCAAAATAATCTATAAAGAGATTAATAGAAGAGTGCAACAAAATCTCTAAAATGAAATACCTGAATATGCTGTCGGGTCACAGACCATACAAAAAGCCGAGAAAGAAAATATAAAAGTGCTACACTACACACCTGGGTATAAACCCGATACCCAAACTAAATCCTAATCTAGATACACAAAAGATAAAAATCGACTATATGAAAATAGAGCAACAGTCCACTACTACCACAGCTCCACGAATACACTGGATGGATAACAACGATGGCGCCCGTGCGGAGGAACACCTAGAATAATACAATATATGTACATAGGAGGAGAAAATATAAACGAGTGAGAGCCCGAGGTGTGAAAACATTTTATAGCAAGTGCATTAAAATGCATAATAATTATAAATGCACTATGACATGATTAAGGTGGAGTCGTACTCTCCATAAAAATCCAACTCACCTCTCAACTAAAGTGCGCAACTAAACGTATGCACATGATCTCCAAATAAATGCCCGAATCTATCTAGGCAAGGTAATCTAACTTAAACCCAATTTACACTCATCTAAAATTCCATCTAAGTCATATCTTTCAATATCTAATATTATCCATCTCAATTATTCGTTCTTTTACTAACATACACAATAAACATAAACATTCTCTTTTACTATAATTTCTCATATTCTAGTCATTGACATAATCATATATAATTATATATATGAGTTATTAGAATCTAAGTGCTAAGGAGTAAACTTCTCCTAATTCTCAATACTGCACTGCATTTCGTGCATGGGACGTCTCGCAAGCGAAATCCAAATAAGTAACCCCCCCGATACACTACTCCTGGCAGAATTGATTATCAAGATTCATTATGCCCTCAATGCATGACGCGTATAACCCAAATTCTCTATTTTTATTTTTATAACAGATTAATCAATTAAATAATTATTCTCAATTCTCAACAGTGCAAGGCGTTTTGTGCGTGGAACGTCTCGCAAGAAAAATCCAAATAAGGAACCCCTCCGATACACTACTCCTTGGCACTGTCGACCGTCGAGATATACTAATATATAAGTATGAGCATTAAGGACTAACTTCTCCTCACTCCCAATATTGAACTGCGTTTCGTGCGTGGGACGTCTCGCAAGCGAAATCCAAACAAGGAACCCCCCCGATACATACTCCTTGACAATGTTGGTCGTTGAGGTCGATTATGCCCTCGATACCCAAAGTACTAAGCACACCAGTATAATCATACCCATCCCAACGAGCTATAACTCGAGGACGCAGGTTCTGAATGCTATCATCTTCCAGGAATTACTCATTTTATCCCAGATTACCATATATCGGACTATTATCACACCGCTATGGTAAAACAACCAATCAAAACGTACGGGAAACAACCATAGTTCCTCCCTGGCAATGAGACGAAACATACCCACCACGTCTCACCCCTAGTAAAAATCATACAATAATAAATGGACGCTATGGCCTGGGGAATATCCACACTCTGCTCCTCAAGCCAGGGTGCTCATCCTCATCGCACAACTTCTCAATGATAGCAAGGAGGGGGTATGCTTCACTTATATATATATATATATATATATATATATATATCATTCACATAAGATGTGCATACATCATCACATCTGATAAATATATACCATCACATAAGGTATATATATCACACTGTTTACATACTAGTATTACGCTCTTAGGGGTAAATGAAATAATATCATTATTTAGTATATTTTACTCTCGATATACTACTCGTCAATAACTCACTTAACTTCCCCACTTAGCATACACTATACTATTTCTCACTTAAAGTTCACACCTCACTTCTATTTATTTGAATCGTCTCTCAATTTAATTTGCTTTGAGGATATTCTCTATATCCTAATGCACCTCGATTAGCATTTCTCACTTATGTGAAACATCTCCCAAGTTAATTATCGTTAACGATATTTTCTATATCCGTATGCACATCAATCATCATTTGTTATTCTCAATCCATAATATGGTTCAATTGATCATATGAACCTGGTGTCGAGTTAAAAACATTCCCAGGACATCATAATAATCTTCGCTATCTACGAGTGGCTAAGCAACGACACACTAATCCGAGTTCGTATGCAAAAGTTAGGGCATTATAAAGATTCACCTCAAAGAAGATTTTTAAAAAAAAATTCTTAAAATTTTGCCCCCCATTCTGCCCAGATTAATAAATTGTTGTTTTGAAGCATTTTGGAGCAGTTTCGGAGGAAGCGCATGAGAGAACAAAATGTAGAAAATGCGATTTTCTACAGGGATATGTGAACAGAATCTCCATTAAAGCTCCCAAACCTGCGATTATGCCCAGATCTTTTAGCCCCAAAACCTCCCAAGATTCATCCTAAATCCACCCAAACTTCCTCATTAACAATTTCTTCCAACAATATCACGAATGGAGATTCAAACACCAAGATCTAATCATGTTATTCACTTCTCAAATTAATTTATAATCTCACCATTAACCCAATTTCTCACAAAATTAAAAATCCCCCATTAATGATTATTCTTCATATTCTTCACTATAAACCCAGAAATTTCAATTCAAATTCCTACTTCCAAATTTCCAGAATTAATTGACATAATTACAACTATTTACATCATTAAATACAACTCAAATTAAAGCAAGAAAACACTTGCCTTGGTGGATTAAATCCGATGATCCCATGTCGAAATTCTTACTCGGATTGCTCTTATCATCCTTATTCCATTCTTCTTCTGTCTCCTTTCTCTCCTCTCTCAACCCTTTGTGTTTTGGAATGAGTCATGGCTGCCCCAAAAACTTAAACCTCGATTAAAATTCCTCAGTCCCGTAATTAAGCCTATTGGCCAATTAAAAATGATTTAAATGTCCTCGTATGGGCTTGGTCATGTCTAAAAATGTTCCGAGACCCGTTTATTACCCTCGGTACTCTTTTTCGACTATCTCGACCCTTCTGGAGTCAAACGTGCACTCAGAGTTGTCATCCGAGGTACTTTATAAAATCTTCCCATTTCAACCTCAAAATGCCACATGTGAAAAAATTGAAATATTCTGAATTAATTTAAATTTCTACATCCCCAAATATAAATGAAAGTTCAAAATCTCCAATTTCAATAGTTTCTCTAATTAAAATAAATTAAATCACCAAATTAAATAAATTTCAAATCACTAATTTAATTCATTTATATATCATAAAAAATATGGGATATTACATACCCCCCCCCCCCCCACCCACAAAGGAATTTCGCCCTCGAAATTCGGGTAAGATTAATACTCAAAGCTTTGGATGTATTCTCTTACACATCTCTCATTTCCCACACAATTTACATTGTTATGATGTTCTCATTATACTTCTCCTAACGACACCCCTTAGTCTAACGGTCCATATACTACCGTTCAATCGTGTGGCCAGTTTTCTTTAGTCATCTCATACTAAAACGTTTCGTCATATAATTTATCATCTCACATTGTTGCCTACACAACACTTTGAATCTTCCAGCTTCTCACACTACTATAAGCCTAATTACTAACGGCTAGTATACCCCCTCGACTGGGGAAAACTCTAACATCCCCTTGAGATAACTCCCTTATTCGTTTACTCTTTTGGTACATGTATTTCCACATCTATCGACTGTGGATAATATATACAAATTTAACCACCTAGGGCACCCATGCACCCTAAATACTGCACATAACTGCCCAATTCAACTGAACATAATAAACTTGCTCTCACTAAGCCTTTCACATTTGACCTGATTATACAGTCAGGTTATATTCAACTACCCTACCAATTTCAACTTAATTATCATCTAATTTATCCCACCGATCTAGTCTACACCAAAAGGCTTATTTTGTAACGGATTTATTTTTCTATTTGTAACGGATTTTATCCATTAAAAATTTGTAATGGTTAAAAACTGTTACAAATCAAATATAAATGTTGGAATATATTACTAATAGTTGCAATATATCAATAAAAAGGAATAAAAACTAAACAAAACATAGAGGAAGTCGGGCGGGATTTATTCCCCCGAATTCCCAAACCTTTCCCCCAATACTCGTCCCACTCCCTTTCCGCCTCTCCTCGCCGACCTGTGTCTCTAGTGCTGAAAGCGTCCAAGATCCTTCACAAGGAGCCTAATTGCATTATGATTGATGTTTGTGATCCCGATTCCAGCGTTGTGGTGGTGGGAGACTTGCACGGGTGATGTTTTGTTTCTTTTAAAGGATGTTGGGTTTCCGACGGAAGATAGGTTCTTTGTGTTTAATGGGGATTATGTTGATAGAGGGGCCTTGAGACCTTCCTTATCTTGGCTTGGAAGGTATAATATTTTAAATAAATTATTATCTTCTACTTAAAAAAAAATTGAATCTTTTATTATGTTGTGCATGGGGGTCTTGTCTGTATCTATGTTTTGTACTATTTGTTGGTTTCTTGGCAATTGTTACACTGGAAAAAAGAAAAAAAATAGAGAGTCGATCCTTTGTTGCGTGATTTAGTTGATTGAGTGCAAGTTATATTGTATCGAGAAATAGTGACTTATAATGGTAGTTTTCTTGTCTTTTGTAGTTTTCTATGTCATAAATCTAACTAGTATATAGGTAGATAGGTATATGTGTTTTATCGATTAATGTAAAGGGTTATAAATTTTAAAATTGTTCCTCTACTTTTGGATTGCAGTGTAGCTCCATGAGTTCTAAATTTTAGGGAGAGCTCTCCCTTCGGAGACATATGAATACCCCAAAATCTACCGTATGAAGCTTTAGGTCACTAATGAGCTTCGTGACGAATCCAAGTTTTGATACCACGTTTTATATGTATTTTTTTTATTGTCTATGTAGTGAATCTTATTAATTGGTGGTGTTGATATAATCTTATGAAATTTAGGTTATTTTTGTTGATCATGTACTTTTAAAGGAAGCTTAAGAAGGTGAAGAAGTGCATTGGTGAGATACTTGCCATCAATGAGGTATATTATAATATTATATCACTTGATCTTTGTTACATGTTTGGGATGTCTCTGAATTGCTTCCTAGTTATGAAGTAAAAAATATTCAATTTTTATATTACATATATTCAACTAACCATGCCAAATTATTTTTTCCCTTTTGCTTTCCCAAAATCTTAATTTGAAACGTACCTAAGAAGTTTTTACCTTTGCTAACCGAAACCCTTAATTATACCCTTTTCGTTTAACTACAAGATGTTCTTGCCCACTAGGTGTACTATACTCCTAATACACTATTAACAATTAATTTCAATGTGAAAAGATGATTCTTTTCGTCTTGACCAAATTGTAGGATTTATTGTTCAACGGCTGAGCTAATGACTCATAAGTTTTTAGCGTGGTTGTCATATTTTTGTAGATTTGATAATGTTGTTTATATTTAATAGACATTTTTCGAAGAAATATCATATGATCATAGAATTACCCTAACTTTTGTGAAAAATTACTATTCATAAATGAAGTGATTCTCTTAATAAATAGTTTCATGAATTCAAGGACATTAACTTCTTTTAAATGTTGTGGTCATGTAGTTTCTTTGGCAACTATGTGTAAGGGTGAAACCTGCTTCAAGGATTATTGATCTGCCAAGGTTCATGAATATGTTCATCAGTATTTTTTAGTTTTTGGCAATTCTTGAATTACAGGATAATGAACTTCATACTTTTGCATACCAGTTTATTATCCACTAGAGTTGGCATTTATTATAATATTTACATGTTCTTATGTTTTATGTTTTTAGTGTGTGTGTGTGTGTGTGCGCGCGCGCGCATGTCTTTGTGATTCCTTACTAACATGATAAGTATGTATAGTTTTCCTTATGTCAAATTTATCATCTGAAGTGTCTTTAAATGATAAATTCAATTATCACGAGATATTTTTTTTATCCTTGACCTTTGTAGTGTTTTCGGGGGACTTTTTATCTCTAAAGTAAGGTTTATGAGACGGACTTGATATGTTAAGTAAGTTCATTTTGAGTTTGATATTGTAAAATCAATCAACTTATGCCTTCAATCAATTCGACTTGCAGTTGATATGTAAGAACGGGAAGGGCTTATTCTTTACAAGGAGGGGTGAAATTTTTTCTAGGACTACCAATGTAAGATTTTATTTGTCTTTTTTTTAATTATAGAATTGATTGTTGGGTTTTATTTCATTGATGAATTTACTTACCATAAATCGTATAGGTTGGTTATTTTAGATAACTTACCTGAGGAAGAATCTAGGTATAAATAGAACGCCCGGGTCGATTTGATTGAAGATTTTAGTTGAACACAACATATCTATGAGGACAGAGAGTCTAGTCACCCACCTCAAGTAGCAACATTTTAAAATTTTAATCATTAAATTTCCCATCTCTTACCAAGTACTCAACGCATTGTTTCCAAACCTAATAAAAATTATGGATAGATTATCCATCGAGGACGAGGTAGTTTTATTCATAAAACAAACTATTAGGGTTCTTTGATATCAAAGATAGAAAAAGATTGAAAATAGTACATACAGTTTTTGGAAAACTTGATATCTTTTGGAATAGAGATGATTGAATAGGCAAGATGTTCTCGACTTCTTATGGAATTTTTTTCATGGAGATAAGAAAAGATGTAGACACCTTCAGAGATGCATCGTAATGACATTTTTTTGGTTGATTTTGAATGAGAAGAATTTCTACAATATTTAAAGATGAGCAGGTAGTAATGAAAACCTTTCGAAAAGGATCGTCCTAAAGGCACCCCCATTTTTTTCCTGAACACCAAAACACAATGTTTGTAGGCACACTATACAATCATTTTAAAGCATCTTTGTGGTGCCAGTGAGACACAATAGGCGTGCCTTTAGCACAACCCTTTCAGAAAAGATCAAAACGTGAGCTACATTATGGGCTTCACTGTCTCGAAGCTTTAAGACTTCTCATTTTATCTCTTCTCATTAAGTTGGAATGAAGCTTTTTAGTGATATTATGTCCTGGTTAGATGATTAAAACCCCATTGTTATTGTTTTTGTGCACAAGTTTTTGAGGTTAGTTGGCTAGATTTTTTGTATAGGCTAATTGTGTATGCATTTCTTGAGGTGAACAACTTGTCAATAGGTTTAGAGAACCTTTCTTGGGAAATTTTGTTCTAAGATTACTTCATATGTTTGTTTGCAATAGTGACTTCTTATGAAATAAATGTTGGATACGTGAAGAAGCTTTAAGATGCTAGGATCTACACTTGCAATGGCTTGTTGATGCATACAAAGAAGGTGAAAAAGCAAATTATCAACTTAAAATTTCCAACTATTTGACCTTTTTTTTCCTTCTGGATATAATCGCAAATCTTTGTAATTTTTTCAGAATTTGATAGAAATCAAATGCTATTGCAAAGTTAAACGACAACAATATCAATTATTTTCTCCCAGCAATGGGCTTGATAATTTAACAATATCAATTATTGTCATTTAACAGTGGGCTCGTTAATAATTTTACTCTTTTGACAACTTTTTCTTGATTTTTATCGTGTGGTAATGACGAATGGGTATTTATTTTGTGGCAACGTTGTATATGGTCCCAATCTTAATCACATAGAGTATTGACTAGAGAATCATATTGATTTAGTCTTTTCAATTTTTTTATTTGATTCACCATTTGCTAAATATTTGTCTACATTTGTTAATTTTTTTTCATATATTATAAAGTTTCATATATATGTACCAATCAAATGAATCCATATTATATTTACATTTTGATCCATAATTCGTTCGAATTTGGGTTACCATCTATTCTAAATAGTTTAATTATTTGTCTTTATATTTAGGAATTTGGGAACCAAAGAGGACATCGGGTATCTTTGCAACTAAAAAATCATTGTCGACGTCAAATTGGTGACTAAAAATATACCTAAGGAACTTTGGTTTTAATATAATCTAACCTTTTATAGAATTCAATCATTTTCCCTTCCATTTCATCATACAAGCTTGAATGGTGTTTGAAAGTTGTGGTAACCACAATATGTTATCCGAATACATGTAAGTTTTGGGTAAATCTTTCCTTAATTGGTCATTCTAATTTTTGACTTTAGTATCATTTTATTGTTTCCGTATTATTGATAATATTTTATGAGTTATTCACATTCTTCATTAGTGTTTATGGTTAGGATGAGTAATAGGTTATAGAAAATACTTACTTCCAACTTGATACATTATTAAATTCCACGCATCGAGCATGGCAAGATGGAAATGTTGGACTTGAAGAGCTATCATCATTGTTAATGTAAAAAATTAGATTATATCTAATTATTTAATCACAGATAAAATAAAATGAGACAAAGAAATTTTTAAAGTGGTTCAGCCTTAAAAGAATGGCCTACGTCCACTGTTTTGTTATTGCTGAGTGTTTAGGAATTCTCGAAGTATCAGTATCTTCAAGAAATTCCGGTCCCCTTACAATGAGGATGATACAACGTATTTATAGCCATCAGGCTGTACATGTGAAAGGGTAGTACATAAATGCCCCTTAGGCGTATACATCTGCATGATAGTAATCAGCATTTAATGCGTATTTAATCCTCTTAATTGCCTGATAATAAATGCTCTGATCGAGGTGCAGCTAGGACTGCCTAAGCTACTCGGACCACCTAAGTTGCTCGATGTAGTAAAGTTCCTCGGAGAGCTCTCTGTTGGTCGGAGCGTCTGAGTTGATCGGGGAGGCAGAGTTCCTCGTCGCCAATATGATTGTAAAAATGCTTGTAGGTGCCATGTAGACTGACACGGGTCTTCTTATGATTAGTCCACGTCAACAGGTTAATTTTGGTATCAACAGAAGCCCCCTATATTTCACAGTTCGAGATTTGAGGAGTGTGGAACATTCTTTCTCGAAATATGGCGGTTTTAAATGATCATCCCGAAATTTAGGAGTATTTCCTTTTGTATTTATTTCTTCTTCCAAATTCGTAGAATCGGACTTTTTGAATTTTTGTGACCGCTTTGGTTCCCGCGCCCTTTTTGTCTTTTTAACCCCCGGTAGCGTAATCGTCTCTTTTTGTAATCATTATCTTTATCCCTTCCCAAGGCAAGTGATCGGGCATAAATATTGTATATTTATTCCCCTAATTTCAGTGTATTTGTGAACCCGAGTGATGTAACCTATATGGATTTGACGTATACTTATGCTACTAACCTTCGTTGATAAGTATTTCGTGTTTCGTGCTTCTCTTATTGGTTTTACAGGTTAATTATGCAAGCAGTGCAAAAGAGGAAGCGAGACAAGAAAAGAAAAGCTAAGAAGACAAGTTCAAGGGAAATTTGGTAATTTTGTAGCCAGATCCAGAAGAAGAAGTCAACTGGAAAGTTGAAGAGCTCGGAACAACGAGAACACTGGAAGAAACGGCACCCAAATCCGAGCTACGGTTGATGAGCTATGACCAGTTGAAGTTGAAGAAAAATCCAAAGAAGAAAGAAAAGAAAGCAAGAAAAATTCTAAGTGACGCACCCTAGACCAGCATGCATTCGCGAACCCAGGGCCAAACCGGTTTGGGGGGCGAACCGGTTCGGGGTACATGCGAACCGATTCGGGGGACCTGATGTGCGAAATTACTCCTCCATTCTGATTGGCTCCCAAGAATCCTTTTAGGGTAAAACTCTCCAAAAGAGTGGAGGACGTAGGTAACAACTTAGGAACAGCCGTTTGAGATATTTTTGAGTAGTTTTTGATAGAGAAAAAGAGAGGGGAACTTCTAGGAATATAGCTTCGATTAATTGCTACAAGATCAATATATTTTCGGGTTTGTTTTCAAGTTATACTTCACGCTTTCTTTTTATAATATTTAGCCTTCTTGCATGGTAATTTTTCTGTATGATTTGAATGAATTTCTGCGTTTATAGTACTTTGTTACGTATATTGATCTAGTGTTATCATGAGTTTGTTTGCATGCAACATTAATATTTCATGTATCGTTCAGTTTAACATGTCCGGCTAGGTTTGAAAGGTTGGGATGCATGAACCCAACCTAATGTGTTAGTGCATGTGTATAACGTTAATCCGCTGAATTTAGTGATTGATTTTTATCGTATTGCGTAATTACATAATAATTGTGGATCTTTATATCTCGTTTACCTTTGGGTACTCGTGATGATTTAGAGTACAATTTGAGTGCCATTATCGTGATACCGATTTAATCATCCTCAGATTAGGTATGACGCGGGCTTGAACCTCGTATACATAATGCTTGGGAGTACTAAATTCCGGGTCTGATCAATCGGATAAATTTATGATTAACATTATCACCGCACCACACTAGGGTTGGGGGATTGTAATCCCATCCTATTTTTCTCATTAGTTAAAATAAAAAGTTTTTGAAATTACAAGTCATTCTCCATTTCGGTAGATTAATTTAGTTGCATCTTTGCTCATTTTCATTATCGCATTTAGCTGTAACCAATCTCAAAACCAAATCAATTTTTCCTTTTCTTTTTAGAGTCAAGGTTAGGATATCTCCATCTCGTCCCGTCGTCACAACTCTGTTTTCCTTTTTCCCTGAGGATCGATACCCGACTTACCGGGATTATTACTTGAGCGGCAGGCTTACACTTGAGCCTAGAGTGA
Organism: Sambucus nigra; assembly: GCA_949130495.1. Classification (NCBI taxonomy): domain Eukaryota; kingdom Viridiplantae; phylum Streptophyta; class Magnoliopsida; order Dipsacales; family Adoxaceae; genus Sambucus; species Sambucus nigra. The sequence continues at coordinate 330,778,391 of OX422222.1, forward strand.
ACGCACTTCTGAGACACATTTTCAGTCGCGTCAAGTTTTTGGCGCCGTTGCCGGGGAAGTAGGCAGACTTAGGATTAGATCGAGTCAATCCAAAGCTTTGACCAAAAATCAAAAAAATAAATAAAAATAAATAAAAAATAAAAAAGCACAAAAAGATTCACAACTATCCTCTCTCTTAAGCTTAATGCAAAATTCTGGAACTCCTTCCACACCTCATAATACTCCAACCAACATTCACGAAAATCCTATAGTGGAGTATAATGCAGATAGTCCCCACACTCCAAACGCCCCACAGTTCTGGATCCCGCCTCCCACACCGTCACACTCAATCTCCAGTAACACTCCCTTCTCCTTCATAGGACACACTTCGAGCACACCCAGTGAGAGCGTCGAGTCGTTAAGTGAGAGAGAGATGTCACAACATAGTAATGCACCTACCGGTGAGGAAGAGCCCCCATACCGTCCGTTGAGAGAATTCTTATATCCCGAGCGCACTGTCACTCCGGGATGCATTATAATCCCGTATAATGTCGGGCAGTTTCGTTTTAAAAATGGAATGATCCAGATGCTACCACATTACCACGCTATGGATTCTGAAAAGCCATACCTCCATATTAGGGAATTTGAGGACGCGTGTGATACTCTCAACGATCAAACCTGCACACAAGAGGTAATCCGCCTCAAACTCTTCCCCTTCTCGCTCAAAGATAAAGATAAAGCCTGGTTATGGTCTTTACCTACAAGCTCGATTCCATCCTGGAATGAGCTCCAGTCGAAATTTCTCAAGAAATTCTTCCCACCACATCGAACAATCTCTATAAAGGCTCGAATTCAAGTGTTCAGGCAACATGAAAATGAGCCATTCCATCAATGTTATGAACGTTTCAATGAGTTAGTTGCTTCATGCCCCCATCATGGATTTGATCCATCGCAAATCGTCTCCTTTATCTATAATGGTTTGAATCTTAACTCCAAACAGCTTGTTAAAACAATGGGAAGTGGTCCGTTTGTCGATTTAGATGCCCACGATGCTGATCTTCACATGAGGTATGTCACCGAGACTACCCAATCCTGGGATACCTCCGACCCGAACGCTCAAAATCGAAATCGACAATCCACCACTGCTCCGTCGGCGTCCGACCTATTCCACGTAGACAAGAATTCCATGACGGACAGTCGGTTGGACACCCTTGAGAAAGGATTTCGAGACCTATGCGAGATATATGGAAAAGGACCAGCTGGATCCATTTTAAACCCCGTCAAGAAAGTGTGCGCGATTTGTGAGGCGGAACATTCAACTGAGGAATGTCCGACGATACTCGCCTACAAAGGAATGCTTCAAGAGAAAGTTAGTAGTATAGGAGGCTTTAAGGGTAATTTCGGTGTCCCGCACGGGAATTCATACAACCCTTCGTGGAAAAAACACCCCGGTTTTAGATACGGGCAACAACATGCGGCAATGAACCCTCCTTCGCATGTCGCCCCTCCTCCACCACAATAATTTCAACAGGCTCCACACATGCAAGGACATGTGCAAGCACCACCACCTCAAGGAAATTATATCCCGCCACAGTGGAGAACTCTCGAGGATACCATAAATCAATTCATCGCAAGCCAGACCGCTACCAATGCCAAATATGATCGTCTGATTGGCGACATAAATGCAAATCTGTCAAAAATACAATCCTCATTAAGTGTTCAAGAGAAGGGAGAGTTTCCTGCCCAGGGCCAAAGACCTCCTCAAGGTCAAACTAGTGTTAGCTCGACACCCCATGACCATCCTGAGCAATGTAGCACAATTACCACTTTACATAGTGGGAGAGTCGTTGGCTTGTCACCTCATCCACAAGACGTACCTAAAGACAAGGAGATTTTTCCCGGCACGAAAGAGGCCGAAGATGTCCCCTTGAATGAAAGTGATAAAGATGACACTAGTGAGCCCGGGTAGTAGTGAAACCACCCACCGCGACACCATTTCCTCAAAGGTTGATTCCTTCACAGAAAGGATGCCCACGTGATGAAGTGCTAGACGTGCTAAAGCAAGTAAAGCTGAATTTACCTTTCCTCGATGCCATTAAGCAAATTCCAGCTTATGGAAAATTCATTAAAGACTTGTTGACGGTAAAGAGGAAGATGAAGGTAAAGAAAAATGTCTTGCTAGCACAGAATGTGAGCTCCATTCTACTCAATGATCTCCCACCTAAATTCAAAGATCCCAGTGCACCCACCATTTCCTGCATCATTGGAGAAAACAAAATCGAAAAAGCCTTACTTGACTTGGGAGCAAGTGTCAATATCCTCCCTTACTCCATCTATAGGCAACTTGACTTGGGCGACCTCAAGCCCACAAAGGTCACTCTCCAATTAGCGGATCGAACCGTGAAGATTCCACGAGGCATAATTGAGGACATGATCGTCCAAGTTGACACCTTCTACTTCCCGGTAGATATTTTCATTTGGGACACGGAGCCCTCCTTTACCTCAAGCAACCATGTTCCTATCATCCTTGGGCGCACGTTCTTAGCTACGGCTAACGCAATCATCAATACTCGGAATGGGAGAATGCAACTCACTTTTGGGAACATGACTTTAGAGACCAACATCTTCCATATCACCCAACAGACAGGGGAAGAAGATGATCTTCACGCGGTAAGTTTTATAAATGAGATCGTAGAGGAATACTTTGAGGATAAGTATTGTGGAGACGCCTTAGGATCCTCTTTAGTGTCGAATCACGAGAATAAAGGGTCCCACAAGAGCGAGACGTTAGGGGTGTGCCCTATTTCATCAAGTAATAGTGGTAGTTGTGACAATGAGAGAAAAGTGGGGGAGAGGTGTGTAGTGACCGCAATTGAAAGAGAGAGAGAGGGGTTAGAAGAGAGAAAAATGGTGGAGTTAGAGATCGAGCAAGTTAGAGAGGACGTAGGAACCACGAGAGAGAGAGATTTAGGGGACATGAGCATGGAAGAATTTGAAAAAGAATTCGGTCCGGTGGATGAGAGCCTAGATGAGAGGCTTAACGATGAAGTCCAAACTCTATTGGATTCATTTAGACACCTAGAAGAAAGCGAATGGAAAGATAAAATCAATGAATTTCTTCTTTGTGACCATCCACCCATACCACTAGAGGTCCCGAAGGCGAGTGAGGAGAAAAGTTGTGGTTCATCCGACTTAGTGCCCGATCCATGCGTCTTAAAAATTGAAAGAAACCTAGATGTTCCCTCCGAGTCGAAGCACGCAGGCCACGCTTTAAGTCAGCATCACGAGGATCCCTTTCCAATTAGTCACGACGAGTCTCCCGGTCTATCCTTTATCTATGGGCGAGGTCCCAACTTGTTTCGATTATTGGAATATAATCCTAGGACGGGAGTGACAAGGAGAGCATCGACCCCCGTAAGTGGGGTCGGGTGAGTTTGTGGAGATATGAGAGGTCGTCGCACCCCCGACGCGTATGGGGTGATTGTTGTTGTATGTTTGAGTCATGCATGAGTATCATATAGTGTCTTGTTGCATTTTAATATTTGTTTGTTTTATTTTTCCCCACTTTTCATTCGCCTTGAGTTAGATTTTCATCCTTTTTTCTTGAGGACAATGCAAAAGTCTAAGTTGGGGGGGGGGGGGGGGGGGAGAGGTCACAAGTGCATATTTTTAAAACTTCACAAATTTTCGAAATGCCCAAAATTTTCCAAAAAATCATAAAATTTTAAAAAATCCAAAAACATTTTTGTTCAAAATAAATAAAAATTGGAAATCAAAATTTTCAAAAATATCATTAAAAGTCGAATTGGAGTCTCAAGTTGTAAAGATCCAACATACACAAAGCCGAAATTGACCAAAGATGGAAATTGAGCGAAAATTGACGACTTAACGAATAAATGTGGAGATTAACAAACCCGGTAAGATTCGAGCCTATCACGTTCTGCGAGTTTTTAAATCAATCCGAGTTAATTGTTAACTCAAAGTTCTTTTCAGCGCCTAATAAGTTGTCAAGGATCTCAATCCTTTCATTTTGATCGGTTTTAAAAAATGTGTGCAATATTGCCTTGAAAAACGTGCCAAATTAGTCTCTAAACTTAAATTCACCTCGAAACGCATATGGTAACGCAATTGGCATTTTGGACAATGAAGTAGGCCCTCGTTTGTCACCCAAAATTTTGGCCCGAAAAAGTAGCGAAAAATCACCCTTTGCAACCCAAGTTGAGCCGAATGATTTTCCCTTTCGTTTGACAACCCGAAAAAAACCAAAATAGCCGGAATTGCGAAAAATGAGAAAAATTCAGAATTTAAATCCGAAAAGTGCAACAAAAAGGGGCAAGAAACAAAATAGTATGCTCAACAAAAGTAACAAGAAAAAGAAGAAAAAAATGAGCAATAGCCCGGAAAAAGCACAAATGGACATCACTAATGACTTTTCCAATTCCAACCTTCCATACCTCCTTCACATTATCCAATGCAACCTTCAACCCGAAAAAGTCCTTACCGAGTCCAAATTGTGAAAATTGATTACCGCGTGGAGAGTTAAGACACCAAAAGATAATATAAGAGGTTAAGTGCGTGAAATAGAGGCAATGTTATCGTTTTTTTAAAATCGTAATCCGTTGATGAGATCCTCTCACCATAAAAATTTCCGTCTTTCTAATTGTATGTGTGAATTTGCTTCCATTACATTTACTCTTTATATCACGCATACCGAAAGAATAGCCATAATCCGAGAGATTCGTTTGTGAGAGCGTCCCGTGAGAAATTGAAATCAAAACGAATTTTCGAATAAGTAACGTAATGATCAATCGGTGGAAATTGGTGGTTATATTTCCGGCTTCGCACACACGCACTAAGGTTTGAGACTCATAAATATGACTTGATGATGACTATTTTCTGGAAAGTTTGAATTACACAATTTTTGCATATTTTGAAATTTCTTTGAGTCGAATTTTGTGGGTATATTCTCTACAAACCCTCACGAGACACAACTCGTCCTACTAGGGTGACCTAGGGTTTTAAAGGTTTGTTGCATGCGCTAAATGCAATCGCTTGCCCGCGAAAAGGGTATTCTATCCCAATAAAATGCAATTTACAAGAGTTAAGCCTCGTTAGGATTCTTTTACATTGCTCGGGACGCGCAAAGTTCTAAGTTAGGGGGGTTTGATCGGGCATAAATATTGTATATTTATTCCCCTAATTTCATTGTATTTGTGAACCCGAGTGATGTAACCTATATGGATTTGACATACATTTATGCTACTAACCTTCATTGGCAAGTATTTCGTGTTTTGCGCTTCTTTTATTGGTTTTACAGGTTAATTATGCAAGCAGTGAGAAAGAGGAAGTGAGACAAGAAAAGAAAAGCTAATAAGGAAAGTTCAAGGGCAATTTGATAATTTTTTAGCCAGATTCGGAAGAAGAAGTCAACTGTAAAGTTGAAGAGCTCGGAATAACGAGAACACTGGAAGAAACGGCACCCAAATCCGAGCTACGCTTGATGAGTTATGACCAGTTGAAGTTGAAGAAAAATCCAAAAAAGAAAGAAAAGAAAGCAAGAAAAATTCTAAGTGAAGCACCCCAGACCAGCATACATTCGCGAACCCAGGGCCGAACCGGTTTGGGGCGAACCGGTTCGGGGTACATGCGAACCGGTTCGGGGGACCTGATGCGCGAAATTGCTCCTCCATTCTGATTGGCTCCCAAGAATCCTTTTAGGGTAAAACTCTCCAAAAGAGTGGGGACGTAGGTAACAACTTAGGAACAGCCATTTGAGATATTTTTGAGTAGTTTTTAATAGAGAAAAAGAGAGGGGAACTTCTAGGAATATAGCTTCGATTAATTTCTACAAGATCAATACATTTTCGGGTTTGTTTTCAAGTTATACTTCACGTTTTCTTTTTATAATATTTAGCCTTCTTGCATGGTAATTTTTCTGTATGATTTGAATGAATTTCTGCGTTTATAGTACTCCGTTACGTATATTGATCTAGCGTTATCATGAGTTTGTTTGCATGCAACGTTAATATTTCATGTATCGTTCAGTTTAACATGTCCAGCTAGGTTTGAAAGGTTGGGATGCATAAACCCAACCTAATGTGTTAGTGCATGTGTATAACGTTAATCCGTTGAATTTAGTGATTGATTTTGATCGTATTGCGTAATTACATAATAATTATGGATCTTTATATCTCGTTTACCTTTGGGTACTCGTGATGATTTAGAGTACAATTTGAGTGCCATTATCGCGATACCGATTTACTCATCCTCAGATTAGGTATGACGCGGGCTTGAACCTCGTATACATAATGCTTGGGAGTACTAAATTCCGGGTCTGATCAATCAGATAAATTTATGATTAAGATTATGACCGTACTACACTAGGGTTGGGGGATTGTATTCCCATCCTATTTTTCTCATTAGTTAAAATAAAAAGTTTTTGAAATTACAAGTCATTCTCCATTTAGGTAGTTTGATTTAGTTGCATCTTTGCTCATTTTCATTATCACATTTAGCTGTAACCAATCTCAAAACCAAATCAATTTTTCCTTTTCTTTTTAGAGTCAAGGTTAGGATCTCTCCATCTCGTCCCATCGTCACAACTCCGTTGTCCTTTTTCCCTGAGGATCGATACCCGACTTACCGGGATTATTACTTGAGCGATAGGCTTACACTTAAGCCTAGAGTGAATGCACTTCTGAGACACATTTTCAGTCGCGTCAGCAAGGTATTTAAGTGTTGCAGAAAATCACATAGTCTTCTACTTTTTTAAATTTGTATCTTTGAGTTTTCCATTTTCTCTTTCTCTCGTGCTTTCATCCTTTTCATCGTTCGTTGTCAACAGATCCATCCTTTTCCTGTAAGATCTTCTTCCTTCTTCTTTATTTCCTTTATTCATCATGGTTTACCTTGTTGAATCACTTGATAAGTTTCGTTCTGATTTCTCTATTCCTTCTTGGGTTGTTCTAGAGGAACTTTCTGAACCTTCAGATTATTTCCGTTTGGCTGAGGGACATTGGTTCCCCAGTTTCTTTGTGGCTGAGTGTGGCTTTTCTTTTCCCCCAAACCCTTTGTGTCTGGAATTCTGTCAATATTTTTACGTGGTTCCTGCAAAAATAGCCCCCAACACATGGAGAATAGTTAATGGAGTTCATAGATTAAATCAGATTCATGGAACTTGTATAGGAATTCCAGAAATTATGTTTTATTATAGATGGGCTGTTGGTGACAGTAATTTTTATTTAAAAACTAGGTTTTTAAATAGGGCTTTAGTGGTCAATCTCCCAGATGCCAATAGGGACTACTTAGAGCACGGGGTTGTTATGAAGAATTGACAACATGCTCCTTTAACTGGAGATGATGTGTATCAGGGTCCCGGATTCCCTCCTTATGGCAATGGGATAGGTTATTTTTATTTCACTTTATTTTTTGAAATTATTCTTTCTTTGTTCTTAATAAAATGTGTCACTGATATTTTCATGTTTATTTATTTGCAGTTGACAGTAAAAGAAGGTCTCCAAAAGAGACAGAAGTTAATTTAAAACAATTGAAACTTATCTTGGGTTTGCATCAGACTGTTGCCGACGAGCATATCAGATCAACTTTATATCTGCTGCAGTATAAGAGCTACACCTCGTCTTTTACTGATCGTTCGGTGATAAGCGACGTAGAACCAGTACCTGCTTCTGTAAGTTCTTCACCTAAGTCCCATATCCCTCTGAGTGAAAGAATGAAGAGAAGAAGAGCTCCTTCCCTCTTCGAGAAATCTGCCTCTGTTGTTGGAGAGGCAAAGAAAAGTAAACATGATGTCCCAGAAGAAGGGACAAGAAAAATCGATGCACCTCCTCCGGTTGCTCCTGTGAAGGTTGCCGAGAAGCCCCCAGTGGCTCCGAGCAAGGCTGTTGCTCCAAGAGAGGTGATTGTCATCTCTCCGACAAAGACTACATCGTTAGTCGAGACCGTTGATGCTCCTCCGAGGAGGCTGAAGAAAAGCTCCTCAGTCAATGTGGCTGAATCCATCGCTCAACCCCCGACTACTGGAAGTGGAGTTCCCACTTTTGTTGCCCCGAGCTCTGCCATGAGCTCGGTGAAGTCTTGGATCATTCCCTAGATCCAAGGTATTGAAGAAAGTCTTTCTCAGGACATGGTTACCACATTAGTTGCTCATCATATTGCTTCTGTAAGTATTATTATCCTAAACTTTCATTTTACCCTTGTTATATTTGTCCACTGACTTGCTATTATTTTCTTTTCCCAGTTGGTGACCTGTTTTAATACAATTTTAAATAAGGATGAAGCTATTAAAGCTTCAAGCTCCTCGTCAGGTGTAGAGGAAGCTTTGGTGGGTCTGACGCAGTCTCTGAAGGATTCTCGTCAGAAGTATGATGTTGATAAAGCTACTTGGGAGAAGAAGAAAAATTCCATCGAACAGGAGAAGGATTAGGTGGTTGAGGTCTCCAAAGGGTTGGAGAAGAAAATAAAAGATTTGGAGGAGAAGAATAAAGAGCTCGAAGGGAAGCTCAAAAATGCTGGGGAGCTTGAAAGTAAGCTCAAAGCTGCTGAAGAAGAGTTGGGACAACTTCGTGAAGTAGGTCATCAGAAGGAGGAAGTGGAGAATAAATTGAAGGCTACCGAGGAACTTCTATCCGAGAAGATTTCCTCGGAGAAGGTGAAAAGAAAGTTAGTTATGAAAAAGTCCTTCAGCTCCGGCTGGGATAAGGGGTGGAATAAGGGTTTGGCCGCCATGATGTCACAAGTAGAATATGGTAGCCTAAAGTACTTTCGAGATGGGTGGGTCGCTGCTTTACAAGAGATGAAGGTTGATGAAAATTATGATCTATTTCAGCGACACATCCCTGGCCCCCCTCTAACTCCTCAAGAAGAAGAAGAGCATGAAGCTGCCTCTGAAGAATCCTCCATGGTGGTGGGAGATCAAATTACTCAACCCCCAGTTATCCAGTCCACCGATGAGCAACTTCAACTACCCCTTGTCTCATCCGAGAAGATTTCAGTACCCACCGAGAAATCGTTGGTGCCTTTCGAGCAACCTGCCTCCTCGTCCTAGCCTCCCTAGAAAGTTTTGGGAGACAAGGAGAAGGTGTAGAGTTGTTCGGATTTTTCTCTCTGTTTTATTTTCTTTGTCAAATGTAACTCTGAACTATGTACTTCTTCTTTATGATGTAATAAAATTTGAACTTTTGATTATGCATACTATTGATTCTCTTCTTCATGCTCTGTTTGCACTCTTATTGATTCTTGCTTTCTCTTCCTTTACTAGTTTATGGCCACAATGGAATTATTGTCTGCTCACGATACAAAATTGTTGAGGCAATGCAATGAGTACTTCAAAGCTAGTCATATAGATATGAGTGCAGCACAAATCGTTGACATCCTCGGTCAAGGTGCTTCAGAGCAAGCAATTGAAGCCTATTAGTATTTGAAGTGCCTGCTCGACCGTGCAGTGGCTAATAATGTAGCATACTATGAAATGATTGAAGATCTCTAGGGCACTCTTGAAGATCTTTAACAACAGTATAAGGAATCTACAACCCTTTTTCACGAGGGATACGAGAAGAAGTATCAGCAACTGAATGCTGATAAGGGATACGATAAACTGTTTGCTGCTTATGAAGTGAGAGAGAGAACTTTGAAAATCGAGGTCGAGGAGCACAGGCAGATAGCTGAGTTGTTGGAGCAGGAAAACAATAACTTGCAAAGAGAAGTATCTCAATTGAAATATGCTGCCTCTACATCAAACACTTTGGTCCCTGTGAACGATGAGGGATTCTCTTTCTTGGAGGTCGAAAATGCCAATCTGCGTGATGAATTAGAAACTCTGAAGAGGGCAGGTCCTTCTACCTCTGCTCGCGGACGAGCAAGATCTTCTCAGGGACGAGCAAGAGCTGCTCGGATTACTGTCGAGGAACAGAGAACTCAATCGGCCCTGGAGAACCAAGCCTTCCAATTGATGCCAAAGAACTAGGCATTGGCTGAAATGTCTAAGAAGATCCAAACTTTAGACGAGCAACTCTCGACAAAAAAGTCTGACTTGGAGAATAAAGAACTCTTTGCAAAAAATCTTCACGAGCAGCTGGAAAGGTTGACTTATCAATTCCACAAACAGTCAAGAGAATTCTAGATGGCTGGCTACAATGAGGCTCTCTACCATTTGGATGATCGGATCCAAAATGCGAATAATGAGGGTTACAAACAAGGGTGGCTAAATGCCTTGGGTGTACTACAACTGGAGCAGGGTCACTACTTGTGGGACTACCATAATCCTGGGCTGCTCGACCTGCCAATGCCACCATTCAAACTCGACATGAGTTGGATTCCTACTCGGGCAATCCCTCAGTGTTTGATTTCCATATATCTTGGCGATTACAATCTCCATTCCAATGTAGAGATATCTCGCCCTGAGCACCTACTCGATCGACCATCTCTGATGAAAATCAGGATGCTTAAAGATCTTAATTTCATAAATTCCCCTTATGCTTTAGACGACCCTCCTGCTGGCGAGGAACCTGTTTCAAAAGCAGAGGGGAAGAAACCAATAGAATAGGAATCTTGATGTAATAATTAATATGTATTTCATTCTCGATGTATTTTGCTCTAGACTCAATGAAAGAAATTTCTTTGCAAATCTTGATTGCCATTGTCTTGTAGTTGTAAAATACTTTACATATGTGCATGTATATCTGTTAAAAAGATAACAACATTGTGTTATTTTTCGATCAACTAGAGTTGGTTAAAACTTATTGTAATCATTTGATGATTAGTCAGAATTGATGATATTTTGTTTCTCGACCAACTTATTGGTAATGTTACGAGTATAAAAAATTCTGCTTGATCATTTTCACATACTCATAAAATGTTTCCGACCAACCGTAGTTAACCTGAGTTGGTGGATTTTTTCTTCCCGGCCAACCTTAGTTGGCATTTTTGGAAATAGTTTCTCTTCCCAACCAACCTTAGTTGGCATTTTTGGGCATAGTTTTTCTTCCCAACCAACCTTAGTTGGCATTTTTGGGAATAGTTTTTCTTCCCAACCAACCTTAGTTGGCATTTTTGGGCATAGTTTTTCTTCCCAACCAACCTTAGTTGGCATTTTTGGGAATATTTTTTCTTCCCAACCAACCTTAGTTGGCATTTTTGGGAAATATTTTTCTTCCCAACCAACCTTAGTTGGCATTTTTGGGCATATGTTTTCTTCCCAACCAACCTTAGTTGGCATTTTTGGGAATATTTTTTCTTCCCAACCAACCTTAGTTGGCATTTTTGGGAAATGCTTTTCTTCCCAACCAACCTTAGTTGGCATTTTTGGGAAATGCTTTTCTTTCCAACCAACCTCAGTTGGCATTTTTGGGAATTATTTTTCTGAGTAGTTTGAGCAGTACTTTTGCTGAGTAGTGTGTGTAGCACTAGTATTTCGCAAAAAATTTCCAATAAAAAGAGAGAACTGGGCAGAATATTGGCACTTTATTCATACTAATGAAATTGCATTACATGAGAGTTTACATCATTGATAATACTTGCGCAGGTGTTTTGCATTTCATGCATTCTTAAACTCCTCCCCCTCTAAAGTTTTTATTCTGTATGTTCCTGGTCGAACAACTTCTGTAACTCGGTAAGGTCCATGTCAGTTTGCTTCCAGTTTGTTGTGCTTTTGAATCACTTTCTTTAGCACATAGTCTCCTTATTTCAAGTCGCACTTCTTCACTCTCTTGTTTTAGAACAAAGTTATTCGTTGCTGGTAAGCAGCATTTCTAATGGATGCTTCTTCTCTAACTTCCTCGAGCATGTCCAAGTCTAACCTTCTCATTAAATCGCTGACAGGGGAATTGAAATTTAGTACCCTGTGTGTCGGGAGACCCAACTCGGCAGGTATAACAGCTTCACTCCCAAATGCTAGAATGTATGGAGATTCCCCCGTTGCTTCTCGGGGAGTAGTTCGATAAGCTCATAGTACAGAGTGCAGCTCGTTGATCCAGTTTGCTTTCGCGTCATTCAGTCTTTTCTTCAAGCCATTTAGCAGCGTTCTGTTTGTCACTTCAGTTTGTCCATTACTTTGGGGATGGCCTGGTGTCGAGTGGATCTTCAATATATTTGACTGATGACAATAGGGAGAGAACTCCTCATTGTCAAATTATGTTCCATGGTCGGTGATGAATGCATGGGGAAGACCATATCTATAAATGATATTTTTCCAAATAAATTGGTACACCTTTTTGTATGTCATGTCGACAAGAGGCTCAGCTTATACCCACTTAGTAAAATAATCTACCGTGACGACGAGATATTTAAATCTTCCTCTAGTCGTTGGAAGTGGTCCGACCAAGTCAATTCCCCACATGGAAAATGGCCAAGGGGAAGTAATGGGTGTCAACAATGCTTGGGGAGTTCTTCGGATGGAGGAGAAGCACTGACACTTGTCACATTTCTTAGCATAGGCTATACAATCAGCCCTCATCATTGGCCAGTAGTATCCTTGCGTCATTATTCTTTGCAGAAGTGTCCGACCTGCTACATGGGGTCCACAAGACCCTTCATGGACTTCTTCAATCAAATCCTTCACCTTGGCGGGATGTACACACCTCTGCAAGCCAGCTATGATTCCTCATCTGTACAAAATTCCATTAGTTAGTACATAACAAGCAGCTTTAAACTTCAATTTCTTGGCTGCGACTTTATCAATTGGTAATTCTCCCTCCTCAATATATGCCCTGATGGGATCCATCCATGATGGCCCTAAATCAAGGGTAATAAAATTCATCGCCAGGTCTTCATCTATGCTCCGACTAGCTAGAACTTCAATTGGGATTGTTCTTCGTAGCTCGATACGAGTAGCCGATGCTAATCAAGCTAAAGCGTCTGCTCTGGCATTCTCCATTCTTGGTATTCTGACCAGTTGAACAGTAATAAATTTTGATACCAATTCCATTGCTTTTGCATGGTACTTAATCATCAATTCTCCCTTCGCTGCATATACACCAAGCATTTGGTTTACAATCAACTGTGAGTCACTGCACACGATTACCTGCTCTGCCTTCATGGTTTTTGCCAGACTAAGACCTACAATCATCGCTTCATATTCGGCCTCATTATTAGAAGCTTGAAATTGAAAGCGCAGAGCATATTCTATATCGACCTTGTCTGGACTTTTCAATACAATCCCGGATCCACTACCTGAGGTGCATGATGAGCCATCCACATATAGGCACTACACCAAAATGACAAAATTATCACCTTTCAGCCGGCCACCCTTGTCAAGGTCATTGTCTGTGATAAAAAACACGCGTTTTATGTCACAGTCATTGACCTTGACACGACCGTGACAAAGAATTGTCACGGTCAATGACCTTGATACGACCGTGACAATGTTTCCAGCAAAAACCCTTTCCCCTTTCTTTTTTCCCTTTCGTCGTTCCCTCTCTCTCTCTCTCTCTTTCTCTCTCTCTCTCTCTCTCTCTCTCTCTCTCTCTCTTCTATTTATATATATGTTTGTGTGTATATATATGTGTGTATGTGTGTATATATGTGCGTGTGTGTGCGTGTGTGGGGGGTGGGGAAGGGTGGGGGTAGGGGGTGGGGCAAGGTGGGGGTAGGGGGTGGGGCAAGGTGGGGGTAGGGTGGGGGGTAGGGGGTGGGGCAGGGTGGGGGTAGGGGCTAAAAATGTAATATTATTTTGATACAATATTAATTTGTGTATGAGTTTCATAATTATAAATAATATCCAAAAATATTGGATAACAATTTATTTTCATTCAAAATAAATAAGTAATTTTCTACAAATTTCATAAAAAAATGAAGGCCGGCTTAATATGTGATTTAAGTGTGAAATAATCGCTATATACTTATACTAATGGAGAAAAAAACCATATATGGCGTTTTTTGTTGACTTTATATGGTGAAATAATCACATGACTTTATATCCATCAAATAAAAGCATGAAAACAAAAAAACTACAATAAGGGTTAAAATGGCATCCGAAGTTGCTAAAAGCATGAAAAATAAAATATTTTTTAAGATTTGTGGTGAATAACTAAAGTTAAAAAAAGTCTTACTTTAGTCATTAAATTACTTTTTGAATTCGGGCGATGCGCATAAATTTGTAGTAATTGTCTTATAATAGAGATCATTTAGTGTATGTTGTTGAAAAATTTGATCAAATTGGTGAGCCCTTCATATTTTAAAAATGTTGTTTTTATTCCTATTTAACTTTTCTTTCTATACATCCCTAATTATATTTAAAGTTTAATAAAATAGGAGTTATAGAAAGAAAAGTGGGGTTTAAATAAAAACACTTTTTTTAAATTTTAGGTTCTGGTCCATAATCTTACTTTGTCATAATTAATTTATATGCCTCAAAGTTATTTTATCACTCTTAGTTTATATTTGTGATAATATTTTATTAAAGATTTTTATGGGAACTTGTTATACTAGAACTTAGATGAACACTATGTGATGAAAATAGTCCTTAAAATTGAAAATTAAATAAAGTTTATAAAAGTAAAGATGCTGGTAATACATATAAGATAAATTAATAAGGACTAAATAACAAAATGTGTTCAAGTGTATAACAAGAAAGAAAATGTGGTATTTAGATTGGGTAAAATTCTTAAAGTAATGTTAAGGGACTAAAAGATCCAAGACAACTGGTCAGTAAGTCACGGACCGAAAAATTTATGACGGTTGATGAAAGCCCGTAAACATGTTGGGGTGGGGGTGGGGGTGGGGTATGATTTATAAAAAGCACAAAACAATAGTAGAAATTCAATACCTGAAATTAACATTGAGATTATTTTAAATAGACAGTCACTACCGTGTGTGTGTTTAAATTGAAAGAAGATATGAGAATTTTATTAAAGATTTTATGGGAACTTGTTATACTAGAACTTAGATGAACACTAAGTGATGGAAATAGTCCTTAAAATTGAAAATTAAATAAAGTTTATAAAAGTAAAGATGCTGGTAATACATCAAAGATCAATTAATAAGGACTAAATAACAAAACGTGTTCAAGTGTATAAAAAGAAAGAAAATGTGGTATTTAGATTGGGTAAAATTCTTAAAGTAATGTTAAGGGACTAAAAGACCCAAGACAACTGGCCAGTAAGTCACGGATCGAAAACTTTATGACGGCTGATGAAAGCCCGTAAACATGTTGGGGTGGGGGTGGGGGTGGGTGGGGATGGGGTGGGGGTGGGGGTGGGGTGGGGTGTGTGTGTGTGCAGGTGTGTGAGTGTGTGTGTGGCGAGGGCAGGGGGCAGGGGGTGGGGGATGTGGTGTGTGTGTGGTGGGGCAATCTTAACAATTGTATAGCTTTAATTGTAATTTTAATTGTATTGTGCCCAGTTCATATGAAAGTAGGATTGCCCCTCGTTGTAAATTAGTAAATTAATAATTGTATACTTTAGTAATTGCCCATTTCATATATATATATACACCTGCATGTTGTTAGAAAGTCTTAAATGTAATTCTCACTTTATTAATGCCAAACCCGACTCTCTTATAAGATATGCATATTGTGATAATATTATATCTGTGCTAATAACATTTTTTTACAGCAAATGTCTCCTTCAGATATTAAGGTGAAGATAATGATGCTGTTTATGATGATGTCGTCTGGGGTCGGTGGTAGTGGAGGCGAGGAGGGCTCTTCCGCCTGTAGGCTCCCCAAATATGGGAAATTTGGGATTACCGTCGAGAACAAATCGGAGATATTAGCGAGATCCCTCGTTCTGCTAAAGACGGTCATCGGCCCGGGGTTTATGAGTTGGAAGGAGGTGCCATATGAGCTCAAGTTAGCTGTTTGGGCGGCACTACAGGTAATATATTTATATTTATATTTATATGAATATTTCAATTTCAATTTCAATTTCAATTTCAATTTCATATTTATATTTATATTTATATTTATTCGCAACTAACATTGCATTTGTTGGACAGGAACAATTCAACTTGGATCCAAAGCTACGCGATCCCGTCTTAGAGCATATTAGGGAGCAACTCAAGTCGTGGAAAAAAAATATGCGGGCACGGTACTTTGGGAAAACACGAGAGTCGATTATCCAATGGCGTGAATCCGTCCCCTCCAAGGAGCCGATCTCATTGGCACAATGGCAGAAGTTCATTGAAAATGAGATCGAGGATCGACAATTGGCATCTTGCCAATCTGGGAGGGAAAATCGAGCAAAAAAGACGGACGTGCACTACTCCGACCGGACCTCTTACGCCGAGGTGGAGCATAGGATGTAGGTAAGATTTAATTTTTCTATCACTACAGAAATATATTATTCTTCATTATTTTACTTTGCGGGGACGATACTAATTTTACTTTACTTTATTTTATTTCAGGGGGTAGGGAGTGGGCCAGGGGGTAAGCCACATAGGCTCGATACTTATGTGGCTCTTCGAACGAAGAAGGGGAAGGACAAGGAGGTGTCCCCGAGCGTCGCGGCCACAATTGTAAGTAATCCGACAGTTTAATTTTGTTAATTACGTTATAATTTTTTAGTTTACTTATTTTACTAATCATGTGCTTTTTGTTGTTTCAGGCAAAGCTTAAGGAAGTGCATCAGTCGCAGTCTGATGCCGACAAGGCATCTTTGTCCACAGATGCACTCAGCCAAGTGCTTGGCTCTGATCGTAAGGGGAGGACAAGGGGGGTGATCTCGTGGGTGGCCAAATCTAGGATCATCGGATTGGAGACGAGCGACGCCGGGTTAGCTCGAACGGTGGGTTCACACGACGCGAAGCTGTCCCGTTTAGAGGCGACGGTCCAAGATATGCACGCATTCATGAAGCGTACGTTGGGAGGAGACCGTAAAGGGAAAGGGAAAGGGAAAGGGAAGGAGAAGGCGGTGAAGGAGGAGGTGTGGGAGGACAAGGCGCAAGATGACGAGGATGTGGACCTCGCTGCTTCATCACTGACATGTTCATACTTCGATGATCCACTTCCCTATTTGGCGCCCTTCAACAGACCAATGTCGACACTTGGTTGGCCGAGCGTGTTCATATTGGACGTATTTGATGGCCAGCGGATAGGGCGGGGGTTGAGGGACCCGAATATCGTCCAGGGTGGAATAGTTCATGGACGTGCGCTTCAAGAGATGGAGTCCAGGGTGCTAGTCACGCATGTCATACCCGGGAAGGAGAACTCCCTATTGTGGTTGCGCGAACAATGCGGTACGACGTATATTAGTGAGTGCGTCAATTCGTATATCGTGTGGCCTACTCACCTCCTCAGTTTTAACAATACACCAGACATGTAGTGACATTATTTTAAGTTTGAATTGAATTATTTTAAGTTTCAATTGAATTGTTTTAAGTTTGAATTGAATTGTTTTAAGTTGTTACATTTGAATTATATCGTGATGCATATTGTCTCTATTTGAATATATATTTGCATGATCTTTAGTTTGTTTGGATATATGATGTTTGGAATAGGTACAAATATATTGCTGGGCAGTAGCACTGGCCATACTACCCAACAGATTTTTTTTAAATTCTGACCAGAATTGTCACGGTCAATGACCGTGACAATTTTTTTAAAAAGGGTCACAACTTTGTCACGATTTATAACCATGACAAACGTGTCACGGTCATTGACCGCGACACGACCGTGACACAAAACGCGAGTTTTGTGTCAAGGTCAATGATCGTGACACGACCGTGACAAAAAAGTTGTCTCGCCTCGAAATGTCATGGTCATTGACCTTGACAAGTTAGATTTGTCAAGGTCAATGACCTTGACAATTCGGCAGATTTGGTGTAGTGAGGTTCCATATAGGCATCTCGTCCTCAAATTTCTTATTGGACAAAGTTCCTCGATGGACTATTTGTTGCTCCTTTATCTCCATTTCTACCACACTTCGCTGCTCATCGACCTTCTCCTCTTGCTCTCCGACCAACTTAAGTTGATCGGGGTTTAAATTTGATGATCCTGTAACATCCACAGGTTGGTCGGCATTCAGCTTTTGCTCCTTGGGGGTATCAGGATAAGTGAACTCTGCTATAAAATCTGCTACTACTTGCCCTTTCAGTGACGATCTGGGTTCATAAATTATATCATATTCACCGAGTTCTATTGCCCAATACATCAATCTCCCTGACTTTTATGGTTTATGAAGAGCTTGCCTCAACGGCATATCGGTATATACGACTATGGTATGAGTCTGGAAATATGGTTTTATTCTTCTACTTGCTTCGATCAGTGCTAGTGCCAACTTTTCCAGCTTCGGATACCTGATCTCTGCTCCTCGGAAGGCCTTACTAGTGTAGTAAATGGGTTTTTGTACTCCATCCTCTACTCTTATTAATGCCGAGCTAACTGCATTTTCTGAAACTGCCAGATATAAGTACAATCTTTCTCCCATCACTGGCCTAGACAACAGTGGAGGTGCTCCCAAATATTTCTTCAATTCTTGAAAATTCGTCATTCCATTCAAAAGTCTTTCGGAGCGTTTTTAAGAATGGGAGGCATCTATCAGTTGCTCGTGATACAAATCTGTTAAGTGCTGTTACTCGCCCTATAAGGCTTTGCACTTCTTTCTTCGTCGTTGGAGATCGCAGCCCTAACAGAGCTTTGATCTTTTCAGGGTTTGCTTTAATGCCTCTTTGATTGACAATATACCCGAGAAACATGCCTTCTCGTACTCCAAATATGCACTTGATCGGGTTCAGCTTCATTTGATATTTATCTAATTGATCAAAGGTCTCACCTAAGTCAACTAGATGGTCAGCAGCTTTCTTGCTCTTTGTTAGCATATCATCAACATAGACTTCCATATTGCAACTGATTTGTTCTGCAAACACCTTGTTCATCAATTGCTGATATGTCGCACCTGCATTTTTCAAACCAAAAGGCATAACATTATAACAATAAGTTCACCTAGGGGTAATGAAAGAAGTACTCTCCCTGTCTTCAGGTTTCATTTTAATCTGGTTGTAACCAGAATAAGCATCCATGAAGCTCAGCAGCTCGTGTCCCGAGGTAGCATCCACTAGTTGATCAATTCGGGACAAGGGAAAATGATCCTTTGGACATGCCTTGTTGAGGTCGGTAAAGTCTACACACACCCTCCATTTGTTGTTCTTTTTTTTCACCATCATCACATTCGCCAACCAGTCTAGATACTTAACATCTTCAATAAAACAAGCTTTCTGGAGCTTTTCGACCTCTTCCTGTATAGCTTGGTTCTTCTCGAGGCTGATCACTCTTCTTCTTTGTTTCACTGGCTTGATTTCCTTATTCACATTAAGCTCGTGACATAAGAAATTTGGGTCTATCCCGGACATATTTTCATGACTCTAAGAAAAAGTTTGTTTTCTGCTTTTTAAGAAAAATATCAACTCCTGTTTTAATGAGGCATCTAACGACGAACCTATCTGAGTTGTTCGTTCAGGGTGCTCGTCGTCCAGAATGATGTTTTCAGTATCTTCCACCACCTGACCTTTCACGAGTTGCGACTCGTCTCTAGGATCCAATGTTACAATTTCTGCACCCTCATCCACCGATAGGTAGTAGTCTTTTTCCTAGATTCCTCCAGTTCCGCCTGCTCGGCAGATGAATAGTAGCATTCCCGAGCTACTTTTTGATCACCCTTCACAACTTCTACTCCAAAAT
This sequence comes from Sambucus nigra, assembly GCA_949130495.1. Classification (NCBI taxonomy): domain Eukaryota; kingdom Viridiplantae; phylum Streptophyta; class Magnoliopsida; order Dipsacales; family Adoxaceae; genus Sambucus; species Sambucus nigra. The sequence goes on from OX422222.1 coordinate 330,797,997, forward strand.
TGGTTGGAAATTTTAGGCATTGATGTACCGTAGATGGTACTGCTTCGAACTTCTTCAATCCTACCCTTCTCATGATGATATTATTGGCTGATTGAACATTCGTATCCATCACGAAGAAGCGTACTCTTTCTGTTCGACAAGTAGTCCATGTACCAATGAACATATCCAACTTGATCGTCCCAAGTGGAAAAACTTTCTCGCCAGAAAAACCAAGGAGGGGTCTATAATAAGGCTCCAACTGAGACAATTTTAGATTTAAGTTGTCTAAGCATGAGTAGAACATAATATCAGCCGAGCTACCATTATCAACCAGTATTCTCAATTTCATCACTTCCTTCATTCTCATTTTGATCACCAATGGATCATCATGAGTATACAATACACCTACAAGATCGTTCTTTGAGAAACTAATGACCAATTTTTCTTTGTTGACTTTCCTCGGGAGATCATCTTCAGCCAAGTTTATTCGTTGAATATATGAACAGGCTTGAGCCTCATTGAGGTAAGCTTTTCTTTCTGCAGTAAGGTCTCCACCTCCTGCATCTCCACCCGTAATATCATTGCAATCAAAGGATCCAAAACGTATTGAAAATACTTCACGTTCTGGCTACCTTGGTTTTTTGGGAAGATCGGGGTCGTGTTCTGGATCATCTTCATGATCTCTTTTTTTGTTCTCCTCTACTCATCGAGGAGATCTAGACCTCTCTCTTGCTCGGTCGTTGTTTCTTCTTTCATTTCTACGATCAACATACTTTGTCATATTCCTCGTCTAATGAGTGTTTCAATCTCGTTCTGAAGAGTTATGCAATTTTTGGTCATATGGCCATGATCTTTGTGAAACTCACAATATTTGGCTTTATTCCTCCTTTCAGGGTCTGTCTTCATTTTCTCTGGCCAGTTTAGTTCCTCACTGTTCTTGATTTCTTCTAGAACGTGGTTGATGTCTATCTTCAAAGGAGTGTAATTATCAAATTTCTTCAATACCTCCCATGATGATTTTTGATTGTTTGTCCCCACCGTTGTTCTTATGCTCTTTCTTTTTAGCCTTATCGCCCTCCACCTTGGTTTCTTTGGTATCCATATTATTCTTTGCATCCATAGCCTCCTTGGCATTCATGATCTTGGTCGCTTTTGCCATTAATTCTGACATGGTTCTGGGTGGATCTTTAGGCAAAGTGTAGTATAACTTGTTGGGCGGCAGCCCACTCATCAAGGCGGTAATCGCCGTCTTTTCCTCATAATCAATGACTTCGAGTTTCTCATTATTAAAACGAGTTATATAATCTCTGGTACTCTCACCAGCTTTTTGTCTAACACTTAACAAATGCACTACTCGTTTAACTAGCTTTGCCCCAAAATAGAAATTCCCAATGAATAACTCGACCAGTTGAAAGAAAGTTGAGATCTTACCCCGAGGAAGATTATTACACCATATTTGAGCAGATCCGGTAAGAGTTCTCGAGAATGCTCTGCATCTCATCTCATCTGGAACAGCATAAATGTCGATTGCATCTTGGTATTGTTCTATATGAAGGACATGGTCGGTCTTTCCATCATATTTGGGAGTCACAACAGGTGCTTTGAACTTCGACGGTGTGGGAAAATCCACAATGGCCTGGACAAAGGGTGTTCCTTGAACAAAAGTTTGTTGTAGAGGGTTCTTGGCCTTAGCCATTTCCCCTAATCCATCCTCCAACCTCTGAATAGAGCCTTTCCACGCATCGTTTCCTTCCTCGGGCCTGTTGGTTCGAGCAACTAATCACATTGATTTGGCTTCCTGAGATCTATCTTGATGAGCAGTTGGTCGCGACTGGGCAGATCCTTCCCTTAAGTATGATGGTGGTCGAAAGCTCCTCGACGCAGCCTTAGGAGGACTTTTGTTTCTCCTAGGGCCCAATCGATCAAAAGGAGAAACCCTACTTAATCTTTCCAATGCACTGATCCTTTTCTAGAGAGAGAGTGACCTTTTGTTTAGTATCTGTGGCTCGTACCGACGAAGTTCTTCCTGGTTGATAAGAAAAATCATCAGATTCCTCAGTACGATATGAATCGGTATGCCTAGTACGCAAAGAGAGTAAACGGGTATTCCTTTGAACGCTTCGCTGTCCTGAATGGGTCGGTACACCACCATGAAGGGTTTGTATGAGTTGTCACATAGTTTCTTGCATGGCTGTCTGGCCCTGGGCCAGATTTGTCATTATTCCGGCCAGATCTGGAACGTTTGGCGGAGCAGATGGATTTGGGGGGTTTCCAGCGTTTCTATTGCTGGATTCTGGATTATCAGCCATTTGTGATGATTTGTATTCGATGAAAAATGATATTACCAGTCGTTTCCCACAGACGGTGCCAATCTGTTGATGTAAAAAATTAGATTATATCTAATTATTTAATCACAGATAAAATAAAATGAGACAAAGAAATTTTTAAAGTGATTCAGCCTTAAAAGAATGGCCTACGTCCACTGTTTTGTTATGCTGAGTGTTTAGGAATTCTCGAAGTATCAGTATCTTCAAGAAATTCCGATCCCCTTACAATGAGGATGATGCAACGTATTTATAGCCATCAGGCTGTACATGTGAAAGGGTAGTACATAAATGCCCCTTAGGCGTATACATCTGCATGATAGTAATCAACATTTAATGCGTATTTAATCCTCTTAATTGCCTGATAATAAATGCTCTGATCGAGGTGCAGCTCGGATCGCCTAAGTTGCTCGATGTAGTAAAGTTCCTCGGAGAGCTCTCTGTTGGTCACAGCGTCTGAGTTGATCGGGGAGGCAGAGTTCCTCGTCGCCAATATGATTGTAAAATGCTTGTAGGTGCCATGTAGACTGACACTCATCTTCTTATGATTATTCCACGTCAGTAGGTTAATTTTGGTATCAATAATCATATTTAAACTGAGTGCCTTCAAGACAAATGATGGATTATAATTTGCGTTGCCCCACACCTCCCACCTTCATATATAAGATATGAGATTGTTTTCCAGTTAGTTTGCGGTTGCTTATTTGGATTGTATTCTCATTTATATTCGGTTAGAGTAGGATCATTTGCTTCATGTCAAGCAGATGTGATGGTTCTTCATTCTGAGTACTTTTATTCGTAACTGGAAAAGTGTTCTTTTATGGTTCCACCATTGAATATTCCAAGTTATGTGGTATTTGTAAGGTAATAAGCTTAGGCAAAAGGTGATTTCCTTCATTAGAAAACACCCCATCAAAATTAGGGAAGTTGCTCGCTTCACTTAGCAGCGTCAATTTATTTCTTAAAAAGTAATAAATTGTTTAAGATATCCCTTTATGCGTTATATTGCAACCAGCTAGATACGACGACTCTGATAAAAAAGATAGGGAGGGAAATTCTGAAGTTCTGGTCGAAATATGTTATATCTAGAGGTCTATTTGCATTGCATGATAAAATAATTCTTGCCATTTTATTTACGTGTTTGATTTATATGCGCTATTAAATTTTTAGTTTTAAAAAATGATTAATTCTTTATTTTTCTGGTGTAGGAACCCTGAAGAGATCCCGCGGGGCGAAGCCAGCGTCGAGTTTATATACATGGAAATTTAAAGGGATCATAGTATGTCGTCCTAATTAATAAGGCAAAAAATATAGAAAGTTTCGAATAGTTAATGGTTATATGGATTTCAAGAAGATTCAAGTTTCCTAGGATCAAGTGGGACATAATTCTTTAAATTTAGATGGGGAAATTATATGGTCTCTATCTGGTGATGCTTGTTTGAATTTTAAATCAACTTTTGAGTCAATTATAATGACCAAATCAATTTCAGTGCTATGTAAGTCTTCTTGGAGCTCTCATGTGCCTATTAAGATGTTCATTTTAGGTGTAAATGCTTATATAATGTTGTGCCTTTGGAGGAAAATGTTAAAACATTGGGTGTGAGACTTGATTCAGTTTGTAGATGCTTCTATAAGGACTTGGAAGATTTGAATCATTAATTTATAAATTGTCCAATTTCTACAGTTCTTTGGAATTACTTTGCGTGATTAATTGGTATCTAGTTGAGTTTCAATTCTTTCAAGGTCGTGCAAATGAGCTGGGGACTTAGAGCTTCTAAGAATTCAGTCATTAAATTTCTCAGTTCTGTGTTTCTAAGGTTGTCGTGACCATTAGTATGGTTTATATGTATTTAATACATACCATACCAATTTTAATAGATGTTTCTATAAATCCACTCATTAATAGATTATGGAAAATTGTGTGATGCGACAAAAGTTTTTGTGCCTTATGTTAATAGTATCTGTTTTTCCTGTGTGTTCATATTCTCATACGTTTGGTTTTTTCTCTTAGCAGTGGTTATTATTCTTGTAGATTGGATACAGAACTTATAGTGATGTCTACAAGACCTGAAACCTCATACGTAGGTTTGATCATCCAAATATCATTAAATTGGAAGGATTGGTCACCTCAAACACCTCTTGCAGTTTGTACCTCATTTTTTAGTACATGGAACATGATCTTACGAGAATTGCGTCATGCCTAATAGAACAGAGGTATGATTGCTATCTTGATTCTAGCATATTGTAGTGAAAATGTTTAGTGAAATACGGTTCCTCTGTAGGTCAGTGGGCCATCATCCTCAGCTGGTGTGTTATGTTGATCTTATACTGCTTTGTGTGCCACAAACATATGAGAACAGTTGAAGCTATCATTACCTGGATGTGGTTGTATGTGAAGCTTAAAATTCAATAATGTGGTAAATTTTCTAATGATACAGTTTACCCTTACCTTGATAGAATACACCCTTTTTAAATCTGAACTCCTCATAAATTTGGTCTTTCCTATGATTTTCGTCTTTTAGTGTCAAGATATTTTAATGATGATTGATGTGTTTCTACTTTCTCGTAAGAAAATATTTTATTCAATTTTTATGTTAACCTGTATAAAAAGGCATCAATGAATCCTTTGTACAGATGCTTCCATGGGAGAATCTACCAATTCTGAGAAACCAGGAGGTTTACCACATGCCTTTTGTTTGGAGCATATCTGCCACACTTAATAGATGCAACCACCATGAAGAAAAGGTTAGGATAGATCCTGTAGACTTTTCGGTGACAGATCCCCTGAATGCCTATTACTTGTTGAATCCCAGTGGTGATCTCAGCATCACCGAAGTTGAATTTGAGGGTTGGTTTAGAGATCAAAACTTGGAGGTAATATATATTGCAGATTATATGTAAGAAATGAAAATGAGAAAAAAGTTAGGGACACAATAAAGTATAAGTTTGTTGCCTATGATAGTGCAAAATCAAATACACCTAGTAAGTGGTAAATGCTTATTTGCATTGGTCAGTACACTATACTTGCATATGATGCAATTTATTGTAGAAGTAAGTACAGCTGTGTTATTATATGATGATACATTATTTTTTGGCCTCCTTTTAGAAAGTTCACCCTATTTTTAGTTAGTAGAACAGTCGATCCTAATAATTTACTGGTATGTTATCATAACGGTGTGTAAAGTCGATACAAACATTTACTCGTGTTTTGTATTGCTCATTCGAACAACAAAACATATTTTCAACAATATATGTAATATCACGTAATTTGTTTTTGACATTTTTTTTCTCTTTGGGATTTCAGAACAAGTATATTTGACACATGATATGTTACGTATCTGAACATAACTTCTTGCTAACTTAAATTTCTACTTATCTTTATATACTTTTTAAGTTATTTTTAATTATTAAAATGCATGTTACGATCCATGACATTAAATTGCACAATATGGAAACTATAGAATGTGTTATTATATACAATACGAGAACAATGAAGTTTGTTCCTCGGAGACTTGGCACTTCATTCAGCATTGAAAAGTAATGCCATGTATTTTGAATAAAAACCTCCATAAATGATGTTTATACTTGGTATACAGAGGAAGACTGGGATCCCACCCATGATTGAAGAACTGAGCGTAGCCTTAAAAAGCCATGACCTCTTTATTTACTTCGGCCATGGAAGTGGTATGATTGATAAAAAACTCTATTGCAGTCCTCATCTCTGCCCTGCTCAATCTAGTTTAGGCTCTGTTTGGTTTTTGTTTGAAATGTTTTGCATCTAGCTGAAAAAAAATAATTTTTAAAATATTTTCATCTTCTCAGTTAAATTTTGTTCAAAATCCCCTAACTATATTGTGTATATTTATTTACAATTTTATATGAAACACTTCTAAAAAGTGAAATCACATTTCATCATTTAAGATTTCACTTAGATTTCAAATATTTTACCCTGGACCAAACGAGTTATATCGTTTTTGGTTATGTCAACAACTATCTCTTATTGCACAACTTTTGATGACTTAGTATTGCATACGTTGATGGAGGGTCTCAATATATTCCTGGGCACGAGATTCAAAAACTTAAATAGTGTGTTGCTACTCTACTGATGGGCTGCAGTAGTGGATCTTTATCTTTAAATGGGTGTTGCACCCGATAAGGAGCTCCTCTTTGCTATCTCTTAGCTGGTTCTCTTGTTATAGTTGGTAATTTATGGGAAGTAACTAACAAAGATATTGATAGATTTAGTAAAGATTTGTTTTCATCCTGCTAAAAAGGTGAGACGGGGAATTTTGGCTGCCATACAGGGACTCTTATCGAAATGTAGTTACACAATGAAGAAGAGCAAATTGATCCTTTTGGTGAAGTGGGAAAAAAATAATTATTTAAACCATTTAACTACATACGCTATTAATGATCTATATTTATTCCGCAATAGTCGTGCTTACAACTTACATTACATAGTTACTAAGATGATTATAAATACACGTGACTGTTTTTAGGATATTTTGACTGGTCTTTATCCTTTTGGTTATGAGTCAGGTTTTTTTGGGGATTTTGATGATGTAATATGTATATTTTACCAAAAATAAATTGCATTCTTACATTAAATGTTTTATTCTTAGGCTCAATTATCTACTTTGTACTCAGTTGATCTGCCTCTGGGCTTACTATATGTTCTGGTTGTTATCGCTGCAGGAGTTATTATGTGTTTTGGTCTGTGATGATTCTGGACAGGTGTTTGGAGCTGCGTAGGTGTTTGTTAGACATCTATTCTCATCAAATGCCAATGAACATGTAAAACATGACATTCCTCAGATCTTTAGTAGGTTTATATTTCTATGTTTGAATTATGACCCATTAAGACTTATTCTATTATCTAGAGATCATATTTGGTTACTATTGCCAAGAAAATTGCGTCTAATGTAAAAATCTGCATACGATTTCTAGTTTGCTAACTTGCAAGTTAGAGCATATGGTTTCTTTCTTAATCTTTAAAAATATTTGGCAACAGGGACATGTTGTATACAGTACGGGAGTTCACAAATACTAAATTTAAATGCGGTAAGTCCTTACAAATTCGTGTTGATTTAGAATACATACCATTTCGGATCCGGACAACCAAGTTTCTATAGTATTAGTTGTTATCTATTCACTTTAGTATGTTTCCAATATCAATTATTGTCAATTATTGTCATATAACAATTTTTTGCAATGGCTTGTTGATGCATACACATAATTGATATTATGTGAATGTTTCTATGAAATTTGTCTCATTCGTCTATATTGGCAAATTTCTTCCGAATTTTGGTTACACCACTGGAAGTGATTGTCTGCTCAAAGTAAGATTCTCCTTCTTTTAGTCTAAACTGTAATAGTTTTAATAGTTAATACAAATTACTATTATTTGTTGTTGATCAAATCTGACATCACTAGTTATTTGTTTTTTTTAGTTAGAACCAAGTAGACAGAGTTATAATATGTTGCTGATTCAATTTCTCATTTTTTATGCATTTTTAACAAATTTGTAACCACTTGTGTACTTGAATTTTTCAAAGGTGGGATTCAAACTCTCGTAATTATGGAAGCTTTTGGGGAATTCAGGTTAAAACTGCGGATACGTCAACCGATTTAAACACCTTTTGTCTTTGCGATTAATAATTTTTCCCAAGTTGTTAAATTCAATTCTAAGCGTATTATAAATTATATTAGTTTCATTGTGCCAGATCTGGAAAAACTCAGCTCGCTCATACTCTATATGTTTCTACAAAGGTTATTTTTTATCTTAATTGGCTCATGGAAATTTTGAGGACTGAAATTTTTTATGGCCTGACATTGTTTAGATCTAATACTCTAGTGCAATTGTTGTTAAAAGGTTGACGTTAATTACTACTTATCGACTAACTAAGTTCAGAAAAAGAATGACAGTACTTTATAGCATTAATCATACTGTAGCTATGAATCAAATGGCGTTTGTTGCAAGAAAATCTTGATTTATTAACATAATATATGTATATCATTTAAGAGAAACAATCTTTCTTTAAATTCAGAGTGTTAAAAATTGAACTTGGATTCATATATCTTTCTAATTATTGCAATTTCCCACTACTGTGAGAGGAAGGAATGGAAGGGTTGCTTACATTGATACTGAGGAAACTTTGTATCCTTGGCTATTTGGTGTTCTCTTTTATGGATATTCAAATGGGCACCCACTAGTCTCTTTTATGTTATTTACTCATTTATGATTACACATTTACTAAAGTTGATTTTGTTCAGCAGGTTCTTATTGGCAAATATGAAGATTACTTTTGGGAGAATGAAGTCTACTTTTGCAAGTAATATCATGAATACTACTTTTGAAAGAATAATATATTTAGGACTTTAATGATGTTAGACTCCATTTCAAATTTATGGTTAAAAGCTTGATGGTTTATCTTGTACTACATTTGTTTTGGGAATTTTAATGTTTATGAATGAAATATAGTTTTAAATCGGTTTAATATCACTGAAATGTAGTCTCATTCATTTTGTTACATGTGTTTCGAAATTATGTTTTGACTTTTGAGTAAAATATGTGGGCATTGATTATGTATTTCCATTGGTTGAGCACGAGTTATTACTAGTGTATTTATATTTATTTGTTTAATGAAATATTAATAATTTTTCAAAATATAATGACATTGCTAATAGATTTTAATCGTTAAAAATAAAAACACATGTTACAAATATATGACACTACCATTTGTAATGGTTTTTATCCATTACAAATTCTATATTTGTAACGGGTTAAAACCGTTATAATTTAGTAAATCCGTTACTAACATATGGGGTGTGTACCATCGCCGAATCCGTTACAAAATAAATTATAACGGTTTTAGTATGTTACAAATTAAAAGTTTCTAACGGATTTTATCCGTTACAAATCTTGTTAGTAAAATAAATAACGCCAATTTTCTAACAGATTTAATCCGTTATAAATATTTTTTGTAACGGTTTTTGCCCGTTACAATAGACCTGTTTTGGTGTAGTTGGTGAGAGTGTTCTACAATGTTTTCTCACATCAATACTCTACGGATTACCGGCTTTAAGTCATAGTATAATTATCAACTCACAGTTATAATTATATATATGTATAATAACCAAGGTACCAAACCCATGTCCTAATGGGCAAACATCTCCCCACTTCCAACGTTGCGCTAAGTTTCATGCGTGGGATGTCTCACAAAGAGAAATCCAAATAAGAAACCCCCCCGATACAGTACTAACTAACATTGTCAGTCGTTGAGATATGTTAAGCCCTCAGTCCATAGCACATACCCCCAATTACCCATCTCTTAACATAAAAGTATACTCTTTCACTCCCATGTTACATGAGATAACATATAATATGGCTCTCTTGCTATCACTAGTTTCTTAGAGCGAATAAATCACGAGCTATATTTCTCCGGTCGATAATAAGTCAGTCTACCCTGACTCACATCAGTAAAGGTTCCTACTCACCAGGATTACATATAACAATGCCAACATATTCCCATATGTCTATTATGAAACACAATATCACATATATACATATATATATGTACACTATAATATATATATTCATCCACTGGCCCTATATTTTTTAATAGCTCTCAGCTTAAGGTGTTTTCTCTACACGTTCAATAATTAAAATTTTAAAACCGATGCATTAGCATCCAACTACGTCTCATCACTGCGGACATAAATTAAGGTCCCCCTATGTGTAACATCCCGGAACTAAGTTCAAAGAAATTTCTCAGTGCACTATTCTCTAGCATTTTCAACAAAATTCGTAGGTCCAAAGCACATAACTAAGATATCACGAATCCTCTCTCTCGACACATAATTCAATTACCTAATCATACGTCTCTCGAATCGTCACACATTACGATGTTCTAGCTATCTCTAAATTCTCAATACGTAGACAATAATGAGTTAAATCCCCCTCCTCAACGGTAAACTCGATATACCTTGAATTACGTAGGTAGAAGACCCCATTCACTGGGATTAAAAGTAATAGCACATTTTTACTAGTTGAAGTCTATAATATAATACAATTTATTTTGGCTCTACCCTCTTCCAGGTGATGATTTACAAATTTGCGTATCTTACCCTGGCATAACGAGCACCATAGACTCACCATATAGTCTAATATTGCTCCAACTCTCGGTATCCAATAACTACGTAAGATAATAATATACTTCCTTTCATATCCATCAAAAGGAGAAAAACTATCACATAATATACGACATCCTCTTAGTGTCCACACCTTCTCCTCTGCAAATGGAACTAACGAGAGACTAATTACACGACGACAAAGATATATACACTATATTAATATTAACCACATCTCTACTAAACCCGTTTCCCTATGAATTTAGTATTCACCAACTACTGTGACTCACTATTGCCGCACAAAACATATCTCAATCACCTCGAGATAAAACTCATATTTCTGTTTTCACAAGTGTTGGTGGTTCAAATGGTTCTTGGACATAACACCCTTGTCCTAACTGAACCAAAACTTCTTATAATTGTCGCCCCTACTAGCATCCTGATTGTTTTCCCGATTCTCTATAGACACGGTCTACACATGTGTTCCTACTCTTTACACATAAGACACCTCTCTATTATATCTACCTTTCCTGATTATCGGGTCTCCGATTTCTACCCCCGTTGTCCCTTTGGCTCCGCTGGCCCTCTGGGACTCTTTGTTGTCCTCAATGGCCCTGACTGAATCCACCATCACTTGGTAGAATTTCAATTTATTTGAAACATTTAACTGGGTCCCTATTAGGTATACCCTCTTGTGGTGCTTCACTAAAATCATTAAATTCAGTCTTGCTCTTCAGCTCAATTTTCAATTCTCTAGTCTTCCTTCCCATGGAAGCGTTGATATAAACTTGTAAACGTATGACCTTGACGATGTCGACACTAGTCATCCTATCTGAATTATACACCCATGCTTGTGTATTCTACTCACAAGTCTATTTTCAACTCGCAAATCCTTTATGTTTTTCTGTATCCCCTTCATCGGGTACGAAGTTGACTGACCAAGTTTACTTCTCTCTCATGATCAACCTCTATCTCACTCAGTTGTGATAAGTTTTGAAACTTCATTTGCACCTTTGTCCAAACAGCAGATCAAAAATCTGACAATCAAATTGTACTCAAAATTTCTCATTTCATCCTATATACTTCTTATATATAGTGATTGACTGTCATCACTTTACGTTGCTCCTATGAGCTTAAACTTTGTTGTCGAAAATTTACCACCCGGTATCTCTATACTCTACCCTACACAGTTGTCATTGGATTTCTCCTTCCATTGTCTTATCACACTTCCTCTGTTCTATATTCTTATCGATGGCTCCTCGAAAGAGTCCTTTCGACTTTCCCCACCCCTTGCCGACTACGATGGGTGAGTGTAAGATTTGCACCATTGTCATCTTTAATTGTGATAGGGGAAACTACTGTCCCCGAGATTATCCTATCATCACTTTTCTAAACAATAATTATGGTGACTTCTATTGCAATCGCCATTTTCAGATTACTCTATGGATTCTACCGCTTTCCTCCTGCATTCCTTCTAATGGCCCTTGCTAGTCGTCCTATAATGTTCGATGTTCGAAATCTAACTGAGTCCGTACATGAATCACATTAACTATACTTAACAGCAGGAGAACTAAAATCACATACCTAGAGGAATTCAACAATCCTATCATAAGGCTCTATATCAAAGAACGCAAAGTTGAATCGTGAAAAATCGCACAGATCCTAAGGACACGAGAACCTGATGCTCTGACACCACCTGTGATACCCTGCCGAAATAAATACTGGGTGATTAGTCCTATATCAAATTTAAAATAGGATTCTCAGGGGTTCATTCTTAGCATCATTGCAGAAAACTTTTTAAAACTTTACTTACTACCTAGTATTCAAAAAGTTTGATGTCAAATTTTATCTTTTTATCAAACAATTAAATATGCATGCTAAATAACAAATAAACTATACATCCAAACCATGAGTCCAAAATAGTACTAAATGAATAAATGACCTGCCGAATAAACAATCGGCTCAACATCCCAATATAATAATCCAATAAATGAATACATATACCAAATACTGAGTCTAAAAGTAAAGAGGAAACATGCCCTGAATGAATCTACAACTGAGATAAGAATTCTACTCTAGGAATAAAGAAATGATACGTTTAAATCAAGTCCTGCAACCATCCACAATGTTGCAACTGCATAACCTTGGAATAGATAAGTCAACTATGGCATCCCTGTGGTTGGACAACTGTTAATACACATATACCTAGACAAGAGAGAAGAAGTACAAGAAATGGGACAGAGCCCGATATATAAAAATGTTTAGCAAGCATTTTATTGCAATAAATGAAATGCATAGTATATAATGTTCAAAATTATTTTTACAGTCGCACTCTCTTGAGGACAATCTCGCCTCTCTTCTATAGTGCACACCTATCGCATTCATATATTTCGCCTAGTCGTTTCTCTATCCAACTAGTCCATAACAACTATATAATTAGCCCGATAATCTTCCCATCGCAAGTTAAGCGTACTTTTATGATTAGAATCACTTATGTAAATTCTCAGCTTTACGAATATTTTTAAATATTACCTCAATACTGTCAATGCTTAGTTACATACTACCTATCTCTCTCTATATATATACCCATATATATATCTACTAAATATTACATTAGTTCAACCCAGTGTTATTACTACCTACGTTCACTCTAGATACCCGTATCACCCATACGATACGATATCAAAATAGTTTTTACCGAAAAGTCAAGTACGTTCATCATTTGTATAGTTATTATTTTACTTATCATGACATTCACCTCTACTAATTACACACAGTAGAATTGTTTACCATTGTATATATGTAATCACTCCACACACACACACACACACACACACACACACACACACACACATATATATATATATATATATATATATATATATATATATATATATATATATATATATATATATATATATTCTAATCTGGCACCCATTGGATAAGACCTCTTAGCGCAATGACAACTCTGTTATCATGTTTCGATGCATTACTCACTGCATGGAGGACTACTATTCATTTCGTATTTTATTATTATTCCTGTCTACTTAATTCACACAGTAGATATCATTAAAAGTACATGTATATATATAAGACCACTATCTTATATAAATATACTATAATGCACCCCGAGACAAAGTTACGGTGCCTGCATACTCTGCTATCATGTCCCATTGCATCACTCATTGTATAAAGGACTATAGGTTCAATTTCTCGCAAACCATCAAACAAATCACACATATTGGAGGCGCACATAGTTCCAAGCCGATAGGCTATGCACATACCTATGCACTTATACGACCGTCGTCACTATCGTTCTCACAGATAGCCCGTACCTAGGTTTTATGCTCTAGTGGTATAATTCAATATCCCACCCGAAGGATCCTCAAGGCATGATTGTCCCTAGTGCACAACCTCCACTCAACAGCAAGCAGCGTAGGTATGTCATACACATAATAAAACAATCAAATAGGTATTCACGCACCCTATTAAAACCTTAAGTAATTACACAACCTTTCATTATTTTATGTATTCACACAACCAATCATCATTTTTCTATTGGATTATGTATTCCCATATTTATATATACAGTTCACACAAATATATATATATATATATATATATATATATATCCCAATTATTAACGAGTCTGTTCGTACTAGATACATTCCGATACCAAAATAGCTACACACCCCTATTTATTATAATTCATAGGATGGTATATTCCACCTCATATATACCCTATTAAGTTCATATTAATTTCACAAAGATCCCTAAAATTTTTTGTTCCAATTCGGGAAAGTTTTATCTCTAAATAAAACTCCAAGGGGATTTTAGACATTTCACAACTTATGCCTAAATAATAATTTCTATATGGCAGCATACTACTCTTCGTTAGCTACGCGTGGCCGTAAATGGCATGTAAATATGAATTCGTATGACAAATCTATGCTCATTCAAAGTTATGCTAAAAATCAAATAACTTAATCCGTCTTCAAGGGTGTTTTAGACCATTCGATTTTTGTGTCGAATTAAAAACATTCACAGGAAAACTTAATACTATTTGCTATCTACACGTAGCCATGAACGACACACCAATCCGAGTCCGTATTCAAAAGTTAGGGCATTATAAAGATTCACCTCAAAGAAGATTTAAAAAAAACTTTCTTAAACTTTTGCCCCCCATTTTGCCCAGATTAATAAATTTATGTTTTGAGGCATTTTGGAGCAGTTTTGGACGAAGCGCGTGATAGAACAAAATGTTGAAAACACGATTTTCTACAGGGCTATGCGAATAGAATCGCCATTAAAGCTCCAAAACTTGCGATTATGCCCAGATCTTTTACCTCCAAAACCTCCCAAGATTCATCCTAAATCCACCCAAACTTCCTCATTAACAATTTCTTTCAACAATATCATGAATGGAGATTCAAACACCAAGATCTAATCATGTTATTTACTTCTCAAATTAAGTTATAATCTCACTATTAACCCAATTTCTCACAAAATTAAAAATCCCCCATTAATAGTTATTCTTCATCTTCTTCACCATAAACCCAAAAATTTAAATTCAAATTCCTACTTCCAAATTTCTAGAATTAATTGACATAATTACAACTATTTACATCATTAACTACAACTCAAATTAAAGCAAGAAAACACTTGCCTTGGTGGATTAAATCCAACAATCGCATGTTGAGATTCTTGCCCGGATTGCTCTTATCATCCTTATTTCCTTCTCCTTCTTTCTCCTTTCTCTCCTCTCTCATCCCTTTGTGTTTTGGAATGACTCATGGTTGCCCAACACACTTAAACCTAGGTTAAAATTCCTTAATCCTGTAATTAAGCCTATTGGCCAATTAAAAATGACTAAAATCCCCCCGTATGGGCTCGGCCATGTCTAAAAATGTCTCGAGACCCGTTTATTACCCTCGGGTACTCTTTTCTGACTATTTAGACCCTTGTGGATTCAAATCTGCACTCAGAATTGTCATCTGAGACACTGTATAAAATTCTCATTTCAACCTCAAAATGCGACACATGTGAAAAAATTTAAATAGTCCGAATTAATTTAAATTTCTATATCCCCAAATATAAATTAAAGTTCTAAATCTCCAATTTCAATAATTTCTCCAATTAAAATAAATTAAATCACCAAATTAAATATATTTCAAGCCACTAATTTAATTCATTTACATATAAAAAATATGGGGTATTACAGGGTCTCAGTTGGTAAGGATTCAATTATTTCTGGAGAGTCATAATTTAAAATGTTTTCGGACTCATCCACAATAATTGGTTCTTTGGTCTTACTTTCTACATTAGTGTCACTTACAACCACATTAATGGATTCCATCATGGTTTTGGTTCGAAGATTGTAGACACGGTAGGCTCTACTATTTGGAGAGTATCATAAGAAAATGGCTTTATCTCCTCTGGTTTCGAATTTAAACAGTTGTTCTATGTCCTTACAGACATAACAGGTGCTACCAAAGGTTCTAAAGTATTTTAGGTTAGGTTTCTTCCCATACCAAATATCATAAGATGTTTGTTTGGTATTTTTCCTTAAGTAGACTCTATTGATTATATGACAGGCAGTTCGAATGGATTTTACCCAAAAATATTTTGGTAAATTCTTCGCATGAATCATCACACGGGCCATTTATTGAAGAGTACGATTTTTACGCTCAACAATTCCATTTTTGAGGTGTCTTAGGAGCACTAAATTTATGTTTGTAACCATTATAGTCACAATATTCTTTGACGCCTGAATCTATGAATTCTCCTCCTCTATCACTACGAATTCTATCAACTTAGGAGTCCTTTTTGTTTTCTATACGAACTAAGATTTCAAAAACTTACGAAAGGTTTCTGATTTATGTTTTAAAAAATCAACCCAGGTAAATCGAGTGAAATAATCAACCATTACAAGGATATAACTGTTGCCACAAAGACTAACAGTACGAGAAGTACCCATTAAGTCCATATGGATGAGTTTTAAAGGTCTAGTGGATATGAATTCTTTAACTTTCTTGTGGGGAGCCTTAACAATTTTCCCTTCTTGACATGGACCACAAACAATGTTTGAGATTGGTTTGATTTTAGGAAAACCTCTAACTATCTCTTGAGGGAACAATTTGCCAAGACTATCATAATTAATGTGTCCCAACCTATTATGCCATATCTCATTGTCATCTATTCTGGAAATGTTACAAAACTTTGTACTTGGACGGACCGTGTAACATTTATCTGGAGTACGGAGTCCTGTAATAATGCAATCACCTTTTTCATTTAAAATTTTGTAATTGTTCTTTGAAAAAGTGAGAGTATGGTTTGAGTCATAAAATTGTGATATACTTACTAAATTGGTTTTAAGTCCTTTTCTCAAGAGAACATCTTCAAGAATGGATAATCCTTCTTCATGGAGTGTTCCTTTACCAATGATCTGGGCTAATTCACCATCTCCAAACAAGATTTTTCCTTCGGAGAAGTTAGTTTTGTTTGAAAGTTTGGAATCATCCTCGATCATATGTTTGGAACAACCTGAATCTAAATACCATCCATTTGTTGTATGTTCATCTCTAAAAGCACTAATCACAATGTTGCATTTTAACTAGGGTAATAGATCATCTTTTCTAACCCAAATTTCTCTAGTTTTCAATTTGTTCTTATTCGCTCGTATTTGATAAAACTTGCAACCTTCTGTCTTTTTTTAAAAGATTTTTGGGCATATTTATTGTTGTTATAAACAGTTTGAGCAATTGGTCTAAAAAAGAATCTAGGATTCCTTCTTGTTGGTGGTCTTTTAGTATTAGTCCTTTTCCTTCTGTTATGTAGTTAGAATTCTTGTCTGCCTGTCTAGGAAGGACATAGTTGTTTCAGCTTCTCCTAGAATAGTTGAAGTTATGGTAAACAAGAGAGTTATAAACTGGATTACATAGATTTTTGGAATAGCAATAATCAAGGGAGTGTCTATAGACATCACAATATGAGCAGTAAAGATGGCACGTAGAACTCATATCCTTAGGAAAATTATTATTCAAAGGTTTGTCTAGGTTTTGTGCTCTATTCGTATTCCTAGGTGGCACAGGATGAAACATCGAATCTGCTTATCAAATAGGGGGCAGAAGTATTTAACCTTTTGTTGAGCATCATGCTTAGAGTTTCTTGATTCACGAATGTCTAACTTCAGTTGTTTTTTTATCAAACTCATTTTTCAAACCTTAAAAATCTGCTGGATAAGTCTCAATAGGTCTCTTGCCACCAGACACAAACTTTATAATTTCAACATTTTTAGTTTGGGTCTTAGAGTTGGGACACAATCTTATTCCAGTTCTATCATCAAATTTTTTTTTACTTTCAGCAACACAATCGTCAAAACACTTAGAGTTATTTTCAAAATTTGCAAACTTTTTGAAGAGTGTGGATGTCTTTCCTTTTATTTGTTCCAAATTCCAACAACGTTCCTTTGTATTTATGTTCCATAATTTCATTAGAGTTAGACAACTCTTTTAGTTTTTGTTCGAAATTTTTGGTTTCATTCTCAGGAGTTAGACATTGAGTAGTACTTTTTAGCATTCTGTTTGATCATCAGACTTAGGGTTTCTATCTTTTGGGTAAGATCCTTGACAATCTTTTCAAGCCTAGTGATTTCCTCAAGAGTTTTAATGTACAGTGTGTGAATGTCAGGAAGATCATCATTTTCGAAGTCACTAAGTGTGCAATGTGTAGTGTGCAGTGGGCAGTGTCCCCTAGCGGTTTATTTTTAGGACTCACACACCCATTGACGTCAATAATATAGAGTTCCCTTTGACTCACACATAGAGCGTTTGAAACATTATCAACATTATCAAGCAATAAGGCAGATAAACCAGTAGGCATAGTATTAGTTAACACAGCAAGATCAGATTCCTCATCATCATTGTAGATTATCTTAGCAAAGAATGGCATACAAGGGTCAAAAGTGTTAGATGACTCAGGTTCATCATTTTCAGAGTCACTTGAGTCTTCTAAAGACTTGCTTAGATGAACCCTATTATGTTTGTGAATTTTTTTCTAAGTTACCTCTACAGTCACTAACCATGTGTCCTAACTTCCCACATCTATAGCATTCAACATTTTTAAGACCTTTCTCAGGTCACTTTTGATTATCAGTCTGGTGTTTGTCTCGTCTTCTCTCATGAGTCATGTTGTTAGATTGATTTGGATAAGTAGGTTTGCCTTGTCTTTTTTCTATTTTATTTCGAAAGTTCACAATTTTCTTAAACTATTTAGACATTAAGGCAACCTTATTATACAAAGTATATAAATTATGAGCCTCATCAGAGTCGAAGTCAATGTTAGGTATGATAAGTTCAGGTTTGGTCAACTTAGATGAAAAAATAAGATTTGAGGTAGACTGTCTCTTTTGGGACTGGGTTAATTGTTTCTTAAATTCTAATTCCATTCCACAGTTCTCAATTTTCTACTGAGGAGTTGAAGTGTACGATTTTGATCATCCATCTCCTCAATTTCATATCTCTTGTTATTAATTTTTTTTAGGTGATCTTAAATTTTAGAGACAATTTCCTTTCTATAATAAACAATCCCATTAGCATGAAATTTGGTCACAATGTCTGTCAGTCTAATATAAAAGTCATCAAATGACTCAGTCTCAGTCATGATCAAGAAGTTGTATTACTGAATTAACATTTGTGTTTTGGCAGCTTTAACTCTAGTATCACCCTCATGTGCAGTCACTAGGGTGTCCCATGCTTCCTTAGAGGTAGAACAAAATGATATCATGTTCGTGTTCATTAATAGACATGAATATGTCATTTTGAGCTTTGTTGTTGTTAAGGGAAGTCTGCTTCTTTTCTTTAGTGAATAGACTTAGTAACTCTCTAATCCTCACTGTACTTCCTTTAGCGGTTGGTTTAGTAAGAAAAGTGTAACCATTTTCAATAACTTTCCAGACATCATCTCCCAATGTCCCATGGATGAAGGCAACCATCCTTACTTTCCAGTAAGGAAAGTTGGTTCCATGAAAGAGAGGGGGCCTAGACAGGTTACCTAGTATCTCAAATTTCTTGTCCATGATTTGTTTTGAGAAAACAATTTCAGAAACTCAAGATCTAAAGAATTTTTGAAAAACCAAAGCTCTGATACCAATTGAAAAAGTACCACTTAAGTTGTTTAATTCAAGATTAAACTATCTAAATGGCTCCGAACAGTTTGTTGAAGAAACTATTTTCTTAAAACAAATTTTAAACACAAGATGTGTAGAACATAATGAACGAGTTATTTAAGGTATAGGTTTACCAGTTTTGAAAAACGAAACTTAAATCAACACAGCCTTGAGAGAGGGATGAGAGGAAGAGGAAGTATACACGAACAATTTTAACGTGGTAAAACCCCCACCCAATTAGGGAAACATCCACGGAAGTCTCTACACCTCAAAAGTAAAAATCCACTAAAATAGAGTAAAGCTTACAAACTGTATAACAATCAAGACGCACAATCAGACCCAATTCTAAGTTTAGAAATATACTAACTCCTCTGGATTTTCTGACTTCTCCCTAGGTTCTGATGTTGTTGATATTATCTTAGCATTGTAACTCCACTCTCGACTCAAAAGTCCAATATCTCAATACCAACACTTTTCAGTGTAGTAGTGTGAAGGTGTAAGTGGTGATATGCTCTAAATCACATGCATGCAACTCACACACCCTTAACTACAAACAATATGAAAAACATATCACAAATATGCAGATATTTCCAAAATCAGTTTAATCAAAATTATCAGACTTTGAATCTTTAAAATATCCACAGATCAAGAGGGAATCTTGCGATATACACGAGCAAAGATCCTATGAACTTTTTATTTGAAAATATGTGCACTTATTTCACAAAATGTGAAATATATGAAAGTGAAAATCCCCAATCAATATCTCAATTAGATCTAATTCAGAATTTTCAAAGAAACTAAAATCAGAAAAGATTTTGTTGGTTTAGGGTTTGAAAATAACATATCAGTGTGAAAACAACAAACAAAATAAGATTTCTCGAAAGAAGAAATCAAGGCTAAGCAATATCTAAGCGATATGTATCACGGGGATTAAATCTTAAAGTTATATGGAAAAAAATGAGATTGAATCAACGTGATTAAGTTGCGAAAGAGATAAAGGACAAAAGAGCATAAATCTACTCGAATCTCAAACCAACTCACTCTCAGAAAGGGTTTTCTGGGAAGATTTGTCCGGATTAGTTTCCCTTCCTTGTTTTTCTTTATCTCTCTTTCTTATCTCTTCCCTCTTTATTTTCTCTCAAGAGTGAGGCTGATCAAAGATTTAAACGTATAACATATGTCATGCACTTATAGTAAGTGATGGAAGGCTTTGGAACCACGAAGCAAATCAATGCTCAGGGTTGATTTTAAAAGATCTAAGGGTTAAGAATGCACCGCTTATATGCTAAGATAACCCTCATTGGTTGATCCAGATGTTACAAGGATCATCTCAGATAATATCCAGGACATTGATTAAAAAGATCCAGGGGTTTATAGGTAAGCATAGGTATGTGAGAGCATAAAAACACAAATCTAGCCATTGTGGAATCAACACGTGTAAGGCTGAGATGGAACTACAAATGCGTTTTTTTGAACTTCTACAAATACAAATTTTACCTACATAATTTTCAAGTGCTTTTCATTTTTACCAAAGCAGGTTTTGAACTGGTTATGGAATTTACAAAATAGCCCATAATTTGTTTTAAAAAAAACAAATTTTAAATTTCTAAACATTTATAAAAAATCATTGAAATTATTTAAAGCATCCCAAAAATTATAGAAAATTATTTTAGAGGGATTTAACTCACACATAACCATATAATTAATTAAGGCAAGCCCATATGCAACACATGAATGCATCCTAGGTGAACTTTTGTTGCTTATACCTTTTTGACTTTCAGAGGAAGTCAAAATGAAGAGTCTGAAGGTTCTTTGGTTTGAACGGGTATAACTAAATTTTGTCACTATTTACAAACTAGATGAGAACCTATATAATATGGACTCAAGTGAGTCAAAGATATAGGATGCTTTAGACTCGACCTCACTATCGTCACTAGAGGAGGCATTTAAAGCAGCTTTGCCTTTGCCTTGTCGTTTCAACCTAGGACACTCAAATTCCTTATGACCTCTACTATCACACTCACAACATCTCTCACATTCTTTCTTAGGCGTGTCCTTTTTATCATTTTTCTTTTCGAACTTATTTTTCTCAAAATTCGTTTTATCTTTGAAATTTCCATTTTTATTTAATTTGAGAAATTTCTTGAATTTTTTTGCAAACAAAACCAAATCATCTATATCAAAATCAAACTACGAATCTGATGTCTCTTCCTCTTTTCTCATAGACGACTCACCTCTCTTTGTTGCTAACCCCTCACTCTTTCTAACCTAGACTTTAAGTGCTACTCCTTTATCTTTTGATTTTATCGTATTAGGAAACATGTCAATTTCATAAGTCTGTAAGTCTCCTACAAGTTCTTCTAATTTCAGTTTACTCAAATTTCCTAATGAATTTAGCACTGTGACTTTTGGGATAAAATGCTTAGGCAGTGATCTCAAAGTCTTTTTAACTACTCATGCATCAGGAATGTGTTCACCAAGATTGAAACTAATGTTAACAATATCAGATAATCATGCATAGAATTCATCAAAACACTCAGATTCAAGCATGGTAATTGTTTAAAATTGTGTAGTTAAATTTTGAAATTCAGATTCTTTCACTGCATTAGTGCCTTCATAGGCAAGTTGAAGAACATCCCATGCTTCTTTAGATGTGGTACATATCATGATTCATTGGAACTCGTCAGGTGTGATGTTTATAGAAATTTCACTTAATCCACAAGAGTTATATGTGCTCCATTTAAATTCTTCCTCGGTCCAGTCTGTCACAAGTTTAAGATTTGTGATATTATTATCAGTGATAGTGGGAGGAGTCCACCCTCTTTCACATACAACCCAAACACGTTCATTAATGGCCTTTAAGTGGGATTTCTTACAGGCTTTCCAATATGCATAATTTGACCCGTCAAAAATTGGCACTAGATTATACAAGTTATCTATTGAAATTGTGCTTTTTCAAAAATCAATTTTCAGATCAAAATTGATATCTAGAAAAATTTTGCTGAAAAATTACACGATATAATTGTGTAATTGGCTCTGATACCAATTTGAGAGTGCGCCAGCAATCGATGATTAACTTGTTTAATTAAGTTCCAATTTTATGCCCAAAAACAAAACTATTGCAATTAGTTGTGATTGACGAATTAAATAAATTCAAGCAAGAAAACAAATCACAAAAATGAGGAAAAATACTCTAAAAAGGAAAGACTTTTTATTTCACTATATTGTGTAACTACTTACAAATACAGAGAAATACAGCTTGACACACGAATACCCACAGGTGTCGGTCCATCATCGTCAGCAAGAGATCCCACAAGAGCTCCAAGTCAGAAATGGAGAAACAGTCTTCTTCTCTACAATAACACTCCAGATGAGTGAACAATTAATCCGGGGTTTATAAAGATTCACATATGTATTTGGGAAGGATTTGTGAATTAAAAAGGGTTAAAAACCTTAAAAGATGAAGCTTGAAATATGCAGCGGTTTTACAGCAAACAGAGATGCCAAAGACTTGAAAAATATGTATGCTGAACACTGCTTTTTATAAGAAAATCGAGGCGACGCGTCGCTCGAACAACGACGCGCGATATCCACATATCGCTCGAACGACATCAGCGATAAAAAATTTCTCACCTCAACACTTAGAAAAAATCCCATTTACGAAGGAAAACATTTCAGATCCTTAAAAAATATTTATAAAAATTCCCAAATAATTATGTAACCATTCAAAACTCCAAATAAATTATTTTACCATAAATGCGAGTGGAGTAGTGGGAACGATTGAAGATGCACGTTGCATGTCACACTATGATATTACACTATAAACATAAGAAGATAATGGGTGCAAGATAACTTTGAATTCTGATCGAGGTCGTCATGGAAGAACTTGTTGATGTGCCGAATGTAGCAGTATCAGACATACTTCATGTGATCTAGAACACTCAGAAAAATTCCTAGATTCTAAACGAACATTTATAAAATCATGTCCTTACATCCTCCAAATGGAAAGTTGTACTTTGACGAGATGGATTATTTCACCAAATGGATTGAGATAGAACCATTAGCGGATATAAGAGGTGTTGATATGACCATGTTCATATGGAGGAACATTTTGTCTCATTTTGGTGTGCCGAGGATGCTCAATGGAACTTAGTTTGAGAGTGGAGCATTATAAGTTTTTTACAACAGTCACAACATCACACACTACTTCAGTTTGATGGAATATCTCCGAATAAATGGGCAGATTGAAGCCTCCAATAAAAGTTTCCTCGACAGAATGAAGAAAAGACTAGAAAATGAAAAAGGAGCTGGGGTGGACAAGCTTCCTTATGTCCTCTAGGCATATTGGATAACCCTTAGGAGGACGAATAAGGAACCGTCATTTGCCTTAACTTAGGAGATAGAGGCCATAATTCTATAGAGGTTGGATTATCGACAATGATAACAATTGTTGTCGAGCAATGCATGAACAAAGAAAGCATTAGAACTCAGTTCGACCTAACCAGGGAAAGAAGACAACAAGTCGTGATCAAGTTGGCATCCTACCAACAACAGTTGGCTAAGTGGTATAACAATAGGGTTGATCCAAGGAAGTTATTGGTTGAATATTATTAGCTTTGAAAGGTCATCAAAAATGCAAGTAAGCCGTCATATTAAAAATTAGGACCCAATTTGGAAGGCCCATTCAAAGTCATCGGGGATGACCTCTAAGGAGTCTAGCATCTAGAAACAATAGCTGGAAGGAGATACCTAAGCCTTGGAATGCATACAACCTTAAAAAGTTTTATTCCCAAAATTTTATTGACGTTTAGCTTTATGCATATTTTATGTTGTCATTTCCAACTTTTTGGATATCTAAAGTTCAATTAATATAATTAGATTTCTTATTGTTTCAAATGGTATGCCAACATCATTAAAAATTTGTTTGACCAAATTATGATTATCATTTTGATACCTTATTGTAATTTCACCTAGTCATGTTTTAAGGTTACATGTTTTCATCATTAACAAACACGAAAAACATCAAGAATTGCCTAGGTAAGATAGATGACCTACGGGGATCCCTAGGAACTAAGTATCCCCGGACAATCTTTGTTGGCTAAAATTACTGAATGCGTGGATGGCCCAATGACCAGGTGCATTCCTTCCATAACTTGGTACTAGGTCTAAGGTAGTGTGATGACGTGATCCTAAAAGGTAGGAATATAAACATATTCTAGGCATAACTCAAAGTGGGAGAATGTAAACAAATGGAAATAACTTATATTTCATTCATGATATTCATTAATTAGCTAAAATCTAATAATAAATTGTATGGATTTTATGGTTGGTAATTCTAAACTATTCTATGTTTGGAAGCTAGGCTATTGAGTCCTATTTACCATTTTGTCTCTTTTTCTTGCCTTGACATTTATACAATATTTTGATTTAACAAACTATATGCTTATTAGTTCTCCTTTAGTTAGATTTTCGGTAACTTTCAGATTAAATCCTTTTGCTTTTAGTTGTTTCATTATTTTCATTGAGTATGAGATTGAGTTTTTATAAGCTAGTGTGTGCCATCTATAAGGCATTTTGACAGCATATTTTTATATTTTGATCCATGGTAAGCCTTGAGGATGTATAATAACTCGTCGATGTATTTTTTCTTTTTTAATAAAACACCACTCTTGTTTAGTTTCCCAAGACTTGAGTTTCTAAAAAAATTATATACAAGATCGATCGTGGCTGATCAGTTATAAAACCGATAATAAAAGATGCAAATCTAATTATCTTCGGTGGTTCAACATATCGTATATAGAATTGGGATTATATCATGTGGCATCCAACACTCATCGCTCCTAAAGGAAGGCAACCTAGTAAAGGGAGAATTTACATTGTACCAATACTAGAACTGGGAATCCTTAGGAATTTTGCAAACAACCAGGGAATTTATCCATCCATGCTTATAAGCTACCTACCCGATTTTATCCAGGTGCAATGGTATGTCCATGCAACCTTCATCATAATCGACAACCCAAACTACACGAGGACCCTTCCTGAACTAATACCTTAGTTTCATGATCAAGCGGTGAAAAGTATGTTTGATCGCTTCATTTTTCTCAAAGTACTTCTAGGCCTTGTTGAGATCCTATCTTAGAGAAACATTCTCAGTTTGCATCAGACCAACTATGTCTTCGATTTCCCCAAGTTCAGTTGGAAGATTAACGACCACACTTTTCAAATCACCATATGCACTTGACAACTTCTTATGTTCTTAATGAATAATGATAAAGGTTGCTCGAGATCGATCAGGAGCATCTCATCCAAGGATAAAATCTAAATCTTCACACTCTTGAAAAATTATCAGCAAGGCCAAGTTATAATCATACTACAAAATCAAAATAAATGCATTCAATAATTAAAGGCAACCAAGCAAACACAAGCAAGTCTAAAGTAGTAGCTGAAAAAAAGAGATGAAGCCAAAAATGTTATATCATTTCATTCATTAAAAATGGGGGCAAGACCTTATAGAATAATGTAAAAGAAAAATGGATAAGCTATTCAAACAAAATACAAGAAGATCCTAAGATAAATCTACTTATTAAGATTCTCCATCTCTGGTACAACCTTGTCATGTTCAACGATGACCTTATCCTGATCGGTGAAGACGTTATCCTGATCAGTGGCCTCCTTTACTGCTTGATCTCCTCTTCTTCATCCTCTTCCTCTGGGTTAGAAAGAGTGATAGGAGAATGTTGAGTGAATAGCTCAAACTCAGTGGTAACTGTGCCCTTTTCTAAGGCCTCTTATCAACCCTTTTTAAAGATGGACTTTTGAATAAAGTCCATTTTCTTTTGGGCAAGGCCAAGGGAAAAGGCCTTATCCCAACCTTGGTCGAAGGCACTATTTTTGGCCTCCAATACCTCAACTAAAGATTGGGTGAATTCCTTGCTATTTTTTGTAACTGCTCCACCTTCGACCTTATAATGGAGATCTTTATCTATTTGTCTCTTATTGCCATATCTTGCTCCTTAGCCTTCTTTTGGTTAAGATTGAAAGGCCTATATGCCTCTTATAATGACTTGCCCAAATTGATATTCTCCTTCTCCTATTCGAATCTCCTATTGAGGAGATTAAAGAAGTCTACCATAAATTACAAGATAAAAGACAAAGGAAAACATGTAGTACAATGAAAATTTAAAGTTGTAAGAATTTGGGAAAATAAAGTCAAAACTTGATAGGGAAAGAGTTTGGGCATCATGTTAAATAAGCTTGTTAGTAGATAGACTCCCGACCAAAGCCTGGTCAGTAACGACCCTTGCTCGTATCAACAAGCCAAGAGCCAACTTAGGTTGTTTGGCTATGTACCCATCAATAAAGCCTTTTATGGCATTATGGGTTCTGAGGACGAGCATGGTGCTACCTCACTTTAGGGGAACTTCATCACGAGGATGCAATGAGTGATTATCTGCCACTTTAGCTACATCACCCTGAGGTACGGCTTACCAGTCCAAGGTTTCTCTTGTTTAGATAAGATATATTAGGGTATGGGTGTATCTATAAAGGGAATAATATATCATGAGACATATTATCAAGTCTCGATCTCAAGAGAAAGACTTGGTATTATGCCTATGTACCCATGAGGATTTGAGGTCAAAGCCTACATAGTTCGATTGTATAGTTAGTATATGCATATGAGAATTCATATATGTATATTTGTGAGATGAAAACTTGAGATAGTTTGATTTCTCGTTTGAACTGGATAAGATTAAAGATGTATGTATGTTTGTGAAATAATATGTCAAGAGACATTACCGAGGCTCAATCTCAGGAGAAGGACAAGGTGTTTCTTCTACATACCCAAGGGGACTTGGGATGAAAGCCTACATAGTTTGGTCAATAAAGTGTATAATATATAGGGGTGTAGGACTAGAGATAGATGCATCCCTAGGAAATAATAAGCCAATAGATGTATTATGAGGCTTGGGCTTCATGGGTTTAGCTTGGTATATTGCCTACGTACCCAAGGTGACTTGGGATCACAGCTAATGTAGTTCACTCAACGGGTATATTTACATGTGTAGGTAATGGGATACAGGGTATACAAGGTACATCAGTGTTGTATTTATATGTTGGATATATATATTTATATGTTTAAGTAATACATTGGACAAATGCAAATATTTGAAAAGTATTAAAATTAAAACACATTTCTGATGTGCCGTGTAGAGATGGTCTTTGTTCACTTGAAGAAGTGGTGAGTGTAACCGAATTTTAGACTTTAGCTTGTAAAGTTTTGCACTGAACTCAGCTCAATGGCACTCTCTAGATAATGTGTTTTGAAAGTATGTTTTCATGTTTGTAGGTGGAGTCATAACATTTGATTTGTATTATTTATCATATGAATATGTACATTTGGGACGAATGTGGAGGTGATATGTTAAAAATTAAGCTTAAACAAATATAAACGCTATAAATTGCATACCCGAAACCCTAAATGTGGGTCGGGTTAGAGAGGGTACAAAATTAGGTATAGTTTGTAACTATATATAAATGTGGTATGTTCTTCCAAAATTTTATTAGAGGTTCTTTACCCTCACGGTGAAAGATGACTTTTTGCTTTGGGGGAAAACACCATTTTTTTTTGTTTTTTAGTCGGGCAGAGCTTCACTAAGGATGAATGGATTTGAACATTTTGTGTAGGGTTTCGATTAAATTTTCTATTTTAAAGTGAATTTTCTGAAATATGATCCTCTTTTTAGGGAGACTTCATGAGAGTACAAGCTTTTCCTTTCGAAAAGTGACTTTTCTGAAGCCTGAACTCTTTAGGACTTTTTAGAAATGACCTCGACAATCTCGGTCGCTCGAGATTAATAAAGTTAGAAAACTGAATCAACATTGGGTTTTGATTGATGGAAAAGATGGGCAATCGGCTAAAGGTCCTAAGCCATTTATTGCCTTTGTCCTATCAGTCACTATAGGAGAGGCCTTTAGTCGATCAACAAAAGATACCATAGGGGTTGTTTGTTGGTTGTTTTAATGGATTAATTGGATTTTTGTGTTTTTGTTCATTTGCATTTTAGCCACATATACTTCAGTATTTGGTTTTTTTGACACCACAAAATTTAGTAAAGGTTACGAAAGTTGACTTTTCTCAGTGTTTCTTATGAGGTTTGTGCCTGGGGCCTATTCGGGATCGAATGAAGGGTTATATTAACTCGATTGTAGATCGATGTGTCCATATAGGTGATCGTCTAAGAGTGTGCGCATGAGGATACTCTTTGCAAAAATAATATCTCAATTAAAATAGATTTGCCTATTTTGGAAGTGATATGGGATCTATGACTAATAGCTAGGAAGTTCAGGAGAGGAAAATGGGATTTAACGAAAAATCCAAGGGGTTTAGTCGATCGAAAAAAGGGGGAGCACAATATTTTAGCCGTATCGTCTAAGGATAGAAAATCGTTAGCCGATCGATTAAATATTCCAGTTGTCCAAACTTATAAATTCGGTTGGCAATGCTCTCTTTCCCCACTTTTCCATACATTTTCTCCCTTTCTAACTCCATTTTCTCTCTTTTTGCCCAATTGTTAGATCTTCCTGCAATTGTTTCTTAACATTTTATCATGGATATGGAACCACACTAGCCCATTTTGTTGGAGGAAGATAATGTTCTAGTGTTGGATCTTATCGTGGTGGCCGTGGTAGGGGTTGGTACGACGATTGATCCGGAAGTAGTGGTGGACATCGAAGAGTGGTCGCATGTTTTAGTTCTGGGACCGAGGGGTCATCAGTGGTAGCCTTACACAAGGATGACTAGGAAGGTGTTAAGTGGAGAGGGGAGGATGTCATTCTCAAGGTGCGGGTGCTAGTGTACGAGTCTTCTCTTCCTATGGATGTTGATTACAAGGAGGTGCTCCTATGGGAGTGCGATACTCATCGTGTGTCGGAGGTGCATCTTGACGACACTCCACGGGTAAGCTTTACATTTTTACACATGTTTTTTTATGTTTATCGCATGTTTTCATTCTCATATGGTTTGATATATATATATATATATATATATATATATATATATATATATATATATATATATATATAATGATAAAATGAAAAATTATAACTCGAACCATGGTGACGATAGGATTTTTTCTGTAAAAATAGGGTGTGGCGTAAAAATAATAGAATATGCCTTGTTCAACAGATGACCCAGCATAAGGGTATATTCGTATATATTTTTTAGAAATGTGGCGATGATGATAAATGAAAAAATAATGCTTGTTTAATGAGAATGCAATAATGAAATCGGTAAATTACTATTATTTTGGAATGATAAATAACAAATGTTTGATGTTAATATTATGATGGTGGTAATAGAAAAAAAGATAATGAGGGTAATGTGATAATGTGGTATGATGATAGAATAATAATGATTAATGATAATAATGATAGTAGGGTGGTAAAAAATAGGAAAATAATTTTGATATGATGTAAGGGAAATAATGGCAAAAATAATAGTGATAAAATACTGGTAATGATGATAATGATGTGATATGAGTAGTAATGCTGGTAAAGATGATGATGATAGTAGTATAAGAATAGTAATGATATAATGATGGGTATAAGGTATGTTTTTTAGTGGGTTGCCCTAAAAAAGAGAAAGGTGGATCGATTCGAGTTGTGGTGTGATAATAAAGAAAATAATGAAAATGATGTTAGTAATGATAATGTTAGTAATGATAATAATAATAATAATAATAATAATAATAATAATAATAATAATAATAATAATAATAATTATTATTATTATTATTATTATTACTACTTTATTAGTCATATTAGTAATTATTATGATATTAGTGGTATTTAGAGTAAGCAATAAGAGTTGGGAGAAATGGCAAGGCTATGAGTATGAGTTGACTCATAAGGATGGGAATTCATGCCTTTAGATGTTCGTAGACATAGGATCTAGGGTACAGTTACACATAACCATGGAGATAGACTAGTCGGGAGATACCGTGGTGATATGGCAAGCCTATATTTCACATGCGTATCCCTTACCTGGTAATAAAATATTGGGTGTAAGCACCAAGAGGGAGAAGTCTCCCTAGGGGCATAAGGTATCTTAATATTTGGCTTTTATTTTAACAAAGATTTAAATTATTAAAACATCTTTCTATTTAAGGTCGCTGAGGGGGCCAGACATAGAAACACAAGGTTTCTATGGCGTCTTTCGGGTACGAGCTCACCTCACCACTGGTTATGCTTCCTGGTTAGCTGGAACTGAGGGTCTAGGAGATTAAGTGTGAACTTATGGTGATTCAAAAACTGAGAGGGAGAGAACTATATAGGGGGTATATGGTATCCTGATTTTAGACTTTGGTTTTAACAATGATTCAAAAATTCCAACCTCTTTATAACTAAGGCCTCTAAGGGGACCATACGTAGAAACACAAAGTTTAAATGGTGACTTTCTGGTGCAAGATCACCTAATGATTGGTTATGCCTTCTAGTTAGCTGGAATTGAGGGTACAGGAGATTAAGTGTGAACGTATAGTGATTCGAACACCGATAGGGAGAGAGCTCCGTATGGGTATAGGGTATCATTATTTTAGACTTTAGTTTTAGCAAAGATTCATAATATTCTATCCTCATTCAATTTAAGGTCGCTAAGGGGACCATATGTATAAACACAGGGGATCATTAGCATCTTTTGGGTGTGAGATCACCTCACGATTGGTTATCCTTTCGGGTTAGCTAGAACCAATGGTGTAGGACATTAATTATGAGTTTATGGTTATTCAAACACTAAGAGGGAGATCGCTTTGTATGGGTATAGGGTATCCTGATTTTAGACTTTGGTGTTAGTAAAGATTCAAAATATCCCAACCTATTTCTATTTAAGGTCCCCAAAGGGACCAACTGTAGAAACGTGGGGTTTTGATGGCATCTTTTGGGTGCGAGATCACTTTACGACTCGTTATCCTTCCTGGTTAGCTGGAACTGAGGGTGTAGTAGATTATGTGAGAATGTAAGGTGATTCTAACAATGAGAGGGTGAGAGAGACATAGAGGTATAGGGTATCCTGATTTTAGACTTTGGTTTTAAAAACTATTCAAAATATCCCAACCTCTTTGTATTTAAGGTCGTTAAGAGGAACATAAGTAGAAACGTGGGGTTTTGGTGGCATCTTTTTGGTGCGAGATCATCTCACGACTGGTTATCCATACAGGTTAGATGGAACCAAGGGCATAGGAGATAAAGTGTGAATGTATGGTGATCCAAACACTGAAAGGGAGAGAACTTTATAGGGGTATATGGTATCTTGATTTTAGACTTTGGTTTTAGAAAAGATTCAAAAATTCCAACCTCTTTCTAATTAAGGTCAGGGAACCAGATGTCGAAACATGGGGTTTCGATGGCATCTTTCAGATGCGAGATCACCTCACGACTCATTATCCTTTATGGTTAGCTAGAACTGATAGTGTAGGAGATTAAGCGTGAGCATATGCTGATTCGAATAGTGAGGGGGAGATAAGTACTTAGGGGTATTGGTTATCCTAATTTAGACTTTGATTTTAGAAAATATTCAAAATATTTCAACGTCTTTCTATTTAAGGTCACCATGTAGAACAAATGTAAAAACATGGAGCTTTGATTGAGTCTTTTTGGTGGGAGAGTACCTCACGACTAGTTATCCTTCTGGGTTAGGTGGAACTGAGGGTTAGAAGATTAAGTGTGAATGTATAGTAATTCGAACACCTAGAGGGAAAGAGCTACGTAGGGGTATATGATATCCTAATTTTGGACTTTAGTTTTAGCAAAGATTCAAAATATTCTAAGTTATTTCTATTTAAGGTTGCTAAGGAGACCAGACACAAAAACTTGGATCACCTCATGCCTATCTATCCTTCGTGGTTAGAAAAAATCGGGGGTGTATGAGATTAAGTGTGAACGTATAGTATATACATCGCATTTTCTATATAACTGATATGCTTTGATTTTTGTGTTTCCTCCATTCTGCAGCCTGGGGGGAAGCTTAGGGGATCGGGGGGCCATTTTTCTAGGTCCTGGGTGAGGACTCCTTCTTTTGTCTATACCTTTCTGTATACTATGGTTTTCATCTAGTTGTTCATTACTTGATCGTTGGTCATTTTAGAATGAGTAGATTGATTACAACGGCCCCAGGCAAATGTTGGTGGGATAATTAGAACATAAAATTCTATAGTGGGGAAGATGACTATGACCCCTTTGGAATTTTTTGCTTTTACTAGGCTACCATTTAATGGAGTAAGGCTAATTGTGGATCAAATAGTGACCATTACTGGGGAGGATTTGACTTTCTCTTGGGATAGTGCCTCCTCCTTCTTGAGGACATTACATAGAGGTTAGCACCTTGGTGCAGTATTTATAGGAGGTGGTAGAAGATCTAGGTTTGGACGTGGAGGAAGTTTGTCGGTATTGCTTGGTATTATTGGTGATAGGGTAAATGCTCGTATCGAAAACCTCGGATGGAATTCATCTCTGGTGGTTGCCCTTTTTTATGAAATTTTAATGAGTTCCTCTACATGCCTGGGGACGATTGGGATTTGGTGGATATGTATCGGTCCATGTGCTTGTACTCGATGTATCGTACGAACAATTTCATGGGTTTCCCTTACTTGTGGGAGGTATGTGTTTACAGCCTTTTTTCGTTAGATCAATTGTTTATTTATGTATATTTTGTGCATATTTATTAAGTATTTCTTCTTGTTTAAATTTTTTATTGTAATTATGCCTTTTTTCTTATTTGGTTACCTATAAGGAGCCGTCTTGGATCCGGGCGCCAATGGAGGGTGGTATATTTCCTCCTTTTCCCGTTATGCTTGAATGATTTCAGGGCGGGTCATCTATGACCACAGATGTAGCAAGGGTTCCCATTAATGGAATGACTGTTGATATTGTAAGTATTTTTAGAGTTTTTTGCACATACAAATTATTTTTTTTATGATTCAATATTTATATGTTTAATTTGATTTTCTCTTTTGATGTTTTTCTTATGTCAAGTGCTCGAGGGATTGACCTGCCACGTATCAGGAGCTAGGGTGATGGTTGACGTGAGTTTAAAAGTATCTAGTGCGTGCGTATATTGGCTCAAGTGTAAGGCAGTCGCTCAAGTAATAATCTTAGCAAGTCGGGTATTGAACACATGGAATAAAACGTGAATACGTGACGACGAGTAGGAGAGATGAACAATCTCTTAATTGACTCAGAAAAAGAAGGAAAAGATGATTGTTTGTAACTTTTCTATCAACTAATTCAATTTAATTAAACTAGTAACTAAACTACATATGCAAGAAGAACAAAATGAGTTTTTGAAGAAATATGAAAAATGGAGTTAGGGTACACTCCTCCGAACCGTCAGTGATTACTTAGATCATAAAAACTTCAAAAACTGAACTCTCAATTCAAATATACATCAAACACTTTCTAAGCATTTAACATATGCGAATTTTACTCCTCACAATATCAAATCAAAAATTATATTTAATGAGAATGATAAATTACCAAAACACCACTCCCTTAAAGATTTCGGTTACCTAGGGTAAATGGAATTAAAAGACTTACAAACTTTGTTTTGATATCAAATCAAGCACTTGAATTGGTAATTAGATTTTATTCACTTTTAAATCCATTTGTAATACCTAGGTTAGGTTCATGTACCCCAACCCGCTAATAGCTTAGAAGGACATGGTGTAGCTACTAGAAAATGTTATTTCTACGTTGAATGTAATCAAAACCATAATGAAATTATATCTAATCATGCATAAGAGTCTTGGAATTCCATAAAATAAATAAAACTTGCAAAGAATATTAACTTCATGAGCAAGTTAGAGAAAGACAAACTTTATTGATGAAAACCTTGACATTAATACATAAAAGTGTAAGCTTGATGAATGAAATTGAAAAATATCTTCTTGCTTCTTTTCCTCTTTCTTTCTAGGTCAAAAAATATAAAAAACTATGTATAATGTCAAACTACAACTTTACATGGCCGTTTTTTGCAAGAGTCCAACCCTAATACAACTCTAAACGAAAACAACAATTAAATGAAATTTTGTGTGCCAGGTTACCCAAACCAGTTTGGGTATACATGTGGACCGATTTGGGTGTACATGTGAACTGGTTTGGAGTGTGGTTTGAATTTTCCTACTACATTGTGAGCTTCTTCTCTTTTGTTTCATTGGATTTCTTTTTCAACTTCAAACGCACATACCTTCTTCACCATAGCTCGGATTGGGGTGCCATTTATTCCAGTATTCTTGTAACTTCAACCTCCTCCACTTTCCAGTTGGACCCAACTCCATGCTAAGGCTAAAAAATAATGAAAATGCCATTTAACTCCCTTTTTCTTTGTTTTTTTCACTGTTTCCAGTTCCCTCTCGCATTAACTTGAATGAAATACTTGTAAAACACATGAGAAATATAGAAAATAAGAAATAGTTGCCAAAAGGGGTTAGTAGCATGAATGTGAGATAAATTCAATTTAATCACGATGCACGGGATCATAGAAGGATCGAAATTAAGGGGATAAATATGAAATATTTACGCCGAATCAAACCCCCTAACTTAGAACGCTTCTCGTCCCAAGTGATGTAAAAGAATAAGTGTATGAGTTAAAGACCATTCAAAAACATTATTGGTATAGTATACCTTTTTTGCGGGCAAGTGATTGCATTTAGCATATGCAACAAGTCGTTAAACCCCTAGGTTACTCTAGTAGGACGAGTGGTGGCATGTGAGGGTTTGCAGTGACTATACCCACACAATTTATTTTTCGACTCAAAGGGGAAATATAAAAATACTTTAAAATTTTACAATTTAAATTCCCCAAAAATAGTCACATTAAATTCACATTCAAGATTCTTAATTTATTATGTGTGTCCGTGAAGCCGAGAATTAGATCGCTAACTTCCACCAATTGGTCATTACTTTACCGTCCAAAAAATTATTTTGCTTCAAATACTCACGGGATGCTCTCATAAATGAATCTCTCGAAATGTGTCTAATTATCTTGGTGTGCGTGATTTATAAGAATAAATAGACTAGAACACGGGTTCACGCACACAATTTTCAAAAGACAAAATTTCTACGGTGAAAAGATCTCATCATCGGAATATGGTTATTAAAAAATGGGAAATAACACCTCTTATTCACACCAACTAATCTCTCTTATTATCTTTTCGAGTCTTATCTCTCCACGCGATAATTAATTTCTTTATTCGGACTCGATTGGAACTTTTTAGGGTTATGAGGTGCATTGGGTAAAAACAGGAATGGTTGGGAAGTTCGAAATTGGAAAATGTTCTTATGATATCCGTTAGTGCTTTTTCGGGCTCTTACTCATTTTTCTCTTCTTTTTCCCATTTTTTTATTTTTCACATTTTACTTTTCTTGCTATTTTTGTTGAGATTTTATTCTATTTTTTCTTGCCCCTTTTTGTGCACTTTTTGGACATAATTGATGAATGTTCAATTTTCACAATTCCGTGCCAATTAGTTTTTTGGGTTACAAACGAAAAGGAAAAATTTTATTACACTCAAATTTGGTTGTAAAAGGATAATTTTTCACAACTTTTTATGGCTAATATTTTTGGGTAAGAAAACGAGGGCCTACTCCATTATCGGGATTACTAATTATATTACCATATGCATCTCGAGATGAATTTAATTTAGAGATATTTGTAGTGCATTTTTAAGACAACATCTCACTCGTTTCCCGTAACCGATCAAAACAAAGATTTGAGATATTCAATGACTTAATTAGAACTGAATCGAACATTGAGCTAATTATAACTTGGATTGATTTAATTTCTCGAAAATCAATTATAGGCTCAAAATGTCCCCGGGTTTATTAATCTCCACACTTATTCATCAAGTCGTCAACTTTCGTTCAATTTCCATCTTTGGCCATTTCTGCTATGTGCTTAAAGAATTTCAAATTAACACTTAAAAAAAAAATGCGACCTTTTTGAAGATTTTGAATTCCAATTTTTATTTATCTTGAAGAAAAATATTATTGACTTTTTCGAAAATATTCAATTTTTTTGGAAATTTTTGAAATTTGTGAATGTTTTTTAAAGACAAACTTGTTACCCCCCCCCCCCCCCCCAACTTAGAATTTTGCAATGTCCTCATGCAATATGGACTAAATTGTAACAAAAAGAAGAGTGCGAAATAAAAGAACCAACAAATAGCAAAATGCAAACTATTCTATTGCCACTACAATTTATTAAAATTACACAAGGATCACCACATATGCAACGGGAGTGCGACGACCTCTCTCACTCTCGTAAAACTCATCTGACCTCATGTATAGGGTCTGATGCTCTCCTCGTCTCCCTCTTCCTAACATTGTAAACTAATAGTCGGAACAAGTTGGGACCAGCCCTATAGATAAGGGGACACCTTTAGGCTCATGATGACTGGTGTGAATGAGAACCTCGTAGGGTCCAATCGAAGCGCAACTTATTTGTACCGACTTGGAGAGAACATCTCGGTCAAAATTGGATGGACACTCTAAACTTATTTCTCCCTTAATTTTGAGAATTCATGGGTCGGGATCTAAATCGTACGAGACTCGAGTCCTCTCACGATCTCATCCGAGAACTCAAGTGGCGTGGGTGGATTGTCACAAAGGAGGAAGTCATCTATCTTATCTTTCCCTTCACTCTCTTCTAAGTGAATAAATGAGTCAAATAGATATTGGACTTCCACAGTGAGGCTCTCATCTACCGGCCTGAATTCTTTCTCAAAGGTTTGAGGCGAATGACGTCTTGAGTGCACATTTGATCTCTAAAAATTTCGCACATCTCTTAGAACTCGCTGATGTGGAGGCATGGTTTTTTCGAATCCATACCATGAAACGTGAAAAGAATATGAATCATCCCACTATAAAAGAGGAATTTCCCGGCATTATACAGGAGTATAACGCATCCCAGAGTGATGGGTCGCTCAGGATATTAGAGGTCTCTGATGGGGCGATACTACATCTCACCCTCACTCGTACCAAAACTATCATTATCTGACAAGTCTCTCTCTCCAATTGGCTCGAATCCCTCACTCTATGCGCTACAAGTGTCACTCAAAATGTGAGTCGTGATGGAGTTAGGCAATGTAGGTGGTGGAACCCAAAATTGAAGAGCGTTTGGAGTGTGGGGACTCTCGGGATCGTACTCAACTATAAAACTCTCGTGAATTCTAGTTGGGGTGGATTGAGGAGTTGGTTGAGGATATTGTATGTAAGGAGTTGAGAGATGCTATATTTTTGTGTCTTTTTACATTCTGAACTTTTTTAAAGTTTTAATTTTATGATATGTTATAAGAATTAGAGTCAAATTTTGGATTAACTCAACCTAATCTAATTGTCTACCTAGTCCCCAGCAACGATGCCTAAAACTTGATTCGACTTTAAAAGTGTCTTTAGTGTGTGCTTATATTGGCTCAAGTGTAAGTCGGTCACTCAAGTAATAATCCGAGAAAGTGGGGTATCGAACACAGGGAATGGATGTGAATACGTGATGACAAATAGGGAAGATGATTAACCTTACGGTTGACTCTAGGAATGAAGAAAATGATGATTGTTTTGGGATCATTTAACTAACTAAAAGAAGTAAATTAAACTAATGACTTAACTAC
The DNA here is from genome assembly GCA_949130495.1 of Sambucus nigra. NCBI lineage: Eukaryota > Viridiplantae > Streptophyta > Magnoliopsida > Dipsacales > Adoxaceae > Sambucus > Sambucus nigra. The sequence continues at coordinate 330,836,255 of OX422222.1, forward strand.
ACATGCAATAATAACATAAACTATATACGTAAATGGGATTGGAGTACACTCCCCCGCCCCATCCATAATTTCATTGGATATAAAAGATTAAAAAATTATATTAATAATTCGAAGAAAACATTAAATCTTTCAAAGAAATAACTATATGAGGATATAACTTTGCACAATAATTAATAAGTAATAAATTTAACGTGAATGATTAGATTACCAATGCACACATTATGCTCTCAAATACCTTAGTTACCTAGGGCAAATGAAGTTAAGATATCTATAATATGTATTCTGACAAAATATCAAACCTTCAAATTATCTCATGATTTTTATTAAATTTTATAGACAACTCATTACCTAGGTTGGGTTCATGTATCCCAACCCACTAGAAACCTAGACCTATATGGTGTAACTACTACAAAACGTGATTTCTATGTTGCATGTAACCAAAACCATAATGAAAATATATATAATCATGCATAAGAGTCTTGGAATTCGAGAAAATAAATAAAATATGCAAAGAATATTAACTTCAAGGAAAAGATAGAAAAATACACACTTTATTGATGAAAACCTTGATATTAATCCATAAAAGTGTAAGCTTGATGAAGGAAATTTAAAACTATATTCTTGCCTCTTCTCATGTTTCTTTCTACGAAAAAAACTATATAAAACTATGTCTAATATCAAACTATGACCTTACATGGCCATTTTTTGCAAGAGTCCAACCCTAATACTGTAGACACCGGATTCTGTTATCCCCTAAAATCTCCTTAGGTCCCTAGCACCTCCCTTCATCACTACAAACCTAGGTCATACCCTGAGTAATAACCTAGAAGCCATAGAGCACTCCTAGGATCCGTTTGACCAAAAGTCAAAGTCTTTAGCTCGATCGAGATTGAATGAATCTTCGAAGGGCATTGAAACCCCTTTCCAATGGTCCGTTCCGTGCGCGATTCTGACTTACCATGCGGATGAACGAACTATTTTCCCCTCAACTCTACAACTCGACCGAGACTTAATGAATCTTCGAAGAGCACTGAAACCCCTTTCCAAGTGTCCGTCCCGTGCACGATTCCGACTTACGGTACGGACGAACGATCCGTTTTACTCTGAAAGTCACCGAATGCTTCCAGGGCTTGGTTGATCGAAGTCAACTTCCTGAACCGGATCAAACTCTTTGGAATGTCAAATTACATCTCCTAACCTTTCCAATAATCCACCCGTTGTGCGATTCGGACTTACCATGTGGATGAACGATCCGTTTGCGTTCGACGATTCCCCGTCCAATGGACCGAAGATCACTTTCGAGTCACATTTGACCCAAAGTCAACTCCCAAAGTCAGGAGGTCTCTGAATTACATTTCCAACGGTCTTCCCCGTGCATGATTCTGATCAACAATTTGCGTTATGCGGCTGATTTCCCAAAAAAGGCCTGAAAAACACTATCAAACGGCAAGTCCCAGACCCTAAACGCACCTGTCGATTGACAAGAATGGGGCTATGCCGATCGGCAATGCCCTAGGACTATAAAAAGGAGGCCTGGCCTCACTTGTAAGAAGATCCCAGATCTGATAGATATCACTCTCAGCAAATCCAGAAAACCTCTCTCGAAGTCAGCGCGATTTCCACATCCAAATCCCTTTCCAACCTTCACTTTTCATCATCCTTTTCATCAAACTTGGTGAATTCACTACACTCCATCATCATCCAATTCTAAGGGCTGCTCTCCAACATTCAATATCAAGCTCAAGATCTTCAAGAAGGTCCAATTTTCTCAACTCTCCCCTTAAATTCTCATAAATTCGCAATAACTTGTTTTATTACTTAGCACTTTCATTATCTCATCTCACACATCCTAATATAATTTTTATCTAGTATTATTGCACATCTCTTATTTTCATATAAATAAAAACCCAAACAATAAGAAAAAGAGGGTTTGCTCATAAATTCCAAACGGGAATTCTCACACTATTCTTACACTTTTCTCACAACTAAAACACTTTTTCTACACACACACACACAAAAATAAGAGAATCCCCCGATTGGATTTATGGGATAAACCCCACCCCTCATTTTTCATGTGAACTACGTGGACTTTGATGCCTCTATAGGCTACGTAGGCGTCTCAGGGTAAAACTCGAGACTCGAGTCCTATTTTTACTTTTTCTCTAAACTCCACTCTCTTATATTATATATATACATATATTTGTTCTTAGTGGCATGTTATTCCACATCCGTTATCGTTCCATCGTAACGTCCACGTAAGTATAATCGCATAAATCCTATTTTCTAATATTTTTATACCTTCCTACGGATGACTCGCTTTTCCTCTTCCATGGTGCAAGTCGATGATTCCTATCTCCACTATATATACACATGCACACGTATCAAAATAAAGAAAAATAACAAGAACCCATGAGAGACCGAAAGGGAGGAATGGGTGCCTAACACCTTCCCCTTTCGTAACATAGCCTCCAGACCATTTTCGAATCATTTTGGCTTCGTATGCATCAGTATGTCTTTGGATGCTGTCCTCCGGGATGGCTTCCCCTTTTCTTTTGTTTGTTTCGAGTAAAATAGACTGGCGACTCTAATCTCTCTACATTTTTACACCTCACCCAAATGACGCCGGTCGAAGCACTCCCGAGAGGGATGCGTGGGACCTAGGAACCTCCCTCACGCGCCCGCCTGCCGCAAGGATCGGGGGATGGCCACAAATACAGCTCTAAAAGAAAATAAAAATTAAATGAAATTTTGCGTGTCAAGTGCCCGAACTGGTTTGGGTGTTCATCCGAACCGATTTGGGTGTACATGAGAACCGATTTGGAGTGCGATTTGAATTTTCCTAGTGCATTGTGATATTCTTCTCTTTTCTTTCATTGGATTTCTTTCTCAACTTCAAGCACGCATAACTTCTTCACCGTAGCTTAGATCAGGGTGCTATTTTTTTCCAGTATTCTTGTAAATTTAAGCTCTTCAACTTTACAGATGGCCCCACCTCCAGACTAAGGCTAAAAAATTACAAAAATTCTCTTTAACTGCCTTTTTCTTGGTTTCTTTTACAGTTTCGAGTTCTCTCTCACACTAAGTTGCATGAAATACCTGCAAAACATATGAGAAATACACAAAAAAAGAAATATTATTCACGAGATCTTAAAAGGACCAAAATTAAGGGTTAATAGCATGAAAATGAGATAAATCCAAGTTAATTATGATGCACGGGATTATAAAAGAACCAAAATTAAGGGAATAAATATGAAATATTTATGCCTAATCAACGGCTGAGGCAATGTGTGGGAGGAGACTATTAATGGATGATCCATATGGGGATGTCTTTTATCTGGGAGAGCGGGTGACTTGCCAGTGCATGTGGAATGCGTTAGTGAGAGTACCATTCCCACATCTTTACCTTAAGAGACATGCAGAGGGTTTTACTGAGTTAATAGGCAGGTTTTCATGGAGGGCATGCCCATAGTGGATCTTTTAAGGGATGAATTGGATTATCAAAGATTTATGGAATGGTGGGTGATGTTGATGTCGCTCCCAGTGACTATAGAGATTTTGTTAACCCAAGTCGGGATTGTATTGATAAAGGAGGTGTTCATAGGAGGGGAGGGGATAAGGTAGTCCCGGAAAGGGAGCCGAAGAGGGAGTCGAAGAGGCTTGATAGGGTTCAGGATGAGGAGGTTACGGAGATCGAGTAGAGGCTTTGGGAGTTAATGTTCGATATGGTTGGGGATGTTTAGAGGGAGGTCTTAACAAAGGGATCAAAGGCCCGGGGGAAAGCCCCAGCAGGGGGTAATAGAGACATGGAGAAGCATAGGCCTTGTATTAGGACTTACCCAGTGGTGTTGAGGGAATTATTAGGGCTATATGAGAGTATGTGGTAAGACCTACTGCTAAGGGTATAACGCGTGTCCCTCAGGGCAATCTCAAGAGAGCGGGAAGACCCCTTCCTATACAAAGCTATTCTCTTTATATAATCTAGGGGCTTTGGTGCCTGAGATCTACCATTGGATGCATAGGAGAGAGCTCGATCCATGGAGGAGGGCATAGCCCATGGGAGGATCGAGGTGGAGGGGTTAGCTGCTGTGACATTATGGGCCCCGGGTTTAGGGGAGGGACTCATGTAATGGAGGGCTTAGGGGTGCTTATCTTTCAATCCGCCGCCTTCCCCTAGGTTTGGGTTGTCATCCCAAGGCTTTGGGTCATTGGTGGCTTTCCCCTAGAATATGTTTGACTCCATGTATACGTTAAATAGCACACCCTTACTTCTTGGGCCTAGGCCCAAATGTGTTCATGTTTTCATGCAATAAGGGATTGGGTCAGTTTGTTTAGAGTCACCAGTTTGTTTTATACAAAAATAAAACAAAATAATCGGGCTATCCCTTTTGAACTTATCCTAATGATGGTTTTAAAGTCGACAGTTGGTCCAGAGATTCTTGTAGTGTGGATTCGAGAACCGAATTACGAGTAGGAAAGTTATTAGTCACCCCACTTGTTGTGTATGCTTCCTTAATTATATGTTTATTACTACTCTTTGCATTAATTGATTAATTTTTAGTTATATAAAAAATATTAAAGACCTTAGTGTGAGGGTCCCTCAAAAGGGTTATTAGGTGCTTAAGTAGGAAAGTGATATCAGTGAGAGGTGTATAAACATGGCTTCAACTGCTGCAGGTACACAAGATTGCTTATGCATGACTCTATGTTTATTTTTGAAAAATAGATGGTTGTTATTATGAGGGTTGGTATATGAGAAAACTCGATTTTAAGATAGTTTCATATCTCATTCAAAGTTTGAGGAATAGTAGAAAGGTTAAAGACGGGTGCATCTCTGTTATAATTAGTGTATATGTGTTTTCACATGTGTATGCATTTGAGCATTTGTATGTGTATATTTATGGGATCACGCCTTGAGATAGTTTTATATCTTGTTTGATGTTATGTAGGTATGAAGTTTTAAAGTTTATTAATTGGATGGAATGAATTTGAGTCATTATATATATTAATCCACCTTGAGATAGTTTGATATCTCGTTTGTGATATGTATGGGATAATGGTTGAGAGATAGGTGTATCTTTTTTGGATAATTGATAAGTATGCGTATGAGCGTTTACAAGGATACATTTAGGAGATACCACCTTAAGAAAGTTTTATATCTCATTTTGAGTTATTTAAATGTAATGTATTAAAGTTAAGAGATGCATGCATCTCTGCAAGGGACAATATATCATGAGCCATATTATTGAGGCTTGAGATCATGAGAAGGACTCAGTATTGTACCTATGTACTCGTGTGGCCACGAGATCAACGCTTGCATAGTTAGATTATGTAATCAGTGGGTATGCATTTGAACGATGATATATATTAAGTATTAGAGTCAAGAGATCGAGGCATCTCGGTGGGGACAACATATGGAGGTACATATTGTCGAGGCTCAAACTCACGAGAAGGACTTAGTATTGTTCGTACATATTCGTGTGTCCATGATATCAAAGCCTTTGTAGTTTGGTTTTTCACGTTCTCTAATATGATGGGTGTTTAAGTGTAAGCCTTTCGCTTAGTCGCTGATTGGTAATTTTTCTTGTCAATTAAAATAGACTTAACCTTGGTTATTTGGTCTATTTTACATACGAAGATTATTTTGGTGTTTTGATTTAAAACAAATTTTATTATTATATCTATTTCGCACATCTACACGAGGTCTTGGGTTTGAGTAGTTCTGTATACGTCTCATGATTTCACTACCTGGATTGTTTAGTTAGTTTTAGTATTGTTGAGTTGTTTCGTTGGTGCCTGGGTGTACTGGTATTGTATTGGCCTAACTATTTCATTTACACTAGATTGATAAATTCTTTATATAAACATTGGTATTAGTGTTGCGTGTGTTGTGAGTGAGTGATGGTCACTATTATCGGGGTGTTATTGGGTTGACTGATTTTTAGTCAAGTTGGGTTGTTTTAGACTAGGCTGGGTGTATGGGTTTGCATTTTCTTAATTTAATTCATTGCGGACTTGGAGGACTGTAATCTGTAACTTGTAATCGGTAATAGTGGACTTGGGTGTGTGTGTTGTCCTGGGACTAGGGACATGGGGTTTACCACCACAGTGGGTTCCTCGAGAACAAATTTTGTGCCACACTCTACTTTTCCTCATCTCATTCTTAAAGGGAATTATTCTATATACCTAGCATCGTCACCTTTTACGTACTAGTGTACGTGAGTATTTTTAATTTATAATAAATTTTATCAAAGAGTTTAAAAGAATTTTTAAATAACCTAATACACATTAGCAAGTACCCTTTGGTCCTTACTAGTGACCCTTAGGTCTTTTCAGTTCTTACCCTCGATAACTTGGGTAGGGGGGTTTTAGGGCATTTTTATTAGGGGGGGATAGAATTAGCCCCTCCATGATTGAAAATCGGGGTGTCCAAAGAGGCGGTCGACTAAGATTGTGCATGTGCGAACACTATGCATCAAAATTTAAAGGCCAAAAAATGGGCTTAACCAACGTAGGGGGAAGTAAGGGGTCCTAAGAAGTGATAGTGGAAAATCCTAGGGTCGTAAGTTGGAAATTTGGAAATTTAATGGTGGTATTGACCGTACAACACAAGGTTGCTCATCTCGGCCCAAGGGCTTTTAACTATACAAAAGTTGGTTTGGAGGAGTTTTATTTTAAGGAGGCTTGTAATTCAACTGAATGGCAAAATACTTGTTTTCAATTGATCTAGTTTTAGCCAAATGAAAAAAAGTCTCGTCCTTCGAAAACTATAAAAGGGCATTTTTCTCCTTTTATCCATTTCCTTCAACTTCTTTCATTTTTCTCTCTCTCAACAGTAATGATGTCTTCTTATGTGAGTGTTCTTTTGTTTATTTCTCCATGGATACATTGGTGTATGTTGGGGTTGAGGAGGTAGGTTTTTATGAATTGTCACCAAATCGGGATATGGAGGTCATGGGAGATGTTGCGGTGCCGACGGTGGATAATGGACTTGCGAAGGTGGATCCTTGACTCCCTCATGATAATGGCAGGGCATGGGTGGATTGGCAGGGAGATGCGATGGTGACGGAGGCACGGGTGGCTTATGACCCTTTGTTACCTTTGGATGAGGGAACACATAGGTCGTTTTATGAGAGTGCGAGGTCCATCAGATCCTGGGGCATCATCCTGATAATGCCCCATGCGTAAGTTATTTATTTCACTTTGTATTTATGATTTCTTTTAATTTATTACATTGGTATGTTCCCATTTCTTTTTTCCTTATGTCTTTAAATTGTGGTAGTCTAGTAACTATCGTGTTTTTATCATATGAAACGAAACTATAGTTTTAGAACAACAAAAGATTTTTAGGGGGCATATCTAATGTTGTGACGAAGGGAATAATAACTATGTAATAATAGTAACCATGGATAGCCATATAATTTTGATAAAAACATATATATAATAAGTGGGGGATAAGTAATGTTTTGGAAAAAATGGGGGAGGAATGTATAAAAAATAGGGTACGATTCTCATACCTCATAAATAAATTGGGGGTAGTAATTTGATGATTTGCCTTGTACTTTGTTTGCATCACAATAAACACGAAAAAGGGGCATGGTTAGTTCTTCGGTATATCCTTCCCTATTATTGGCAAGTGAGGATGAGTATTCATAAGGTGTTTAACCCACCGATAGGGAGAAAGTTTTGTAGAGTATTTTTATTTTTCAGTTTACATTTTTAGCAAAATTTTAAAAAGATTCCAACACTTTATATTTTAGGTTGCTATGGGAACTAGATATAAAAACACAGGGTTTCGGCAGCCTCTATAGGGTGAAGGATCGCTTCACTATTGGGAAAAACAACTTGGGATTGATATTTAAATGCAAAAAAAATTCAACCCTAAAGATCTTTTCTTAATCATGCATTAAAAGGAAATAACCATAGCGAATCTTGGTATGATTGGTGTGAGAAGAAATTGTTTGACGAAGAACATGATGTTTCTTCCCATCCAAGGTCTCCAAAAACCTTTATTAACCTTATATAAAGCTTGGATCTTCTAATGTATGATCCTCCCCAAATCTAGGTAGGTGTGTGGGCACCTGCTGTGATGAAAACCCTTCCTTATGAATGAGATACGGTCCTCTCCCTCTAGGACTCTTATAACTGATGTGAATGGAAATTTCTTTCACCCTTCACAAACACTAACGAATAATAAAATCAATAAAAGCCCTTTCCCCATACCTTTATATGCAAATACAAAAGGTGGGCTTGGTCCAAACTATGTTTCTTGAGACTCTTGGCCTAACTACTTAGGTATATTGACTACACTAGGGACTCAAGATAAATAATTAAATTAGCTCCAAATAAATACACGAAAATATCAATTAAATCACCGAAATTAATTCATTTCTTTATTTAATCATAAATTAACTTCACGACTGCACTCCAATTTAATATCTCAGAAATCATTTGGATTTAATAATTTTTTATTTACAAAGTTGATTATGGTACACATTATGATTCCCCGCATTAAGAGTGTGATACCCGCTTGGGAAAATCAATTTACTATTAATCAATTTTAACCAACATCTAATCAATTCCTTAATTATCATACCTAACTTATTTGCTACTCCACTAGTATTATAATATATTCCACGGGCCAGACTTTAGTTGGTGGAAATAAAACATATAAGTATATTAAGGGGTATCGCAAACCACAGTATCCCCTCGACATGGATTCCTCTGAATTATGATCTCAAACCTACTTGGACAACTATTACCCAATATTCGGATATCATAGTTCTCGATATAAATCATATCACACCCATAGCAATCAAAGTGACATTTGTGCAAGGATTATAATCCTCATAATTCTAGAGATTAATAATCTATTTTTTCCTTTACAAATGGTGCGAGATTGACTGAGTCTAATCAGGACAACCCTTAGACTTAAATCTCATGGGTGGCACCGTCCAATACATTCCTCGAATATACCGATCACCATCATCTATCGAACTATCAAACAAGTTATCGAACCTTCAAACAGGTTCCCACAGTTTGAGATGAACTACTAGGATTTCATCGTAACCATTCTCATGGGGTGTAAACTCCCTATTTAGGTTGTGAATGTTTGAATAGTGCTATAAGAGAAATTTTAATCTCCTTGTGATCAACCCAGCATCGTATCACTAGAATTCCTACTAAGCTCTATTGACCGACATGTCTACAATATATTTAAACTAAATATAAGTTATTCTTATAACCGTGATTCTTATTTCAAAATTAATTGACACACCTTTACATAAATGTTACCGTCATATATGTTTTAAGAATAAAACCCCTACAATATCCCCCTTTGTTTTAAATTCCCACTAAGCCCTATTGACCGACATGTCAACAATATATTTAAACTAAATATAAGTTATTCTTATAAATGTGATTCTTATTTCAAAATTAATTGACACACCTTTAGATAAACCTTACCGTCATACATGTTTTAAGAATAAAACCCCTACAATATCCCACTTAGTTTTAAATTCATGTATTTATCTCCTAACCCATCTACACGTCAGTTTGCTTTGGAATTATTTAAGGATTAATCAAGTGTTATCCGATACAACCTTGTGATAAACTTATCACCCATTTAGTCCAATACCTCGAACTTGGTGAAAACTACACTTAATGTGTTTAACCCCTTTATGGGTTACGTGTTCTCTCGAACTTGCAATTATATCGTGAAAGAACATTCCTAAAGTTACTTCGAAAATAACTGATCCATATAGCCTCTTTAGTTACCTCCATAATGACAATAATTTAGGCCTCCCTTGTGGAGTCAGCAATCCAAGATTGCTTCACACTCCTCCAACTTATGTCTCAACCTTCTGTTAGTAAACATGTGTTACGACGTGGAAAACGTAGAATATTTTTTTGACTGAAAACATAGTTTGTGTACCGCAAAGGTATAGGGTTTTAAATTGAAATATGTTGACTATTCCAAAGGCATATCAGACTATGTTTTAGCACACAACATAGCATATGTAAGGCTTCCGACCGCCGACTGTCGACTTTCGAAGCTTTAGGTATATCCCTCATTCCTTCTATATAATATAGTTTCTTTAGACATTGATTCCCAAACAGAATGACATCAAACATTAAAATAATATTTTTTATGTAATCCTGATGTTAATCTTGTGTATACAAGATTAATATAATCGACTTGGGATTATCTTTACATCCTTTGCAATCTATCTAGCGCAAGCTTGATCATAAAGATGTGACTGGATTGTCCTAAGTACTTCCAATCAAATATCAGGATAACCACACTCCTATGTGTAGTGATACTCTCACCTCATTGCCAATTAGTTAAGTATTATCCACAAATTTTACTAAGAAATACCACTACCTTTATGCCATGATTCTTCTACAAACAAGTACTTGTCGAACTTTGATCAAAATCAAAACTTGATTACCTGATCAAAATGAAGAACCAAGATGTTGATGTTAGATTAAATTCATAAATGGATGTCACAAGCTTACATCACTTTTCGTTTCCTGACTTCTTATTATGTGCTTGTCAAGATGATCGTTCAACGACACAATATTAATGTACAAATAATTCTGACAGATTTTATCATGGATATCGCCAGAAGGTTTGCTCTTAGTCATTCCATTTCCTTCTGAGTAAACCCTTTCATAAGACTTGCCTTGAAGGTTTGCACCTTTCCATCAATATTTCTTTTAACTTCTTGTAGGTCCACTTGTGACTGATGGATTTTACTCCATCAACAAGTCTACAAGACCCAAAACTTGATTCGAATACATGAAATACCTTTTTGGTATCCATAGTCATAAGTCAAAGCAAAAGTCCTTATCTAGGAATGCCTCATTGTAGTTCTTGGGATCCGATTCATATTTTCGTGGGATTATATCGAAATGATTACCCAAAACACTAACCATTTAGGATGACTCATGATGCTCCCACTACAACGTGGCTCCACTTGCAATCCACTATAAGTGACACATGAATCTGAATCATCGATAATTCTCCCACTACGACAAGGTAGTGTATTATCGATATTTGGTCATATTTCATCCTGTACGGGTGGTCTAACAACATTGGTAATATGATGTTCCATTATACCTTGTAATTCCAGCTTACACTAGGGTTCGTAGTTTATTACATAATCCTTTTACAAGAACCTAGCATTGATGCAATCAACGACCTTTTTGTACTTAGGATTATGATATAAACTACCTTTGTAACCTTTGGGATAACCATTGAAGAGACATACCTCTTTCCTTAATTTTAACTTTTATGTCTCGTTCCACAGCATGAACATCGGGCACCCCAAATCCGACCATGCCCTAAAATGAGCTTACGCCCACTCTTATGTTCAATGGGAGTTGAAGACACCGATAAAGAAGAAATTAAACTAGAGTGTATATGCTCGTCTCTTTCATAACAATACTAATAAGAATATTTTATAGTCTTGAATAAACTACTATGGACCTTATCCCGTCTTAAAGATTCTAAAGCATGTTTTCTTTCTCTTTAATGATCTTTCCCATTAAATTATTCAATTCAGTATGTAGCAGTACTGGTGAGGCAAACCTTATAATGTATAAATTATTTTCTAATATACCAGAACAAATTAAAAGATGTATAATTTTAATAAAATATTTTTTGTAAAATCAATCGAATATCTATTCAAACCCAATTTATAAAACTGAAATCAATTTGTAAAACTAAGTACAATAAATAATTTTCCTAAATTAATTTTATTTCCTCATCATTATCTAAAAGATATCATCACTGATTATATTGTTGCCTTATTCTTAATTCCCATAACTAGAAATATCTCTTTTTAAAGTAATTGTCAGGCTACCTGAAACCTTTGCAACGAGTTGCAATCATGACTCCTCGAGTATACATACCAACTTACCGTAGATCGGATAAGAAATCAGGCATTGATTTTTAAGAGGACGACCATTACCATATATGAAAGACTTAAACGGTGAGAAAAAATTGAATTCATATATGAAATCTTAGAAACATGAAATTGAAAAAAATAATTTCCAACTATACACGAGAAAAAAATCACTTATATTTTAAGTGGTGTCCCTCAACTACCATTTAAAATTAATCCGTCGAATATCTTAGTTCCCTTATGAGGTGAGATTTCTCGTTGGCAGATTAATTCACCACACCTTGAATTACAAAAAACTTTCATCTTTCATTATGCTATCTGGACACTTAACGATCCTCTGTCCAACATAGTGAATAACCGGTCACATTTGGTCCCACTCCTAATGACAGTTACTCTTTTTAGAGGATATCACTAGTCTTGTCTAAGTGTACACCACCAACAAATTTTAGATTATCTCATATCACATAGACTCTTACTTTAGGGGCCGCCCACGTGAATAATGAATCCAAAATTACACGTTAGGAAACTTGTATTGACCACCACAATAATTAATATTCCTCTTTATATGACCTACATAATATTGAAAGTCTACATATCGTTGAAGGAGACCGTGGAGTTTATGTCGAAACCCCACTCCCCTTTAGTATTTTAAAAACTTGAGGGTTTTGAAAAACTAAACATTCAATTCTAAATGTCAACATTTAAATTCTTGGTAATTTCCAATTTTCTTGTATAAATTAAATCACCTCATCTCACTATTTTAATTTTCTTAAAATAAAAATATATATATTTTAAATTATCTAAAATTAAAATTTAGAGATCCCAATTTAAATTCATACCTTTAAATTTAATTACCCCAATTTACTTCAATTTAGAAAAGAATAAAAAGCAACACAAATTTTCTAAACAAATCAGTGATCAAGGCCAGTCTCAAAATAAATAATCCATGTTGTCCATAAAATGGGTGTTCCTAATTAGCCCAATTAATTAGCACACGAACTATGCAACATAATAAAATAATAAGATATCCAAACAAACAAATAAATAAATAAAGGAAAAATTAAAAGGCATAAAATCCCTTTCCACCATGTCTTGGGCTTCTTCATCCAAAAGAATCATTGTTGAAGTAGACTTAGTTTTGGGCAAGAGTCTAAATCAATGTAGACTTCATCAAAAGCAGATGCACGTGACCTTATCAATGTCCGATCGAGCTAATTTTCATTATGCACCTTTGTATCGACTCGAGCTAGAACATATACTGTAATCAATGAATTCCAATGATCTGATCATCCGTTATGGATGCCCTGGCCCAAAATTTTATTATCAAATAAAATGACCTTAACGATGTCCGGTCGTATTGATTTTCTTTGGACCCCTTTGCATAACCATGGGTTACAATGCACGAGATCTTGTAGAACTTACCAATGAGCCCTTATCAATTAGTATTACGCATAAGAAATCAAATACAATTAGATCCGATCTTCATACACAAACATGGGATTTGTGATCCATGGTATTTGCCTTCAGCAAGAACATATTTTAATATCAATGAATTCTAATGGTATGATCATATTCTATGGAGGTCATGGTCTAAAAATATATCATCAAAGAATATGACCTTAAGGACGTCCGATCGAGATGATTTTCACTGGACACCTTCATTTTTCCTTTATAATAACATATATGAAAATCAATGAATTCCAACGGTTCTATTATCGACGATGGTTGAAATAAGATTTTGAATTTCTCGAACATGACCTTCTTATTCTTCCTCGGATTTGCATAAAAAAGACTCAATAACTCCTCCAATTCTTCATGAAACTTAGAACAACACCCAGGAATATGTAAATACATGATTTAAATGTAAATAAATATTTCAAACCTCTTCCAACACCTCCAAATACATCGATATTGAAATAATTACAAAAACCTAATTATTACAATCATATTGAATGTAAGAGAAAAATTAACTACGAAAACCACCGTAGGGTTGAATCACGCAAAATAAATATGCATGACCATGATGGAAGGGTTATAAACTTAGAATCTCTAAAAAACCATGTTATTACAACACCATACACAAACATGTATAATCAAACAACATGAAAAAACTTGGGTTTCTTATTGGACAACGTAAATCTTTTCAATATAAAATCAATATCAATCGGGGCTCTGGTATCAATTCTCGGGCAAAAAAAACTTGGGATTGAAATTTAAATGAAAAAAAAAAATCAGCCCTAAAAATCTTTAATTAACTAAGCAATGAAAATAAAACAAGAAGTAGGTTTAAAGATTAAACCCAGGGTTTCAAGAATTCATACCATGGAGAATCTTGTTGTGATCCGTATGAGGAAAAAATATTTGATGAAAAACATGATGTTGTTTCCCATCCAAATATCCAAAAACATATCTTAACCTTATGTAAAGCTTGGATCTTCTAGTGTGTGATCCTCCTCAAAGCTAGGTAGGGGTGTGGGAATCTTTTTATATGAAAACCCTTCTTTATGAGTGAGATATGGACCTCTTCCTCTAGGCCTCCTCACAAAAATGTAAATTGTATTTTCTCTCACCCCTCTTAAACCTTAATAAACCATAAAATAGATAAAAACCCTTTCCCACACCTTTATATACAAGTAGAAAAGGTGGAATTGGGCAAAACTAGGTTTTTTGAGAGTCTGGGCCTAACTACTTAGGCATATGGACTATAATAGGGTCCCAAGACAAATAATTAAATTACCTACAAATAAATACTAGAAAATACCAATTACACTACCGTAATTATTTCATTTCTTTATTTAAACATTAATTTACTCCAATAAATAATCACGGATGTACTCCAATTCAATTATCACAAAAATAACTTCGATATAACGAGTTCTTATTTGCAAAGTTAATTATAGTACACACTTTGATTCTCCACATTAAGAGTGTGATACCTTATTGGTCTAATCAATTTACTATTTATAGATTTTAACTAACATCTAATAAATTCCTTGATTTTCATACGTAACTTATTTTCCACTCTACTAGCATTGAAAAATAATCCACTGGCCTGGTTTAACTTGGTGGAAATAAAAAATATAAGTCTATTAAGGGGTATCACAATCCACGGTATCCACTGGACATGGATTTCTCCAAATTATGATCTCATACCTACTTATAAAACTATCACCTAATATGCGGAGATCATATGACCTGATATAAATCATATCACACGCATAGTAATCAAAGTGACATTTTTGTAAGTATTCTAAACCTCATAATTTTTTAGATTAGGAATCTATTTACCCTTTACAAATGGTATGAGATTGACCGAGCCTAATCAAGACAACTCGTAGACTTAAATCTCACGGGTTTCCCTCTCCAATATATTCTTGGGATGTACCGATCACAATCCTCTATCGAACTATCGAACATATTCTTGAACCTTCAAACTGGTTCCCGTAGTTTGAGATGAACTACTAGGATTTCATCATAACCATTTTGATGGGGTATAAACTCGTTTTCTGGGTTGTGAATGTTTCAATAGTGCTAGAACCCGAATTCTAATCTCCTTGCGATCAACTCAAAGTCGCATCACTAGAGTTCATACTAAACTCTACTGACGAACATGTTTATAATATATTTAAACGAAATATAAGTTATTATACTAACCATGATTCTTATTTCAAAAATAATTTGACATAATTTTATATAAAAGTAACAGGCATAAATGGTTTTAAGAATAAAACTCCAACATTCTCAATCGGTGAACCCTATTAGTTAAAGATAGGTATCTCAAGTGTAAGTGTAGGGCGATTCAAAAGAGGGGGAGAAAAAAGCTCCGGTGGGTATAAGCTATCTTGATTTTTTACTTTGATTTTAGAAAATATCCAAAATATTATCATCCCTTTAATTTTAGGTCACTAGGGGGACCAAACGTAGAAACGTATGATTTCTGTGATGGTTATTGGGTATGAGATCACTTTATAACTATTAAGATTCTTAGGTTAAGAGAGGTAGCTTAAGCATGAGGGTAGTGCAATTCAAAACATGGGGGGGGGGGGGGGGGGGGGGGGGGAAATCTCCGATGGGTGTTAGCTACCTTAATTTTTTACTTTGATTTTAACAAACATCTAAAATATTCTCATCCCCTCTATTTTAGCTCGTTAGGGGAACCAGACATAAATACGTAGGGTTTCAGCGGCATTTATAGCGTGTAGAATTACTTCTCAAATGGTTTAACCTTCTTAGATGAAGAGAGGTAGCTTAAGTGTGAGTGTAGGGAGATTAAAAATAAGGGGATGGAGAAAGCTCTAATAGTCATAGGGTACCTTGATTTTTTACCTTTGTTTCAAAAAAGATCCAAAATATGCCCATCCATTATATTTTAGATTGGTAGTGGGAATAGACATAGAAACACGGGGTTTTGGCAGCGTCTATTGGATGTGGGATTGTTTCATAACTGGTTAACCTTTTTAGTGGAAGAAAGGTATCTTAAACATGAATATAGGGAAATTCAAATTATGGGAAGGGGGAAAGCTCTGGTGGGTATAGAGTATCTTGATTTTGACTTTGGTTTTTAGCAAATATCCAAAACATTCCCATCCCTTATATTTTAGGTCTTTGGGGGGACCAAACCTAGAAATGCAGGGTTTTGGAGGCGTCTATTATGTGTAGGATCACTTCACAACTGGTTAACCATCTTAGTTGAAGAAAGGTAGCTTAAGCGTGAGTGTAGGACGATTCAAAACACGGGGAGGGAGAAAGCTCCGGTGGGTATAGGGTACCATAATTTTTAACTTTGATTTTAGCAAAGATCCAAAATAATCCCACCCCTTCTATTATAGGTTTTTAGGAGGACCAAACGTAGAAACGAGGGATTTTGGCAGCATCTATTAGGTCTAGGATCTCTTTATAGCTGATTAACATTCTTAGTTGAAGAGATGTATCTTAAGCTTGAGTATAGGAAAATTCAAAACATGGGAGAAAGATCCTGTGGGTTTCTTGATTTTATTAAAATTAATTATCCTTCTTGATTGGCATAGGCCGAGGATAAAGAGATTAAGTGTGAGCTTGAAAAGTGACTAAACAATTTGCAGGGAATTTTTATTTGAACTATTGATGCATTTTGTGTTTTGTATTTTGTATTTTGTTTCTTGTATCCTATCGGGACTTTTAAGCGAGACGAAGCTTATGTGGCACCATTGGCTAAGGTTCGGGCGAGGGCCCTCACTTTGTTCATGACTTTGTTTATTTTGTGGGATTTGGTTTGCGACTGGGGTGTATTACTGATACATCTTTTAGGAGGAGCTATATCATTACTTCTTCCTTGTGGGAGAATTGGTGGGATAACACCAGTAATTTTCATTTATTGGTGGGGGAGATGACTATGGCCCTAGGAGTTTTATGCCTTTATGGGTCTTCCTTTTGTCGAAGTAATTTTGGTGGTGGATCTGACCCTAACTATTTAAAAGTGAAGGTTATATGGATTCACTTATATATTAGGTCACACAAAAATAAACTTCTCTATTTACAAAATTTAACTTGTTTAGACTTAGGTGAACATGCAAGATAAATTGTGAAGCCAATATCCAAACCAAATAGGAAGAAGAAGAAATGGAGGAAAAATCTATTTTGGAGAAAACCTATACTTAGCATTGTTTAAGATAAGACAGACACGTAACGACTTACAGACTATTTTGAAATCCACTAAGTATATTATGTTAATGCCTTCAAATCTCTAATAGAAAATGATGTAGCCCAACACCACCCACAACAAGCAAATCTTGCCTCGGTATCTACTTATCGGCCTCAGGAATCGCAATTCCTTTCTTCTTTAGCAGTAGAGTCCCGACTCCACAAATAAGTAGTAGAGAAAAATCTCCACAAGGGTTTAGAACTCAAATTTTGTTCTTGTTGATTTGGAAAAGTGATCCAAAATGATCCTACGGGTTTGGATAAAAAATTTGAAGAGTTTATCACAAAAAGAACTGTTTAAAGGATTAAAAAGAAATACATCCCTGCATCTTTATTTATAGGGGAAAAGGTTACAAAGGGATAAAGATAGAATATTGCATTTTATTTGAGACAAAATTAAAAAAAACTCGCATACTCGTTCAAACGAGCTGTCACCTTATTCGAATGATGTACCTGCTTTAGTTAAAACAGGATCCAACAACACTTCGAATGACATTCCAGAGCTTACCAAAAAGGAGGCACTTCAAAAATCGTTTGAACGATATGGACTCATTTCAATGACGTGTAGAAACTCATTCCAATGACATGAGAAGTCCTTCTAACGAACAAGTGTGATTTAAAAAAAAAACTAATAAAAATCTTTTTAAAAACATTTTGAAAACTTTGTAAAAACAAACTCTTTTAAAAAGACCCCTGAATATTTTAAGTTTAGCAAAAACACCTCATAAACCAGCTCGGGTAAAGGAACGACGCTCGATCTTCGATTCTTGTAAATGGTATCTAACTCTTCTTCTCATTAAAACGTGAGAACGTTCATGAAGGTGAAGTGGGGTGTAATGGGATATGCCAAATTAAAATAAAGAATGAGCAACCACAATTTTTTCTCTTTCAAATCTTCACATTTGGCTATTCCGGTACAAAACACAAATTGAAGACAAACTAGCCCCTGAGACAAACGTAACTAATGCCCTACCAGACCTAGAAAAGATAAAGTATAATTGTAGTTATCTTCAACTGGAAGTCTTCACGTGTAATCCATGATATCATAAAGGCAGAATCAACCTACACACATGAAGCAAAAGAAATACCATGACGCATACGAGAGTTTAAAGCAAAGAAAAACTCCCCCACAATTTGATCTCCCCATTTTTGTCCGTAATAGACAAAAGGTGAGAAAATAAGAAAGAATTATTATCATCACCTTAATCCAAATTACATAACGTCACAAAGATATAAAAACAAAATAAGCACATTCGATGAAATTCCAAAAGGCAACCAACTATTTTTGAAATTGTTCAAAAAAATTTATTATAAAAAGAATATGTATAAAAAGTACATATATGTAAAAATACATCACACCATGGAATAACACTAAAATATCTAAATCATGAAAGCAGAATGTAACTGTGTGAACTTAAATTATGGGAAAATCAACATAGGCATACGAAACGAAGTTGTAAGAAGTCAATGATATACTTCTAAAGAGAGAACTCAATATCAACCTTAGGTGTAAGAATGTTGAACAAAGTTAAATTAACACCATTTATGCAAATATCCATGAATTTAAATGCTTCTTAAATCAATAATGCCAAACTATCTAATATTTTTCAAGAAAGTCCATTGTGCAAACCCATTGATCTTCTACTTTATAACACATTCAAAATCTCACATATTTAAGAATTCACTCTCGATTTTTTGATCATATCATAAAGCTCATTATGGAAAAGCATCAACGAAATAAAAATGTCCTTGGCACTTCTGTTTTTGTGCGTCGTTAATATTTTATGCTCTTTTCAATGATGGCTTTTAACGCAATGAGAATTTTCTCTTTGTAGTCCTTTTCCATTGATAAAAATAAAAAAAAATCCGGGAAAAGAAATTCGGGCAATGGTTCTTACAAGCACAGCATATCTGTAATACATTTGGCTCATTATTAGACACTATTGATATGAGAACGCTATATTTGACGATGATAAGCAAGTACAATGTTCAAAAAGTCCATGAATGTGTGCAATAAATGTGATAAAAAGTCTAGCATGAATAAAGTGATCATCAATGAATAACAAAATTCTAGACATGCATTATTAAGCATACGAAGAGACGAAGCCATGTATCGGAATACCATGAAAATGTCACACGAATGTATATGGTAAAAAATAAAAATAAAAAAAATCTTTTTGAATTTTTTCAAAAAAAATTTCAAAAATAAAATCTTTTTAAAAATTCCAAACTTTTTCTAAAAGAAAATAATTTTTTTTTGGATTTTTCAATGAATAGAAATAGAAAAATAGAATCTAGCAATAGGAATACAAGATAGCAATATAAATGATTACACTATACTAGATAAAATGCCTAAACTCGGTCAACGAAACAAAGACCCAAAGACTTCCTAAGATCCTCAAATCTATGTGAATATAAAGGTTTTGTGAAAATATTAGCTAATTGATATTCGGTGCTCACAAAGCTCAAGAACATGATCTTCTCCTTAGTAAGATCACGAATAAAGTGATCACGTATCCTAATATGTTTCGTGCAGGAATGTTGGACCAGATTATGGGATATACGAATAGCACTCGTATGATCACATGAAATAGTCATTGTGCCATGTGTGATCCCATAATCTTTCAACATTTCCTTCATCCATAAGAGTTACATACAACAACTCTTGGTGGCTATGTACTCGACCTCCGTCGTGGATAAAGAAATGTAGTTTTTCTTCTTGCTCAACCAAGAGACATGAGAACTCCTAAAGTAAAACCATCCACCCGGGGTGCTTCTAAAACCATCAACATCCTCGGCCTAATCGGCATTTGAATAATCCAATAGACGGTCTTCGATATAAAATAAGTACCAAATACCATAGTAAAGAGTGCCACTCGTGTATTTGATGATACGTTTAAGTGCTAACATGTGAGACTCTTTTAGGGATGCTTGGTATAGTGCACAAACTCCAACTCGAAAACCAATGTCGGGATGACTAGCGGTGAAGTCTATAAGACTACCTATCATGGTCCTCTAAAGGGTTTGCTCTTCATCCTTATCTAAAGAGTCTTTTCTAAGCTTAGTTAATTTACTCATGGGTGTGCGTAAGTTCTTAGCAAAGTCTAAAGAAAACTTATTCACTAGTACCCTAACATATTTTGATTGAGATATGAATATCCCATCCTCAAGTTAACACACTTGGAGACCTAAGAAGAACATGATTTCGCCAACCATGCTCATCTCAAACTCACTCTTCATCTCCTCCTCAAACGTATGAGCATCTTGGGAACACGTGGATCCAAATACTATGTCGTCCATATAGACTTGGGCTTCCAAGATAACACCACTCTCTCCTTATGAACAACGTCTTATATACTCCCCCTCTCTTAAATCCACGAGATAAGACATAAGAAGTGAGCCTATCGTACTAAACACAGGGTGCTTACTTCAAACCATACAAGGCCTTCTTAAGATAAAAGACATGTCCTAGGTGCTTTGGGTCTTCAAACCCCTTTCGTTATTCCACGTAAACTTCTTCTTATAGAATGCCATTAAGGAAGTCACTCTTGACATCAATTTGGTATAACTTGAATTATAGATGACATGTTATGGCGAGTAGTAAATGGATGGAATCAAGCCTAACAACAGGAGTGAATTTCTCACCAAAGTCTAAACCCTCAATCTGTGTGTAGCCTTGAGAGACTAAGCTAGACTTATTGTGAACTATGGTAACATTCTCATCGACCTTACTCTTCTATATCCACTTGGTACCAATCACATTAGTCTCTCTAGGTCGAGGTACTAACTTCCAGACATTATTCTTGAAAAATCGAAGAAACTCATCTTGCATAGCACATATCCAATGCTTATCCTTGAATGCTTCTTTTATATTACCGGTCTCTACTAAGGAGGTGTAGAAAAAGTAGCTAACCACATTATCAAGTTGATCACGAGTCTTAACGCCAAGTTTTGGATCACCAAGTATGTCGAAAGGGTCATGACTCTTTCAAATCTAGGAGGGTGGATCGTCTAAATCAAAAGTGGGGTCTACCGAGGTATTGAGGGGAGCAATGAGATCATCATCAGGGTTATATCCTCCTCACACTTTGAGTTAGGATCAACAAACGTAGCCATCACATCATCTCTAATCGCGACACTTATTAACTCCATAACCTTATAGATTTCAACGTCAAACACCATGTAGGCTCTACTCAACTATTAATATCCTAAAAATATCCCCTCATCGCTTTTGAAATCAAACTTTCCTAAGTTCTCTCTATACCTAAGGATGTAGCAAGGACTCTTAAGAGCTAAAAAATATGATAGGTTAGGTTTTTTCCCTATCCATAACTCACATGGAGTGTGTAGTGTGTGTGGACGAATATATACCCTATTCACCATAACCACCTCTTCCCAAAAATATCCAGGCACATTTCTCCCAAGAAGAATGGATCTAGACAACTATTGAATTGTTCAGTTCTTTCTCTCAATAATCCTATTTTATTGAGCAGTATGAACGGTCAACAAATCATGTTTGATGTCAAATTCATCATAATAGTTGTCCACTTCGTCTTCTTTAAATTCAGTGTCATTGTCACTACACATATGACTAATAGTAACACTATGTTAGTTTTGTAAGACACGACACTTGGTTGTTAGGAACTCAATAACATCAAACTTTTCCTTAAGAAACCTAATAATGGATCTCGAAAAGTGATTGGCCATCATGAGAATGTATCTCTTAGCACCAATGCTCTCCGTATGTATAGGGCGCATAAGATCCATGTGATCAACTCTAATACACGAGAGTTGGTAATGGTATTCAACTTTCGATGGGGACTCTTGATTTGTTTTCCTTCTTGGCAAGGAACGAAAATTGAGCAAGTTGGTTTCCCAAGAGATGTTAAGCTATGAACTAGGTCTTTATTCACTAATATCTCAAGATTTCTAAAGTTCATATGACCTTTTCGTTGATACCACATGTCCATATAGAAGACCCTAACACTATTTAACACAAAGGGGGACTTAGTAATGATCCCATAACAATTTTATTCGATCCTCACGCCTTGTAGTAATAGTTCACCGGATTGATCAAAACGTTACACTTGGACTGATCAAACTTTACCACAAAGTTTTTATCGTAAAGATGGTGTATGCTAATTAAGTTCACTTTCAACCCTTCGATGTACAACACATTGTCTAGCATATAAAAATCGGGTATCTCAACACAACCATGTCCTAAAATGTTATACCTAATCCCATCTCTAGAGGTGATTTTTCTTTCCTTGGTATCCACAAGGTCGGTAAAATACGACTTGTCATCGGTCATGTGCCTAGAGCACCCATAATTAAAATACTATCGAGAAGTATATTAAACCTTTAGAGCAACATTAACAATAAGATATTTGTCATAGTTCTTAGGTACCCAAGTGGAGGTAACATTTTATTTGTCCTTATCATTGTTAGCTCTAGGCGTAACGTTGGAAGCATTATCAAAAGGCACAAACATCCTTTGAAATTATTCCATTAAGCTTTTAGAAGTGGCGGATAGGAACTCAACTTTATCTATAAGACAAACAAAGCCACTATAGTGGTTCATGGGAATATGTGTACGCGAAGCTCTTCATAACTTGTAGCAAAACTCCCTAAGGTCACCTCTTCTTTTGTAAAAGGTGAAAATATAGACTTTTTTGGGCCTACCTTATTAGCACATTTGGGTTGAGATCTCTTTGGTGGGTTAGGTTGAGGCCCATAAAGATCAATTATAAACTTAGGAACCGGTTCGAGTCTGGCATTAGAAGTGGATGCACCATTGTAACCTAGCATTTGCCTCTCCCTAAAACCTAAGGAGAGACTGAGGAACATCTTTCCAGCCTTCTTCAATGTGTCCTCTATAGTAATATTGACCTCCTAGGCATCTTAGAGATCTTTCTTGAGTTAGGATACAAGGGATTCAAGTTTCTCACGAGTCTTCAATGAAGCTTGAATATCTCTCACAAGATTAGAAACTTTGTTGTCCAAGTCACTATTTTTCCTCTCCACTGAAACTACTCTTTGACTCAAAGAAATTCTCACTGAGGTCTCTCTCTCTCTCTCTCTCTCTCTCTCTCTCTCTCTCTCTCTCTCTCTCTCTCTCTCTCTCTCTTTCTCTATCTATCTATCTATCTATCTATCTATCTATCTATCTATCTATCTATCTATCTACTCCTTCAACTCATTCTCTAAAGATAACACCCTAAGCGCCAAATTCTTATTTTTCTTTTTTATTTTTAAATGACTCAGTGTAAATCTCGGCATAGGCATGTCGGAGGCCACATTATCCCTCACTCAAAACATCATCTTCCTCACTTTTTCCAGACTGACTGGACTCACTATTGAGGTCATCATGTTTAGAAACAATCTCATCATCATTAAATGTACTCGATGTACTAATATGACTGGCCATGAACGCGGTGAAGTTATGTCCATGCAATGATCCATCCCAAAAATCCACCGACTTGACATCAAAACAGTGTCATTGTACACAACTTTGCCTTTGTCTTATATCTTTATCCTCGTAGAACACTCGTGGGCTTTGTGGCCCTTACCATCGCACTCATAGCATCTCTACTAAAATTTATTATTGTACTATTCTCTCTCTTTCTCAAATCCTTTCTTGGCCTACTTAAAATTCTATCTTCCTCAAAACTTTTATTTTCTTTAGAAGTATTTTACTTTCTTAGTTTGAGAAATTTTTAAACTTTTTCGCAAAGAGGGCAAGATCATCAAGATCAAAATAAAATTAAGAGTCAGAAACCTCCTCTTTATTTTTAGATTGGACTTTCAAAGCAATCCCTTTTTCAATCTCTTTTTGTGTTTTGGGGAACATGTTTATTTTGTAAGTTTGAAGGTCTCCTATGAGTTCTTCTAGCCTAAGATTATCTAAGATTCCCAATGAAATAAGGACATTGACTTTAGGGATAAAACGGGAAAAAATAGATATTAAAATCTTTTTAACTGCCATCGTCTCAGGAATTCTCTCACCTAAATTAAAACTAGAGTTAACAATATTAGATAATCATGCAGCTCATCAAATGTTTCAGTATCTATCATGGTAATCATTCCAAACTCTGTGGTGAGATTTTAAGGCTTTGAAGCTTTCACATCGTTGGTACACTTGTGTGTGAGTTAGGGCTTCTCCCATGCTTACTTAGATGTGGTGCATGTCATAGTACGATGAAACTCGTTGGGAGTGACTGGACCAGAACATTCAAACCTCGAGTATTAAAGTTTCTCCATATAAAATCATCTTTTGTCCAAGCAATGGCCGGTTTAAAACTTATGACATCATCATTAGTGACAAGGGGTGATGTCCACCCTCTTTCACAAACAAATCAGACATGCTCACCAATCAAATTGAAGGCCGACCTTATTCAAGATTTCCAATATGCATAATTAAACCCATAAAAAATAGGTAGCCTGTTATGCAAATTATCCATATAATCCCAAAATAAAGATCACACAATAAATTAGTGTAACCTGCTCTGATACCATTTTAAAGGCGTAGGTTATATAGATTCACTTATATATTACGTCACACACAAACAAACTTCTCTTTTTATGAAATTTTATCTTATTTAAACTTATGTGAACATGCAAAGATAAATTGTGAACCTAATATCAAAAACAAACAAGAAGAAGAAGACATGGAGGAAAAATTCCTTTTGGGTAAAACCTATATTCAGCTCTATTTAAGATACGATAAACATGTAACGATTTACAGACTACTTAGAGATCCGCTAAGTATAACGTGATAATGCCTTTAAATCTTCAATAAAAAATGATGCAGTCCAATACCGCCCACAACAAGCAAATCTTGCCTCAGCATCCACCAATTAACCTAAGGAATCGCAATTCTTTTCTTTTTCAATAGTAGAGAAAAATCTCCACAAGGGTTTAGAACTCATATTGTGTTCTTGTTGGTTTGGCAAAGTGATCCTAAATGAACCAAGGGGTTTGGATGAAACATTTGAAGAGTTTGATCACAAAAAGAACTCTTTAAAGGATTAAAATAAATGCATCCCCGCATCTCTATTTATAGGGAAATAGGTTACAAAGGGATAAGGATAAAGGATTGCATTTGATTTGAGTTAAATTAAAAAAATACGTACATTTATTCGAATGAACTTCCACATCGTTGAATTGAAGTAATTATTTTCGTTCGAACAAGATCCAACCATACTTTAAATGACATTACAGAGATGACAAAAAAGGCGATGCTTTTAGAACTTGTTTGAATGGAATGGACTTGTTCTAACGACACACAAAAACTCATTCGAATGACATGAGAAGTAGTTCTAACGAAAAAGAGAGATGTTTAAAAATAACGTTTAAAAATAATTTTTAAAAACATTTTGAAACACTTTGTAAAAACAAGCTCTTTTAAAAATACCCCTAAATAAATGAATTTTACAAAAATCACCTCATAAACCATCTCGGGTAAAGTGGCGATGCTCGATCTTTGATTCTTATAAATGGTCATTATCTCTTCTTCTCTTGAAGACTTGAGAACGTTCATAAAGGTGGAGTGGAGTGTATCAAGATATTCCAAATAAAAATAAAGAACGATTAATCATAAATTTTATTCTTACACTATTACTACCGAGGGGTTGAGGGTGTCTTTGGGGATACATGTACCTCTTGGTCGGGGGGACTTTCTTGCGGTTAGCATTTTAACCACTTACTTGGATAGGTTACTAGATTCGAGGATCGATGGGGTAGCAATGAGATGATATGCTTGAAGTCTGTTATTTCTGGCCTTTGGATTCCACGTGGTTCAGGTGGGATCCATTTGTGGTGGTTGTCATTGTTTATAGACTTTTCCTGGATTTCGGGATATGCATAGGGGAAGATGAATTTGGCCGAAAGGTAATTATCTCCATCCCTTTATTTGAGATTTCGTATGGAACTTTACTAGTTTTGTGTATTTGTGGGAGGTACGTGTTTTAGTTTTTTTGTTATTTCTTCCATATTGTGGATTAAAGGTTTATTTTCTATGATACATTATATTTTGTTTATTCGTGTAGATGCATTTGTTTTTCATATATAGCCACCTATTCTGAGAGTCCCTAGATTATGGAGCCAGTGGCTAACATGTTTCTTTATTTAAGCGATATGCGTGGAAGAATCTGGGGATGGGATCGATTATGTCATTAGCCTCAGATCGAGCCTATCTGAACGGGGTGACTTTTGAGACTATAAATATTTCTTTCCATTTTTTCTTTGTTTTTAGTTTTTAAATGTTACAATGGACGTATTTCTTTTCTCGATGTTTGCTTCTTTCTCAGGTGCCTTGGGAATTGACCAGGCATGTGTCATTGTGTGTGAGCAATATGGGGGCAATTATTGATGGAGGATCCATATGGGTTCTTTTTTATCTGGGTAAGAAGGTGACTCGCTAGTATATATGAGATGTATGGATTTGGGTTCCATTTCCCTCTCCCTAATATATGAGGCATACAGAGGGGTTGTTGGTGGAGGATTAACAGATGTTTGTGAAGGGTGTGCCCGTCGTAGGTTTACCTAGGGAGGACTAGACTATCACTGCTTTTTAGGTTGATGTGTGATGACGATGCCTCATCATGTGATGAAGGAGACCTTAATATCCCAAAAGGGGGTGGTTCTGATGGGAGAGGTACCTACGAAAGTAGATGGAGAGTTGGTGTCCTGTTATGGTGGGACAGGATTGGTAGGTGAGGATCAGAAGGCTCACACGAATGGGTAGGAGGGGGATGAGAGGGTGCCCAAGAAAAGGATTAGAGCGCGGAAGGGGATATGCCATAGATGGGTGTGTGGGCATAGCAGGTGGATTTTGAGGGAGATGTTAGGGATCCCAGAGGACTTTCCTATCAAATCCAGTAGATCTACCTGGGTCGAGTGACATGATAAGCACAAATTTGCGATTATGTTCATAGGGGGCTAGTTTGTATGGGCAAGCTCAGGAGAGTGTCAGTATTTCTTCTCTTAGTCAATTTCTAAATTTTGAGGGATTATTATTGGCGTAGGGTTCTTGACGTTGAGTTCTCGAACAAGCATGGAGGATCTTAATTTTGGGGAGGCAATTGGTTGTATACGAGAGGGTTAGGGTGGTGGAGGAATGGGTAGACTGAGGGTGGGCCAAGACGGAGAGATTGGATGCATGTCTTGTTTCTTCCCTAGAGGGTAGGGTGAGGGAGTTAGAGGGGGGCCCTATAGTGGGATAGGGATGAAGTTTCCACTCAGGAGGTACCTTTTAGGAGGGTGAATCTTCTTTTATTTCTTTCCAGGTGGATTCTTAGGATCTGGGTATCCTAGATACGCTTCCTCTTTCTTCACCTCCATCATTTGGACTACTTGGCCCCTCGTCTTAAGGGCACCTTGGGAGAGGAGGGGGTAAGTTATGTTAATTTTCTTACTTTTATCATTTTCTTTTATAGTTTTCTCCTTGCTAATAATTTATTTGATTTTGTGTTTTAGAAGGTGTTGGTTTTATCATCTGTCTTCTAGAGGGCGATGCTTTACTCGTCTTCGCTATGCGAGGATTTGTCTTACTCCATCATGATCTATGGACCTACGTATGCTCATCAGAGTTCGTATTTACACGGGTCGCATCCCATTCTCAGTGTCGCTCTAGTCCCTATATGCTTCTACATCGTGAGGAGGTTTCGAAAAGAGCCACAGGGTCCGTGAACGGTGCTACACGTATGCTGTCTCTTTCACCTCAATCGAGCCCCAGGCGCTATATAAATATTGATGTTTCTGGTATAGTTTTTTATGCAAATGAATGGTCCAATAAGTCTCGTCATGATTATCTTCTACTCCTTTTGGTGAGCTAGAGGGACAGTCTCCACTGACTTATACTTTTGACATTTTTTATTAATTCTTACATTACTATACATGCCTTTTATTTTATTAGTAGATTGGATAGGAGGGATTTTGTATTTTTATATATTCTCTTATGGAATTTAGCACTCTTTGACTGACGCTCGTGCCCTTGTATTTTCCTTTGGATGATATCCGGGTATCATATGTGCTTTTTTTACTTTTATTCACATGACAATTAATACGGAATATGCGTATGATATAGAGTGAGCCTAGGCTTTTCTTATTAGAATAATGATGATATACTTACATACACCCTTTTCAGTAGGACAAATAAATAATAACAAAAGTAGTAAAATAACATAAAGGGGGAATATATGGAAACAAAGGTGCCTCATTTGTAAGGACATATTTCTCATGTCCCTTATCTTACATTTGTATATGTCGTACGCCGCTACAAAAGGCACGTCACTTCACGATCTCACATGAAGGCCTCTATCCGAATTATGGGAATCAAGCATTCATCATCTCCATCATGTATCCCACTTCTTCCTTAACGACTTCACGTTCGACGATTTTATGGAGTTTATGCAAGTGGTACGCAAGAGAAGTCAAAACAATGAAAGATGGTAAGATAGGAAGTTCAAGGGAATTTTGGTAATTTTATAGCCATCATCCGGATGTCCGGTCAACTGGAAAGTTGAAGATATCGATTCCATGAAGATACTGGAAGAAACATTACCTCAATCCGAGCTACGATGAAGAAGTTATGGCCGTTTGAATATGGAGAAAATTCCGAGAAAATCCTTGGAAGAATGTTGTGTGTTTTTAAGCCCCAAAACCATAAAACTATCGCAAACCGAAGGCCAAACCGATTTGGGAGGTGAACCGGTTTGAGGTACCTGCCGAACCGGTTAGGGGTACATGACGCTCTCAATAGTCCTAATAACTTAAAATTCCTTTTGGTTTCCTATAAAACCCAACTTCGGGGGAGTTATTTTGCAAGACTTGGAGAGACGATTTTGAGAGTTCTACTTGCTCTAGTCTTCATATTTTTGAGTCCCAAAACTCATGTTTCGATTCACACATCATTTCCAAACCTTTGTCAATCCTTTTGAAACCCAATAATACAACCTTTGTTCTGTTCATACTTGTGGAGAAGTCGTCTTTCTTCTTCATTGCTGCTCACCTAGAGTCACTGAGGGAGATTCTAGCCGATGACATTCGAACCGGCGCCTGCGCATATTTCTGTGTCACATTTGTTTTTCATTGTAATCACTGTAATCGTATATTATAAAGTTATAGTGAAAAATAAAAAGGTTTTGCCCTTTGGGGAATTTTTCCTCATTTGTGTGTTTTTGTGTATGACTAAATATTCTTGCATGATTTCATCTTCTTCAATCACACCTAGATGCATATTTTAGGATTTAATTAAAAAATTGAGATTTAATTAAATAATTTCTTAAGTTTAATGCAAGCACACTCTCACAAATTGGTATCAGAGCCAATTACACAATTATACCGTGTAATTTTTCGCAAAAATTTTCTAAGATCTCAATTTTCTAAAAAATTGATTTTTGAAAAAACGGCGTGTTCATAATGGAGAAATTATATAATAAAATGCCAGTTTTTTATGGGACTAATTATGCTTATTGGAAGGCACGCATGAAATCTGCTTTAAAGGCCATTTATGAAAGAGTCTAGATTTTGGTTGAAAGAGGGTGGACACCTCCCTCCATCACTTTTGAGAACGTGACGAGTTTAAAATCTGTCATTGCTTGGACTGAAGAAGAATTTAAATTGTCATTAATTCTAAGGGTTTAAATGCTATTTCTGGATCCATCACACCTGACGAGTTTCGACGGATAACGACGTGCACCACGTCAAAAGAGGCATGGGATATTTTCCAACTTATCCATAAAGGAACTAATGCTGTGAAAGAGTCTAAACTGCAAAATTTAACAACTCAATTTGAAACAATCACCATGCTTGAGAGTGAATGTTTTGATGAATTTTATGCTAGAGTTGTTAAAAAGATTCTTAGATCTCTGCCTAAGCATTTTATCCCTGAAGTCACTGTGCTAAATTCTATGGGTAGTTTAAACACGCTTAAATTAGAGAAACTTGTAGGAGACTTACAAACGTATGAAATTGATATGTTTCCTAAATCTGCTAAGCCTAAAGATAAGAGAATTGCACTTAATGCCCAGGAGAGAAAGAGTGAGGGGTCGGCAAGAAAGAGGGGAGAGTAATCTAGAAAAAGAGAGATAGATACATCAGATTCTGAATGTGACTTTGATTTAGATGATTTGGCCTTGTTTGCTAAAAATTTCAAGAAAAATCTCAAATTCAAGAAAAATGGTAATTTCAAAGATAAAAAGAAGTTTGAGGAAAATAAGTTTGAAAATAAAAATGAAAAAGATTTTAAAGATCCTCCTAAGAAGGAGAGTGAGAGATGCTATAAGTGCAACGGTAGGGGTCATAGAGCTTTTGAGTGTGCTACCAGGCTGAACAGAGAAAAGGGCAAAGATGTCCTTAATGATTCCCTTAGTGAGGACAGTGAGGTCGAGTCGGTGGACTCTTGAGACAAGTCACCGCGTGAATGTAACTTCACCGCATTCATGGCTAGTCATGTGAGTACTTCTCGTGCTCCTCATGACGATGAGGATGCTATTTCACAGGGACACCTCGATAGTAAGAGAGATGTGAGTGAGGGGGAAGATGATGCAAGTGAGAGCGAGAGTAATTTTGAACGCGCCCACACCGAGTTATATAATGAGTCATTTAAAACTAAAAAGCGTAACAAAACGTTAGTTCTTCGGATCACTGCGTTAAAAGAAGATTTAGAAGAAGCGAGAGAGAGAGAGTCCTCCACTTGCACCATTTTGAGAGAGAGAGAGAGAGAGAGAGAGAGTTTTCCTGTGTTGAGAAAGAGAGTTTGTTTAAAGAGAGAGAGAAACTGTTTGGAGAGAGAGAGTTATTTTAAGAAAGAGAGAGGGGACTTGACTAAGCAAGTGGCTAGTCTTACGAGTGAGATCCATTACTCCCTATAGACTCGGAATAAACTTGAAGCTCTTGTAGCCCAGCTTACTCACGATCTTGAGAGAGAAAGGGAAGTCAATGTACAAATCGAGGATAGATCTGGGAAGATGGGAAAGATTCACCTCAACACCGCTTTTGGTTTTGG
The DNA here is from genome assembly GCA_949130495.1 of Sambucus nigra. Taxonomy (NCBI): domain Eukaryota; kingdom Viridiplantae; phylum Streptophyta; class Magnoliopsida; order Dipsacales; family Adoxaceae; genus Sambucus; species Sambucus nigra. The sequence goes on from OX422222.1 coordinate 330,867,848, forward strand.
TGATAGGTAGGGATTAGGTTATAATGGTGCATACACGTCCCAAATTGCACCTAGACCAGTTCCTGAGTTTACTACAACTCCGTATGGCCATCTTCAAAAACCACGAAGTAGAGTTTGACCAAGAAAAGAAAACCAAGGTCCGCCTAAGACTGTGTTCTTTCGTACGTATTGCAAAAGAAAAGGCCACCTCAGGGAGTTTTTCTATAGTTTGGGTCGGACACGATATACGACTGCTCCACCACATCATACTGATGATTTTGTCAGTCTGAGAGAGCGTGTTGAGTTTTTAGCTGCCACATCACAGAGTTTGATGGAGGAATTCCGACGAATGTCTTTTCCGTCAGTGAATGCTTATAAGATCACGACTAAAACCAACAACAACAAGGGTAAACAAAAGGTTACCACTTCTAGGGTACCTAAGAAAGATAAGAAAGCCCTTGTTATTCATGTCGCTCATAAAGCACATAATACCTCACAGTGGTATTTTAATAGTGGGTGCTCCAGACATATTATAGGTGATGTCTCATTTTTTACCTACCTTGAGCATTATAAGGATGGTAGAGTCACCTTTGGAGATGGGAGCAAGTCTATCATTGTAGAACAAGTTACAATAGAGTTACCAGGATTTCTTAAGCTAGGGAATATTTTGTACGTCAAAGGTTTGAAAGCAAACCTTCTCAGCATTAGCCAGTTGTACGATGCTGACTTTGTCGTAAAGTTTGACCGGAATGTGTGTAATGTCTATAATCAATCCGAAAAACTTTTAGTACGAGGGGTGAGGATAGAAGATAATTTCTATGGGACTGATCCCACGTCCTCACTTGTCTGCAACAGCGCAATGATCACTCATATAGATCTGTGGCACCAACGTCTAGGTCACGTGAACGTTAGAGATTTGACTCGTTTAGCTAAAAAGGGCCTAGTACGTGGCTTACCATCACTAGGAAAGAAAACTTCCACTGTTTGTGGACCCTATCATTGGGAAAGAAAATCCGTATCCCCCATAGGCAGTTGCATTCTATTACCACCTCCCGTGTACTTGAGCTGATTCACATGGATCTTATGGGTCCCACTCATACTCAGAGTCTGGGTGGTAAGAGGTATATCCTCGTGATGGTAGACGATTTCTCCAGATATTTGATTATAGGTTTTCTGAGAGAGAAATCCGATGCTGTAGAGTTTTTAACGACCAAGGGCCGTGTCCTGCAAAACTAACATGGATTCACCATTAACAGGATACGTAGTGACAATGACACAGAATTGAAGGAAGAAAATGTAGATCTTTACTGTGATAGCCTTGGTATCAAACATGAGTTTTCTATTGTGAAGACTCCTCAGCAAAATGGGATTGTTGAGAGAAAGAATAGGATGATCAAAGAAATGGCTAGGTCTATGCTTCTAGGCCAAAAAGTCTCCAGGAGATTTTGGGCAGAGGCAGTGTCTACTGCATGCCATACGGTGAATAGGGTTTACCTGCGTCCACACACACTTAAGACACCTTACGAATTATGGACTGGTAAGAAACCCAATATTGCATATTTTCGTGTCTTTGGGAGTAAATGTTACATCCTACGATATAGAGAGCAATTAGGAAAATTTGACTCCCAGAGTGACGAGGGAATATTTCTAGGATCTTCATCAAATAGTAGAGCGTACCAAGTTTTTAACTTGAAGAGCTATAAGGTTATGGAGTCAATAAACGTCACCGTGCAAGATGACAAACCTCCGATGGTTATTGATCCTAACCTTTAGTGTGAGGATGAGGACTTTTCTGGCAGTGATTTACCTGTCCCTCACCCACACTCTGTGGACCCTACTCTTGTGTTAGGGGACACACCTACTTGGGTTCACGAGAGTCATGACCCGACCTCCATTTTAGATGATCCCACTCTTGGGGTCAAGACTCATACTCAGCTAGAGAACGTCGTTAAACACTTTTGCTACACATCCAAAGTCGAGCCCAAGAATCCCAAAGAAGCACTCAAGGATGAACACTGGATATCTGCTATGCAGAATGAGTTGCTTCAGTTTAAAAAGAACAATGTCTGGGAACTAATCCCCCGACCTAGTGAGACTAATGTGATAGGTACCAGGTGGATTTTTAAGAATAAAATAAATGAAAATGCTACCATAATTAGAAACAAGGGTAGGTTGGTCGCTCAAGGCTACACACAGATAGAGGGTGTAGACTTTGGGGAGACATTTGCTCCTGTTGCAAGGCTTGAGTCCGTCCACTTACTACTCACCATCGCATGTCATCTTCATTTCAACTTATATCAGATGGATGTCAAGAGTGACTTTTTAAATGGCATTCTACAGGAGTAGGTTCACGTGGAACAACCAAAAGTGTTTCAAGACCTTAAGCACCGGGACCACTTCTACTATCTGAGGAAAGCCTTGTATGGTTTGAAGAAAGCACCCCGTGCTTGGTACGAGAGGCTTACTTCCTATCTCTTAGCTCTTGGCTTCAAGAGAGGGGGAGTTGATATGGCATTGTTCGTCAGGAGAGATGACTATGCTATTTTGGTTGCACGGGTCTATGTGGACGACATAGTCTTTGGATCCACGTGCTCCCATCATGCTCACCACTTTGAGGAGGATATGAAAAGTGAGTTTGAGATGAGCATGGTAGGTGAGATTACTTTCTTCCTTGGTCTCCATGTTCGTCAGCTAGAGGATGGGATGTTCATCTCCCAATCTAAGTATTCTAGAGACCTAGTGAAGAAATTTGGTTTAGACTCCGCTAAGAATGCTCGTACACCTATGAGTACTTATATCTATCTTAGTAAGGGCACTTCAAGCAAGGACGTAGAGAAAAGCTTGTATCGGAGTATGATAGGTAGTCTTCTCTACTTGAATGCCAATCATCCCAACATAGCCTTTAGTGTTGGAGTCTGTGCGCGATATCAAGCGTCCCCGAAAGAGTCACACTTACTTGCTCTAAAATGTATTATCAAATACGTGAGTGGGACTCTCTCATGTGGTATTTGGTATTCCTTTGATACCAATGACCGTTTGTTCGCCTATTCGGATGCTAATTGGGACGGGGATGTAGATGATTGTAGGAGAACTTCTGGTGGATGTTTCTATTTTTGTTCTACTCTTGTCTCTTGGTTGAGCAAGAAGCAAAACTCCATCTCTTTGTCCACTGTGGAGGCTGAGTACATCGCCGCCGAGAGTTGTTGCACGTAACTCTTGTGAATGAAGCAAATGCTGGAGGATTATGGGAAATCACAGGACACCATGACCATCTCCTGTGATAACACGAGTGCGATACACATATCCCGTAATCTAGTCCAGCATTCGTGCACAAAGCACATCAGGATACGCGAGCACTTTATACGTCAGTTAGTTGAGGAAAAAGTCATATCCCAAAGTTTCGTTCCTACCGACCAGCAGTTAGCTGATATTTTCACAAAACCTTAAAATGCCCTTAGATTCGAGAGTCTTAGGAAGTCTTTAGGAATTTGCAAAGTTTATTGAGGGGTTGGTCCGTGTCTAGCATAGGATGCATTATATTTTCATATCATTTGATTCCTATTGCTATATTGTATCATTAGTTTTTTTCTTCTTTTTGCTTTTTACGTTTTTTTGTGAAAAAAATCCAAAAAGATTTTCTTTTAGAAAAGCTCAAAAAGATTTTATTTTGATAAAAGTTTGAAAAAATCCAAAAATATTTTTGTATTTTATTTGCACCTCTTATGGATGAGTATTTAAGATAGCCGAGTCACAATTTCATTCCATTTATCCATGTGACTGTTTGATAGAGATTTGAGGCGCTACATCATTTCATCCATGTGCTTTAAATTGTTTGGAGTCTTTGAGATGTGATTAGTGATAACTTTCTACATGTTCGACTCCTATCTCCTTTATTGCACATATGCACGGCTATATTTTATTATTGTACTTGTCTATCACATATTGGCTTGAGTGTTTCCATCTCAATTCGGTCTATACAGCGTATAATATGCGATAAAACTTGACAAGATTGGAATACATGTTAAATCCGTTTGGTGAGACTGTGTGTTTATTTGAAAATGGGGAAGGGCGGTGAAAGGTAATTATCTATCCTTTATAATTAAGCCACCGTTAAATAAGACCTAAAAAATTGAGGAATTTTATTAGCCGGGGTTCAAAGAGGTTAAAAGAGCCTGAAAAAATTTAAAGGCAATAAAAAGCAATACATGCCAAATATGGGCCATTTAGGTTTCACCATCATTTCTCCAAAGTTTGAGAATTTAGATCACCTCTATTCAAAATATATATCTGGGGGAGTTTCGCTGGAGAATTTAAAAGGGTTTGCACTTCCTTGAAAGTCCTAAAAAAGCATGAAATCGTGTTGGACGTTATTTGTGTGGAAATCACTTTGATCTTTGATTTGTTGATTTGATTGAGTCAATGTCCTATATTTCCATTTTTTACACCAAATGAAGATTTTGAGTTCATTCGTTAGGAGTATCCGATATTCATCGTGCACATATGCCATGTTTGTATTGAGTTTCCTATCGAATTTGATCACATCCCTACATTTACGCTATCATCGACTTGGTTATTTTTTGTGTTTGTTCATGGTGTGATTCTTTGTTGTATATTTTGTGAGAAAAATTTTGAAAAATTCAAAAATAGGAGTTTCTTACCTTGTGACATGCTCCATTTGCATTTATTTCTACTTATAATATCTGTCTATTTGGGGACATAATAAAAAGGGGGAGAAAGAATTATTGAGATTTGTTTTATGCTGGTATCTATGTTTATCTCATTTCAAACTCGATACGTCACTTGGTATTTACTTTATCTCATGTGTGTAGGTACTACATTGATGATCTCTGAATTGCACACCCTGATGAGAAAAGCTTTGAGGTTTTTGAGGATCTGAAGAACAAACGATAAAGACTTATTCATTTGTACCTTTCCAGTTTTGGGTTCATGGGAGGGTAGATTTGTATAGGAAATTTGATATTTTATAATTCGGATTTTTTATTTTTGTACCGGCATAGACATAGGGGGAGATTTGTAAGGACATGTTTCTCATGTCCGTTATCTTATATTTGTATATGTCGTACGCCGCTTCAAAAGGCACGTCACTTCATGATCTCACATGATGGACTCTATTGGAATTCCGGGAATCAAGAATTCATCATCTTCATCATGTGTCCCACCTTTTCCTCAACGACTTCATGTTCCAATATTTTATGGAGTTTATACAAGTGGTACGCAAGAGAAGTCAAAATAATGAAAGAAGGCAAGATAGGAAAGTTCAAGGGAATTTTGGTAATTTTACAGCCACCGTCCTAAGGTTCGGTCAACTGGAAATTTGAAGAGCTCGACGCCACAAAGATACTGGAAGAAATGGCACCTCAATCCGAGCTACGGTGAAGAAGTTATGGCCCTTTGAATATGGAGAAAATTCTAAGAAAATCCTTGGAAGAATGTTGTGTGTTTTTAAGCCCCAAAACCAGTGAACTATCGTGAACCGAAGGCCAAATCGGTTTGGCAGGCGAATCGGTTAGAGGTACCTGCCGAATCCGTTTGGGGTACCTGACGCTGGCAAGAGTCCTAATAACTTAAAATTCCTTTTGGTTTCCTATAAAAGCCAACTCCGGGGAAGTTATTTTGCAAGACTTGGAGAGACGATTTTGAGAGTTCTACTTACTCGTCTTCATATTTTTGAGTCCCAAAACTCATATTTTGATTCACACATCATTGCCAAACCTTTGTGAATCCTTTTGAAACCCAAGAACACAACCTTTGTGTTGTTCATACTTGTGGAGAAGCCGTCTTTATTCTTCATTGTTGCTCACCTAGAGTTCCTGAGGGAGATTCCAACCGACGACATCAGAACCGACGCCCACGGGTATTTCTGTGTCACACTTGTTTTTCATTGTAATCCGTGTAACTGTATATTACAAAATTATAGTGAAAAATAAAAAGGTTTTGCCCCTTTGGGGGATTTTTCCTCATTTGTGTGTTTTTGTGTGTGACTAAATATTCTTGCATGATTTCATCTTCTTCAATCACACCTAGATGCATGTTTTAGGATTTAATTGAAAATTTGATATTTAATTAAATAATTTCTTAAGTTGAACGCAAGCGCACTCTCACGTCATTTTTTTAGCCTTTTCTTTCTAGAAGAGAGATAAATTTATTGACTTGATGGCAAGCCGCTTCTTCTGAAAGAATGATAGAATGGTAGGGGGACTTGTCCTTCCATCTGTAATAGGGTATGAGCCTTTTGATGTAGCTTTAGGGTCAAAGTGTCACCCTTTCACTAAATGTAGGATGTCGCCTTTTGCAGGGTGTCCTTGGTGAGTCTGTCTCTTTTGACGATCTGTCCCAAGATACGAGGTGTTTGAGGGAGGTGTTTGGTACGACTTTTTCTAGGAATAGTGTGTCTTCCTTTTTTGTCATTTTATTGTTTTTCGTAGTATTATACTTTGCATATGTTTTAGAAAAGGATGATTCTGTGGAGACTTAAAATTCCCTAGAGCATTGTTTTATTAATTAACACTTAGTCTTCTAGATCGTGATATTTTTTTAGGAGTAGGGGCACACTGATCATAGACAAGGCTTTCTTACCACATGATTTTTTTGGCGTTTATTTAGATCGGTCCCGGAGTGATATCTCGAGTTGCCTACACATCTCCAATTCAAAGGTAATGATGCTCTCGTAATTTTGAACATCTGCAATAATAAATATAACAGAGAATTAGGTCTACGTATTTCTTTCAAAAAACAGATAAAAATTAGGAAGTTAAAGTTTTTAGATGACTTCAAGGGAAAGGTTGATGGCTCAAGTGGGATTTTTGATGTAGGGTTGGAATGTTTATAGGCTTTCATAGTCTTCCCTTCCCTAACGAATTATTGGTTAGCTCTTTTCCTTTTCACCTTAATAAAGTTTAAGGAAAGAATTTCTTCAATCAGTCAATAAACGGTTGGGAAAATGTGACTCCATCGAGATCAACTAAGTTAGAAGCCCCGTGAGAGTTTATTTTCATAAATAAATAGGGTCCTCCCCAATTGGGCACAAATTTACCTCTGGGAGTCCGGCCTGGTTTGAGATTGTCTTTTAGTACTAGTCTTCCCTCTTGGACGTTTCACTTTTTGTCTCATTTATTAAATCCCTAAGCGATTTCTTGTTGGTATCCCTAGTTGTGGTAAGCGGAATTTATCCTCCTTTCATCAGGGAGAGGTAGTTTTTCATAGTGGTCTTGGACCAAGTTGGTTTTATCTACTTTGCTTTCAAGCATAACTCGTAATGAGGGTACCTCGAGTTCGATAGGTAGGACTGACTTCATGTCATAAACTAGTGAGTAGGGGGTGGCCCTGATGGAGTTTCTCTAGAGTATCTCTATAGGGAATATGGGAGTTTGTTGGACCAGTCCTTAGAGGTATCGGTCATCCTACTGATGGTATTTTTGATATTTTTATTAGCAATTTCGGCTACTCTATTGATTTAAGTTCTATAAGAGGATTAATAATGCCTAATGATATCATAGTCGTGTAATAGGTTGGAGACCTCCTTTCCAAAGTGAGATCCATTATCTAATACCAACTCACGAGGTATGCTAAAGCGGCAGATGATGCTTCGTTGTATGAATTTGACCATTTTCTTCGCATTCAAAACTGCATAGGATTTGTCCTTAACCCATTTGATGAAGTATTCGATGGCGAATAAGATGAAATTATGACATGTGGAGTCCTTGGGAGTTATCTTTCCCATGATGTCAATCCCCTGAATGTAAAATGGCCAGGATCAGGTCATGCAATAAGCTCTTGAGGAGGTAGATGTTGTAAGAATCATATAAGAGACATTTGAGGCACCTTTTCACACATTTAGTGCAGTCATTTAACATGGTTGTCCTATAGTATGAGTGCCGGAGTATTTTTCTGGAGAGGGTGAGCCCACTCATGTGCGGGCCTTATTCGTCGCTATGGATTTTGTCCATAATTTTGAGGGTTTTGTCCCCTATAACACATCGTAAGTGTATACCGTCGAACCCTCTTTTGTAGAGTTGGCCCCAAAAAATGATGAATTGGGTTGCCAATCGTTTTAGGGTAAGTCATTCATTAGAAGTGGCATTTAATGGGTAGTGATTTTTGTTGATTAAGTTCCATATTTCTTAGTACCAGACTGCTGGTACTATAGTTATTTCTTTGATAGTGTTGATCTCAAATAAATATGAAGGGATGTTCCGACTGGTTATAGTGAACGTAATCTACATGGTTCCCTCTGGCATTATGATCATGGAGGCTAGGGTAGTAAGTGCATCGACAAAATTTATTTTAGCTCTCTATAGGAAGTCGAATTCGAGATGCTCGAATTATGAAGCTACATCCTCTATGTAGGCATATTATGGTTTCAGTTTGTTCTCTTGGATCTTTTAATTCTCCAATATTTGACTGATGACAAGGCTAGAACCCCTATAGTCCTTCAGGTCGGTGATTCCCATTTCTAAGAGGATGTAGAGACTCGTGATTCAAGCCTCCTACTCGGCCATATTGTAGGTGCATTCATATGTGATCCTGATAGTGGTGGGAAGTGGTCCTGAGTTTGGGGATATAAGTATCATTCCTACGCCGAATCCCCTTTGGTTGGTTACCCCGTTGAAGTAGATTTACCAAAGTTCTCTATCGTTTCGAGTGAAGAGATTCACGTCGGGGAATTTTACCTCATTTTTGTTTTCCTCATTTGATAACGGTTGTCCTGCGATGAGATTGAATATGGATCGCCCTTTAATGGATTTTTTTGGGACATATTTAATCTCAAACTCTGCTAGCATAAGAAGAAATTTTGACATTCTTCTAGAGAGAGAGGATTTCTCGAATAGGTAGTTTTCGGGATCAATTGTCGAGATGAGCCTTATTCACGAAGGAGATCATGTAGTGTCACAGTTTATGACTGATCCATACGAGGGATACACAACCCTTTTCCAAGGAGATATATTTTATCTCATATAATACTAATGTTTTGCTGACATTGTAGATGGCGCATTCCTTCAGAGATATTTTGACATTATGTGCTAACATGGCTTCAAAAGTCTTGTCAGTTATGGTAATGTAAAGAAACAGTGGTTATCCTTGTTGAGGAGGAACTAGCACTGACGGATGAGTGAGATAATTTTGTATTTCCCCAAATGCATATTGGCATTGAACGTTCCATTATTTGGGTGAGTCATTCTTGAGTATTGGGAAAATGGGTTCACAAATGGTGGTGAGATGGTTGATGATCCATCTTATGATCTATACTTGGCACAAGAATCCTTTCATTTAATTTTCTATTTTGGGTGGTGGGATTTCCCGTATGGCTTTGACCTTGGCAGGGTCTGCCTCGATTCCATCTTTGTTGATGATGAATCTGAGCACCTTCCCTTTAATAACTATGAATAAACACTTTTTTATATTTAGCCTCATTTTGAAGAGGCATAACCTTTGGAAGAATTTTCGGAGTGCTGGGACGTGTCCTTTTTAGTCTTTGGATTTAATGATCCTACCATCTATGTAGACTTCCACTTCTTTGTCTATAAGGTCATGTAGGATGGTTATGGCGTCTCTCTGATAAGTAGCACTAGCATTTTTGAGACCGAAAGACATAATTGTATAATCATATATCCCCCTATGGGTAATGAACACGATTTCTCTTGATGGTCAGGGTGCATTTTGATTTGGTTATAGCCTGTGAATCCCTCGACGAAGGACTTGAGTGCATTACTAGATTTCTTTCTACCAATAAATTAATATGTGGTAGGAGAAACATCTTCGGGGCATGTACGATTAAGATCCCTATTGTCTTCGCACATTCGAATTTTTTCATTGGTTTTGGGTACTGGTACGATTCTGTCTAAAAAGTAGGATATTCGATCACTCAGATGAAATCGATACTGATCTTCTTCTCTAGTTCTTCCTTTACCTTCAAGGTCCATTCGAGTATTAGTTTACGGAGCCTTTTATTTATATTTTTTGCATCGAGAATAGTAGGTATCTCATGCATGAAAATATTCAGGTCGATGACGGTCATGTTGGAGTATGACCATGCAAAAACATTCATAAGACTGTCAAGGAGGTCTCTGATTTCTTTTTGTTTGTTCTTATCGAGGGATGACCCTATTTATAACTATAGAGGGAGGTCCAAGCACAAGGTGGATTATCAAACTAATAATGCATAAATGGAAGATCAAAGATGGTCATTCGCTTGAGACTAAGGTCTCTTGAGGATCTCCCATAAAGATCAAGCTCAATTGATAGATATGGAAAACACATCTTGTAATAAGGATTATGATGTACATGTATTTGGATTTCCTTGTAATCATTAAGTTTACTTTGTAATGTTTATAAGGTTGATCGGTACCCTCGAGGGACCATGTCTATCAGGGCATGGGAGAGCTTACATGCTCTATCGAGCAACCTTATCTTGGGTACCTTGCATGGGATTTGGTTTGGAGAATTGGGAGCGAGGAAACGTTGGAAAATTAAATACTAACCCCTTTATATAACTTAGGAAAAACCTTGGTTTGCACAAACACAGTTGAATAGATTTGTAATACCCCGTACTTTTATTGATATTTATTTACGGGATTAATTAAATTAAATGTGAATTAATTGAGAATTAATCCGGATACAATATTAATGAGATGTGAGTTTGTATTTGATTATAATGTGTATATATGGCAATATATGAATATTGAAAATATTGAAATTATCGCGAGACTGAAATACGGCATTTTGGGAAATTTAGTTGGGACGCATGTGTCAGTCGCGTCGGGAACGTAATTATTTGAATTAAAAAGTAAATTTTATTTTTATCAACCGAATGGTCATTTTGAGTGCGCCAATGTGTCCGGAAGGGTCTAAATAGTCAGAAAACACTAGTCGGGGGTTTAGTTTGGGTCCCAGGGCATTTTTAAGCCAAACCGGCAACTAAAAAGGGCATTTTGGTAATTTTGAAATTTTGGGAATATTAACAAACGAATTTTGGGAGTTAATTATAGGATAATTATTAACCCACTTAACCCATTATCAGGAAAGAAATTTAGAGACTGGTTACGTGAGTTTTGAGAGAAGTGGGAAGAGAAGTTACAAGGGCCAAAAACCACCATCTTCAACCTTGGGAGAAAATCCATAGAGAAAGGAGAGAATCAATCTATTCACCAACATCAAATTCAAAGAATTATCTAAGGCAAGTGGTTTAATTACATTAATTTCAAGCGAATGTTTCTTCCATGCTTAGAATTGATATAATTACATCATATTGGGTGTTTGATGAAAACCCTCAAGCAGGAGGGAAAGACCGTGGTTGATTATGAGGCCGAATTCACAAATTTATTGAACATTGTTCCGGATGAGATACCGACTGAGGACAAGAAGATTCAGAAGTTCATAAATCGATTGACTTGGAGGATCCGTCAGCATTTGTTGGGGAATCTCTCGTTGGCCACTTATTCTGACGTGGTTAACGCTACACTACTACATTGCCATGATCACCGCTTTCACATGTCTGAGAGCAAGAGGTCAAGAGAGTCCAGCCATCAGGGCAGGACTGGGGAAAATGGTGCCAGCGGGGCACAATCTACTCAGGGACAGCACATGCAGGGTGACCAGGGTTCCCAGCAGGGGATTCTAAGAGGTTTAGATCTGGGAATTTCAGAAGTGGACAGGGAGGTTTCAGGCAGGGCCATCAGGGCCAACAGGGTCAGAATGGTCAGCAACAGCAGTTTCAGCAGGGCCAGCATGGCCAGGGGAGGAATGGTAACGGCCACCAGGGCCAAGGGCAGCAGGGACAGCGAGGGGGAAACTTCTCGGGGAAGTGTTATGTTTGTGGCAAGACTGGCCACAAACACCAGGATTGTCCTGATAGGGGCAGGGCCCCATAGCAACAGCAGCAGGGTGCCCGACACGAGCCACAGAGGCATATGTTTCCCGCCGCCCTCCCAGCACCACCACAGATGGCAGCACTACCACTCGTGCCAGCAGTCCCAGTTCAGCAGGGACAACTTCTGTATGGGAGAGTGTATCAGCTCCAGCATGCCGCAGCCCCACAGGATCCACCGGCCATTGAGGGTATGTTCTCTATTCAGGGGACTATGGGACGCATTTTATTTGACACGGGGGCCACACATTATTTCATTGCCATGAGATTTTCATGCACCATTGGGTTGTTAGACACCACCGAGAGCACGATTACTTGTGTAAACTCACCATTGAGTAGGGGTTCCGTGATTTCCCTTATTTGTAGAGGTGTGGGTATAGAGATCGGGAGGTTTACTTTACCCACTGATATGTTAGTGTTAGAGATGACCGAGTATGATGCCATTATTGGTATGGATTGGCTAGTTGCGTACCGAGCGATGATTACTATTTTAGTAGGAGTATTATCTTTGCCATTCCCGGGTAGGAGATGTTTTTAGTGGCGATGCCTCGCCCTGAGGGAGGATCGTCCACTCACTTGTACTATATAGAGGAGGATACCTCTAAGGAAGTGGTGATACCACTTGATGTGATTACGGTTGTTCGAGAGTTTACTGATGTATTTCAGGATATACCTGGATTACCTCCAAGTAGGGAGATAGATTTTGTGATCGACTTGACGCCGGGCACTCGGCCTATTGCCCGCGCACCTTACCGTATGGCTCCAGTCGAGATGAGAGAGTTACGGGATCAGATTGAGCATTTGTTGGGTCAGGGGTTTATCCGGAGGAGTACTTCGTCGTGGGGTGCTCCTATGTTGTTCGTAAAGAAGAGGGATGGATCGTTGAGGTTGTGTGTTGATTACCGGGAGTTGAATAAGGTCACGATACGGAATAAGTATCCGTTGCCCCGAATCGATGACTTATTCGACCAGTTGAGAGGAGATTCTTTCTTCTCAAATATTGATTTGCGATCAGGATACCATCAGTTGCGTATCAGGGAAAAGGACGTCTCGAAGACTTCTTTCTGAACGAGATATGGTTGCTACGAGTTTCGAGTTATGTCTTTTGGCTTGACCAATGCTCCAGCCGTGTTTATGTACTTGATGAATAGGGTGTTTAGAGAGTTCCTAGACCAGTTCCTCATTGTCTTCATCGATGACATTCTGGTTTACTCCCAGACAGAAGAGGAGCATGCCGAGCATTTGATTCAGGTTTTACAGACACTACGTTAGAACGAGCTGTATGCAAAGTATGAGAAGTGCGGGTTTTGGCTAAAGGAGGTTCAGCTTTTAGGGCATATTATTTCAGATCGGGGGATATCTATTGATCCGGGGAAGGTATCCGTGGTGAGGGAGTGTGGACAGCCCACGACACCGACTGAGATCTTTAGTTTCTTGGGCCTAGCAGGATACTACAGGAGGTTTATTCGGGGTTTCTCAAAGATAGTGGGTCCTTTGACAAATCTGACTCGTAAGGGTGTGCCATTCATTTGGAACGATGCCTGTCAGTTGGTATTCGATGAGTTGAAGGACAAGTTGACCTCAGCTCCCGTGTTAGCATTGCCGAGAGCGGGAGTTGAGTATCTAGTCTACACCGATGCATCCTTACAAGGACTTGGAGGTGTATTGCAGCAGGAGAGTCAGGCCATAGCTTATGCTTCCCGTAAGCTTAAGCCTCACGAGAAGAATTACCCCACCCATGACTTGGAGTTAGCGGCAGTTGTATTTGCACTTCGGATTTGGAGACATTATCTTCTAGGGCAGAAGTTCCGGTTGTTCACGGACCACAAATCTCTACAGTGCCTATTCACGCAGAAAGAGTTGAATATGCGGCAACGAAGGTGGTTTGAGTTTGTGAAAGATTATCAGTTTGATATCCAATATCACCCGGGGAAGGCTAACGTGGTAGAAGACGCGTTGAGCCATAGGCCAGTAGATGAGGTGGCCGAGGTGTGGAAGGCTAAGTGGAAGGAGTTGGGACACCAGGATGCAGTGGCCCGATCATTCATGTCTGTGATGACGGTTACACCGCAGATTGTCATGAGGGTGGTAAAGGCACAACCAAATGACTCGTTCTGTCAGGAGCAGATAGATCTATTACTAGCAGAAGGAGCCGAGTCTTATACCCTTAGCTCACACGGGGGATTATGCTTCAATGGGAGACTGGTCGTTCCGGAAGGGGAAGACTTGCGACACGAGGTAATGGCAGAGTCACACGGCTCACGGTTCGCGGTACACCCCGGTGGGGATAAAATGTACCAAGACATGAGACGTCAGTATTGGTGTAGCGGGATGAAGAGAGATATTTATGTGTTTGTTTCTAAATGCGCCACTTGTCAGCTGGTAAAAGTGGATCATCAGAGACCAACAGGACTTCTACAGCCATTGGAGGTCCCGATGTGGATATGGGAGAGCATCTCCATGGACTTTATCACGGGGTTACCTACGTCACATAGGGGTCACGACTCCATTTGGGTAATTGTGGACAGGTTCACCAAAGTCGCTCATTTTCTACCCGTTAGGACCGACTACACTACGGGACAGTATGCCCAGAGTTTTATTGAAAAAATAGTGAGACTTCACGGTGTGCCCCTAAATATCGTGTCTGACCGAGACAAGATATTTGTTTCACGGTTTTAGGAGTGTTTTTAGGAGTCCATGGGCACGGAATTGCGGTTGAGTACGGCTTATCACCCGCATACCGATGGGCAAACCGAGCGTACAAATAAGATGTTGGAGGACATGTTGCGTATGTGCATCATAGACTTTGGGGGTGGATGGGAGCAGTACCTTCCACTGGTGGAGTTTGCTTACAATAACTCCTACCAGTTCACCATTGGCATGGATTCATTTGAGGCGTTGTATGGTAGACCTTGTCGTTCCCCTTCATGTTGGTTAGAGGTGGGGGACAACAAACTACTTGGGTCAGAAGTGATTCAGGATACTTCGGCAAGGATAGAATTGATACGGAGTCGCATTCGGGTAGCTCAGGATCGGCAGAAGAGCTATGCTGATGCGAAGAGGTTCTTCAGGGAGTTCAAAATGGGGGACCAGGTTTTACTCAGAGTATCTCCTATGAAGGGGATTATGCGTTTTGGGAAGAAGGGGAAACTGGCACCGAGATATGTGGGACCATTTCCTATCATCGAACGGATTGGGTCCGCTGCGTATAGACTTGGGTAACCGGAGCATTTACATAGGATTCATGATGTGTTTCATATTTCCTCGCTAAGGAAATATCTTAGAGACGATTTGTCCCATACTCACATTGTTTTGGAGGACATCGATCTCCAGCCTGATAGCTCCTACGAGGAGGGGCCGATTGCTATTTTGGACCGAAGTGAGCGGAAACTGCGGTCAAAGATAGTTCCGTTAGTACGTGTTCAGTGGCGACATCGTAATACTGAGGAGTCCACATGGGAGCGCGAGGAGGAGATGCGCGAACGTTATCCAGAGTTGTTTTTATCAGGTACCTTCTAGTTCTGAATTTTGGGACGAAATTCTGTTATTAGGGGGGAAGTATGTAATACCCCGTACTTTTATTGATATTTATTTACGGGATTAATTAAATTAAATGTGAATTAATTGAGAATTAATCCGGATAAAATACTAACGAGATGTGAGTTGGTATTTGATTATAATGTGTATATATGGCAATATATGAATATTGAAAATATTGAAATTATCGCGAGACTGAAATACGACAATTTGGGAAATTTAGTTGGGACGCATGTGCCAGTCGCGTCGGGAACGTAATTATTTGAATTAAAAAGTAAATTTTATTTTTATCAACCGAATGGTCATTTCGAGTGCGCCAATGTGTCCGGAAGTGTCGAAATAGTCAGAAAACACTAGCCGGGGGTTTAGTTTGGGTCCCGGGGCATTTTTAAGCCAAACCGGCAACATAAAAGGGCATTTTGGTAATTTTGAAATTTTGGGAATATTAACCAACGAATTTTCGGAGTTAATTATAGGATAATTACTAAACCACTTAACCTATTATCAGCAAAGAAAGTTAGAGAGTGGTTACGTGAGTTTTGAGAGAAGTGGGAAGAGAAGTTACAAGGGCCAAAAACCACCATCTTCAACCTTGGGAGAAAATCCATAGAGAATGGAGAGAATCAATCCATTCACCAACATCAAATTCAGAATACTATCTAAGGCAAGTGGTTTAATTACGTTAATTTCAAGCGAATGTTTCTTCCATGCTTAGAATTGATATAATTGCATCATATTGGGTGTTTGATGAAAACCCTTGAAATTTGAAGTAGAAATTCATGATATGTTATAGGGATTGCATGTAGAATGTTAGATGATGATTGTCCTACACAAGATACAAATTTTTATGATGTGAAAATGGATTTATAAGGATAAAATTGAAGACATGAAATTCTGGGTTCATACCCATAGGGTTTGGGGTAAAATTTGGGGATTGATGATAATTTTACGTTATTTAGGAAGAATGGAACCCCAATAATATGTTAAGACACGATCTACGAAAGTTTAGTGACGTTTAGGAACCTTAAAACGCTATTTGGGATGATTTTAGGATGAGTTTAGAGATGAATAAAATTGAGAAAAACGGATTAGAGATTTCTGGGCTCGAAACTGCCATCTCGTTAGAAGCTACGAGCTTCTAACGAGGTGACAGTCTACCTTCTAACGATTTGGTAGTTCGTTCGATGCCTTTCATTCGAACGAACTCTCGTTCGATGCCCTTCGTTCGAATGAACTCTCGTTTGAACGACCTCATTCGAATGAGACTTCTAACGAGTTGACATAATGGCCTTTTTGACCTGATTTGATTTTTAGTGTCCCAAAACCTTGCTTAAATGATGAGATAACTTTCCTTTATTAACTAATTGGTATAGTTGGAAGATTTGGGATATATTGAGGAGGAAAATATAGAAGAGTGGCTTGAACCAAATGATATTTGTGGATTAGGACGCGAGTGACTAATCACGATGTGCGGATGATTGATGACTTAAATACATATAAACCGGGGACATGTGATTGGTGTAATACTAAAAGTTGGTATAAGAATGAGAAGTATACCACTAATAAAAGATGGTAATTGCTAAGATGTGTGCATGCTTAGTATATATGATTTTATGTGTATGACATACCTATCATACTTGCTATTACGGGAGGTTTGCGTTCGTTTAGGGCCATCTAATCTCTGTGTGCCTACGGGGGGATATAGATTGGTACCTCGAGGACATAGGTCAGAGAAGGACTTATTGAGAAGTTAATAAGCCTGCTGGTCATGGGAGCGTAGGTATGTGCGTGACCCATGTGATGTGAACTATGTTCGCCTCCATTGTTTGTGATTTGCGATTATCTGAGAACGATTCCTAAGAGATTCGGAATGCGTGATCCTTATGTACGTGATGTACCGGGATGGGATAGCAGAGTATGTGTGCACCGCAGCTTAGTCTCGGGGTGCTAGTATTGTATATTTATGATGAAAATAATATACAGTTAAATGAAAAGAATTGTCATGTTTAAATTGTGAAGTGTAATTATCGTAATGATCGCAAAAGATAAAAAGGGATAACCTGTAGTGAATTGTATTGCTAATAATTGAGAATCCGAGAATTTAAGTAAAACTCTCTATTCAATTGATAACGTTGGTATTTAAAGCGCGAATCGAGTAGAAATGTTAGAATTTATTTTGGATTAGATAGATATGAGAATCACTAGAATGGGTACGGGTACGTTAGGAGTGCACAACTAGTCGAGAGGTGAGTATTTCATGTGAGAGCACATCCTAACATGTATTTTGCATTCATTGTTTTAATGTCATTAAAGCACTTGCTATTTTTAAACTGTTTTTCACATTCGGGCTCTGACCCGTTTCCTTTCAAATCTACTTTTTTTGTAAAAACCTTTTTAGGTGCCCAGCCACAAGGACACCATGCATAGAAATTCCATTAAGGTGACGAGTTATAGCTGTTGTGGAAGTTACAGGGCCTTGACAGTAGACGCCTCCTTTTTCTAGTCTTGATTCCATGTTCAGTTTTATCATTTGTAGGGCATGTCGCCCATTTCCTTTAGAGACATTTTACATTTTAGTTATTCAGACATTAGTTTGTAATTAATTTAGGATGCAGACTTGTTTTATTTATTTCAGTATTGGAATTGTTGTGAGGAGTATTTCCTCCAGATTCATTATTTTTTTGTTGGTTACTCTATTGAGACTTTATCGTGAATGGTTGTGTTAACTTTTTATAATTTATTTATTGCATGTTAATCGGATTTAATTTAAAATTTGACAACTCTCTTTTTAAATACTAGGTGGTTAGTAATTATTAAAATGATTTCGACAGTGATGCTACTAACTGAACCAACTTGACATTTTGTATTAATTTAATAAAGGAGTAGCTACTCGGTATTTAATTAGTCGGGGTGTCACAAGATTCTCGAGCTACTATTTCTCAGGGTACCTCCCTCCAGGGACCCCAATCTTAATAGTTATCCAAAGTATATCTTTTTGACCCCTCATAAATTATTCCAGGTTGCTCGAAAAACCATCATCCGAAAGACCACACTTGGTATTAGGTTCTAGGTTCCAGGATGAAAGAAGATTTTAAAATTGTCGGTCCTTTCATGCCCTCTCAAATTGGTATCAGAGCCGGAACGCTAATTTGTTACGTTAAGGTCTTTTTAAATATTTTTGGTTAAAACATGGATTTTTCACCATTTTCAAAATTTCCTATTTTTATGGTTCTAATTACGCATATAGGAAAGCACGTATGCGTGCGGTACTTAGGCCTATCGATGATAGGGTTTGGTTGTTAGTTGTTAACGGGTGGACCTACCGACACATTTGGTATAAAATGAGCGTGTTCCCAAACCCGCAGATAGATGGAGTGAGAATGAATTTAAACTTGCTAACTTTAATTATCGAGGTTTAAATCCCTTGTTTAGCGCGGTCACACTGGATGAATTCCGTCATATCATGACGTGTGAAACTGCTAAGGAAGCTTGGGATATTCTACAACTCACTCATGCGGGATCAAGTATCGTAAAAGTTTTTAAACTCCAAAACCTCATCACTCAATTTGAAACCATCAAAATGAATGAAAAAGAAACTTTCGATGAGTTTTATGCTACACTCTCCGATATAGTAAATTCTTCATTTAATTTAGGAGAGAAAATACCCAACGACCGAGTTGTAAAGAAAATTCTTAGGTCCCCACTCGATAGATTTATCCCTAAGGTGACCGTTTTAAATTATTTACCCACCTTACACTCTATGAAACTTGAGGAACTAGTAGGTGATTTGAAAACCTACGAACTAGATATGTTCCCCTCCAAAACTGAAAAGAAAATAGAGAAGGGCATTGCTTTGAAAGCCCGAAAGGAGGAAAAACAAGTTATGGTTGATGAGACTGATAGTGACTCAGAGGACATCGCTATGTTTGCTAGGAAATTTCAAAAATTTCTTAAATTTAACAAAGATAAATTTTATAATGATTTTAAGAAATTTGAAAGTTCTAAGCATGACAAAGCTGAAAAGATCCCTAAAACTTTTAATGAAAATTTAAATAGGGATGAGTCAAATATGTGTTATGGTTGTGAAAGGTATGGCCATAGGGCTTTTGATTGCCCCACTAAACTAAGGAGAGAGGGTAAGTAACCAATTTCCTACAATGCAACCCTTAGTGATAGTGATAAGGAAGAGGGACCCAATTCCCCCATTGAGCGCAACTTTACCAAGTTCATTGCTAGTTATGTAAGTGATAGTGATAATCATCCAATGATGACATCTTAATACATAACACTTTAGAGGCCTTTATTTGTGAAGCTCCAAAAGATGATGGTAGTGAGACTGGAGAAGAAAGAGAGAGAGAGTGAAAGTGAAAATCAGGTTGATGTGAGTGAACTTCAATTTGCATTTCAAGAATTATATGTTGAATCAATAAAATTAAAAAGGGGAAATTTGAAGTTAGAAGCTAGTTTAAGAGAGAGTGTCAAGGTCGTTGATGAGAGTGCGTTATTTGAAGACCTTAGGACACGAGAGATAGATCTTCTAGAGAAGCTTGAGTATGTAGAAGCCGAGAGAGATAACCTTAAGGGCTTAATGGAATCATTGAAAAAGGAGCTTCTCGAGTTTGAAGAGCACAATGTTTTATTAGAGTCTCACATTTTATATTTAGAAAATAAACTAAAAGACTCTAGTAAATTCAAATTTGATTTGGAGTGTAGGTCCGAAAAACTAGATAAAATCTTAGGCACGGTCCAAATAAAAAATGACACTTATGGTTTAGGCTTAGATACTTGTAATGAGTCTACTCATATAGGCAAAACCAATATTTTAGGAGAATCCTCTAGGGATAATGTTTTAGATCACTCCTTAGGTAAGTCTTTTCGCCGAGTCTTAAGGTGCTCACATTGTGGTCGAAAAGGTAATCTTAGAAAATTTTGTTTTGATCGTAAACGAGGTCCTAGAAAATCCTACCGCAAGGCAACCGAGGTAGACAAAATTCCTATATCTCGAGATCGTCATTCATCACTAGTTTGGGTTAGGAGATCCAACTTGGTAGCTTTACATGATAGGATTTTTTATTCTCATTTTCTTTCACATGCTTCCTCCCTTGCTAAATCTAAAGGTTGAATGTGTTAGTTGTTTGCATACCCTAGTTTTTTGTGCTTCATATCACATATCCTTGCTAGATGTATGCATGTTTAGTCATTTTCTAGTCATTGCCTTATTTCATATCTCATACTAGATATATTGACTTGTTTATCTTTTGTATTCTTTTTGTTTTAGTTTGCATTAAATGAAAAATACAAAAAGATTTTTGTTTATCATTTGTGTTTTACCTTTTTAATTATTTATGTTTAATGAAAAATACAAATGATTTTTGTTCGTCTTTTGAGTAAATATTTTTGGTTGTTTGGTTAAAAAAAATTAAAAACTCAAAAAGATTTTTATTGTGTGTATTTTCGTTTGACACACTTTATGTGGCATATACTTGCGTTTGAATCCCTTGTTTTTCGCTTCCATGTGGCTAGAGCTATTGGTTAAGATTGTCAATGCTTAAAATGTTCTTTACCATGCTTACATGGAGTAATGGGATTTTGTGTTGCTCAATGGATTCTACTTTTATATGCCTCAATTCACACATGCACGAGCTCTTTTGAAATCTTCACTCCACATGTTATATTTGAGATTTGTGAGATTTTCTCCCATCAATCTAGTCATCTACATATTATGTGACCTAGGAGGACTAGTGTATGTTAAAATCCATTGCACGTAAGATTTGTGTGATATATATATATATATATATATATGTGTGTGTGTGTGTGTGTGTGTGTGTGTGTGTGTGTGTGCACGGTTAAAGGCTCCGAAAGGAAATATTTTCCTTTGCGAGTAAGCCACCATTTGGAATGGACCTAAAAGAAATACGCGGTCCAAAGACCTAAAAGAAAAATATGGCATCCAAAGAAAAAAATCTTTGCCAAGGACTATTTTGTTTAGATTGATATAGTCATTCTCAAAAATAATTTTCTTAGTTTGAGGGAGTTTGGATGGTATATCAATGGTTTGCACAATGTCAGTTTATCCTAGTTGCACTTTCATTGTCAGGACTCTATTGGTTTGTAGAATCATCAAAATTCTAGGATTTTGTGCATTGTGTATGTTTGTTCATTGAGTTCAATTTATATTGTCACGTGAGGCTATATCTAAATGTGATAAAGTTTTGCAATCAAATGAGAAATCCGTAAACATATTTTAAGTGATTGGGTCTAAATTTAATTGTTACTAGTTCACACCCCTACACTTCCGTTTACCACATGTATTTGGACACATTGTTGCCATACGAGTGTGAAACGTTTAATGTATTTTTTGTCATGTGTGGTGTTTATACCTATGTATATGTACATGTGCGTTAGTGATATTTTATATGTACTCATATACGTGGTATTCCGTTTAGTCTTTGCCTTGTTTGCTAGTCCATCAAAGCTTCTCATTCATAATTGGTATCTATCTTGTTGCATATTTTGGTTGATATCACATGCTTAGTATCTTATGTATCAAATTGGTATCATTTCTTTTTTTGCATCTTAGTTGGTATCCTTTATTATTTGTATGGATTAGTTATGATTTTGTTGCCCATATGCTTTCATGCTCTTATCTCCTTATGCTTCATCTTGTTTAATTAGTTCTTTTATCCTTTGTATATTCCTGAACAAAAAGGGGGGAGAATGATAGAGGAGAAATGGTATTTATTTATATTCTTATCGTATCTTAGTTTGGGATATTTATCTTAGGGGGAGACGTCTTTCTAAGTATGTCATTGCTAGATAAAAACGGAGAATTAATTTAGGGGGAGTATTTAATTTCATTGCATTTAATTCTTTGATATTCCCTATGCGTTTAATGTTTGCTTAAGTGTGCCACATTTTTTGGCAACTTTCATCGGCAAAGCTATTTATCCTACATGGTCCGTGAGTCAAGATTCTTCTTTTTATTTTTGGTGGAAAGTTTTTGAGTCCAGTAGAGCTTGACGGCCCTTTAAGTTTTTGTTTGGTTTTTGTCCCGGAAGAGCCAAAGGGGGGGATTTGTAAGGACACAAATTTCCAATTGAGTCCTTTGTAGTTTTGGATAAATTCCGAACAAAAACATTTGAGTCTTAGGATAGATTTCATGTGCATCCATCCAAGTCTATGACAAGTTTGAGTTGAAGACGTTGCGGACTACTTATCAAAAGAACATCATTACCGAGTTTCAGTGCCTCGTTTCACGTCATCAGCATCATATTCCATAGTCTCCAAAAGGTATTAATGCATTTTTATATATATAGGGAAACTTGGAATAATTTTATAATGGGTGTAATTTTATTTTAAAATGAATTTTATTTTCAGAAGATTACTTTAGAACTTTGAATAAAAAGTTTTTGGGCTTTAAATGAAATTTAACTATTCTGACATTTCGTTCGAAATTGTCGTTTGAACAAGAATTTCGTTCGAAAGAGTTTGCCAATGAATTTTCCCTTTTTTGCCACTGGAACATCGTTAGATAGTCGTTCGAACGAGATTCTTGTTCGAATGAAAATCTCGTTTGAACGAGATTTCTAACGGGAAATTTTTCGACAGTTTTACCCCAATTTTCACTTGTTATCCCACTCTCTTTTGACAGTTTTTAAACCAACTTCGGGACAGAATTTCTTTAAGACTTTTGAACATAACTTGAGAGATTTTTGAGATAAAATTCTTCCATCCAAAATTCCACCTTTTCATGTGTTAACTTTTAATAGAAAATCATCTTTTAACACATATTTATGCACCCCATATGTTTAGTTTACTTCCAAGCTCTTCACATATATAATATTTTCTTAGACTTGTTTGGCACCATTGGTTTTCTCTACACTACAAAAGAAGAGAGTTTGGTTTTACTTCTACATCCCTTAAAGAAGAAGATGTTTTTGTTTTGCTGCGGCATTCTCACATGGTTAAAGGCACCATGTGTGGTTGATGGTTGCTTGGTCTCAATTGGTGGACTCCAAGGTTCCGGTGGACTCCGAGATTATTCTCTAAGAGGAGGTGTTTACAAGGAGTGTCAAGGCTTGGAAGGATTCAAGTTGTTGGTATAAGTCTACTTGTCTTATAATTTTTAATTCCATACTTAGTGAATTCGTTAGGCCAGGGTCGTCCGAGGTTTTTCCCGATTTGGGTTTTACTCGTACATCGTCGTGTTGTGGGATTGTGAATTTATTTTATCTTCTGTAAAAATCACCTAGAATGCATGCTTAGGGTAAAAATATAAAAATTGGGTTAATTCGCAATCTTGTTTAAGATGGTGCGTGCTTAATTATTTGGGAAAAGTTTAATTTAAGTTAATTTAATTAAAGTCGGTAATTTGTATTTGCTAAAATTTGGTTTGGCCTAATTTCGTAATATTGAAAATATTGTGTAGGCAAATTTTTAGGACTTGTGTTAAATTAATTTTGGGCTAAACTTAAATTTCTCATAGTTAACTTCAAGTGTTATCTATGTTTCTGAGAAAATTCAAAAGTTGGTTTGTGTGAATTTTGTGTGTCTGTGTGTGTTCCCCATAATTCACTTATTTAAGTTTAATTTAAATTTTGTTTTTAGAAATTGAAATGTGTGTTTAATTTAATTTTTCATCTTTTTAAGAAAACAAAATCCAATAATTTTGAAAATTAAATTGTTATTAGGAACCATCCTTATTCCTCATTTAAAAGGAAATTATATTGAATATTGAAAGAAGATTTTAAAATTGGGGGTCCTTTCATGCCCTCTCAAACATGAAACATGCACACAATATACTAAGACTAAGATTAGAAATATACCTACACTAGTTCCCCTCTCAAAGGTCTTTCTGATCTCGCTTGATCTTTCCAGCAGTTTCCTAGATTGCGTCCTTACTCCGTGTTCTCAGTGGCTCAAACAATTCAGAATCTCTCAAATGAACCACATTGACTAAATGTTCATGTGAGAGTGATGTGATAGTGATGTGAACTACATGCAAATATGCTTCTCACACCTTTCTAGAGATATATACAAATAAATCCTAATAAATTACACAGAATCTATATGATGTGAAGAGACTTCAAACTTCTTAAAAATTAGACGTCAAACTAATTTCAGATCTGAGAAAATCTTTCTGAAAAATAGATCAAAGGTTTCGAATCTTATTTCTATCCGAACTAATTTCCCAAATAGTGAAACTTAAACTATTTGAAATGCTATTATCAGATCTGAGATTTAAGCATGGTTTGAAGTGTCTTTTTCAAAATATTTGAAACAGAGAATGGATCTACCAAAATATAAACATAAAAATCAAGATCTAATAGGTAAGAGTTAATAGAAATCCTAAGATACTACGTGAGATGTATCTCTTTGTAAATCTCACAATTTCTAGAAAGAAATGTTAGATCTATAACGAGATCGGGTTCCTAAGAGTGATAATGATTTAAGCGATTCTTCAGATCTCAGCTAAACACCAAACCCTCAAAAACTTAATTTGTTCTAACTCTCAAAGTTGTAGGTTTTCTGGTATATATGAAACGTATAAGGATGTGTTTGGTTTTGGAGGAAACTAAGGGTTTTTCATTTCAAATGCTGGTTTATCTCTTTCTTTATCTCTATCTATCTATTTATCTATCTATATATATCTCTTCTCTTTACCCTCTATCTTCTCCCTTTTTCCTCTCAAATGAGACGACTTCCAAAAGTCTCTAACAGTCTGACCAAGGGTATCTATTTATATTGGAGATGGAAGGATCCAGAAGTTTGAACCAAACCAAGGGCTGAGATTGTTTTGACAATTCAAAATCTAAATCTAATGGATGTTAACGCACCACATTATGTCTCATTATGCTTGACGCTAAGGTTATTACATGGTTCACTTCTAAAGACATGCAGATCATCGATGAATTTGATCTAAGGGTTGAGAATTGTGTTCGAGATTCAGACGGTTAATAAATACACATATAACCAATAATGAGAAAATATGTGGTGCAAAACTATAGGATATAAAATGCGTGCTTTGATATTTTTCAAAATCCCATTTACACTCACAAATGTCTTTGACAATTTTGTATTCTACCCTGGAATATTATTAAGGAATAAAGATATTTCAATTTTGACCCCAACACTTTAAAAAAAGTATTTTAAATGTTTAAACTTCAACTTAAATTATTTCAAAATGTTTAAAAAATAGTTTTAAAATGTTATAAAAATTCCTAAAAATGTGTAAACACTTGTGCACACACTTATACGCCTATATGCATGATTTATGACCTATAGTGTGTTCAGGTATTAATAATACTTCCCTTTTTGGAAGGTATGTGGTTCTTGGATTGGATGATATTTGTTGATAAAGCTTGTATACTTTGGAGGGGATGCTCAAAAGAATCTAACCTATCTTGTCACCATATCCAAACTAGTTGGAACTCCTATATGGAATAGACTCAAGTAAGTCAACCATATAATGTGTTCTCAAAATGTTTAAATATCATACAAAAAAACTTAACTCACAAATAATATGTTTACTATGTTAAAAATGGTATGTAAACTTGGTATGTAAACATGGTATGTACGGGAAGAGAGAGAGAGAGAGAGAGAGATTGTTTCATTGTCGTAGTGGATGAGTGGCATGATGGCCAACGATGGGTTCATATTTTATTTTTGTATGTCATAATTTTGGGTGGCACCACCATAGGGGAAGTAAGATCTAGTCGAGGAAAATTCCATTTCAATCGATGATTCACATGTGGGTTTCAGTCATCAGTAATTTTCATTATTCTCTTTTATTTTATGGAATTTTGATTACCATGAGAGAGAGAGAGAGAGAGAGAGAGAGAGAGAGAGAGAGAGAGAGAGAGAGAGAGAAGACTAAGGAAAAGTTGGGGAAAAATGTCGGCTAAGAGCTACCTCCACTTTAAAATTTGTTGCCAAGATTAAGGTAATATTTTCTTTCAATTGATTTTATCGGAAAATCTACAATCCTATGTCTATGTTATAATGATTAACAAAATAATTGAAGCCCAATTTTATCTTATTATATTAACATGATGAATAAAAATACAAAAAAATTAATAATCACACAACAAAAGGTTATACGAGGAAAGAATCCATAATGGGAAAAACCTCATGATAAACGAATGAAATATGAACTATGGTAGGACTTACAAAGATTGAACTACGTCATCCACTCACCTATACATAATTTGCACTAAAATTCCTTTGTATCTTCTACGATGGAATGGATTTAACAACTCAAGAACACTTCACAACCGCTAGCGGTTTTGGTCCGCAAGCAATGTCTCCGTAACCCAAATCAAACGTATTCTTTATAGTTGAAAATCCAAAAACAATTATCCAATGAGATTGGAATAGAAGAAACTAAGAGTATTTATATGTTCCTAGGATATGAGATTTATAAAGTTTGATGGAACTTTAAGAGTGTTTAGCTTACTCAACAAAAACTCAAAGGCAAAAGGTTAACACATTTTCCGATTTAAGAAAATCCATATTGTAGTTATGTTAAATCATGCGTGTTATAATTCGTCTATGACATTTACCTTTATCTTAAACTGACATATTCAATGAGCATGACATGAGGTATCTCTCAGATGAAAAAGAAGAAGTCCAGTCTTGAAATCGTGAACATTAAGATTTCTGGATCAACCTTGACTACGACTCAAAGTCTATTTTGGTCAACAAAATCAAGACAACCAAATAACAAAAAGAAACACAAATATACATATAGTCTTACATAACATATTTGCTAAATATGACATTGTCCATAGGTATAGATAAAACCTAACATACTAAAATATACTAAAGAAATTAACATAACTCAACTACAAATAGTTAAAGGTGAATCATCAAAGATAATTATTGATATAACCATATGCAGTCCTAACATAACTCAACTGCTTCAGAGATAAAGTCGAGGATACACGTTGACTACTGTTATTTCTACCGAGTACCCACACGAACACTCTAGTTCTAATCATTATATTCCATAAACAAGTCCTTCCATTTTATCGCTGTGTGCATTAACACAGGTGGAGTATATGTAAACTAATTCGATTTAAGATTAAAATTGGTATTTGATATACTCTAAATCGATGAACATGAATTCCCAAGAAGTTCTTCTTAATACTATCACATTGTCAGAATCGTACATGTTTTCATTTCGAAAAACATGTAGAACGGTTTGAATTGATTTTGGAACTCTTCATTCACCAAGTTGAACCTTCTTAGTCCTTAATCAAACTCTCAAAATATGTGAGAATTCTTAATTTCAGATTTCTCTTTCTCCCAATATAAGTTGTGTGCTATGAAGTATTCTATTTGGAGTAGAAGGCCTCCTTATATAGGTGAGAGAGGGATGAAAATGACTTATTTTTTACCTGACCTTTTACCTTCCATCAAGGTTAAAAGACAGATAAATCCATAGCTTTTGTCACGCGTTAACTGTATGTAGTCACTCTTATTACATACCACATTAATAGGAAACCTAAAATTCATTTTTCCTTTAATTAGCTAATTAAAAATGAAATATTCCAACAGTCTCCCACTTGGTCCTTATAAGTGACTTTTCATAATTCATTCAATGTCATTAGCACGCAATTAGTGACAAACTCTAATGTTATAATCAAATCATTTACTAATGTGGGTCATAGAAGTTCCATGATATTCAAGAGTATAGTTCCTTCCATGTACTACGACACCAATGCTTCATTTAATTGTTGCCCATAATTTGTGTTAACATAATGACCTCATAATGTCCTTTTGAATAAAGACTATTCCAGTCATACAATTGGTCATAATATGCATGCATTTATTAGGACAAAAATGATAGAAATCATAAACACTTTTATTGAACTTAATTAGTAGTGTCAAACAACTAAGTCAATAACAATAAATCAAACTACTCAAGCCCCAAATCTTCGACATGTTTCATAAATGTCTTTAAAGATAATCCTTTCGTAAGAGGATATGCTATATTATCACTTGTACTAATGTGATCAGTTTACACTTGTTATTTCTAAACTTCTTCTTTTACTAATAGGTATTTCATCTCGATATGCTTAGCTTCCTTAGTATACCTATTATTCTTCAAAAAGAAGACTGTTGTGATAGTATCACAGTAAATTTTCAACAGATTAGATATTGACCCCATGATTAAGTCCAAAAATAAAGTTTCGCAACCATAATCCATGATTTGTAGCTTCAAAGCAAGCTACGAATTCATCCTCCATTGTTGACAATGTAATTACACTTTTCTTAGCACTTTTCCATGATACGACTCCTCTAGTAATGAGAAAAACATAACCCGATGTGCTCTTCCTATTATAAAGGAATCCCCCAAAATTTTAGTCTGAATAACCAATCACTTGAAGGTGATAAGTCTTTCTAAATGTGAGCATGTCATCCTTGGTCCCTTGTAGGTACCTTAACTCTTTCTTTACAGGTTTCCAGTGATGATCCCCCGGATAGCTTTGATATCTACCTAGAATTTTTATAACAAAATTGATGTCCAATCTAGTGCAGACTTGTGCATATAATAAGCTCCCTACGAGGGAAGCATAAGGCACACTTTTCATGCACTCCTTTTCCAAATCACTTATTGGACATTGATCTGTAGAATCGCTACAGCGGAAATATTGCAACTTCTCAATTAAAATCCAATTTTAATTAATCCCAAATTTTAGTTCAACCCTAGAACATGCATCTAGATGATTTATCAAATAAAATATAGCATGCAAGATAAAACAAACAATTTCAGGAAAAATCCCCCAAAGGGGCACAAACCTTTTATTTCACTATAATTTGTAAGAAAGCGGCTTACACGGATTTCAATGAAATAAGTGCGACATACGAAATAACCTCAGGCATCGGTTTCGATGTCTCGGCTGAAATCTCCCACAGGAACTCCAGGTGGTCAGCAATGAAGAAGAGAAACGGCTTCTCCACAAGTTTGTCGGCTGGAATTTTCCCTTTCCAGGAGGGCGGCAATGAAGAAGAAAGGCGGCTTCTCCACAAGGTTTGAACAAACCAAAGTTGTGTTCTTGGGTTGCAAAAGGATTCACAAATATTTAGCAAGGATGTGTGAATCAAAACATGAGTCTTGGGACTCAAAAAATATGAAGACTTGAGGTATTAGGACTCTCAAATTCGTCTATCAAAGTCTTGCAAAACAGCTCCCTCGAAGTTGGCTTTTATAAGGAAACCAAAAGAGTTTTAAAAAACTGGGACTGTTTCTGTGCGTGTACCCCGAACCGGTTCTTGTGTACCCCGAACCGGTTCCCCCCGAACCAGTTCCCCGTGCGGTTTGGGGCACCTCTCTGGTTTGGGGAAAAATCAGCATTCTTTAAGGAATTTTCTCCATCTTCAAAGGGTCATAACTCCTTCACCGTAGCTCGGATTGAGGTGTCGTTTCTTCCAGTATATTCGTTACGGCAAGTTCTTCAACTTTCCGGTTGACCAGACCTCCAGACTATGGATATAAAATTACAAAAATGCCCTTGAACTCTCCTATTGTGCCTTTTTCACTGTTTTGACTTCCCTTGCGTACCACTTGCATTAAGTTCCTAAAATCGTGGAACGTGAAGTCGTTGATGCAGATGTGGGACACATTAATGGATATGTTGAATGCTTGATTCCCGAAATTCGGATAGAGGCCGCCATGTGAGATCGTGAGGTGACGTGCCAAATGTAGCGGCGTACGACATACATAAATGTAACATGTTGGACATGAGAAAAATGTCCTTACAAATCTGCCCCTATGTCTATGCCGGTACATACATAAAAAATCGGAATTATCAAATATGAAATTTCCTATACAAATCTACCCTCCCATGAACCCAAAACTGGAAAAGGTACAAATGAATAGTCTTCATCGTTTGTTCTTCAAATCTTCAGGAATCTCAAATCTTTTCTTATCAGGGTGTGCAATTCAGAGATCATCAATGTAGTACCTACACACATGAGAAAAAAAAATACCAAGTGACGTATCGAGTTTGAAATGAGATGAACATGTATACCAATTTATGATGAACGCATAAGTCAAATCTCAAAAACTCCCCCAAAATTCAAACTCCCCCATGAAATGATAATTCTTTCTCCCCCTTTTTATGATGTCCCCAAATAGACAAATAAGAAGAATGAATCATACAAGAAAAATCGGGGTGTCACGGTATTCAAAACAAAGCATCAAATAATATGGTAAACGTGCTCTTGCAAGTAGATGCTCAAACAAACTTTTCAGAAACTATTTTTGATTTTTCAAATTTTTATACAAAAAAGTAAGTACCAATCTGAAAAAAAAAATAAAACATGATACAAAAATCACACCATGGATTTAAACTAAAACAACCAAGTCATGGAAACGGAATGAATGGGTGTGAACACATTCGATAGGTAAATTAACTCAATCAATCATATGTGCACGATGTATATGTGTACCCCTAACGAATGATCATCAAAATTATCCTTAGGTGTAAAAAATTTTGTTGAATTTAAATGACATCGTCTTATGCAAACCAACAAATCAAAGTCAAAGTGATTTCAACACCAATAACTTCCAAAACAATTTAAGGACGTTCAAACCCGTTTTAATTGTCCAACCAAACACCCTCATAAATATTTTCTTTTAGAGGTGTTAAACTAAATTCTCAAACTTTGGAGAATTGGTGCAAAAACCTAAATGGCCCATAATTGGCATGAATTTCTTTTTATTGCCTTTCAATTTTTTCGGGCTCTTTTAAACCTCTTTGGACCCCGGATAATAAAATTTATCCATTTTTTAGGTCCAATTTAACGGTGGCTTAGTATTCGCAAAGGCAAAATGAACCTTTCGCAGCCCTTCCCCGTTTTCAAACAAAGCACACAAACTCACAAAATGGTTCTTATATGCACAATATCCTTATCAAAATTTATCGCCCTTAGTTTGTTTTACGGACAGGATTGATGTGAAAACACCCAACCAACATGTGATAAGACAAGCACAATAATCAAACAAATTCGTGCATGTGTGCAATAAAGGAAACATGAGTCAAACATGTAGGAAGTAACACTTAATCACATCGTAATGACTCCAAACATTATAAAGCACATGGATGAATTGACCTATTGTCTCAAAACACTATCAAATAGTCACATGAAAATAATGAAATGATGTTGTGACTCGGTCATCCTAAGTATTCATCCATAAATGGTGCAAACAAAATACAAAAATCTTTTTGGATTTTTCAAAAAAAATTCAAAAACAAAAAAATTATACAAAAAGTACAAGTCATCACACTAGCAAAAATATATCATGAAACCACAACTAGTGTATGACAAAAAAGCAAACACAATCAACCAAAAGATTTCACATGGGGTGAATCACGTGAAAGCAAACGGGAATCGTGGACAAATAAACCATAAGCCTCTAAATCCGATTTTCTAACCCAAATAGATGTGTAACGGAGTGTGGGGGTTTTGGGAATCGAATTTATTATTTCATTAACCTTCCTAGGTCCATTTAAAAGCTTGTAACAAAAGTTCCTAAGATGACCTTGCCTACCGCAATGTGTACAAGAGTAAATCGTGAGGTGTGTGTTACCTAAAGGTGGCCCTCTCCTCAAATTTCTTGGTTGCTCTCTCCGAATTTGCCTAGGTGGGTCTCTCCTAATGATCCTAGGAGGTTCTCTCACGATGTTCCTATGGGGTGCTTTCCTAACAAACTTAGGTGCCTCTTTATTAACAATCCTAGGAGGATCTCTCACACGTGTGGGAATGGGTGCAACATATTTTTCAAAACCAATTCCACCCCTATCCTTTTTTATCTCTATAGTGCCTAAAATCTTATCAAGTTTTTCAGACCTAGACTCCAAATCAAATTTCACCTTACTCGAATCTCTCAAATTTTTCTCAAGTTCACATATCCTAGATTCAAGTAAGCGCCTAGACTCCTCAAACTCAAGAATCTCCTTATTCATAGCTTCCATCACGCCTCGAAGATCATCTCTCTCACCCTCGACATATCCCTGCTTCTTTCTCAAAATTTTCTCTCGTGCCCTAAGTTCTTCAATTAAAACATCATTATTTTTTAAGGCACACTCTTTCAATTGAGCTTCAAGTTTCAAGTTTGACTTTTTTGTCCTTAAAAATTCAAAATACAAATTATTGTAGGCAACTTGCAACTCACTCAATTCTTCTTCTTCCTCCTCACTCTTTTCACCCTCACTCTCATCACTAATCACACGGATGGGAAGCTCTCGCCTAGAAGCATAAAAGACTTCTTCTTCCAAATCACTATCACTAAGGGTAGAAACATGAGAAATCGGTTTATTCAATTTCATATTTAAATTTGTGGTACACTCATTTAACATGTGACCAACACCCTCACAACAAGAACACCTCTCAGATTCGTTTTCAACAGAAGATTTAAAACAAGAGTTCGTGTGAATTTTCCAATTAACTTTTTCAAAAATTTGACATCGAAGATCATCAAAACCATCAAAAGCCATTTTTGTGCAAAATCAGGATCAAAACACAATAACTTAGTGCAACAGGCTCTGATACCAATTTCACGACGTGAGAAGTCAAATTGTATCAAAAAAATAATAAATCCTTGAAAAATCAGAATCACGCGATAAATTAGCATAACCTGCTCTGATACCAATTTGTAGAATCGCTACAGCGGAAATATTGCAACTTCTCAATTAAAATCCAATTATAATTAATCCCAAATTTTAGTTAAACCCTAGAACATGCATCTAGATGATTTATCAAATAAAATATAGCATGCAAGATAAAACAAACAATTTCAGGAAAAATCCCCCAAAGGGGCAAAACCTTTTATTTCACTATAATTTGTAAGAAAGCGGCTTACACGGATTACAATGAAATAAGTGCGACATACGAAATACCCTCAGGCGTCAATTTCGATGTCTCGGCTGAAATCTCCCATAGGAACTCCATGTGGTCAGCAATGAAGAAGAGAAACGGCTTCTCCACAAGTTTGTCGGCTGGAATTTTCCCTTTCCAGGAGGGCGACAATGAAGAAGAAAGGCGGCTTCTCCACAAGGGTTGAACAAACCAAAGTTGTGTTCTTGGGTTGCAAAAGGATTCACAAATATTGGACAAGGATGTGTGAATCAAAACATGAGTCTTGGGACTCAAAAAATATGAAGACTTGAGGTATTAGGACTCTCAAATTCGTCTATCAAAGTCTTGCAAAACAGCTCCCCCGAAGTTGGCTTTTATAAGGAAACCAAAAGAGTTTTAAAAAATTGGGACTATTTCTGTGCGTGTACCCCGAACCGGTTCTGGTGTACCCCAAATCGGTTCCCCATGCGGTTTGGGGTACCTCTCTGGTTTGGGGAAAAAATCAGCATTCTTTAAGGAATTTTCTCCATCTTCAAAAGGTCATAACTACTTCACCGTAGCTCGGATTGAGGTGACGTTTCTTCCAGTATATTCGTTGGGGAGAGCTCTTTAACTTTCCAGTTGACCAGGCCTCCAGACTATGGCTATAAAATTACGAAAATTCCCTTGAACTCTCCTATTGTGCCTTTTTCCACTGTTTTGACTTCCCTTGCGTACCACTTGCATTATGTCCCTAAAATCGTGGAACGTGAAGTCGTTGATGCATATGTGGGACACATTAATGGAGATGTTGAATGCTTGATTACCGGAATTCGGATAGAGGCCGTCATGTGAGATCAT
The DNA here is from genome assembly GCA_949130495.1 of Sambucus nigra. Lineage (NCBI taxonomy): Eukaryota > Viridiplantae > Streptophyta > Magnoliopsida > Dipsacales > Adoxaceae > Sambucus > Sambucus nigra. The sequence continues at coordinate 330,901,953 of OX422222.1, forward strand.
GAGGTGACATGCCAAATGTAGCGGCGTACGACATACATAAATGTAACATGTTGGACATGAGAAAAATGTCCTTACAGATTCAAACTGAATTTGTCTCCTTTCAAAAGTGGAATGATATTAGGATTGCAACCTTCCATGCTAAACCTTTCTAAAAAATTATTGATGTAAGCTTTCTGAGACAATCCCAACATTCCATGTGATCTCTCTCATGATATTTCTATCCTGATCACAAAGGATATTGCGCCCATATCTTTCATATCAAAGCTTATAGAAAGGTATTCCTTGGTTTTACGTACTAAGCCAACGTCAATGTTGGCAATAAGCAAGTTGTCAACATATAGTAATAAAAAGACAAACTTACTCCCATTGATCTTTAGTTATATACACCTATCAATAGTGTTTTCCGTAAATCCAAAGTTGGAAATGGTATCATGAAACTTAAGATACCACTATTGAGAAGCTTATTTTATACCATTTAATGACTTCTCTAACATACAGACCATATTGTGCTTTCCTTTATCTATAAATCCTTTTGGTTGTGCCATGTAAACTGTCTCTTCTAAACTCTCATTTAAAAATTTTGTTTTAACATCCTTTTGGTGCAACTCTAAATCATAATGGGCCACCGACGCTAATATGATTCTGAATGAGTCCTTCTTTAAAATTGGAGAGAAATCTCATTATAATCGATGCCTTTACATTGATTAAAACCATTGGCAATAAGTCTATCTTTATGTCGTTTGATTTTACCTTTCGAGTCAAGTTTGGTCTTAAAGACCCATTTGCACCCAACTCGTTTTTCCCTTCAAGTAACTCGGCTAACTCCCATAATTTTATATCATATATAAATTTCATTTCTTCTTTCATGGAATTAATCAATTTCGCATAATCATCACTTTGAATAGCTTTATCATAAGAAATTGGATCAGTAATATCCCTTACATTAAATTCAGCCTCTTGTAAGTAAACCACATAATCATCATGAAGTACTGATCTCCTATCTCTATGAGATCTTCTTAATGGCATTTCTTGTGGTACTTTAACAAGTTCACTGGTAATAATTGCTTCATGTGGTTGTTCAATTGGTGAATCATTCCTTTGTTGTTCAGTACAAATGATTAGTTCAAGGACCGCTGCAACTATAACACTAAGTACATTAGGTACAATATTAGGAACAACGGGTACATTATGAATATGGGGTGTGGGAATTTATACCCCAAGTTCTCGAATGATCATTTCCCTTTCTTTTACATCCCACTGATTTCACCATATTCTATGAATTTAGTGTTTCCAGTTTGTATAATTTAAGTAGTATGATTTGGAAATAAGAATTTATATCCCTTTGATTTTTCTGGATAACTAATAAAATGACAAGATAATATCCTAGAATCCAATTTCTTTTCTTGAGGGTTATAAATTATAGCTTTTGCAGCGTAACCCCATATACGTAATTATCTTAGATTGGGTTTCCATCATTTCCACAATTCAAATGGAGTTTTTGAAATTGACTTACTATGGACCTGATTTAAGATGTGTACTACGGTCAGAAGAGGACGTGTCCACAAATATGTAGGTAAATTTGTCCTGCTTATCATAATTCTAACTATTTCAATTAGGGTACGATTACGCCTCTCAGCTACACCATTCTGCCAAGGTGAACCCGACATTGTGTATTGGGAGCAAATTCCTAATTTTTCAAGGAGTTTAGCAAATGGTCCAGGGTGTTGCCCTGACTCATCATGTCTACCATAAAATTCACTACCTCTATTGGACCTTGTAATTTTCACCTTTTTTCCTAGTTGTCTCTCAACCTCAGTTATGTAAATTTCAACAGGGTATACATATTGAGATTTTTCATTCAATAAATACAACATTAAATATCAAAAAAATTCGTCAATAATGGTGATAAAATATTTGTGTCCACTAATAGATGGAACATCAAAAGTTCCACAGATGTCTCTACGTATAATTTCAAGAAGCTCGGTGCTTCTTATGGCTCATTTCTTTGTATGTTGGGTTTGTTTGCCCTTAGTAGAAATAATCATCCAATCTAGGTTATGAAGAATGTTATCTTTAGTCTTTCAATTCTTGTCCTGGATAAATGTTTATGACATAAGTAAGCAGAATTTTCATTACCGAATGCACGTTTCATGCCGACATTAGTATGTAGGGTGAGTAAGGATTCAGAAAAATTATTTTCTATATTAAATTGATATAAACCATCATTCAAAAATACATAACCTACATTAATATAATTTTTAAGCAAACCAAAACATTTATTTTTAAATTCAATATCAAAACCGTCTTTACCAAGTCTAGAGACAGAAACCAAATTCCTCGAAATTGAGCGAACATAAAGAGTTTCAGATAAATCCAATTTAAAACCAAAATTTAAGATCAAATGAAAGACTCCAATAGTTTCCATTTTAGCTCTTGCTCGGTTACCCATGTAAAGAAATTGATCACTTGGACTTATTTTTCGGGTCGTAATAAATAAATGCATAGACTTAGAAACATGACATGTAGAACCAGAGTCAATCCACTAAGTACTAAAGGGAACATTAATAAGATTTGATTAAAAACATACTAAAGCCATAGGCTTACCCTTATTTTCGAGCCAAGCCTTTCTTTTCTGATAGTCTTTCTGAAAATGTCCCTTCTTTTTACGGAAGTTACATGTGTTATTTTTTCCCTTATCTTTCTTTCTAGTAGATGACAAAGATCCATCTTGATGATGTGACCCTGAACCTTTCTTAATGTCCTTACCCTTCTTCTTTTTTCGAACCATCTCCTTTAGTAGCCAAATTAACCACATTCTTATCCTTGCCAACATGAATATCTTGTCGCTTAAGTCTGTCTTCCTCCTCCACTAACATGCTTTGCAAATAATTTACATTCCATGTGTCTTTAATAGTGTTGTAATTGATTTGGAAAGTCCTATACGCAGTTGGAAGGGAGTTCAGGACGAAATGGACGACAAAAGACTCATCCACTGTCATGCGCAAAGCTTGAATCTGGCAGGGAGATTAGTCATTTCAATTATATGTGTATTCATGGTTCGGGTGCCAACAAAATGCACAGTGGTTAAATCAGCCATAAATTTTCCTACTAGGGATTTATCAGATTTACTACAATGATCTTTTATGTTTTTCAAATACTCTTTTTCTTTCGTTGTTTCAGGTTGTGACACCCCGCCTAATTAAATATCGGGTGATCAGTCCTTTATTAAAATTAAAAAAGAATGTTCAGTGGATTCATTCATAGCATCACTGTCGAAAATATTTTATATTTTTAATCACCTAATAAATAATTAAGCTAAGTGTCAAAACATTTTCTTATTTGATTATACCCAACTAATCCATTAATAAATTTCCATTCTTTAAAATATAAGCTACTCACATTCCACAAGAATAAAATAAATACTGAAAATGAGTTAAATACTGAAATAAATCTGACTGGATAAAAAAATTTCAGTTGAAAGTTACAAACCAACAAACTATAATATCCTCCAGTGAAATAGAAATAAAATCCTAAATTGAACTGAGTACAATCTCTACTAAATGACAAGGAAAGGGGCGTAATATGACCTAAATAAAATATCTGAAAAGAGTGGAGAGAAATGATAGAAGCGTCTAAGTGCAAAGGCCTGCAACTCCCACAACTGCTGCAACTCGCTAAATGATCTACGCATCTAAGTCTGGTACACCTGCGGCTGGGCACCTGAAAAATAATATTTATATATAGCAAAAGAGAAAAGAATATCAGCAAATGGGTCAGAGCCCGAGTTGTAAAAATATTTGTTTTAGCAAGTATTTAAAACTGAAATGATGCAATTATTAAGTGCATGTTACTTTCGAACTTTTAGACGAAAATCTCACCTCTCCAATATTGTGCATGCTTAACGTACGTCTCTCCTAACCTAGTTATCCATGATGTTCCTAACTAGATCATAGACTTAAACTCCTAAATATATCTCAAACGAGTAACCCATATTGCCCATATAATAAGCTAATAATATTCTTTTATGCCAGTTACCCATATTTTACATTCACTGTCTTGATCGAAAATATTTTACCCACTCAAATTACTTAACTTACCAGCAGTTATAAATTTCCTAATTTCACATATTAGAATCATTCATTCTCAAGTATATATATATATATATATATATATATATATATATATACATACTAGGGTATACTCGTGCCGATGGCACGGTGAAAAGAATACTCGGTAAAATTATTTCTCACCCTAATTGAACTTTTCACATCAATTCGAACAAAATTGAACTTCACATTGGTAAAATTATTTCTCACCCTTTTACTCAAAACCTAGGTGAAACAAAATTACCTGAATGTATGAACTAAATAATTTATAGACTAATTGAATTTAAATCCTGAGAAACATTTACTAAATGTCTGAAATTAATCGAAAATGATATTGGGACTGAAGTTTTGACCGAAAGTGGAATTACAGAATGAGGTGCAGGGTTTCTATTGGTTCTTTTGTGGGGTCCACTCCAGTGGGACCAAAGAATAGACCAATAACACGCTGCCACGTGTAATTATGTAAAAAAATTATGTTACAATAGAAGTACTCAAAATTAATTGCAAAGTTGCTAATATTTAATCCATGATAGTGAATGATAGGATGTACAGATAATCTATTAAGATAATCTATTAGAAAAGAACAATGAGATTAATTTTTTTAAAGGAAGGAGACTATACATTACTACCACCAAAATGGTTGATTGTCTACTTAACCAATATCTAAAGGTTGATAAAAGATATACAAAAAGAATCATCTAGGCATTTTGCCAAACACTTGAATTTCAATAGAAGTAATTAAATAAACGGTAAAATGAAGAGGCATGAAATATAACTTTGAAATATCAAATAACATAAATATAAAAGAACGCCGGCATTTTTCCCCTTGAAAATGAACCTCATACATCTAACTCTGATAGCCAACAATCCAACACCCCAAAAAAATCAAGTGGTGGAGAAAATAACTTGGAAGGTTCCTCTATTTATGGTGAACAACGGAAGTCAATTGGTGTTTAAGGTGGTGGGTGGTTACTGGTTGGTTCCCGTGCTTAGGATAAAGGAGTTGCAATAAGATGCCTGAGAGAAAGAAGCCATGACAAATGTGAGTAGTGGGTATGTGAGATTAAACATTACGGAGTGATTAAAAACAAAATTACGAACCTACAATTTGATGTTCCACCAATGGAAAAAATAAATGAGGTAAAATTTCACTAAGAAATGAAAGAGCTGAAAAGAATATTACAATTCCATGCTAAAATATATAGTACTGACACAAATTATAGTGTACAAAATATAACTGTGATTTTCTTCCATCTCATATGTTGTTTTAGAGGGTCAAGGCGAGTACAAAACAAAACAATCCTCGAAAACTATATTGCTACCCTCAACACCTGTATAGTTGTCCAAACCCGCTACATTTCCATAAGACAAATCTCTATTAGGAATCAGGTGCGGGTTCAGCCTCCTCTGGAGCGGATTCCTTGCGCATAAGTTGGACCATCTGAAGGCCAATAACAGAACCATAAGTGGAACTCCCTTGAGCAGTCCTGTTGCACCACAAAATAAAAATAAATTAGATCTCTAAATCATAAGACAAACACAAAATATAACCCCAACAAAAAATAGATAGTGATATATATATGAACCCGTAAGTGAGAGGAGAGAGTGAAAGAAACTTCTCGGGCCAGGCCTAGGGCTTCACCCAAGTCTGATATGGGTATCCTCATTTCCTTCTTTTTTGCCAACAATTCTTTTTCCTTCGTATCACTTTTGTCTTGTTTTAGAGGGTCCGTGTTAGGACTGTTCGATAAGGAAAGCAATGGATATGTTCTTACAAATGTTATGTTTGACGTTACTCGCCTAATGACTGAGGTCAAACTATTATTGGATGAATCAGCAACCAATGCCTTCACGTATAGTCGTTGTGACAAAATCAGCAACCAATGCCAACATCTCATCTCAAATTCATCTCAAAATCAATAAAATAAAATAGTAGACACACAGAGTTGTACATACAAAATATGGCAATATTTAGATACATATACATTAACAAAACATGTATATTAACATTATTGTACAAAAGAGGTCTAAAGCAACAAGAGATTTATCATGCTCTGTTAACTATTACTAGCATTCTTACTCTGTAACTTCTTTCTACTCCTTACACATGAAGCATTATCTGTCTATACCTTTTACCCATTCCTCATCTCTGTAGTTAAAAATTTCAAAGCATGAGAAATTCTAATACATAGGAATCAATTAAAAAAATTGTAGTATCGACTCATAAAAAAAAGTAAGATTAACTGAATTCTAGCAACAATATGATAGGTATTTATCATTTTACAGAGTAGGAAACGTACCAATAGATCGACGATAGTTATGTTCAAAATGTTATCTCATAGAAGAACCTCATAGAATGTTACCGCATAGAATAACCTTAAGACCCCCGGAGAACCTCAACCTTCACCGTGGACACCAAAAGCAACTGCTTGGTGATATATTCTCTCCTCCATGGTTGATCAACCTCCGTCCACCAAAACGCCACCCACCCCCAATATCACATTACAGAAATAACAACATAGTTCCTTTATCAGTAAATATTGAAAGTTCCAGATGTTTAATTTGGTAACAAAGCAAATAATAACAACTACTATATCAAAACCTGAGAAACGAGGGAAATCAAATGGGTTAATAGAAAATTCGCACAAAAGGAGATAGTATTTAAACATTAAAAGAAGATAAAACTCATAAAAAAGACCCAACGGAGAGAGAAAGGACGATGTCAGAAGTGGGTTTAAAAAATAAAGAGGGTTTCACAAATAAAGTCGGTTTCTTAGGTATGGATCTGCTTATAGATCTCCATCCTCCCTCACCAGGTTCAGAAGGGTCTATAATAAAGGAGGAGGATACGGAGAGGCGGTATGGTGAGGGCGGATAAGTATGTTTGAGGGAGAGATGCTCTCGATCCATAACATGTGTTCCCCTTTCCCTCTCTTTATTCTACTCATCTAGTGGGGTGGGTGAGTGATTGAAAGTGGGTGAGTGATTAAAAGGCCCGAGGTACATTATTCAAAGAGATTGACAGGCTCGAGGTACAACTAATGGGGTGGGTGAGAACCAGGCCCACGTGGCTTTCTTTTTTATCATCAAATACAAACCCTCCTCAATAGAGTGAGTATGACAGTATGGGTGTGTAGATAGATACAAAACCTGCTTATATAGGTTTTATATATAAAGTTGTATGATATGGCAAAACACCCTTCTCCTTTATTATATATATATATATATATATATATTATATGAGAGGGGGTTGTTTTATTGTACCAAAAAATCAACGGTTGGGAGCGATTTTTTTGGGGCGATCTAATGGTTTGGGATTGTGCCATGTAGGATTATACCCATTGTGACATGGCACTTGGAAAAAAATACCCCCTTCTATGCTGCCTTCCCCGCTCTCATTTTTGTCTAACAAAAAATCACCTCATTTTCTTCTTTCCCCATACCCCCATTTCCCTTCCCCACGATCTGCAAATCCCCTCCCTCTACCCTCCTCCACCCTCTCCCCTCCCCGTTGCACTCCTCGGTACCCCCTCCCTCATTCCACTGCCGCCCCCACTCCCCCGGGCCCCTGCTCTGTTGCCGCTCCCACTGTCGCCCCTGCTCCGCTACCTTACCTGCTCCACCTCACCTTCTTCCTTGATTAGGTACCCCCGTTTCATTGTTTGTTCCACATTAGGTTTAGATGTTTCATACATATATGTGGCTAACTAGGTTTAGATGTGTCATACATATATGTGGCTGATTTGTTCCATATTAGGTTTAGATTTGATTATTTGTTGAATGTGTGTTTGATATATGTATTGAATCTGTGTTTAATATATGTATATGGCTTAGGTTTTCAAATTAGGGTTTCTTCCCCATGTTTCATGGGTTTCAAATTAGGGCTTCTTCCCCATTTTTGACGGTGTGGCTCTAAATTTTAGTTTCGAAATATGTACCTAAGTGTTTCAAAAAGGGTTTCAAATTAGGGCATTTCGTTCTCTCAGACTCTTTTTTTTCGAATAATTGTTGCATTTATGTTTAATTTAGATTTGATTTGTTCCATATTGATTTTTTTCATACATATATGTGGCTAACTAGGTTCATATTTGATTTGTTCCATATGAGGTTTACATTTGATTATTCGTTGAATGTGTGTTTAGTATTCGGTTTGATTTGTTCCATATTCGGTTTGATTTGTTCTATATTATTGGGTTTCAAATTAGGGATTCGTCCCCATTTTTTATGGTATGTTGCATTTATGTTTAATATGTACATAATAAATATGGTTCTTCTAATTATGCAGGACTGGAATCTTATATTGGCAATGGATGATATAACCAATTCTGACAAAGTATGTTTCACGAACTGTATAATGTTATTCCATTTTGTGCTTGATTCGTATTCGTATTTCATTCACTTATCTATGTTGTTGATTCGTATTCGTATTATTTACACTGATTTTCTTTTGATTATATTTCCTATGTTTTGAACCTATCAGGGAACGACACCTCCTTCTGCACGCATCTCGGGTCAGAGACGCCGATGCGAACGAGAAAGATCCCAACAAATGTTGTTTCCCCATCAAACAACTCCCACTGTAGCTAAACCATCTTCTATGACTTCTCCATTGTTAATCACCCCTACACCGCAATGTTTCCCTCGACATAACCAAACCCCCTTATCAAATAAGGGTGTTGTCATCCGGGATGTTTCGGAAGCGGACATCATTCTTAGAGAGGTATTTAAACATACTTTAATTAGGGTGGAACATACATCACGTTCTTTGTCTCTTTCTCATATAACTTGACTAGTATAATATTTGTATTTTACTTTTTCAGAAGAGAAAATACACGAAGTAACTTTCGGTTAACGAAAAGGGTAAAGGGAAAGAAAACCACCCCCTCACCCCCTCACTTGTTGTGATTTCTTTCTTCTGCAATGAATTTCAGTTTATAGGTTTAAAAATGCTATTATTGCGAGTCTTAAATATTTGCATCTTTTTAACGTGTCAGTAATTATCTAATCGCATCTTGGGTCAAAGACGCCACATGGACGGATATGACACCAACATATTTTATTACAGTGTGAAAGTATTGAGGATCAACCTTTTACTTCGTTAAATACCCCTACACCTCAATTTTTCCCACAACATAACCAAACCCCAACATGCAATATCGTGATGGACATTCCACCTGCGGTAGACCCTTCTCAATTTATCCATAATATCGATCCCCGTAATCTAAATATAGATTTCATTTCTACCTTTCAAACATAAAATTTAACTTCATCTCAGACAATATTCCCTCTAGATTTATCTAATCAGGATACGAATGTTAATTCTAAAGTAAGTTCATCCCCCGGGGTTTCGCTACAAGATAATCCATCGAAGGGAAATACTACACCACCTTCAATTAGGATTTCACTTCTCCCTTCAATTATAAGGTACATCTAATGATTTATTAATATATATAAACTTTATTAATATGCAGCATATATGCATCTGCATACATATATGCTGCTATTGCACATATACGAAGAATATATGCATCTGCATATATGCAACATATATGCAGATGGATATCTGCTGCATATATGTGCAACAAGAACATATATGTGTAGCATATATGTTGTTGTTGCACATATATGCAGCATATATGTGGGCATATATATTGTTGCTGCACATATAAGCAGGAATATGTGCAACAGCAGCATATATGCATCTGCATATATGCATCTTATATGCAATTCAACATATATGAACTTTATTAAAACATATTTTAGGGTTTAACACTACTATTTTTCTCAAATTCAGGTCAAGGAGACCATCTTTCCAAAATGGAGCATGTACGAACGGACTAAGTCGTTCGTATGTTGCTTTGGAAAGACATGATCTGGGAGCTATGAACGTAAGATGCCCCCACTGTGATGCGTTACACTGGATGGCTGAAAGATTGTCAGATTCTTCAATGAGGCGACCATTGTTTGGGAACTGCTGTTTGCTAAGCGAAATTCGTCTACCCCTACTCATTGAACCACCTGCTGAAATTAAGTTTTTATTTGATGGTGATGATGACCGTTCAAAGTCCTTTCATACTTATACCAGAGAGTATAATGCTGCAAATGCGTTTAGAAGTTTAGGTATCCAAATGGATGATCGGGTAATCGTGGGCAGGGGTCCATTGAGTTTCACAATTCAAGGAGAGCTTCGTCATCGCACTGGATCCTTAATACCGGATGTTAAACTGGAACATCAGGTTGCTTATGCTCAGTTGCACATATACGATCCAGATGTGGCTTTGGATATCCGCCATAATAGAAATCCGCATTTGAGGAGGGACGTTCTAAGTACAGTTCAAGGGTCTTTGTTGGTGAATAATGCTTTCACGTCGAAATATCGCGAGGCTTTTTCAATTTTGGAAAGGTCAACTAGGGTGGGTCAGAGCTTACCTGCTTATCTCCACTACAATTCTTCAAAGGACCGTCACACATATAATTTGCCTTCTGCTAATGAGATTGTCGTTATTTTGTCGGGTGATGGCTTTAATGTCAGCGGCATATTTGACATAATATTTCGTCTCAAGGGGGTAGTCAATTGATGCATATTAACGAGTGCCATCCAGCACATTTTCCATTGCACTATGTGATGATGCTTAGATTCAGCACCACGAGATAAGTGATGATGAGCTTAAACAGTAGTAACCATAGCAACCATGGAGATATGTATGTATAAGTATATAAAACGAGGTGAGTATAAGAGGAATAAGACAATGATGTATAGTGGTTCAGCCAATTAGGCCTACATCCACTGTGCGTGTGTGATCCACTAAGTATGGGCACTAATGGCCTTGGATACAATGCATATAAGCTCCATTTCTCTCTCTACCGTGTGTCTAAGCAGAGTTTCAGCTAGGGTTATAATTATCGATCCTTTTGTAGGGTTGTAGTTGACAAGTATATATAGGTCTTGGGGGGTGTAGTGTACCCCCCCCCCCCCCCCCCCAAGTATGCATGGTGCATGTGAATGATGATCTAGCCAATCCCCTGTTGACACCTGTAGATGCCACCTGTGACTAATGATGACACAATATTCCCTCACGTGAGGGGGTGATATGTTATAACGGTCTTCCATGTGCCGTATGAGCCTCACACACACTTTTCCACGCGTCTCCCAAACCACGCGCAGTGATGATGTCACCATCGGCCTGTGATATGAGTCCAAGGGCAAAGTTCCTTCTGGTAGTGAGTCTGGCCTAATTTAGGCCTCGTATTGTCATACCCTCGGAGGGTCGTCCAGACCATGATGAGGGGTCGGCCCCTTGGAGGGTCGTTTGGGCCTGATGAGGGGTCAGCCCCTTGAAGGGTCATCTGGACCTGGAGGAGGGTCGGTCCTTTGGAGGGTCGTCTGGGCCTGACGAGAGGTCGGCCCCTTGAAGGGTCATCTGGACCCGGTGAGAGGTCGTCCCCTTGAAGGGTTGTCTGGAACTGGTGGAGGGTCATCCCCTTGAAGGGTCGTCTGGGCCTGATGGAGGGTTGACCCCTTGAAGGGTAGTCTGGACCTAGTGGAGGGTCGGGCCCATTAAGGGTCGTTTGGGCCTGATGAGGGGTCGTATCAGTGGAGGGCGCCCTCGACCTCGCCGAGGGTATATATGGGTATATTAATCACCCCCAAGACCTTAGCCATAGATGTTGTTGAGATGGATGAGGGATAGTGTTGCAGATGAGATGAGTGTATGATCAGTTAGGTGAGTGACACCTGTCAAGATGATGTGACACCTAGGCAGATATCCATTGTCGTTTCAGTTTCCTAGGCATGGATGCTGCATACTTTGCTTGGGACTTTGTGCCCTAATGATGCCCTCCTCGTGGGATGTGTTCTGCCTTAGTTAATGAGCCCACTCATTAGCAAGGTATTTAAATAATTTTTTGAAGTTTATTCCTCTTCTTCGCGCCTGAACTCTCTCTCTCTATTCTCTCACCAGCTCCATTGCCATTTTTGCAACTTCATCATTTCGAGCTTTGGCAGTCTCGCTTGTTCTTTATCAGGTAATCCCTCTACCCTAGTGCCCTCTTTATATTCCATTACTTTTTACACTTCGACTGTTTTAGGCCTGTAGGGATGGATTTTTCTTTGGCTGTTTCATAACTTTCCGGCGTTCTTCTTCGGTGACTTGTTCTTGAGTGTTCTTGGTTAAAACCCTTGCTTTCCTTAGTTTTAATCCAAAAGTCCATTTTGGTCAACTGCGAACTTGTTTGTAATTAGGCTAGCCAAATTCTTTTAAGTGTAGGGTCTTCCCCTTAATGCTTAGGAGGCTTTACAATTTAGTTGAGGAATTCCCATCCCTGAGAGAGAAGTTCTTTATAGAGATCAGACGAGTAGAGGAAGAGGAGGAGAGAAGACGAGGAGCCGACCCTAATTGGGTACGACCCATTTTTCCCATTCCATTAGCCACTATTATACCATCTGAGTTCGGTGGGTCATCTTATCGTCCAGCCGAGAGTCATTCATATGAAGGAGAGATGGATGAGAGAGCATCGTCACCAACAGGCGCTGGGCCTTCTGGTAGGAGAGAGACGGCTGATCTTAGCCCAGGCTGAGAGGCCGAGGGGGTGGTCCCTTCCGAGGCTGTTCCTATTACCACTTTATCCCCTCATGCCTTCCAGATGGCCTTTCCTGGTGGACCTCCGACAGGTGATGAGGCCGAGGGAGAGGGGACCGAGGATGATGGTGACGATTCAGATGTTGACCCAGTTGACACCTCCCACACCTCAGCTTATGTTTACACCGTTAAGAATCGCGACCTCTTGCTGTGGAGGCATACATTTGGTGTTCCCCCAACATAAGTATGAGGGTTCCCTCTGAGCCTGAGAAAGTCTTCGAGGGTGACGAGGGAGAGATCGATGTATATGAACAGATGTTAAAGGTCAACGTTAGGTTCCCTCTGCACCCTGCCATAGTCAATATATTATCAGCCCTCGGCGTTGCCCCTTCTCAACTTCCTCCCAACTCCTAGAGGACTATCCTCGGCTATGTCTCCTTATGGAAGAATTCCTTCACTGGTGAGCCTTCAGCCGATGTGTTATTGGCTTGTTATAATATCACTTCCTCATCCAAACGGCCTAAGTACTATCATCTGGGAGCGAGGAAGTTTGATAAAAAACTTCTCCACGTGGCACAATCCTCTAACCACGACTGGAAGGAGAGATTTTTCTTCATATTTGGGGAATGGTAATTTTCTGCCGAGGCTCAGCCTTTGGACGACGGTGCGAGGGTTCCAAGGAGATGGTCTAACCCCTCTATGAAGGCTAGGTCAGACCCCAAACTTAGTCTGAAAGAAAAGGACATAGTCGAGTATCTGAGAGAATGAGGGAAAGAGGGTGAACTTGCAAAGTTTGAAGATTTGATGACCCCTAAGCTCCTCAAAGAAGCTGGTCTGAGGGTCGGCCCCTTGACAGAGCTATGTGAGTTATTATTATTTTTTGCTCAATCTTTGATTTTTTTCAAGTGCTTCATCTTTGCCACTGTATTTTTTTGACGTGTCGTCTCCTTTTCAGGTCGTCCTGAAGGTATCTCTGACCATCTTTGGGAAATGACTGCCTTGAGCTTACTGTCTGGTCTAGGCAAGAAGAAGGGCAAGGAGCCTCAGCAGACTCCGAGGAAGTCAAAGGCCGTAGGGCCAACACCTGTTGAACCATCTTCCGAAAGCCACAAAAGAAAGGGTCCAGAAGTTCCTACTGACCCTCAGCTAGATTCTAGGATGAGGGCGAGGGTGGAGCCGTCTGAGGGGGTTGGCTCCTCTTCCAACATGGGGGCCTTTTGGTCCCAACACTTAACATTCTTGAAGGCTGAGTCTTCTTCCCTGATAGCCAATCTGAGGGCGGCCAAAGCTTCTATGTTCTCTTCCCCCTCGGATGACGACTATGATTTCTTATCGAAGATGCCTCCAGCTAAGGTGTATGACTATGGTCTGCACACTCTGGCCCAGGTATTCATTTTTATATCGTTTCTTTAGATGAATTTTTCACTAACTGTTTCCTCGGCCTCTTAACAAGTGTCTTTTTCTGTGCAGTCTATTTGTGCCTTCACGTCTGCTACCAAGTGGATGGCTGAGAACAAATAAAAATTTCATGATGCTGATAAGGCCATTCAGCACGAGGCTGACCTGCAGATCGAGCTCGAGACTGCAAGGTCCGAGTTAGAGAGTTCCAGGACCAAACATGCAAGGGTCTTGGACGAGCTGATAAAGTAGTATGATGTTGATCTGAAGGCTAGGGATGATCTCTTTAAGACGAAGGAAGAGGCCCTGACTGCCCAATTCAAGAGTGATCTAGCCGAGGCCATGAAGAAGGCAGAGGCCGATGCTATGGAGGCCTACAAACTCTCAGACGAGTTTCAAGGCTCGGTCTTGAATACTTGGAGAGGGGAATTAGGACGGCATGTCGGTGGGTCATTCTTAAGTTTGTTGATGCAGTATCGTCTGTCCGCCCTTCTCTGGAGGCAGTTCAACTGGATGATCCCCTCATTACTGAAGCCTTAGCTTAAGTGGAATCTCAACATGTAGAAGGGACAGGCACGTCTGAGGCTTGGCATGTCTTGGTCATAGAGGATACTCTCGTAGATATTGAGGCCTTGCCCTCGTATGCCGCTCAATAGGGTGGCTATTTGTAGCCAATACCCTCTTCATGTATCACATTTTTGTACCTTACTTTTATTGGACAAACATTAATATTTTGTAATATGATGCCTCTTTCTGTCTTCCATACTTGTCTCTTGTATGATTTGCATTGTGATGTTTTTGGATTAACAATATCACTAGCCCCTCCCTCGTCTTTCTTGAGGGTAAATGAGGGGTTGTCCTCGCCATTTCCCCTCATCATAGCCGAGGGTGGTTTTTTACCAACTTAATGGTTTTAAATTTCAAGTCCTCCCTCGTCTTTCTTGAGGGTAAATGAGGGGTCGTCCCAACCATTTTCCCTCATCATAGCCGAGAATGGTTTTTCACCAACTCAATGGTTTTAGATTTTAAGTCCTCCCTCATCTTTCTTAAGGGTAAATGAGGGGTCGTCCCCACCATTTGCCCTTATCATAGCCGAGGGTGTTTTTTTTACCAACTTAATGGTTTTAAATTTCAAGTCCTCCCTTATCTTTCTTGAGGGTAAATGAGGGGTCATCCCCACCATTTGCCCTCATCATAGTCGAGGGTGGTTTTTCACCAACTCAATGGTTTCAGATTTCAAGTCCTCCCTCGTCTTTTTTTAGGGTAAATGAGGGGTCATCCCCACCATTTGCCCTCATCATAGCCAAGGTTGGTTTTTCACCAACTTAATGGTTTTAAATTTCAAGTCCTCCCTCGTCTTTCTTGAGGGTAAATGAGGGGTCGTCGCCACCATTTGCCCTCATCATAGCCGAGGGTGGTTTTTCACCAACTCAATGGTTTTAGATTTCAAGTCCTCCCTCGTCTTTCTTGAGGGTAAATGAGGGGTCGTCCCCACCATTTGCCCTCATCATAGCCGAGGGTTGTTTTTTACCAACTTAATGGTTTTAAATTTCAAGTCCTCCCTCGTCTTTCTTGAGGGTAAATGAGGGGTCATCCCCACCATTTGCCCTCATCATAGCCGAGGGTGGTTTTTCAACAACTCAATGGTTTTAGATTTCAAGTCCTCCCTCGTCTTTCTTGAGGGTAAATGAGGGGTCGTCCCCACCATTTGCCCTCACCATAGCCGAGGGTGGTTTTTTACCAACTTAATGGTTTTAAATTCCAAGTCCTCCCTCATCTTGAGGGTAAATGAGGGGTCGTCCCCACCATTTGTCCTCATCATAGCCGAGGGTGGTTTTTCACCAACTCAATGGTTTTAGATGCAAGTTCTCCCTCATCTTTCTTAAGGGTAAATGAGGGGTCGTCCCCACCATTTGCCCTCATCATAGCTGGGGGTGGTTTTTTACCAGCTTAATGGTTTTAAATTTCAAGTCCTCCCTCGTCTTTCTTGAGGGTAAATGAGGGGTCGTCCCCACCATTTGCCCTCATCATAGTCGAAGGTGTTTTTTTTACCAACTTAATGGTTTTAAATTTCAAGTCCCCCCTCGTCTTTCTTGAGGGTAAATGAGGGATCGTCCACACCATTTGCCCTCATCATAGCCGAGGGTGGTCCTAACGAGTATCACCCCAATCACACTAGGATTAATCAAACACAGAATGAGGGACCAATGTGACATGCTCATTAACATTCCAAGTGTTCTGTTTGAGCAACACCTTCATTACAACTGTAGTCCGATAGGACTTTACAAAACTATTGATAGTATTTCTTCAAATAATCTGCATTCCAGGGGTTGAAAAAGGGTTCCCCTTCCAGGTTTTCTAGTCTATAGGTTCCGGGGACAACTTCATCAATGACCCTATATGGGCCATGCCAATTTGGGTGGAGCTTGTTGGACTTCTGCCAAGTCTTTTTGAGGACTAAGTCGCCCACCGCAATTGGACTCTGCTTCACCCTCTGGTTGTAAAACCTTACAGTCCTCTGCTGGTAGGCGGCTTGCCTTATCTCGGCGTCTTCTCTCCTTTCCTCAATCAAGTCTAAGTCAAGTCTCCTCTCTTCCATATTTCTCTGGGGGTCATACATTTGGACCCTGTGAGTAGGAAACTGAAACTCGGTGGGGATGACATCTTCTGAGCCATAAGCTAGCATGAACGGGGTTTCTCGGGTAGAGGTCTTTGCCCATCGTCCTGTAGGCCCACAGTACAGCATATAACTCCTCCACCCATCTTCCTTTTGCCTCCTCATGTCTCTTCTTGATACCGTCTAGGATTGTCCTGTTTGTAACTTCCGTTTGCCCATTAGCCTGAGGTCGTCCTGGGGTAGAGAAGAATTATTTGATACTCACCCTTTCACAGTACTTCTCTAGAGATGCATTCTTGAATTGAGTCTTGTTATCTGAGATGAGGGTGTTGGGGAGACCATATTTGCATATAATATTTTTCCAGATGAACTGGAAGGTCTTCTGCTCGGTAATCGTGACCATCGGCTCTGCCTCCACCCATTTTGAAAAATAATCAATTGCCACGATGAGGAACCGATAGTTGTTGATGGCCCTAGTCAAGGGCCTACTAGGTCGATCCCCCACACTGCAAATGGCCATGGGGATGTAATGGAGGTAAGAGGCTGATGGGGCTGGTGAGGGATGGTGGCAAATCTTTGACATTTATCACACTTTTTTACATATGTTATGGCATCTTTCCCCAAGGTCGGCCACCAGTACCCCTGGGTGACCACCCTCTTCGCCAAGGACCTGCCCCCAATGTGGCTTGAACACGCCCCCTCATGCACGTCTTGCAAAATGCGGGGGATTTCAGATGGGTGCATACACCTATGCAAGGGGAGGAAAAACCCCTTTTTGTACAAGGTATCTCCGATGACAGTGAATTTCGCAGCTCTGTATCTTAACTTCTTCCTTTCTTTCCTTGCTTCTGGCATCTCCCCGTCTTTAATGTATCTGATCAGAGGGTCCATCCATGAAGCTTCCTTAGAAATATTCAAGCAAGTGCCAAGTGTTCCCTCAGCATCTTCAATAGTTGGTCGAAGAAAAATTTCCACTGGGACTGTCCTCCTGATATCTGTCCTAGTTGTCGAGGCCAACCTAGCAAGTGCATCAACTCGACCATTATCAAGCCGAGGTATCCTCTTCAATTTTACTTCTCTGAAGCTCTTCAATAGTGACCTCACTTTTTCAAGGTACTTGGCCATCCGCTCATCCTTGGCCTCGTAGGCTCCTAGTATCTGATTCACTACTAGCCTTGAATCACTATGGACCAAAATATAGCCGACACTAAGAGACTTAGCCAAGAAGAGTCATGTTATCAAGGCCTCATATTCGGACTCATTGTTCGAGGCTTTGAAGTTGAACCTCAGGGCGTACACAATGTCTGTGCCATCGGGTGCTGATACTATTTGTCCAGATCCACATCCGTTGTCACAGGAGGACCTGTCGATGAAGAGGATCCACACAGTCTCTTCTGAAAAAATTTCCTCGGTGAGGGACCCCTGTCTAAAGAGATATCTTCCCTCTTCGTTTTCGGCCACTTTTCCTCTAGCGGTGCTTGTCTCAGCCTTATCTGCGAGTGTATCGGTGAGTCTGCCTTGTAGGGTATCTATCTTCCCGAGGCTCTCATCTTCAGCTTCATCATCTTCCCAAGTAAATTCAACCACAAAATCTGCCAATGCTTACCCCTTAATGGCCATCCTAGGTTGATACACAATATCAAACTCCCCCAGTTCTATAGCCCAGGCCATTAGTCTCCCTGATTTTTCCGGATTGTACAAACCTGCCTAATAGGAGAGTCAGTGAGGATGACCATTGTATGGGACAGGAAGTATGGCTTCATCTTTCTTGATGCATGGATCAAGGCATAGGATAACTTCTCCATCCTTGGCTATCTTTGCTCTGCCCCATGGAGTGCCTTACTATTAATGCATAGACTTCTGTACCCCGTCTTCGTCTCTGACGATTGCTGCGCTAATGGCTGATTCTGAGATAGCTAGGTACACATGCAGTTGTTCACCCTGTACTAGTCGTGACAACAGCAAAGGAGACCATTGGTATGACTTTAACTCCTTGAAAGCCTCATCACACTCTTCACTCCATTCAAAGGCCTTTCTGAGAATTTTGAATAATGGTAAACACTTGTCTGTGGCTTTAGACACGAACCGATTCAAAGCATCCACTCGCCCCGTGAGCCTCTGAACTTCTTTAATGGTCTTGGGGGTTTTCATTTCTAGGAGGCCCTTTATTTTCTCAGGATTGGCCTCAATGCCTCTTTGATTCACAATGAACCCCAAGAATATCCCTGCTCCAACCCCGAAGACACACTTGGTCGGGTTGAGCTTCATCCAATACTTATCCATCGTATTAAAGGTCCTTTTAAGGTCGACCACATGATCCTCTGCTTTCAACCTCTTAGTCAACATGTAATCTACATAGACCTCCATAGACTTCCCAATTTGGTCTTCAAACATTTTATTTACAAGGCGCTGATACGTTACCCCTACATTCTTCAGGCCAAAGGGAATGACCTTGTAACAGTATGTCCCCTTGTCAGTAATAAAAGCAATTTTCTCCGAGTCCCCAGTGCTCATAAATATCTGGTTGTACCCTGAGTAGGCATCCATAAAACTCGTTAGTTCATGGCCTGCGGTAGCGTCTACCATCTGATTAATGCGGGGGAGAGGGAAGTTATTTTTAGGACAATGCTTATTGAGGTTGGTGAAGTCTACACACATTCTCCATTTCTCATTGGCTTTTGGGATAATGACTGCGTTGGACAGCCATTCGGGATAGATGACCTCTCGAATAAACTCAACATCTTCTAACTTCTTGACCTCGTCCCTTATGACCTCATATTTTTCTCGAGAGTAAATTCTCCTCTTCTGCTTTACTGGCTTTGCACCCTCTACCACGTTGAGCTTGTGGCACATGATTTCGAGGTCAATCCCCAGTATATCTGCATGACTCCATGCAAAGATGCTATGTCTTCTCCTCAACAGCTTGATGAGGTCTTCCTTAATGTTTAAGTTCAGAGTCTTGCCGACTTGGACAGTTTTTTTTGACTCATCCTCATTGAGGATGATGGATTCTACCTCTTCCGCAGCTTCTCCTTTCTTCAACTTTGTCTCGTCCATGGGGTCGAGGGTATCAATATTTTAAGTGGTTATTGCCTTCTTGTGTGCCTCTCTTTCTTCGACGGAGTTGAAATAACATTTATGTGCTATTATTTGGTCTCCCTGAACTTCCCCTACCCCATAAGGGGTTGGGAATTTAATCATCTGATGGACCGTAGACGACACAGCTTCAAACCCCTTAAGGGCTACTCGCCCCAGTATAATGTTGTAGGCCGAGAAGACATGTTCATCCATCACAAAGAAGCTGACCTTCTTGATGAGCCATCTCATCCACTCATCCCCCATCCTGACATCGGCCTCATACACTCCAAGGGGATGAACATTTTCTCCACTGAACCCAATCAATGGGTGATGGTATGGGATGAGTCTATCACGGCTGAGACCTAAAGATTTTAAGCACGGTCAAAACATCACATCTGTAGAGCTTCCCCCATCTACCAAGATCCTCGGCACCTCGCATCCGTGCACCATAGTAGTGATGACGAGAGGGTCATCATGTGGGGCTAAGAGGCCTTTAAACTCCATTCTTGAGAACCCCACTATCAGAGTATCCATATCGACCTTCTTCCTCTTTTTTGACTTTGCCTCAACAGAGATTGAATGTAAAGATTTTGTCAGTGCCTTGGCTTCAGTTACATGGGCCTTCCTGTCGGCCACCTCTGACCCTCCTCCTACTAGGCCCCTGAAGATCATTTCCACACCGAACGAGATCATATTAAGTCTCTTGACAGGTTCGTGGTCGTCTCTCAGAGGGAGGTCAGGGTCGTCCTCATCATCAGAAGGGTCATCCCCTCTTTTTGGAGGACCTTCTCTACATGCATCACCTCTCTTCTTTATGGGGTTGTCCCCTCGGCCCCTCTTGAAGGCATTCTTATCAACGTACTTCCTTAGCTTCCCTTATTTTAACATTTTTTCAATCTCATCTTTCAGAGCAAAGCATTTTCCTGTCACGTGGCCATGGTCTTGGTGAAATTCACACCACATGTTTTTGTTCCTCTTGTTGGGGGATTCCCTCAACTTCTCAAGCCACTTCAGGGACCAGTCACTCTTTATCTCATTGAGAATATGTTCACAGCTAACCGTTAGAGGTGTGTAATCAGCGAACTTATCGTCCGTAGACCTCTTCTTCCCCTCTTTGTTCTTCTTCCTTTTTCATCTTCGTATTTTGCGGCCATCGCCTCTTCGGCGCTCATCACCTTTCCTACTGTTGACAGCAATTCATCCATTATCTTCGGAGGGTCTTCATCAAGCTTCCATAGCATCTTCCCCTTCTGGAGTCCTCCAATGAGGGCGGTCATGGCTATGATCTCCTCATAGTCTTCCACCTCTAACTTTTCTTTGTTGAATCTGGCTATGTAGTCTCTTAGACTCTCGTTCTTCCCCTTCTTAACATAGAGAAGGTGTGTGGTCTTCTTCTGTGGCCTCACCCCAAAGCAAAAGTTGTGGATAAACCTATCTGCCAATTGCTTAAAGCTTTTAATGGAGTTTTTTGGAAGAGACATATACCAGACATGTGCAGCTCCAGTGAGAGTGCCAGAAAAGGCACGACACCTCATCTTATCTGAGATAGAGTATATGTCCGCCGTCGATTGATACATCTCAATATGATGGACAGGGTTTGTACTCCCGTCATACCTTGGGGTGACCACACATGGCTTAAACTTTGATGGTGTTGGGAAGTTCACTATCTTCACCACAAAGGGTGAGCCTATGGAGTATCCTCTCTAAAGAGGGTCCCGGCTCTTCAGAATATCACCGATCTTATCCTCCAGTCGCTGGATCGAGTCATTCCAGGGCCTCGTAGGGTCGGCTTGGCCGATGTAATCCCATGCCACCTCTTGAAGGTGGACGGAGGATTCTACTGCGGCAGGCCTGTGTCGGTTGTTTACTTCCCCCTCACCATCGTCCCGTCTTAAGGGTCGGCCCCCATGGGGTCGGCTATCTGCTGCCTCCCTTCTGGACCTCGCAGCACTCCTTGATCTAGACAATTTTTCCCGCATGTCATTTACTAGGCCCAAACTCTCAAAGGCCGACCCCCTGCTCAAGCGATCAAAAGCAGAGCCTCTCGGGCGATCGTCAGGATTTTGCCTCCCACACTTCCCTCTGCTCTCTTGTAGAGGTCGTACAGTATTGTTGGAGACCTCATACGGCTCCCAGCATTCTATGGGGACCTCCTCTCCCTCCAGATCATCATACCTGTCCTCAGGGCAAGGGTTTCCTTGCCTCCCCAGACGTAGACGTCAGGGGTTATCAACATCCCTCCGCAGCTATGGGGGTGGCAAGTCTTTGCGTGGTGCCTAGGGTGGTCCCTTGGCCTCATGCTGCCCCGGAGACGCTGCCGGAGCAATTATCTCAGGTGAGACTCTTGGTGGTCTTATTATGTTCTGGCTTAGAGCTGTGAACTGCTCCTGCATGATCCGTTGGCTTACTGCCAGAGAGTTCAAGGCTGCCGCCACATTATCCATCTCAGACTGAGGTGGCGGCTGACTGGAACTGGGTCCTACTCCACTATCCGATGGAGGAAGTGGTGGTGGTGGCATCTCCGGTGCCACGTGTTTGAGCTATGAAGAGTTGAACTGAAGAAAAGACTGGTGAGCTTAAGAACCTTAATGGGTCTCTTTTAATGGTGAAACATCTCCTCACAGGGGGAGAACTGGTTCACCACCAGAGTACCCAGTGAGGTCAAGCTGTACAAAGGAAAAGATGTCTTCTCGTTCCCACAGACGGCGCCAAACTGATGATGCTTAGATTCAGCACCACCAGATAAGTGATGATGAGCTCAAACAGTAGTAACCATGGCAACCATGGAGATATGTATGTATAAGTATATTGAAGTAAGAGGAATAAGACAATGATGTATAGTGGTTTAGCCAATTAGGCCTGCATCCACTGTGAGTGTGTGATCCACTAAGTATGGGCAATAATGGCCTTGGATACAATGCACATAAGCTCCCTTTCTCTCTCTAGCGTGTGTCTAAGCAGAGTTTTAACTAGGGTTAAAATTATAGATACTTTTGTAGGGTTGTAGGTGACAAGTATATATAGGTCTTGGGGGGTGTAGTGTGCCCCTCCCCCCCCCCCCCCCCCCAAGTATGCATGGTGCATGTGAATGATGATCTAGCCAATCCCCTCTTAACACCTGTAGATGCCACCTCTGACTAATGATGGCATAATATTCCCTCACGTGAGGGGGTGATATTGTTATAACGGTCTTCCACATGCCATGTGAGCCTCACGCACACTGTTCCACGCATCTCCCAAACCATGTGCTGCAATGATGTCACCCTCGGCCTGTGATATGAGGCCGAGGGCAAAGTTCCTTCTGGTAGTGAGTCGGGCCTAATTTAGACCTAGTACTATCGTACCCTCGGAAGGTCGTCCGGACCATGATGAGTGGTCGGCCCCTTGGAGGGTCGTCTGGGCCTGATGAGGGGTCAGCCCCTTGAAGGGTCGTCTGGACCTGGCGGAGGGTCGATCCTTTGGAGGGTCGTCTGGGCATGACGAGGGGTCGGCCCCTTGAAGGGTCATTTGGACCTGTCGAGGGGTCGTCCCCTTGAAGGGTCGTCAGGACCTGGTGGAGGGTCGGCCCCTTGAAGGGTCGTCTGGGCCTGATAGAGGGCTGGCCCCTTGAAGGGTCGTCTGGACCTGGTGGAGGGTCGGCCCCTTAAAGGGTCGTCTGGGACTGATGAGGGATCATCTCGGTGGAGGGTGCCCTCGGCCTGGCCGAGGGTATATATGGTTATATCACTATCTCTTATTATTTCTTCATGGTGAACTTGGTTGGCACCCTGACATGAAACTGTGGGATGTGGAACTTTGTACTGAAAAGGAAACATGTTTGACTCAAATGAATTATTCTTGTTATCGAATGTTTCAACACTACTCAGAGTACTCCACGATACACAGAGGTGGGAAATTGTTTCAAGAGTTCATTGTCGATGGTTGGGCTTCAACTGAGCAAAGCCGTTTGACGTACCACCGACTAAATCAAGGAAAACTTCGAGCGGAATTGTACAAAGATCTCACTAATGGTATGTCCAGCGGGTTACAACCGGGTCAAATTGGCAAAAGAATGATTTTTCCATCTTTTTTTTACCAGGAGCGCGAGAAAAATGTTTGAAATTTATCAAGATTCTATGCCAATTACGCGTTTTAATCATCACCCGGATGTTTTTCTCACAAGGACGACAAACCCTAAATGGCCAGAGATCACAAAGGAACTCCTTCCTTTTCAAAATGCCTTCCTTCGCCCAGACTTGGTGGCACGTGTGTTTGAACTGAAGAGGAAGGATTTAATGAAGGATATTGAGAATAATCATATATTCGGCAAAAAAGTGGCACATGTCTTCACGATTGAATTTCAAAAGCGAGGTTTACCTTACATGCGCTTTAATTTTTCTTGATGGTCCTGACAAGATTAAAACACCTGCACAAGTTGATAAGATTGTTTCTGCAGAGTTTCCTAACAGAGATGAAAATCCAGCCCTTTTTTAAACAATTTCGGGTTGTATGGTCCATGGACCTTGCGGCTTGCAATCTCCTCATGCTCCGTGCATGGAAAATGGTAAATGCACAAAGAAATATCCTCGGGATTTCTCACAGTCGACCACTATGGATAACGATGGGTATCCAATTTATCGTCGTATAAATGATGGTTGTGTCTATACTATGGCAAATGGAAAACATGTTGATAATCGAGATGTTGTGCCGTATAATCCTCATCTTTCCAGTATGTTCAATTGCCACATTAATGTTGAAGTTTGTTCAGGGTTGAGATGCGTCAAGTACATTAATAAGTATATCTATAAAGGACATGATCGCACTACTATGGTATTGGGAGGTGGTGATGAAATCCAATAGTACTTGGATGCTAGGTACATTCCCCCCCCTCCCCCCCCCCCTCCCCCCCCGAGGAAGCTGTAATAGCCCGTATTTTTATGCTATATTAATTTGGGGATTTATTAAATTTTATGTGAATTAATTATTTAATAAAAATTTGGAAATTAATTATGTTATAATTATTAACGTGACGAGAGTTAGTAATTATGGAAACTTTATTGAATATTACTAATGAGCAAAGTAATATACAATATTGGTTATATTGAATGTCACGAGTGAACAAAATGACAATTTTGGAAATTTGAGTCGGGACGCGCCCGTGTCGCGTCGGCACTAAATAGTGATAAATAAAAGTGAATATTTTATAAGTTGTTCGTACGCGTCCTGAAGGGTCGAGATAGTCAGAAAAGTGTACCCGGGGGTTTAGTTTGGGTCTCGGGGCGTTTTTAGGCCTAATTAGTACCCCGGGAGGGCATTTTGGACATTTCACATTTTTGGGTGATTAAACCTACGAAAATTAAAGGGGTTATATTAGATGTCTGGGTTATCATTTAGGGTTAGAAAACTCAAAACTCTAGAACGGCCATTGGAGAAGAAAGGAGAGAGCTCTCAAGGAAATTCAAGGCCAAAAAGTTATCCGTTTGCACCGCCGCCACCGCCAACGCGTAGATCGCGAGATGGGGAACACAACCATACCAAATTTGGCACCAAACCAGAACACTGAAAATACCAGGCAAGTGTTTATCTTGCTTATTTCGTTGATGCATCTTTCATATTAGTTTAGGAGTAATTATAATGAGTTTTTATGAAAGGAAACCAAAGATATGAGATAGGAAATCGCATGTAGTGATGGATAAATTGTTATTATGGAAACCCTTTAACATGTAGAGGATTAAACCATGAATTTATGAGGTTGTAAATGAAGAAAATTCTGGAAAAGATGGATTAGAACCATATTAATGAAATTTTAGGGTTCTTGAGGTTTTATATGAATTTGGGCTTGTTAATCCATGTTTAATAATAGAAATCTACATGCTTTACATTGGAATTTCATAATATGATGATATAATGTTAGTAGTATTAATTTTGGGTCGATTGGGTATGAAAAATATGGAATTGGTGAAGGTTAGAAGATGAAACCCGTAACTGCAAATCTGCAGATTTCGCACACCTGCTTGATCGATCGATCGAGCCCAGAGCTTCGATTGATCGAAGGCTCGATCGATCGAGCCCCAGACCTCGATCGATCGACCCCTCCTGGCAGATTCCTATTCCCCTTTTTAAATTAGTTAAATTCAATTTATTGTGAAATAATTCTTGGACATCCTTAATAATATGTTTTGGGAGATAGGGAAAACCAGTAGGACATATGAATAAGTTTGGGACTTTTAATATGAGACGAGAATTGTATTTTTGGGATAATTACATAAGGGACGATGAAATCTTGTATTAAAGGGAGAGATTACATAAAAATGATTACGACGGAAAATAGATGAATTGCTACTGAATTTATACTTGGGAGAAGAGAGTCCATGAGTGTTACGTAGTAAGTTGGAATAATACCTCGAATTAAAGTTAAAAACGAATCGTTAAGCGTGATACTAATAATGTGAAAATAAGGATAATGTCGTAACTATGGGGTCGAGATATACCTAATATTGATATGGTAATATTAGTATAGTTATATGATTGTGTATGCATATACTATCTATGTGTGAAAACATACCCACGCTGCTTGCTATCCCTGACGTTATCGCGCTGTGACGATCTTATCCTGTGTTGCCTTATGGGGGATATTGATTCGTACCCTAGGAGATAGATATCCTTGGTACAGGCTATCGGAATGATAGTTCAGACGGTCCTAAGAGACGCGGGTATGTGCTTTCCTCTTAGAGACTTGGAATCTATGCTTCGCCTCAATATTGTTTGTGTATCTGATAATACAATTCGAGAGTGATTCCGAATTTGTATTCCCCTTAATACGAGTGATACGGGGTTTGGATAGTAGAGTATGCCTGCACCATAGTTTTATTTGGGGTGCTGTTATAATATAATATTATACGAGTAGTTAATATATATATATGAAATTCTGAAATTTGGAACTGCCTACTGTGATTTGGTAAGTAGGACATGGTTGATGACTCAAATTGTAAATACTTGTTTTGAGAAAGTATAATATGACACTGGAAAACTTTATTGATTAATAAAGTTAAAATGAGAACTTTGATTAAAAATTGAAATCTTACTTTGTAAACAATGGTGTTGTTCAGATTTAAATCTTGCGAATAACCTAAGATAAGATAAATCGTTGGGGGAGATTAGTGCGATATATGATATATAATCCGTTGGGAAGGTTAGTACGATAGGTGTGCACATTAGAAGAGAGGTGATAATTTCTCAAGAGAATGTCGCACTAATATGTTGTTGCATTGGCCTGTAATCAATTTAAATACTTGCTAAACAAATTTTTAAATCATACACTATCGCGCTCTGAACCGTTTCTATTTTTCTCTCTCTTTTGTATGTATATGTATATATTACAGGTGCCCAGCCATAGGGGCGTCTTGCTTAGGATCCCTTGGAAGAAACGTGCTGCAGCTTAGGTGGGAGTTGCAGGCCACTTGCTTAGACGATTTCATTTACTTGATTCCACTCCTATCATTCTCAGATATTAGGGCATGTGTCGCCCTTTCCACTATTTATCTGTTTTATTGGGACATTTGTATTTCAGTTATTTCTAGTACTGTTACTATGGGATTTATTTCAGTATGAATGTTTTACTTTAAATTTAAATTTGGTATTTCGGATGTTTAAATTAATTAGTTCATGTTACAGGATATTTGTGGTATGATTCTTGCGTATTGGAAATGTTGTTAATAAGTAAATAAATAATTTTTCTTTAAAAATAAAATTTGGAAAGTTATGTTATGAAAAGGGTTTTGACACTTTAGCTTAATTAATTAGGTTGTTTAAATTGGAAAAGTTAATTTTCAACAGTGATGTTGAGAATGAACCAACTGTTCACCTTGAATTAATTTAATAAAGGAGTGATCGCCCAGTATTTAATTAGGCAGGGTGTCACAGAAGCTTGGAGAACATTGGGTAATCCAATGCATGCATAAAAACCATCTGTTACCCGATTGGAACTTCACCTACCTGGAATGCATCATGTTTTGTTCAATCCAGATGAGTCGATGGATGAAATAGTGCGTCGGGCTTCGACTCAACGATCTTCTTTGATGGAATTTTTTGAATATTGTGCATCGAATGAATCCGCCCGTGCTTTCACTTATCAAGATTTCCCCCAACACTTTGTTTGGCATAAAATAACAAATACTTGGGCTCCAAGGTCACATACATCACCTTTTGCAATTGGTAGAATGTACTTTTCGAGCCCAAATTTTGAAGAAAGGTTCTATTTGCATTTACTTCTAACCGTTGTAAAAGGTCCGCGTTTATTTGAGTGCTTACGAATGGTAAACAATGTCTTACACGATTCTTTCAAGTCCGCATGTGTTGCATTGGGACTTTTAGAAGATTATGATCATCGGTACAACGTTTGCAAGAGGCGTCGGTACTGCTTTATTATGGGAGCAGTACGCATCATGCATATGTGATGACCTTACTCACAAGCTGCGTACCTCATTTGGAGTTGCATCTCCAACAGATTCTAAAATCAACGACTATGGATTTTATCTTCTGAATAACTTGCTCTAGGAAACAGGAAAATCTTTGTCTGATTATCCACCCATGCCAATCCCTATAAAAAATTGGAGCACTACGGGAGAGAATAGGCTAATATGGGAACATTGAAAACTTCAGCGAGATACCAATAAAGCTATTGTGCATTCTAACGTAGAACGTCCTAATCCGGGGCATCGAAGGGCTTTTATTGCAATTACGACTTCCGTATTAGAGGCTAAAGGAACAACTTTATTTTTGAATGGCGGAGCGGGTACGGGCAAGACGTTTTTATACAATACAATTTCGCTCTATTGTCGAGGTCGCGAGAACATAGTGATTATCGTTGCTTCTTAGGGTATTGCTTCATTACTATTGGTTGGTGGTCGTACTACTCATTCTACGTTTTGTATTCCCCTTGACATTCTTGAAAATTCAAATTGTGGGTTTACAAAGTAATCGATTCAGGCGGAGTTGTTTAAATTAGCCAAGCTTATAATTTTGGATGAAGTGCCAATGCAACATCGATTCTGCGTTGAGCCTATTGACCGTACTTTGCGAGATATACTAGATAATAAGAAGCCTTTTGCAGGAATTACAGCTGTTCTCGGTGGTGACTTTCGCCAAATCTTACTTGTAATACCCAAGACCGTTAGAGAGAAAATAATTGGAGCATCTTTACATCGATCAATGATGTGGAAAGATATTGATGTTCTTTCCTTGGAGTTGAACATGCGGCTCAATGGTACCAATTTTGAAACTTTACAATTTTTAAATTTCCTAAACGAGGTATTTCTGTTCCCAATTAATATCACATCTACATATAGATTATTTTTTAATTCTTTACTAAAGAATGTATATTTTTCAGATTGGGACAAACCCTGAGGAAACTGTCAGCATGCCATCGACATTACGTCGTTGTAAGAATGTTGAGGACTTAATAGGGGCCGTATATCCTTTGCTGAGCGTGGAGGGCACTGTTACATCTGCCTTCCTTAATGAAAGGACAATTCTCTCTACCCGAAATGACGATGTAAATGCCATTAATACTGCTGCACTCAATACATTCCCAGGCGATGCAGTTACGTATTTCGCTGCGGATAAAATGTGCCCCGATGTAACTAACCAAGGCATAACCAACCAATTTCCCACGGAGTTTTTAAATTCTCTTAACCCATCGGGGTTGCCACTTTTTAAGTTGGAACTCAAAGTTGGATGTCCCATAATGTTGTTACGAAATATTGGGCCCAAAGATGGACTTTGCAATGGAACTCGCTTAATAGTCACAAGGTGTGCGGAGCACGTTATCGAGGCCAAAATCCTAACGAGGGATAAATTTGGTACGACTGTATTCATTCCGAGAATATCCTTAACACCCTCCTCTGCTGAAATGCCCATAAAGATGAATCGCCGTCAATTTCCAATTAAGTTAGCTTACGCCATGACTATGA
The DNA here is from genome assembly GCA_949130495.1 of Sambucus nigra. NCBI lineage: Eukaryota > Viridiplantae > Streptophyta > Magnoliopsida > Dipsacales > Adoxaceae > Sambucus > Sambucus nigra. Next base: position 330,931,681 of record OX422222.1, read on the forward strand.
ATAAATTGTAGGGTTAATCAGTTAAATATGTTGGGGTTGACTTGCGAACACCCATATTCAGTCATGGCCAGATGTACGTCGCTTTATCACGTTGCACGAGCGCTAACCGCATCTCGATCCTCCTTCCAAATGACGAAGGAAATTCAACAACAAAAATCGTTTACCCGAAAGTTCTTTTATAATTACTTGATGAGTAACGAATCGATATATTGTTTGCTTCGAATCAATTGTCATTCCTTTATAAATTAGTGTTCTTTTTATGAATTTGATCTAATTTTTATTCTTATAATAGGGCAGCAGTTACCGCTCAAAGAAGCCCCTGTTCATCTGAATCAATCTTGCTAAGAGGTACATTACGCATCAATCATCATGTATGAACAAATATGTTCTATATATGCAGAAGTTGTATGCATATATGCAGCATAATGTATGTATATATGCAGCACATATGAATACTTATATATGCATATATGCATACAGTGATGGATAAGCAATCGAGTATTTATGGAACAAATCAGGTCTGAATTCAATTAGATCTTCCTTTTTCTATTTTGTTTTATTTCTGGATAGAGCATTTTTTGATCGAGCTTACTTATTTATCACTGTATACATATATCCATATATATGCATATATGCAGATATATGCATATCTGCAAGCTGCCAAGTGCAAAGTTTGCTAAAGTTTGCTAAAATCATAACTTCGCATCTCTAATTCCAAGACTTTAGTTTTATTCTCGATTTGCATCTTTTTTTTCAGTGGTCGATTTGCATCTTTTTTCAGTGGTCGATATGCTAAAATTTCATAGCTTTGACAGTTCTAATTTCATAACTTTGACATTTCAAATTTCATGAAAGTACTTGATGGAGGAGGTTTTTCTCTTTAATATCTTAAGTTGTAATTTTATCTTTAATATCTCAGGTTTTTGTATGAAATAGATGGAGCAGGGAGCTAAAATTTCGTAGCATAAGTTGATTCTGACCTCTGTCTTGGAACCTCTAAGGTACTCTCTCTACCTCACATTATCATATTGTGTATTCTATTTGCATTTGTTGTGATTGTTCATTTTATATTTCAACAGAGGAAGAAGGATTAAACATCTTGAAGCTAAAAGAAAGAGCACATCAAGGACAAACCCAACTACGCCATGGTAATTTCAGAGGTACATTTTTTCCATTTGTGTAGTCAATCTTCTTTAATAAAATTATGTTTTGCATTATTTGGAGTTTATGTTACGCTTCAATTCAATCTTATAACAAACAAGTGGATAATACATAATGGCTATAAGTATGATATCTACACATACAATCTTAGCTTGTGTTTTAGCCTTTGATTAAACTTAATGATACATATTTATAAGTCTCTAATTTTCAATGCCCTTAATATCAAACAATGTTGAGTATATTCTATTTTATAATGACAAGAACGATCATGAATATTAAAAGACACTCATAACAAAAAACTTCATATGGTGAAGAAACTCATATAAAATAGTAAGATTAACTAAAATTTGCCAAAAAAGGAAAAATTGAGTTAACACCATAGACTTAAAAAAAAATTCCCAAGAATCCAAATCTTTTGACGAAACTTTAATATCAATTTTCATTTAGGAGCAATAGGTCTTTAGATTGTTTCCCAAAAATGACCAAAATGGGTTTTGAGGCCCTAAACAAACTCGAATTGCCGAAGAACACTTCACATCACAACCAACGATCTTGGAAAATGATTGTTGGATGTTTTATGATCAGACTACTAAGTATCAAGTCAATCGAACATCGAAAATTTTGAAAAACGTTATACATCATTGAAAAAATTGTCCAAAGACACTATTTTAGTTCGAAAATCAAGAGTTTTAATAATTTTTCGATCAAAAACTGTTACTAATCATCAATGGTTTTCAGAAAGTCCGATTAACATAGAAGGATTATATAAATGGGATAGACATAATGAATATTTTATTTCTGTAATGAGGAAAAAAATACAAATTTATTAGTTAATTCCACCATCTTTAAAGCAGTTCTTTCAAACCGCTCGGTTCTGAATGAATAAATAAATTTGTCGAACGTATAAAAATGATCATCATGTAATATACAAAAATAGTATATTATAATTCTAGAAAGCTCAAAATTTCAGAAAGGTCTAGAATTTTATAGTTTCAAAGGTCTAAAAATCCATAATTCCAACGATCTAATTCCAAAGGTTCAAAAATCTAGAATTTGAAAAATAATTACATAATACCAGAATAAAAAAAATCCAGATTTCAAAAATAATTACAGAATTCCAGAATTTAAAAAAAAATCCAGATCCTAAACAAACACATTAGAGTAATATAAGATTAAATTATGAATACTATTAAAATATAAACGATAGCTCTGATACCACATGTAAAGTAATTCGATTTAAGATTAAATTTGGTCTTTAATATAATCTAAAATGATGAACATGAATTCCCAAGAAGTTCCTCTTAATACTATCACATAATCAGAATCGTAATTGTCTCCATTTCGAAAATGATGTAGAATGTTTTGAATTGATTTTGAAACTCTCCAATCACCATGTTGAATCGTCTTGATCCTTAATCAAATTCTCAAAATGTGTGAGAATTATCGATTTTGAAATTCTCTCTCTCCAAATAAAAGTTGTGTGTTATGAGTTATTCTAGATGGAGTAGAGGGCCTCCTGATATAGGTGAGAAAGGGCCGAAATTGACTTATCGTTTACCTGACCTTTCACCTTCCATCAAGGTTAAAGGAAACTAGTCCATAGTTTTTGTCACACGTTAAATGTATTTAGTCACTCTTATTATGGACCACATTAATAAAAAAAATTAAAATTCATTTTTCCTTTAGTTAGATAATTAAAAATGAAATATTCCAACAATATAACTTGGTGGTGGTCGTTGAATGAGGTCGTTTATTATTTTTCGTTCAATATTAACATAAGTTTGGGGTTTCCCACACCAATGGTTTCCTTTCTGATGAAAATTCTTGAGTTTGATAAGGCCAACATAGATAACGGAGGGGAAGGTAACCAAATCTAATCTTATATATACTATAAACGCAATACATTGTTTTAAAGACTCCTCCACGTGGCAAATCCTCCGCTTATTTGGCACATCTCCATTTAGTTTTTCCACTTCTCTCTCCATTTCTCCACTTCTCTCCCATTTTTCATTCGGGTAACAACTCAAACGACGGCATAAAAAACCAAATGAGCGTCAACATAAACGACTCAAGAATCTCAATCGATTATTATCTATTCCACTCATGTCATCTATTTCCCTCCCAAATATATCAAATATATATATAGCCACTTCCCTTCAACTATCTCTCTCCTCCATTTCCCAGATGTCGCCTCTAATCCATCATGGCCTTTGGTTTCCTCTTTTCGTCTCTACCACTTCCATCATCTACTAATTCATCCCTAAATTATTTATATACCACTTATTTTCCAGTGTTCATTCTTGGTTTTCATATTCACACATTTTTTGTGTTTTTACTCCTCCTTAGAACTTCTGGGATTATATTATTTTTATAGAGTAGTGACTTCTATGCACCGTCGCAGACATCCAATTGCGTGTATGCACCATCTTAGACGTCAACAGGCTCCTAATGTATCCCTATCATTTAATGATGATGAAGCTGGCCCAACAACATTGCAGCATCAGCCTCCCATCATACGTTAGCTGATCGGATTTTATTGCAGCAATTGGAAATGGTAATTTTGTGTGAATTTAGAGAAAGTTCGATATTTTAATTGTGCAGTAATTTGTACTTTTGGGACTTGAAAGTGATACTCCAACTGGAACAAGATGGTCAGATTGTAGTTTTACTTTAGAAATTTATGAATCAGCAATCCAATTGCGTGCACCATCATTTTTTGCACTTTCAATTGTTGTAAGGACATAATTCTATAAATGCCCGGGGTAGAATCTAGGAATTTTCTGTTTTCTCTTATATCACAGTTCATATGTCCGATACCGCTACATTCGGCATGTCAACACGATCATCCTCGACGGCCTGTATCAGAATTCATTGCATCCACTTTCTTCACGTGCATCATGCTACATGCATCGTACTGCTCAGCTCATTCCCACTACTCCACTACGCTTTACCAGTAATATGTTTTATTGGAGCTTTAAATATTTTCATAAATATTTGGGAATTATTTTGAAAATTATTTTTTGAAGTCTGGGTTAATTTTTTATCAAAAGCAGAATTTTTCTAAATGTAGAAGCGAATGGCCTCGATCGACGAGATCGCTCGAGCGAGATAGACATGTCTCACGATATCGTTCGAATGACTTCTGTCCTTCGTTCGAGCGACATGCTATCTCGTTCGAACGAGCCACCACCTCGATTTTTGTATAAATATCTGATCTCCTTCTGCACGTTTTTTAAGTCTTTTTACAATCTCGAAAATCTGCGAAAACTGCCCAGAATAAGACTTCACCTTATAAGGTTTTCTAAACCTTTTTTATTCACAAAACCATTCCCATATATGTGTGTGAATCTTTAAAACCTTCAAGAAGATTGTTTACTCATCTGGAGTACTTTGTGAGGAAGCCATTCTCTTCGTCACTGCTGCCCTACTGGAAAGGGATTGTTCTAGCCGCCGATAACAGAACCGACACCCGAGGGTATTTCTGTGTCACTGTATTTTCATTGGAATCCGTTGTAAGCCGTTTTCTTACAAAAATTATTGTGAAAATAAAAGGTTTTGCCCCGTTGGGGAGTTTTCCTCATATATGTGTTCTTGCATGTTTCATCATTGTAGTTAATAACATATAGATGCATGTTTAGGACTTGTTTGGTAAAAACTGTGTTTAATTAAATTAAATAACTTCCTTATTTGAACGCAAGCGCACTTCTTTTCAAAGTGGTATCAGAGCCAGTTACACAAATTTACCGTGTAATTTTTCGCAAAATTTTTCTAAGATATCAATTTTCTGAAAATTAATTTTTGAAAACGAGTGTGTTCATTATGGAGAAGTTATATAATAAAATGCCAGTTTTTTACGGGACAAACTATGCATATTTGAAAGCCCGTATGAGATCTGCATTAAAAGCCATTGATGAACGTGTCTGGATTTTGGTTGAAAGAGGGTGGACACCTCCCTCCGTGACTGTTGAGAATGTGATTAATTTGAAACCTGTCACTTCTTGGACTGAAGAAGAATTTAAATGGTCATCTTTTAATTCTAAGGGTCTAAGTGCTATTTCTGGATTTTTCACACCTGATGAGTTCAAACGCATAATGACGTGCACCACGTCAAAAGAGGCATGGGATGTTTTACAACTCACCCATGAATGAACTAATGCTGTGAAAGAGTCTAAATTGCAAAATTTGACAACTCAATTTGAAACCATCACCATGCATGAGACTAAATGTTTTGATGATTTTTATGCTAGGCTTTCTGAAATTGTTAATACTAGCTTTAATCTTGGTGAACATATTCCTAATGCGAGAGTAGTTAAAAAGATTCTTCGTTCTTTGCCTAAGCGTTTTATCCCTAAAGTCACTGTGCTAAATTCTATGGGTAATTTAAATACGCTAAAATTGGAAGAACTTGTAAGAGATTTGCAAACATATGAAATTGATATGTTCCCTAAAACTTCTAGGTCTAAAGATAAGAGAATTTCACTTAATGCCCAAGAGAGAAAGAGTGAGGGGTCGACTAGAAAGAGGGTAGATTCATCTAGAAAGAGAGAGACTGACACGTCAGATTCGGATTGTGATTTTGACTTAGATGATTTGGCTCTTTTTGCAAAAAAATTCAAGAGGATTCTCAAATTTAAGAAAAATGACAATTTTAAAGATAAATAGAAATTTGAGAAAAATAAGTTTGAAAAGAAAAATGAAAAAGGTTTTAAAGATCCTCCTAAGAAAGAAAGTGAGAGATGTTTTGAGTGAGACGGTAGGGGTCATAGAGACTTTGAGTGTGCCACACGTCTGAACAGAGAGAAAGGGAAAGTTGTCCTTAATGCTACTCTTAGCGACGACAGTGAGGTCGAGTCGGTGGATTCTGGAGTCGAGTCACCGCATGAGTGTAACTTCACCGCATTCATGGCTAGTCATGTGAGCACTTCTAGTTCTCCTCACGTCGATGAGGATGATGCTTCACAGGGACACCTCGACAGTGAGAGCGATGTGAGTGAGGGGGAGGATGACACAAGTGAGAGCGAGAGTGATATTCAACGCGCCTATGCTGAGTTATATTCTGATTCATTTAAAACTAAAAAGCGTAACAAAGCATTAGTTCTTAAGATCACCGACTTAGAGCAAGATTTAAGAAAAGCTAGAGAGAGAGAGTCCTCCACCTGCACTGCCCTGAGAGAGAGAGAGAGAGAATCTTCCTGTGTTGAGAAAGAGAGTTTATTTAGAGAGAGAGAGAGAGAGTAATTTTGAGAAAGAGAGAGGGGACTTGACTAGACAAGTGGATAGTCTTACGAGTGAGCTCCATTCCTTCGTGGAAACTCGGAAGAAACTTGAAGCCCTTGTTTCCCAGCTGACTCATGATCTTGAGAAAGCACGGGAAGTCAAGGTACAAATCGAGGACAGATCTAGGAAAATGGGAAAGATGCTCCTTGGCCCCGCTTTAGGTTTTGGTGATAGGCAGGGAATTGGGTATGATGGTTCCTCCACATCACAAATTGCACCCGGACCAGTTCCTGAGTTTACTACGACTCCTTATGGCCATCGTCAAAAACCTCACAGGAGAGTTCGACCAAGAAAAGCAAACCAAGGTCCTCCTTTGACTGTGTTCTTTTGTACTTATTGCAAAAGAAAAGGCCACCTCAGGGAGTTTTGCTATAACATGGGTCGGATACAACATACTACTACTCCACCACGTCATACTGATGAGTTTTCTAGTCTGAGAGAGCAAGTTGAGTTCTTAGCTGCAACGTCTCAGAGTTTGATGGAAGAATTTCGATGGATGTCTTTGCCGTCAGGGAATGCTTCTCAGATTCTAGCTAAAACCAACTACAACAAAGGCAAACAAAAGGTCACCACTTCTTGGGTACCTAAGAAAGATAAAAAGGCCTTTGTTGTTCATGTCACTCTCAAGGCACATAATACCTCACAGTGGTATTTTGATAGTGGATGCTCCAGACATATGACAAGTGATGCCTCATTTTTTACATCTCTTGAGGATTATCAGGATGGCAGAGTCACATTTGGAGATGGGAGCAAGTCTAGCATTGTAGGATGAGGTATTGTAGTGTTACCAGGATTTCCTAAGCTAGAGAATGTGTTGTACGTCAAAGGTTTAAAAGTAAACCTTCTCAGCATTAGCCAGCTGTGCGACACTGACTTTGCAGTAAAGTTTGACCGGGACGCATGTAATGTTTACAATCAAGCCGGTAAACTCTTAATGCAAGGGGTGAGGACCAAGGATAATTGCTATGGTACTGTGCCTACTTCCTCACTTGTCTGCAACAACGCCACGATCACTCCTATGGATCTGTGGCACCAACGTCTAGGTCACGTAAATATTAGAGATCTCACTCGCTTAGCTAAAAAGGACCTAGTACGTGGCTTACCATCTCTTGGAAGGCCAACTTCGACGGTTTGTGGACCCTATCAGTTGGGGAAAAAAATTCGTAGTCCCCATAGAAAGTTGCATTCCATTACCACCTCTCATGTTCTTGAGCTTATACACATGGATCTTATGGGTCCCACTCGTACTGAGAGTCTGGGTGGTAAGAGGTATATCCTCGTGATGGTGGATGATTTCTCCAGGTACTCCATTGTAGGTTTTCTGTGAGTGAAATCCGATGCTATAGAGTTTTTAACGACCAAGTGCCGTGTCCTGCAAAATCAACACGGAGTCACTATTAATAGAATACGTAGTGACAACGGCACTGAATTTAAGGAAGCAAAGGTAGATTTGTATTGTGATAGCCTTGGGATCAAACATGATTTTTCTGCTGTGAAGACTCCTCAGCAAAATGGGATTGTTAAGAGAAAGAATAGAACGATCGAGGAAATGGCTACATCTATGCTTCTAGGTCATAAAGTTTCTAGGAGAATTTGGGCAGAGGCAGTGTCTACTGCATGCCACACGGTGAATAGGGTTTATCTGCGTCCACACACACTTCAGACACCTTATGAGTTGTGGACTGGAAAGAGGCCCAACCTGGCATATTTCTGTGTTTTGGGGAGTAAATGCTACATCCTACGGGATAGAGAGCAATTAGGAAAGTTTGACTCCCAGAGCGACGAGGGAATATTGCTACGATATTCATCGAATAGTAGAGCGTACCGGGTTTTTAACCTGAAGAGCTCTAAGGTTATGGAATCAATAAACATCACCGTGCAAGATGACGAACCTCCGACGGTTATTGATCCTAACCTTCAGAGTGAGGATGAGGACTCGTCTAACAGTGATCCACTAGTCCCCCACCCACACTCTGTGGTCCCCACTCCTGTGTTAGGGGACACACCCGCTTGGGTTCGCAAGAGTCATGACCCGTCTGCCATTATTGGCGATCCCACTCTAGGGGTCAAGACTCGTGCTCAACTAGAGAACGTTGTTATCCATCTTTGCTACACGTCCAAAGTCGAGCCTAAGAATCATAAAGAAGCACTCAAGGATGAACACTGGATATCTGTTATGCAGGATGAGTTGCTTCAGTTTAAAAAGAATAATGTCTGGGAACTTGTCCCCCAACCTAGTGAGACTAATGTTATTGGTACCCGGTGGATTTTTAAGAATAAAATGGATGAAAATGGTACCATAATCCGAAACAAGGCTAGGTTGGTCGCTCAAGGATACACACAGATAGAGGGTGTAGACTTTAGGGAGAAATTTGCTCCTGTTGCGAGGATTGAGTCCGTCCGTCTACTACTCGCCATCGCATGTCATCTGCGCTTCAAGTTATATCAGATGGATGTCAAGAGTGCCTTTCTGAATGGCATTCTAGAGGAGGAGGTTTACGTGGAACAACCAAAAGGGTTTGAAGACCCTCAGCACCCTGAGCACGTCTACTATCTGAGAAAAGCCTTGTATGGTTTGAAGCAAGCACCCCGTGCTTGGTACGAGAGGCTTACTTCCTATCTCTTAGCCCATGGCTTCAAGAGAGGGGGAGTTGATATGACGTTGTTCGTCAGGAGAGATGATGATGCAATTTTGGTTGCCCAGGTCTATGTGGACGAAATAGTATTTGGATCCACATGCTCTCAACATGCTCATCACTTCGAAGAGGAGATGAAAAGTGAGTTTGAGATGAGCATGGTTGGTGAGCTTACTTTCTTCCTTGGTCTCCAGGTTCGTCAGCTAGAGGATGGGATGTTCATCTCCCAATCCAAGTATGCTAGAGACCTAGTGAAGAAATTTGGTTTAGACTCCGCTAAGCATGCACGTACACCTATGAGTACCACTACCAATCTTAGTAATGACACTTCAAGCAAGGACGTAGAGCAAACCTAATATCGGAGTATGATAGGTAGTATTCTCTAATTGACTGCCAGTCATCCCGACATAGCCTTTAGTGTTGGAGTCTGTGCGCGATATCAAGCATCCCCGAAAGAGTCACATTTACTTGCTCTAAAACGTATTATTAAATACGTGAGTGGGACTCTCTCATACGGTATTTGGTATTCCTTTGATACTGATGATCGTTTGTCCGCCTATTCAGATGCCGATTGGGCCGGGGATGTAGATGGTTGTAGGAGCACTTCTTGTGGGTGTTTTTATCTTGGTTCTGCTCTTATCTCTTGGCTAAGCAAGAAACAAAATTCCATCTCTTTGTCCACTGCGGAGGCTGAGTACATAGCCGCCGGGAGTTGTTGCACGCAACTCATGTGGATGAAGAAAATGCTGGAAGATTATGGGATTTCACAGGACACCATGACCATTTCCTCTGATAACACGAGCGTGATACACATATCCTGCAATCCAGTCCAGCATTCGCGCACAAAGCACATCAGGATACGTGAGCACTTTATACGTCAGTTAGTTGAGGAGAAAGTCGTATCCCTGAGTTTTGTTCCCACCGACCGTCAGTTAGCCGATATTTTCACGAAACCTTTAGATGCCCTTAGATTTGAGAGTCTTAGGAAGTCTTTGGGGATTTGCACAGTTGACTGAGGGGTTGCTCTATGTCTAGAATAGGATGATTTTTCATGTTCATATCATATGCTTCCTATTTCTAGTTTGTTTTATATGTACCATTACTTTCTTGTATAGCTATTTATTTATTCTTTTGAAAATTCCAAAAATATTTTTGCTTTTTTTTGTATATAAATATTTCAGAAAAGCCCAAAAAGATTTTTGTCTTTTTATATACACCGTTTATGGATGAACATTTAAGATAGCCAAGTCACAATTTCATTTCATTTATTCCCGTGACTGTTTGATAGAGATTTGAGACGCTACATCATTTCATCCATGTGCTTTACATTGTATGGAGTCTTTGAGATGTAATTAGTGATATTTTCCTACATGTTTGACTCCTATCTCCTTTATTGCACACATTCACTGCTTTATTTGATTATTGTACTTGCCTATCACATGTTGGCTTGAGTGTTTCCATCTCAATTCTGTCTATACAACTTGCAATAGGCGATAAAACTTGACAAGATTGGAATGCATGTAAAAACCGTTTTAGTGAGACTGAGTGATTGTTTAAGGACGGAGAGGGGCTGCGATAGTAATTATCTCTTCTTTGCGCAAAAGCCATCGTTCAAAAGGACCTAAAAAATGGAGGAATTTTATTATCCGGGGTCCAAAGAGGTTAAAAGAGCCAGAAAAAATTTAAAGGCAATAAAAAGAAATTCATGCCAAATATGGGCCACTTAGGTTTCACCTTCAATTCTCCAAAGTTTGAGAATTTAGAAAGCCTCTATTCAAAATATATATATGAGGGAGTTTGGTTGGAGAATATAAACGGGTTTGTACTTCCTTGAAAGTCCTGAAAAAAATGAAATAGTTTTGGACGTTATTGGTATGGAAATCACTTTGAGCTTTGATTTATTGATTTGATTGAGTTAATGTCTTATATTTCCATTCTTTTTTCCACCAAAGGAAGACTTTGAGTTCATTCGTTAGGAGTATCCGATATTCATCGTGCACATATGTCATGTTTGTACGCATTGATTTTCTTATCGAATTTGATCACACCCCTTCATTATCGCTATCATTGACTTGGTTGTTTTTGTGATCTTTCATGGTGTGATTCTTTGTTGTATACTATGAGTAAAAATTTTGAAAAATATAAAAATAGCAGTTTATTCCCGTGTGTCATTCTCCATGTGCATTCATTTCTACTTGTCATATTTGTCTATTTGGGGACATTATAAAAAGGGGGAGAAGAATTATGGGGGAGAAGTGTTTTGGTGTTTGGTTGATTTATGAATGATTTGCTTAAGCTTAATTGATCATCAATTTTTGCATATCATTATATTTCAAACTGTTGCTTGTCACGGGTATTTTCTTCATCTCATGTGTGTAGGTACATCATTGTTTATTATTGGATTGCACACCCTGATGAGAAAAGCTTTGAAAGTTTCTGAAGAGCTGAAGATTTGGAGACATGTCACTTAGTATTCTCAGTTTGAGGGTTTAATGGGGATATTATCTTATATGTCATTTGATTGCATAATTCAGATTTTTTATGTATGTACCGGCATAGACATAGGGGGAGATTTGTAAGGACATAATTTTATAAATGTCCGGGTAGAATCTAGGAATTTTCTATTTTCTCCTAGATCACAGTTCATATGTCTGATACCGCTACATTCGGCACGTCAACACGATCATCCTCGACGGCCTGTATTCGAATTCATTGCATCCACTTTCTTCACGTGCATCAGGCTATATGCATCGTGATGCTCAGCTCATTCCCACTACTCCACTACGCTTTATCAGTAATATGTTTTATTAGAGCTTTAAATATTTTCATAAATATTTGGGAATTATTTTGAAAATTATTTTTTGAAGTCTGGGTTAATTTTTTATCAAAAGCAGAATTTTTCTAAGTGTAGAAGCGAATGGCCTCGATCGACGAGATCGCTCGAGCGACTTTGCAAGTCGTTCGCGCGAGATAGACATGTCGCGCGATATCATTCGAACGACTTCTGTCCTTCGTTTGAGCGACATGCTATCTCGTTCGAACGAGCCACGACCTCGATTTTTGTATAAATATCTGATCTCCTTCTGCACGTTTTTTAAGTCTTTTTGCAATCTCGAAAATCTGCGAAAACTGCCCAGAACAAGACTTCACCTTTTAAGGTTTTTTAAACATTTTTGATTCACAAAACCATTCCCATATATGTGTGTGAATCTTTAAAACCTTCAAGAAGATCGTTTACTCATCTGGAGTACTTTGTGAGGAAGCCACTCTCTTCGTCACTGCTACCCTACCGGAAAGGAATTGTTCCAGTCACCGACAACAGAACCGACACCCGAGGGTATTTCTGAGTCACTGTATTTTCATTGTTATCCATTGTAAGCCGTTCTCTTACAAAAATTATTGTGAAAATAAAAGGTTTTCCCCCGTTGGGGATTTTTCTTCATATATGTGTTCTTGCATGTTTCATCATCGTAGTTAATAACATATAGATGCATGTTTAGGACTTGTTTTGTTAAAACTGTGTTTAATTAAATAACTTCCTTATTTGAACGCAAGCGCACTTCTCTTCAATTGTTACACATAAATCGTGTTTGATGAAATTTCATAGAAAACCATTTTTTGTTTATTTTTTTAGAACTCTGCATCTCTCTGCATTACGAAGTTATGAAGTTATGTAATATAACTATACAATTTCCAATGATTATGCCTTATTGTTTGAATTTTGCTATTTCAGTTGTTGATTAGTTATTAGATTCGGGTATACTATTTTGATTATTATGCTGTGTGGTTTGGATTTTTGGAGGCGTTGAATGTGATGTTGTTGGTGTTCAGTAGTGGTGATAGTGGGTCTTTAGAGTTGCGATTAGTTTCAGTTCATGGTTGATTATGGCACATAATATGTGTGTTACAAACCCTGAGAGAGTTATATTGTCTATCATGAATGGATATTCTATTAATTGGTTATGCTTCTTATGTCAAAAGGATCGATTTTAGAAAAAAATTGTCCTCTTATAAATTCTAGTCATTAAAAATCTAAATATAGGGCCTGATATATTAGGCGTTTGTAAAATTTAAGGTTTTCACTATGTGTCTATTGTCATAAAGGTTGCTTAAGCTTTATATAAATATATGTAGAATCTGACTTTTTTCCTTTCTTTTTCTTTGCTCACGTGTTTGAGGATATTTGAACTTGTGCCTTTTAGTTCAATAGGTTTTGGTTTCATGAACTTTGTAGTTTGGTCATTTTTTAAAGTATTTTATCTACATCTATCCCTTTTTTACTATCTACAAAAATTGGTGCTTACTCCCCTTCAACCGTGTTTCTTCTTCTGTGATGAAAAAGGTAAGATTTTTGCAAAAAGAATATTTAAGATTTAAAATAGATAGATACTTACATATGAACCAAATGAAGTTGAGTAGAGGCCAACAATGGTGCCTGTTTTTTCATATCAGTCAAGATTTCATCACAATCAATCATTACTTAATTGTATGGGGTAGTAGTTTGTGGAATCTTTAGTTTTAGTTTTACATTAGAATTTCTATTTTCTATATATGAATTTTTATTTCTTATTACTTATAACTATAACCGCCAACCGCTTCGATCAAACAAATTAATCCATTTAAGGACGACAACCATTTCCCCTCGCTCGCGAATCGCGCGGGCTTACACCTAGATGGTAAAATACTAGGTCTAATACCATCCACGTTAATTACTCGAAATAAAAAGGGTAATAGAGGCTTGGGTATAATGTGGGTCCCATACTTATTTAATTAATCCTTAGTAACACCAAGCTGGATAAAGTCTTTCATTTCTCCGATATGAAACAACTCTAGATAAGAGATATAAGGCATTAAATTTTCAATCTAGTAGTGGATTATTTAGGGTCACAACATTTTTGGTTAGTTGTTTGTAGCACCGACGTTCTAGCCGAAAATAACCATATAGGGCATTGACTAGTATACCTCGGGTGAGGGACATTTGTGAATGCTTCGAAAACAACAATATTGACACAGACAAATAACATATATGTTTTATCAAATAATATATTTCAATATTCGCATGTCCAATTACTTTCGATCAATTGAGTACTAGCGAGAAACTTAGTGCCCTAATGCGGATGTAGTTGCGGATGCGGATGCGAGTGCGCCAGTGCATGAATTTTTAAATTATTAGGATTTGAGAGAGCCACGAGTGAGTATATATATTTAACATATAAAAATGTATTTTTAATATAAAATTATGATTTAAAATATATATATATATATATATATATATAACTTATATACTAATAGAGAAATATTATCAATATTTAAAAGGATTTTGTTGAGTTTATAATAATGTGTAAAGTAAATATGTATTTAAGTTTACATATATGAGAGTAAGTATTTTTTTTAAGTTTTCATTTAAAAACACAAATATACAAGAGTATAGTGTATTTATAATTTAAGTTCAAAAAATTATATAATCTACAAATAAGTGCATGTTTTTAAAACAATAGCATTTTAGAATGGCCTTAGAGCGTTTATTTTTCATATATATAATTTATCCCACATCGGAACAGAAAAGTGCTTCCCAAGGTAATTCGTTTATAAAAGTGAGCCATGGGTCTTTTTAAACAAATTCCCACAAACAATATTTAGTTGGTCTCGAAGGGTTTATTCATATTTATGCTAAAGGTCGAAACTATATTGACTGACCTACACGCCGCCGCAAGAGCAGAGGAAGCATAACAAAAAACACAATAAAAAGTAGTGCATATGCTCGTGATTTCCACCAATGGATGCCAAACCACCCTTATACAATGCCTAAGTGCAATGTTCCTCCAGATTGACTTCCAGAGAGAACATCCCCTACTAACAGAAAATAAAATGGGTCATTTGGCAAAAAAGGCCAAAAAAAACAAAAATAGTTTCTAGTCCCAACATATTTTCAAAAGTAATTTTTAGTTTCCATAGTGACATTAGGTGTGCAGTGGACAGCTGCAATAGTTTTCCCACATCAACGCCAGTGATGATGTGACGATCTGGATTTTCAGGCTACCCCGCCAGAAGAATTGCAGAAAAATGCTGACAGGGCTGTCACATCATCATCGGCGCTGGCATGGGAAAACATCACTATTGAGTTACGGAGTATGAAAAAGCACCTTATATTAGGTTGTATACCATATATGCTAATGTAGAAGTATAAAAAAATACTTTGATTCATAAAATAGATGAATCAATCATCAAACAATAAACTCTACAGTTTTATCTCACAAATGAGACATAGAATATCCACACACCCGGAAAAAAGAAAATGTTTAGAAGAACTTAGTTAAGCAAAACTGCAACATACCAATTATAATAAGGTAGATGATGGGAGCACCAAGGTTGGATATCAAGACACAAAACTGTAATCCAAGTGACCCAATCTTTCCAAAGGACTCAGCCATAACACCCGCATAGCTATTAGATTCTCCGGAGTGGGTGTACCTTAATAGGAAGTCGACGGTGAGTTGGACTAATAAAGCCATTATAATGATACCTATAAATCCTGGGATTATGCTTAGGACCTTAAACGTTGCTAGGATTGACATAATTCCAACACCGATCATGCTGGTGGAGACATTGAATACTGCACCGAAAATTAAAGCACCAGTTGACCTTCTATGTCTATCTGATATTGGTAATAGTAAGAGTGGAAAATTGTTCCTGAGGCATCATTATTCTCTGCCTTCATGATAAGGTGTTACAGTATTGTCTACTTTACATAGGGTATGTAGTCGTAATTTGGTCTGCACCGGTCCCGAGATTTTAGGGGCCGGAGGCAAATTCTTGAATTGGGGGCCCTGCAGACAGCGAATGAAATGGAAGTATAAGATAATGAACATATATACCTATAATGTGGTTCGTGGAAACAAAGTTGTGTGACATACATTTCATTAAAAGAAAAGAGTTATAGAGTTATATATTATTACTGAATAATGTAAATATATTAAATTAGTATAATAGAGTTATAGAGTAATCTAACATTTATAAAAAGACATCCCGTGACCATTGGCAAATATAATAGTTTCCCTATTAGCCAATAAAGTTCTCATTTTAATGAAGGTATAACAAGCAGACATAAAACAGAATAGCCATGAAAATTCCCACATTACCTCCAAAATTATAACATGCTGCCTTGTAGAAATAAGTAAATATAATATGTAAATAAACAAACAAACAAAAAATACACGTAACTGAATCGATATGTGAAAGATTGTCGGATGTGAGGATATGTAAATCAGTCATTCTAATCGACCTCACTTTGAGGAAAAACCCCTGAACAACCCTCTCAGCAAGTCAGTGAACATTCTCTTGAATTCAGAGTTGTTCCCTTTTCTAAAAAATCAATTATTCCACATTCTCTTCCATCATTTTCTTACCTCACTTGGCAATTCCCCCCACCTCTCCGTACCACTTTCATACCATTGCAAGATCCGCGTATCTACATCTCAAGGTCAACATCAAGCATTCATAAGGAGGTCTAATTCTCCATCCCTTTCTCTTATTCTTCCATTTTAGCATTAATCATCTTATTTCTATTTTAATACTTTTATCTCATTAGATCACATCCATTAATCTCAACTCTTTATTAGTAGTATTTGTACATAATCTATTTTCATAAAAAACTTAAAAAGAAGAAAAAGAGGGTTTATCCATAAATTCGAAAAGAAGGATTTTCATTTCACACTCTCGCTTTTAAAAGCACATTTTCTCTACACACACACATAAGAGAAATCCCCATTTGGATTTATGGATTGAACCCACCCTATGCTATACAAAAGTAAGAGTATGATTATAACCTTATTTCTCTTTGGGATAGATTATGTTTATGTTATTTATTCCTTAAATTTCAGTTGTTCATTATAATGAACTTTGACACATCAATTTATTTGTGTACACTATCTTCATTCAATACCAACTAACCAAATATTTTCTAATGAATACATAGGAATGATACTCAGAGAAATAAAGGGGAACTAAAATGTAAAGCCCTAAAAAATATTCAACCCCTTTCCTTTCAAGAAAAAAAATTCCCCATTCCTTTCAACTAAAACAAAGCTATTGTAAAATTAAACAAAACCAACCCGATAATAAAGTAATTTAAAAAAACAATAACAAAATTAAAATTCCGGATTTTCCATCATATACCAAAGCAATATAGACAAGTATAGCAAAAATAAAAAAAAATGTATAATACATTATTGACGTTCTTAGGTGTCCGAAAATGGAGGAACTTGTAGAAGTAATCAAACATCCCCACTGTGGTCAACATAAATATTATTGGTAATTTAATTTTAATATTTTTCAACATTGACAAAATTGTTGACTAACAGTAACTTTCCCTTAAATAAATTTACATCAATTTACACCTGTGTCATAGCTACGCTTCTTAGAAGCTTTGGATAGTCTTTGAAGAAGAAGAGAAGTACATGTTCAGTTCCAATGCCACCAGCAATATGTTTAGTTCGAATGCCATCAGAAGTATATTGATTGCACTTTCATCTGAAAACCATGGCCTATTGAAACTTTTGTTCAGTTAACACTTTTGCCAAACATTTCGCTTACAATTTCCAAGCCCTTGAACCTAGTTTTACTATGAACATATGGTGACCAATGTGGGGTAGAGTGAATGCAATTTTAGCAGCTCAATTTCAGCATCTCTCTTCAGTCTAACACCGACATGACACGCGTTTGTCCTCTCCAAGAAAAAACTCCTTTCTCAAAACAAACACCACATCTGCTTTTATCTTTGAAAAAAGATCATCAACAACCATAAATCTACCCAGGAGAAACCAAACCACCAACAAATATCATCTCTTATTGAATGGAGAGACTAAGAAAGGTCTAAGAAAAAATTGAAGGGTTTACATGGATGATGGGAAAGAATACCCTGGTAATGTTGATTGTAGCTTCCATGGTGTGTTCGGTGAAGCACCAGTTTCACGGATATTAACTTCCATTCTTTGGAAAAAAATCCATTGGTTTTGGATGTTCTTTGCCTTGTCACAAACTAACTCGGTAGATTTCGCTCCAATGAACCAGTTGTTGCCACCAGAAATCCATTCACTCGGGAAAAGTCAAACTAAGAGGCAAACCCCAAATAATAATAAAGGGAGGAATAAAAAAAAAAGATAAGCTAGGACTAAGAAAAACCCGACCCACCACGATCGTGCTGACAGACCTCGGTCAGGCCAAATTTGTTGTTGCTGCTCCAACGCTATGAAAGACATAAATGTGGGAATGAAAATATCTGGAGAGGAGAAATCAGGGGGTGTTCCGATTATATATATATATATATATATATATATATATATATGGAGAGAGAGAAGGGTAATGGTTAGAAGAGAGAGAGTTGGAATAAATAAAAGGAATATCAAAGGTCTCGTCTGATCTGAGAAGGTCGAGGAAAAAGAGGACATGTGGATAGTGTGGGTGAATAGTAATCTCTTAGAATCTGAAGGGTTTATGTAAGTTGTACCATTGCAATTTATTTTTCCAACTGGCTTAAATATCAGAAGAATGGTTACCATGGGATATCAATCCTCGTTCTACATGGATAGTTTATATACGTGGATAGCTTATATGAAGAAGATTTTAAATAAGCATTTTAAAGTATTATAGAAAATATTAATTGGTAACTTGCTCACGTTAAATGAGTAAAGATAAGTGCTATAATTACATAAAATATTTATAACTTTATAACTTTTCGAAATCAAACAACTAGTTTCTTACTTAAAACGCTCAAATAAAACATAATTGATACGGGCTAAAATGGGAAGAATAGGAACCCCAAAGCATAAAAGCAAAATGGCCTTGACCAGATTTCTTCAGATTATCCATTTTGATATGCACTATTGAGGTAGGTCTCTATAAGGTAGACCACCTTATATCCATCTATCAACAAGCAGGCCAGGAAGTAACTAATTCTTTAGACGTTAATCCAGTTGTCATCATTATAAATCGGTAAACGATGATCCCTGCCAACATAAATATCGATCTACATAATTTTTATTTTAAGTTGAAATGATAAAAGTAATGGAATAAAAAATAAAATAAATAATATTAAAACTCAATTACTTATAATCATCGAAAAATCTCACGTTATAAATTCATTGACATTTAGGGCCCGTTTGATTGTGTATTCAAAAAACTGGATTTAAATGTTGTTTGTAAATACAGTTTTAAAATTCAATTTTTTGTGTCTATAATTATTGTTGCGCATTTGGTAAACTTGTTTTTAAATACAATTTTTTGAAAATTTGACAAAATTGACAAACATGTAAATTTATATTATACATATATGTATGTTTATATATATATATATATATATATATATATATATATATATATATATATATATATATAAATATATATTATAATGATTATAATTATATTTCATGTATAATTCACAATAAAAGTATATACATACATGAATTGATAATATATTTTAATACATATGTACTATATGTATATTTTATATTATTTCATATATTAATAATACATGTATAAAACTATATATTAGTATCATGTATCTATTGATAATATTATTAAACTTATGGATCTTAGTATATTATATAATTTAATAATATAAATATATGTAATTTTGTGTACATGTACATATATATTTTTTTATTTATAAGAATTACACATATATTAATATATTATGTATGCATATTATATATTAAGGTATAAATGAATTAAAATATTAAGAATGAATAATTTTGAGTTGAAAAATAAAAAACAGAAATTATAAAACACTATTTTCTTGTTTTTTGAAAAATTTAATTATAACACAGAAATATTATAATTCAGTGTTTAAAAATACGCTGCCAAACGCAGTTTTTTATCAGAATTGTATTTAAACACAGAAAATAGAATTATAATTTCAAACCAAACAGGCCTTACGAGTTAAAACATGTGGGTGATGGAAGAATAATGCTTTATCAAAGCATGCGCTACTGCTATGTTTGAGTTCCCCGTTAGCAAACTCAAAAGAGTTTCCCATTCGATGGTAGTGAGCTATTGTTTGACTCCGTAAATTTAGCAAATTTCAAAAGATACCTCATTTGCAAACCTTAAATTTCTACGAGGCTTTATTTTTCCACTATTGACCTTAAAAACTTATCTTGTGGAGAAAATTTTTAGTATAAGTATTATACCCGGAGGGAGGTTAAGATGCATTTGAACTTTCTAAATTATTATTTGTTAGGTAAAAGAAACTAGGGATTTTTACCAATTGATTATGTTTATTAAGTATGTATTCAAATATATCTTACGAATTATTTTTTATCCAATAAGTCCCATAAAATATATTTTTTCTCCAATAAGTTCTATTAGACTTTCGATGGTCAATTTTTACTACATATATGAATATGATCTATTGCAGATTTTTTTATAAGAAGAAATTTCTTATGTAAACGAGACTTATTTTTTAAGATCCCAAGAAATTATCATAACCAATTGAAATCCCTAAGTGAAAAATGCTTTTGTTTTAAGTTGAATTTATTGAGAGTGATTTTTTTATAGGAGTGGAAGGGGCATGTCATGTTTGGGAGTGATATTTGAGCTTTCACATTATGGGATTTAACATTACATTTTTGTCTTGGAGCAAAAAGTGATGGGCGGATGGAACTTATAACTACAAGGGCTTAATTATGGAGGGTGGGACGTTGTCCATGAATAAGGTTTGTAGCATAATTATTATCAATTGTACAAGGGCTGAAGAGGAGTTGAAGGTCGTCAATGGATTAGATAAGGATCCGAATTCAATCCATTAACCCGGGCCTATATTAGAATTTAAATTTAGATTTACCAAATTACCTATTTACCCAATTATTTGACTATTAAATGGATCGGATATTGGACTTATAATATTCCGATTTGTTAAGGAACTATTCCTATTAAATAGAATATACATATATATAAATGTTATATATACGTTATTTATTATAAACATTTAATATAATACATTATAAAATGTTTAAATATAAAATTGAGAAATAAATATAGTAGGATAAAATATATATAAATCGATAGCCAGATACAACCCGACTCTAAATACAGGCCCGAATGTAGATTTTAAAAAATACCCATAAGTTTCTTTTATTAGTTTTTGCCATTTGTGCTCTAAAATAATTTGGACAATGGCAATCTTAATTTTTTAATAGAGAACTTTTCAAATGGTCCCAATGTAAGGGTTGTTTTAAGGTGAGACCCTTATTTTTTTTAAGTGATTATGTGCGGCCTCCAACTATTGTACAAATGGATAGTGTAGCTATTATAACGTTTATTGTGGTATAAAAGGACAAAAATATATTTTTATATAACATAAATATTTTTAATATCACAAAAAAGTTTATAATATTGTATAAAACAATTTCTAATATAACATCAGGATTGTAGACAATGTTATATAACACAAAGATCATACACAAAAACTGTTGAAAAATAAGGGATTCACACTAAATGTCCCTTTCTTTAATAAGTACACAATGCAAACCATTTATCACAACATATTAGGAGTTGATACTAATTGGTCTCGTTTATTAAGTATCTAGTCAAATGAGTTATACGTTTTATTTTGTCCAATTTTTTTTAATAAATAACTATATGTGCCCCCACTTAATGTTTATCTATAAACAAACCCCATTCAAATGTAGTTAAACATTTCGTCCCTTAACCCATGCTACACCTTTAATATCTAAAGTTATGGACTGAATTAATGTTGATGTAATCTTTTCTAGAGATGGGCATATCCCCCCCCCCCCCCCAAGAACTGGAGAGAGAAGTTATTCTTCGTAAGTGGTTCCTGGGCCACCTCTGACCATTAAGAGCCATTGGGTTGTCCCATTTTCTGGTGGATCTCATTAGCTTTAAGTAATACTTTATTCCCTTTTGTGCTTTGGACTTAACCCTTTAGTTCTAACATTTGTATGATCCTTACCAATCCTCTTGCTTCATTTGAAGTAGTTGTTGAGCCTTCTGAGCTGGAGAAGGAGTATACGGATAAGGCCTTGGAGCTAGCTTCTACCCCCTTCGTGACCTTTATCACAACTAATCGCCTATTTGATCGTGGGTTGGGCCTAATCCCAAGCTTGCGAGACCAAGGGCCATCATTCCTTCCCCCAAGCGTGTTGTTGGGGGAATCATTAGGGCATGAGCCCTTACCCGTGGTCTCTCACAAAAGTAAATTTAGTATCAAGGTGGTGCCTGAGGTTCTTGAGGCTTCTGATGAGGAAAAATGTTTATCTTAGGGAGAAGCTAAGCCTCCTTTAGTGGTTGAGGGGGCCATTTTTCTAGGTTCTGACGAAGAAGAAGATAAAAAAATTAAGTGGTTGACCTCTTATCTTATTTTATTTATTCATTTCAACTATTCTGATATCCCATTTTTCCCTGATTACTTGATGCAATACATAAAAGGGAAAAAATAAGTATAATGAGGCGGTTTGCAAAGGATACCTCAATCGGGATCGTTATTGTCAAGGGAAAGATGTCCTTGCCCACTAAGAAGTTGAATCTTGACATGTCGATGAGTTCCCTTACTCTTGATGCGGTATTAGTGAAGGTAGATGAAGAGGAGCCCAAAATCAAAATCATGACCTTACTATAAGCACCACCAGGGGGCAGGTGGAACCCCTGGGTAAGCCCACTGCCATTTTTTTATTCCACGAGACTTGCAGCCCCTAGTCTCAAAAAGAAAAGGAAAAAGAAGAAGGATATTTTTATTAAAGAAGAGGATGTCGTAAAGAGGGGTACTGAAACCCATAGTTATTGGAAGGAGTTGGTCACAAGTGAGAGGCATTCCTGACCTCCTTCTGTTGAGGAGATGAACTCTTATGCTTCTCTAGTGTATACCTGTGACACCCCGACTAATTAAATACCGGGTAGCTACTCCTTTATTAAATTAATTCAAAATGCCAAGTTGGCTCAGTTAATAGCATCACTGTCGAAAACATTTTATTATCACTAACCACCTAGTATTTAAAAAGTAAGTTGCCAAATTTTAATTAGAGTTCGATTAACATACAACAAGTGTAATGAAGAAAATAAATAACACCATTCACCATAATGAAGTAAAACGAATAACCATCACATAGTGTAAATAAAGTCTGGAGGAAAAACTCCTCACTACAATCCCACAACTGAAAAAGTAAACCGAATACTAAAACGATACATGCCAAAGTCTGAAAACTGTAAATGGAAAATGTCTAATAGAAATGGGCAACATGCCCTACAACTGATAGATAATAACTCTGGAATCCAAAAGATCGAAGCGTTTACAAGCAAAGTCCCTGTAGCTTCCACAAACAACTACAGCTCGTCACCTGAATGAGTATCCTATGCTTGGTGTCCTTGTGGCTGGGCACCTAAAATGGTTTTACAAAGAAAAATATATTTGAAAAGGCAAACGGGTCAGAGCCCGAATGTGGAGTTATATTTTAAAAACCTGCAAGTGCTTTAAAAACATTTAAAACATTAAATGCAAAGTACATGTTAGGACGTGCACTCACATGATATTCTCACCTCTCGTCTAACTGTGCACTCCTAACGTAAGTACCCATCTATAACGACCCATACCACTAGCTAAGTGACAACATAACTAGCTAGAATGCCAAAGGTCCTACCCATATTACTCGGTTCCATTAACATTATCACGCTCGTAATGAAATAGGGGTTTAACGTAACTCAGATGTTCATTATGCAATATATTTCACTATCAGCTAACTCATTATGTTTTTCTCGAAACAATACCGTAATATATATACACAACATTAACATGAGGATTCCCATTAATTAAATGTATATTATTCACATCATAAATATACGATACAAGCACCCCGAGAACTAAGCTGCGGTGCACACACACTCAGCTATCCATCCCGCTACATCACGTACATAAGGATTACATATTCCGAATCTCTCAGGAACAGTTCACAGATAACAAAATCACAAGCAATGGAGGCGAACACAGTCACATCACATGGGTCACGCACATACCTACGCTCCCACGATCAGCGGACTTATTAATATCCCAATAAGTCTTTCTATGACCTATGTTCATCGAGGTAACCAGTCTAAATCCAGGCAACACAAGGATTAGAGGGCCCTAAGCGAACGCAAACCTCCCGTGATAGCAAGTATGGTAGGTATGTCATACATACAATTCATATACCAATACTAAGTAAACACACGTCTTAGTAATACCGTAGTTTAATCGTAGTACTATACTAATTCTCGTACTAACTTATAATTATCACACTTTATACTATTTGGGTTTATAATCATACGCGCCATAATTCATTCTCACGTCGTAGTAAACACTCACGTCTCAACCCAAATGGTTCATTGAATTAAATCTCTTGTATATAAATTTACTCCTCGTAATAACCCAAAAGTCCCAAATCTATCCTTACATCATCAAAGGAAGGTTATCTATATCCTCGAACAAGTTTACGGAACTCCAAAAATCAAAACAGTCCAAAAAGGACCAAACTGTCAACTCGTTAGAAGTCTCGTTCGAACGAGACTGTTCGAACGAGATCCTTCTGTCAACTCGTTAGAAGTCTCGTTCGAACGAGACTGTTCGAACGAGATCCCAGTTCGTTCGAACGAACTGTACCTTCTAACGATATCTCGTTCGAACGAGATATCGAACGAAACTACCCCTCGTTAGAAGAGACTGGTCAACTCGTTAGAAGCTCGTTCGAACGACCTGGGGGTTGCTTCTAACGACTGACCAGTTTCGGCCCAGATTTTTCCCCAATTCGTTTTTATCCATTTTTATCACTCCTAATCTCTTCCAAAGTTCATCCCAACAACGTTTTAGGGTCTCTAATTCCTCCTAAACATATTCAAGTCAACTTCTAACATGTTTACAAGGATTAAATCTCTTTAACATCAATCAAAATATAAATCTCTACACTTTTTCCCCAATTATTCAAGAACAAGAACCCTAGGTTTATATCATCATCAAATCCCAGAATTTAATTCGTTTTAATTTCTTCTAATCACAATTATCATGAGAGAAATCATCTACCTATCATTCTACATGCAATTCTCTTCAAAATTTTCAAGTTCTAAACTCCAACTACATGGGTTTTCATTCAATCTTTCAAGAACAATTAAAATTCCTCAATTTCTAACATGGAAAAGACATTCTCTGAAATTAAATGGAATAAAGTCACTTGCCTTGGTTTGATTTCTGATTTTGGTGTAGGTTTGATGAAGTTTTTCTGCAGAATTTCCTCTCTCCAAGCTCCTTCTCCAATGGTGGCTTAAGGTGGCTAGGGTTTGATTTGGGGAACTTAGAAAACCTAAATGATAACCTACGTAGCCTTCTAGGTTAATATGGTTTGGTTAATGGGCTTAGTGGGTTTAATCCACATCAGATTTACATCTTTAATTTTCGTCACTTTTAATTCCTCAAAATGTGAAATTACCAAAATACCCTTTAAGTTGCCGGTATGGCCTAAAAATACCCCGGGACCCAAACTATACCCCGGCTAGTGTTTTCTGACTATCTTGACCCTTCCGGACGCGTTGGCGCACTCAAAACGACCATACGGATTATAGATTTTAAATTCACTTTTTATAATCAAAATATTTCACCGTGACGCGGCGGTCCCACGCGTCTCAATAAAATTTCCAAATTGCCGTATATAAATCTCACGACAAATTTCATAATACCAAATTCATATATAATCATATATGCACATAATCAAATACCAACTCGCATCTTCATTAGTATATATAACCCAGATTAATTTCCAATTAATACGCATTTAATTAATTAATCCCAAAAATAAATATAGCCAAAAGTACGGGGTATTACATACTCCCCCCCTAATAACTGAATTTCGTCCCGAAATTCGAAACTAGAAAGTACCTGCTAAAAATAACTCTGGATAACGTTCGCGCATCTCATCCTCGCGCTCCCATGTGGACTCCTCGACATTGTGATGTCGCCACTGAACACGCACTAACGGGACTATCTTTGACCGCAGTTTCCTCTTGCTTCGGTCCAAAATAGCAATCGGCCCCTCCTCGTAAGAGCTATCCGGCTGGAGATCGATGTCCTCCACAGCAATGTGAGAATGAGACAAATTATCTCTAAGGTATTTCCTCAGTGAGGAAATATGGAACACATCGTGAATCCGATGCAAATGCTCCGGTAACCCGAGTCTATACGCAACCGGCCCGATCCGCTCAATAATAGGAAACGGCCCCACATACCTTGGTGCCAACTTCCCCTTCTTCCCGAAACGCATAATCCCCTTCATAGGAGATACCCTGAGCAAAACCTGGTCCTCCACTTGGAACTCCCTGAAAAATCTCTTCGCATCAGCATAACTCTTTTGCCTGTCTTGAGCTACCCGAATGCGACTTCGAATCAACTCAATCCTTACCGAAGTGTCCTGAATCACTTCCGGCCCAAGCAGTTTGTTGTCCCCCACCTCCAACCAACATGCTGGGGAACGACAAGGCCTACCGTACAATGCCTCAAACGGAGCCATGCCAATCGTGAACTGATAGGAGTTGTTGTAAGCAAACTCCACCAGTGGAAGGTACTGCTCCCATCCACCCCCGAAGTCAATAATGCACATGCGTAGCATGTCCTCCAACATCTGATTGGTGCGCTCTGTCTGCCCATCGGTCTGCGGATGATAAGCCGTACTCAACCGCAATTCCGTGCCCATGGCCTCCTGGAAACTCTCCCAAAACCGCGAAACAAATATCTTGTCTCTGTCAGACACGATATTTAGGGGTACACCGTGAAGTCTCATAATCTCTGAAATGAAGAGCTGGGCATACTGTCTCGTAGCGTAGTCAGTCCTTACGGATAAGAAGTGAGCGACCTTGGACAACCTGTCCACAATTACCCAAACGGAGTCGTGACCCCTCTGCGACGTAGGCAACCCCGTGATAAAGTCCATGGATATGCTCTCCCACATCCACACCGGGACCTCCAACGGCTGTAGCAATCCTGCTGGTCTCTGATGATCCACTTTTACAAGCTGACAAGTGGCGCATTTCGAGACAAACTCAGCGATATCTCTCTTCATACCGCTCCACCAATACTGCCGTCTCATGTCTTGGTACATTGTGTCACCTCCGGGATGTACCGCGAACCGTGAGCCGTGCGACTCTGCCATCACCTCGTGTCGCAATTCTTCCCCTTCCGGAACTACCAATCTCCCATTGAAGCGTAATCCCCCGTCTGAGCTGACGGTATAGGATTCGGCTCCCTCTGCTAGTAATCGAACTATCTGCTCCTGACAGAACGAGTCATTAGCCTGTGCCCGTACTACCTTCGTGACAATCTGCGGTGTAACGGTCATCACAGACATGAAAGATCGGGCCACTGCATCCTGATGTCCCAATTCCTTCCACTTTGCCTTCCACACCTCTGCCACCTCATCTGCTAGCCTACGGCTCAACGCGTCTGCTACCACGTTAGCCTTACCCGGGTGGTACTGGATGTCGAACTGGTAGTCTTTCACAAACTCAAGCCACCTACGCTACCGCATATTCAATTCCTTCTGCGTGAATAGATACTGTAGTGACTTGTGGTCCGTGAACAGCTGAAACTTCTCCCCCAAAAGGTAGTGCCTCCAAATCCGTAGGGCAAATACCACTGCTGCCAACTCCAAATCATGCGTGGGGTAATTCTTCTCATGAGGCTTAAGCTTACGGGAAGCATAAGCTATGGCCTGTCTCTCCTGCTGCAATACACCTCCCAGTCCTTGCAAAGACGCATCGGTGTAAACCAAATACTCAACTCCCGGTCTCGACAATGCTAACACAGGTGCTGAGGTCAATTTTTCCTTCAATTCATCGAATGCCAACTGACAGGCATCACTCCAGATGTATGGCACACCCTTACGAGTAAGATGTGTCAAAGGACCTGCTATCTCCGACAAACCCCGAATAAACCTCCTGTAGTATCCTGCCAAGCCCAAGAAACTACGAATCTCAGTCGGTGTCGTGGGTTGTCCCCACTCCCTCACCGCTGATACTTTCCCCGGATCAACAGATACTCCCCGGTCGGAAATAATATGTCCCAAAAACTGGACTTCCTTCAGCCAAAATCCGCACTTCTCATATTTTGCATACAACTCGTTCTGACGAAGTGTCTGCAAAACCTGCCTCAAATGCTCGGCATGCTCCTCCTCCGTCTGAGAGTAAACCAGAATGTCATCAATGAAGACAATGAAAAAACTGATCTAGAAAATCCCTGAACACTCTATTCATCAAGTCCATAAACACAGTTGGAGCGTTGGTCAAACCGAAAGGCATAACCCGAAACTCGTAAGAACCATATCTCGACAAAAATGCAGTCTTCGAGACATCCTCCTCCCTGATACGCAACTGATGGTATCCCGATCTCAAATCAATCTTCGAGAAGAAAGAAGCTCCTCTCAACTGGTCGAATAAGTCATCGATTCGAGGTAACGGATACTTATTCCGTATCGTGACCTTATTGAACTCTCGGTAGTCCACACACAATCTCAGTGAACCGTCCCTCTTCTTCACAAACAAAACAGGATCGCCCCAAGGTGAGGTACTCCTAAGAATAAAGCCCTATCCTAACAGCTGCTCTATCTGATCCCGTAACTCTCGCATCTCAGCTGGAGCCATACGGTACGGTGCACATGCTATAAGTCTCGTACCCGGTAGCAAATCTATAACAAAGTCTATCTCTCGACTGGGTGGTAAGCCTGGTATCTCCTGAAACACATCCGAATACTCCCTGACTACTGGGATAAGAATCTAAAGAAATCACAACCTCCTTAGAGGTATCCTCCTCTATGTAATACAGATGAGCGGTCGATCCTCCCTCTAGGCGAGGCATCGCCACTACAAACATCTCTTGCCCCGGAATGGCAAAAAAAATGCTTCCGCTGAAGCAATCAATCATGGCCCTATAAGCTACGAGCCAATCCATACCGATGATCACATCGTGAACATGCATATCTAATACCAACATATCTGCAGGTAATACCAGACTACCAATCCCTTCTCCCACTCCCCGGCATATAAAGAATATAAGTGACCCACTCCCCAATGGTGAGTCGACACACGTCACTGTGCTCTCTGCCGTAGCTAACAATCCTAAAGCTTTCGCGAAGTGTGTAGCTATAAAACAGTGTGTAGCACCCGTATCAAATAACACCCGACCCATAGTGCCATGGATAGGAAACGTACCCTCAATCGCGGGCGGTGCCTGTGGAACTGCAGCCTGGTGAACGTTGTAGACACGTCCATACTGTAGCTGCCCCTGCTGAGCTGGGACTGCTGGAATGGGTGGTAATGCTGCCATCTGTGGCGGTGCGGGAAGAGCGGAGGGAAACATAGGCCTCTGTGGCTCCTGGCGAGCACCCTGCTGCTGCTGCTGTGGGGTCCTGCCCCTATCAGGACAATCTTGCTTCTTATGGCCAGTCTTGCCACAAACAAAGCACTTCCCTGGGAAGTTCCCTCCTCTCTGACCGTGCTGTCCCCGGCCCTGGTGGCCGTTACCGTTCCTCCCTTGGCCCTGCTGGCCCTGATGAAACTGCTGCCCATTCTGCCCCTGTTGGCCCTGATGGCCGTTTGGACCCTGATAGCCCTGACGGAAACCTCCCTGTCCCTGTCTGTAGTTCCCTGACCGGAACCTCTTGTTATCCCCCTGCTGGGAGCCCTGCTCATTCTGTCTCTGCCCCTGACCAGAT
Organism: Sambucus nigra; assembly: GCA_949130495.1. NCBI lineage: Eukaryota > Viridiplantae > Streptophyta > Magnoliopsida > Dipsacales > Adoxaceae > Sambucus > Sambucus nigra. Next base: position 330,961,490 of record OX422222.1, read on the forward strand.
TGTGCCCCGCTGGCACTATGTCCTCCAGTCCTGCCCTGATGGCTAGACTCCCCCGACTTCTTGCCCTCGGCCATATGAAAATGATGGTCCTGGCAGTGCAATAATGCAGCGTTAACCACATCAGAATAAGTGGCCAACGATAGGTTACCTAGCAGATGCTGACGGATCCTCCAAGCCAACCCGTCGGTGAACTTCTCAATCTTCTTCTTCTCTGTTGGTATCTCATCTGGAACGATATTCAACAGATTAGTGAACTCGGCCTCATACTCGGCCACTATCTTGCCCTCCTGCCTCAGACTCATCAGCTTCCTCCTCATCTCTGTATGGACTGCGGACGGAAAGTACTTGCGGTCAAACCGCACCCAGAACTCCGGAATCGTGAGAGTATCCCTCTCCTCCGCGGTGGTAATAGACTCCCACCACTGCAGTGCAGATCCAACCAGCTTGAAAGTAGCTAGCACCTGCTTCTGAACATCAGTGCACTCATGCATTCTCAAGTGCCTCTGCATATCCTTCCTCCATTGGCTCGAGACTACCACATCTGAGCTACCTGCAAACTCTGGCGGATGCGCTTTCTGAAAAGCGTCACGTACACGCTCCCAAGCAGACAGGAATGCATTTGCCTGTACCGGCGCGACAACCGGCGCTTGAGGTGGTGCCTGCTGAATCACGGCAATAGCGGCATTTACCGCTTGGGCTACTATAGCTGCAACCTCAGCGGCGTTCATCATGCCCTGAACTGGAGCGGGCTGGGGTTCGGGCGTTGCATCCTTGGGAACTCGTCGTGCACGTCGTGGAGGCATCTGAAATAAGAACAAAGTTTATAAGTTCGCTGTTTATAAACTTAAAATAGCTGAAGAATGAAGCATACACAAAAAGAGTACAACAGTCCTAAAATATAGGGCTCTATACCAAAGAAACGTAGCGGAAACATAATAGCCGTACAGATCCTAAAGGACACTAGAACCTGATGCTCTGATACCACCTGTGACACCCCGACTAATTAAATACCGGGTAGCTACTCCTTTATTAAATTAATTCAAAATGCCAAGTTGGCTCAGTTAATAGCATCACTGTCGAAAACATTTTATTATCACTAACCACCTAGTATTTAAAAAGTAAGTTTCCAAATTTTAATTAGAGTCCGATTAACATACAACAAGTGTAATGAAGAAAATAAATAACACCGTTCACCATAATGAAGTAAAACGAATAACCATCACATAGTGTAAATAAAGTCTGGAGGAAAAACTCCTCACTACAATCCCACAACTGAAAAAGTAAACCGAATACTAAAACGATACATGCCAAAGTCTGAAAACTGTAAATGGAAAATGTCTAATAGAAATGGGCAACATGCCCTACAACTGATAGATAATAACTCTGGAATCCAAAAGATCGAAGCGTCTACAAGCAAAGTCCCTGTAGCTTCCACAAACAGCTACAGCTCGTCACCTGAATGAGTATCCTATGCTTGGTGTCCTTGTGGCTGGGCACCTAAAATGGTTTTACAAAGAAAAATAGATTTGAAAAAGCAAACGGGTCAGAGCCCGAATGTGGAGTTATATTTTAAAAACCTGCAAGTGCTTTAAAAACATTTAAAACATTAAATGCAAAGTACATGTTAGGACGTGCACTCACATGATATTCTCACCTCTCGTCTAACTGTGCACTCCTAACGTAAGTACCCATCTATAACGATCCATACCACTAGCTAAGTGACAACATAACTAGCTAGAATGCCAAAGGTCCTACCCATATTACTCGGTTCCATTAACATTATCACGCTCGTAATGAAATAGGGGTTTAACGTAACTCAGATGTTCATTATGCAATATATTTCACTATCAGCTTACTCATTATGTTTTTCTCGAAACAATACCGTAATATATATACACAACATTAACATGAGTATTCCCATTAATTAAATGTATATTATTCACATCATAAATATACGATACAAGCACCCCGAGAACTAAGCTGCGGTGCACACATACTCTGCTATCCATCCCGGTACATCACGTACATAAGGATTACATATTCCGAATCTCTCAGGAACAGTTCACAGATAACAAAATCACAAGCAATGGAGGCGAACACAGTCACATCACATGGGTCACGCACATACCTACGCTCCCACGATCAACGGACTTATTAATATCCCAATAAGTCTTTCTATGACCTATGTTCATCGAGGTAACCAGTCTAAATCCGGGCAACACAAGGATTAGAGGGCCCTAAGCGAACGCAAACCTCCCGTGATAGCAAGTATGGTAGGTATGTCATACATACAATTCATATACCAATACTAAGTAAACACACGTCTTAGTAATACCGTAGTTTAATCGTAGTACTATACTCATTCTCGTACTAACTTATAATTATCACACTTTATACTATTTTGGTTTATAATCATACGCGCCATAATTCATTCTCAAACCGTCAACTCGTTAGAAGTCTCGTTAGAACGAGATTATAAACCAAAATAGTATAAAGTGTGATAATTATAAGTTAGTACGAGAATGAGTATAGTACTACGATTAAACTACGGTATTACTAAGACGTGTGTTTACTTAGTATTGGTATATGAATTGTATGTATGACATACCTACCATACTTGCTATCACGGGAGGTTTGCGTTCGGTTAGGGCCCTCTAATCCTTGTGTTGCCCGGATTTAGACTGGTTACCTCGATGAACATAGGTCATAGAAAGACTTATTGGGATATTAATAAGTCCGCTGATCGTGGGAGCGTAGGTATGTGCGTGACCCATGTGATGTGACTGTGTTCGCCTCCATTGCTTGTGATTTTGTTATCTGTGAACTGTTCCTGAGAGATTCGGAATATGTAATCCTTATGTACGTGATGTACCGGGATGGATAGCAGAGTATGTGTGCACCGCAGCTTAGTTCTCGGGGTGCTTGTATCGTATATTTATGATGTGAATAATATAAATTTAATTAATGGGAATCCTCATGTTAATGTTGTGTATATATATTACGGTATTGTTTCGAGAAAAACATAATGAGTTAGCTGATAGTGAAATATATTGCATAATGAACATCTGAGTTACGTTAAACCCCTATTTCATTACGAGCGTGATAATGTTAATGGAACCGAGTAATATGGGTAGGACCTTTGGCATTCTAGCTAGTTATGTTGTCACTTAGCTAGTGGTATGGGTCGTTATAGATGGGTACTTACGTTAGGAGTGCACAGTTAGACGAGAGGTGAGAATATCATGTGAGTGCACGTCCTAACATGTACTTTGCATTTAATGTTTTAAATGTTTTTAAAGCACTTGCAGGTTTTTAAAATATAACTCCACATTCGGGCTCTGACCCGTTTGCTTTTTCAAATCTATTTTTCTTTGTAAAACCATTTTAGGTGCCCAGCCACAAGGACACCAAGCATAGGATACTCATTCAGGTGACGAGCTGTAGCTGTTTGTGGAAGCTACAGGGACTTTTCTTGTAGACGCTTCGATCTTTTGGATTCCAGAGTTATTATCTATCAGTTGTAGGGCATGTTGCCCATTTCTATTAGACATTTTCCATTTACAGTTTTCAGACTTTGGCATGTATCATTTTAGTATTCGGTTTACTTTTTCAGTTGTGGGATTGTAGTGCGGATTTTTTTCTCCAGACTTTATTTACACTATGTGATGGTTATTCGTTTTACTTCATTATGGTGAACGGTGTTATTTATTTTCTTCATTACACTTGTTGTATGTTAATCGGACTCTAATTAAAATTTGGCAACTTACTTTTTAAATACTAGGTGGTTAGTGATAATAAAATGTTTTCGACAGTGATGCTATTAACTGAGCCAACTTGGCATTTTGAATTAATTTAATAAAGGAGTAGCTACCCGGTATTTAATTAGTCGGGGTGTCACAATACCCTCCACTCAATGGATAAAATAAAATGTTAGATGGCATGTACAAACTGAGGACTAGGAAGACCTCTGTTAATATTGAGGATCTGATCCACCTGTTGGGTAAGGTATCTTCACAAATATTATGATTTTCTTTAAGTTCTTTTACCTTATGTGATCTTATTATTATATAGCCTTGTATTTTTATAGGATCAACACTTGACTGAGGCTCTTCTGGCTGAGGCCCTACAAATGGTGGAATAAAGTTATTGAGATGGTGGATGGATGGACCCTCAATCGAATGGAACTGGATCGGGTAATAAATTATCTGATGATGAAGGCCAATACTCTTAGGAAGGATAAAGATGCCATGAGGACCTGACTCATTGTTCTAGAGTAAGGGAAACTTTTGGATGCTAAGAATTTAAGGGACAATTTTTCCTTACTGGTTGTCGCGAGGAATTCTATAGCGAAGGTAGAGGAACTTAATTCCCATAGCCATATTGAGTTATAAAGATATACGAGACATTACGAGGCCAGAAGAATGAGTTCCAATGATTGAAGTACAAACTCCTTCATGCTGATGACGAGATGGAAATACTAAAACAATCGATCATAGAGCTTACTGTTGTGAAGGATGATCTAAAATTCGGGGGTTAGGAGCTTTATAAAAAGCATACTAGGGTCTCTTTTATTTATTCCACTCTTCAAGGCAATATCCACTCCATTCTTAATAAAAACATGGACGCCTATCTCTGGTCCGAGTCGTTTAATAAGTACCTCTTCCAGAATTATAGGTCTGGATTTGATGCTTGCAAAATGAAGGTCCAAAGTTTGTTCCCTAGAGCACACTGGGAAAGTAGCTGAAAAAAGTGAAATCAAAGCTTTAGATGATTTGACTGGAATGACCTGCCGATAGGCAAGACATGGGGTTTGCCGATTGGCAACCCCCCATTTTTAGAAAATTCCCTTTTTTTCTTTTTTTTTTTCAAAAGCAAAAAAAACTCAATAAAGATATTTTTTAATTCATAATTTTCCTCTCCTCATATTTTTAACTCATCCAATTTTAAAATAAATTCTCTTTTAAGTAATCCTTTTACGGCCTCAGCAAACAAAGTAAAAAAATACATGTAACCATTTAAAGCAAAAATAAATAAAATCTCCAATCATTATATATATATATATATATATATATATGTGTGTGTGTGTGTGTGTGTGTGTGTGTGTGTGCGTGCGTGTGTGCGCGTGTGTGTGTGTGCGTGTGTGTGTTGCTGAAATTACATTGAATTTGAAGAAAAATAATGGGACTCAGCTCGATCTCCCACACTCTACCACTATCTCTCTCTCTCTCTGATCCCCTATCTCGTCGACGCACGTGCTTCGACAAGCTGAGGAGCCTCAGCTACCCTATCTAGATCCTTCCTCAAACGAATCATATGGCAACAAATAGTAAGGAACATGGATCGACTCCCCAATATGAGGGTCGCGGAAGCCACCCAATTTCGAATATCTCTCAGCTAGGTAGTCGACACCCGGACGTGCTGTAAGAAAAATAAGAAAAGAGCAAATCAATCAGTCTGAGGCAAAGAAGAAATCAGAAAAGAAAAAAAGAAAAAAGACAATGATATACCTCTAGCTGGAGAACATCCTCCGTCAGCCCCAACACCTCCGGGTCCATTGCATTGGAGCAATGTAGAATACTCACTGATCCTCCCCCAGTCATTCTGATATTGTAGGAGGGAGGAGCAAGACGGAGAAACAAAACCTCTGATGTCACTGCCATTACTGACATCGACGCACCACCAGCACTGTGGGCAGACCCCACTGGCCGACTAGCACCCCTGCCTAAAGTTGTAGGAGGTGAAGCCATATTCACCACATCATATATGCACGATGTCCTCAACTAACTGATCACAAAATCAAGGTAATCATAGGCCGCATCCGTTTTCGTGTGCGACAAATAAGGCTCACCGATCATCAGTGCCACCAGGGCATCCTTCAATATCTCTTTCACCTAACTCATATATCTCGAGGGAATTGCCAGTGGGATTGCAACCTCATCCTCCACAATCTTCTAGACTATTCTCTCCCCCAAATACCAGGAGTATGCAAATTCATGCGATAATAGCCGGCATCTATGCGTGCCTTTCGAGCATCCCCGTTTACTGAGTGGCCGTCCCCCATTGATGAAAGGTCACTTATATTTTAACAAGATGAAGTCAATACTTTCACTAACAAAAAGGAAAGGCCAAAAAGAAAAACTCAAGGGTGAAAAGAAGAGGTAACTCAATATCTTGTTAGGTCATTCAAGACCCGATGCACTCTCGTCAAGGCAAGAGACCACCTCGACTGTCTGTTGGACCTATGCTACCGATACATCCAACAGAAGCCTCCCACCGACTCATCTCACAAACCAATCAAATGGGCATTGAGCCCAATCACCTCGTAAAACCACATCTCCAAAAGGATAAGGGTCAACAATTAGAAGAAATCAAATAAAAGGAAATGCATAAAGAAAAAATGTAGAAAGAAAAATACCTCCAATAAATACATGGTACTAGTAAAAGTCTACTGGAAACACCGACTAAAAGAATCTAAAGAAGAATAGAGATTCCCTAAAGTCAGACTCCCCCAGTCAAAGAGTGGGATATTAAAAAATACCCTCAGATGTAGCAAACACCATAAATGAACGACATCGTCACCCAACAACAAAAGAATAAATGAACTGGCCATCTGGCGAACCTGTAACTCGTCAGTCTCATCAATCTGTCAACTCAAAAGCACCTTTTGTAAGGGAGATATACAAATAGAGTCTCCAAAGACTATTCGTCCCATATCACTCAGAGTGAAATCCACCTCTATCCGGATCCCCTCACAGTCTATCCCCAACAGCTGCTTTACATCAATGGCAGTCACTATCATCTCCCCAAATCCAAAATATATGATGTGGGTAGTATCCAACCACTTCCCTCCCAAGGCACATAAGACAGTCATCGAACGGGGCGTCGCATCTAATGCCGATTCCAAACTACCAAAAACTAGTAGAAGAAATCATCTAATGCACCACCGGAGGAAGGTGCTGCGACACATCTCAAAACCCCATAGTGCCCCGGGAGCGAAGACTCATTACAACAATGTCAATTTGACAAAATTAAAGAGCAACCGCTTATCAAAATTTTAAGGAACAAAGAAAAATGATAAATGTGAAAAAGAATGCTAAAATTCATGTAGTACTTACATAACCATTGGGGTTCCTTACCCTGGAAGACCGATGGTGCGAAGGCTAGTGCAAAAGAGTACACTCGTTAGCAATAGGCTCAAATAGATCAAAGGCATTCTCGTTGCCCAACATTAAAAGCACCCTAGACCGCCATTCCAAGTTAGCCCTATCATCAACACCTATCCATATCATGTGTACATCACTGCTTGAAAAATATGCCATTTTCTAAACTCAAAGGAAGAATGAATGAAGTTTTAAATCGCAGAAGAGGGAATCGGAAGATAAGAAAGATAGAAGATATAAAAAAAAATGAGGAGAACTCTCCCTTTTTATATGAGGCTATGGGGTATGTCGATCGGTAGTCCCCTGACACAGGCCGATCAACATTGTCCCTTCCTCTTCCCAAGGCAGTTCAATAGACCTTGCCACTATCATTTGGTAGCTCCCACCACCTGCTGATCGGCACCCTTTAGATTTTCGTACAAAAAATTGCCAAAATGCCAAAAATTCCTCAAAAGAATCCTAAAATTTCCAAATGAATATTAGGACGTTTCTACACCAAAAAAATCATTTTTAACCCTTGAAATCCCCAGTCGGATTAAAACACGTCCATTACCACTCCCTAGTGGAAACCTAAAAACCTCATATTCAGCAAAAATCAATTGCATCCTTAGCAAAGCTACCTGTTTCCCCATCAAGAGTTCCCAAATCCAACTTTCTCCCTAACCAGGCCTCTGTCCATAACATCTCCAAGAACGCATTCCTAAGTGGAATCCCCAAATTTCTCAAAAATCAAAATGTTTTCCTAACAGGGCTACGTAAACTTCATAACCCTTATCTTCTACCTAATAGAGTCCCAAAAAGGAAAATTCAAAATTCCTCAGAAGGTCTATCCCCACGCCCTCACTTAAGTTCCGCAAAATTGACTCGACCCTCAGAATTGACCTCGACCCTCAGAATTTTTCTTCCCCACTTTAGGCCCTTATAATTGGCCTCGACCCACATAATTGGTCATCTCCACTTAAGGTCCTCAGAATTGACCCCGACCCTCAGAATTGGTTGCCCCTACTTAAGGTACTGAGAATTAGACTTGACCCGCAGAATTGGTCGTCTCCACTTAAAGTCCTCAGAATTAACCTTGACCCTACAAATTGGTCACCTCCATTTAAGGTACACAAAATTGGCCTCAACCTGCATAATTGGTCGTCTCCACTTAAGCTCCTCACAATTGACCTCGACCCTCAGAATTAGTCACCCATACTTAAGGTCCTTAGAATTGTCCTCGACCCATAGAATTAGTCATCTCTGCTTAAGGTCCTCAGAATTGGCCTCAACCCTTAGAATTATTCACTCTTACTTTAGGCCCTCAGAAATAAGCCCCGACTCATAGAATTGGACGTCTCTACTTAAGGTCCTCAGAATAGACCTTGACCCTCAAAATTGATCGTTTCCCACCTTAAGGTCCTCAAAATTAACCTCGACCCTCAGAATTAACCGCTCCCGTATTTAAGTACTCAGAATTGACCTCATCCCAAAGAATTATCCAATTCCCATAATCGACCTCGACCCTCTGAATCGGTCAACCTCGTTCCTTTAGGTCCACAGAATCGACCTCTTTTCCAAAACATCACGTGACGTCTATTCGATGGCTTTCACTTGTTACAAACTCACCCGTCGAGGGTCTCTATAGACACCACATTCTAGGACCCCCTAAGTCTCTCCTTAGGTCCCTAGAACCTCCCCATTTAACGCAAACCCTAGGTCATACTCCAAGTATCGATCTAGAGGCCGTCGAGCACTCTCGTGCCCCGTTTGACTTCGGTCAACCTCATCGTCAGAAAGAAAGGTCAATAAATCTTTGAAGGGCTATAAATACCATTTCCAATGGTCCACCCTGTGTATAAAATGGCATAAAAATTCAGACAAACGATCCATTTTACTATCGAAAACTGATTTAAAGGCCATCCCGCACTCCCGGTCCCCGTTTGGCTCCGGTCAACCTCATCATTAGAGCAAAATCTCAATAAATATTTGAAGGGGTCTAAATATCCTTTCCAATGGTCTTCCCTATGCACGAAATGGCATAATTATTCGGATGAACAATCTATTTTCCCCTAAAACTGATTCGGAAGACACCGAGTGCTCTCGAGCTTCGTTTGACCAAAGTCAACTCTTCAGCTCCAATGAGACTGGATGAATCTTCAAAGGGCACTAAATACCCATTCCAATGGTCCACCTCTTGTGCGAAATATCCTTACAGTATGGACAAACGACCCGTTTTACTCTAAAAAGGTCATCGGGCGCTTCTGGGCCTCGATTGACCAAAGTCAATTCTCTGACATGAGCAAAGCTCTTTGGAATGTCTAAGAACATTGCATAAACATCCCAACGTTCTACCCCATGCACGATTTGGAGGTACGGTCCATCCTCATTTGACGATCTCCCATCTAAAGGACCAACGAGCACTTCCGAGCCCTGTTTGACCAAAAGTCAACTCCCGGACCTGGGAGCGTCCAAAAGGACTCTTGAAGGTCTCTGAATTACCATTCTTATGTTATGACACATGCACAATTTGGATTTAAGGATTTCTTTCTACGACCATTTATCGAGACAAATCTTCACGAGACTATCGATGGGCAGGTCCATTTCCCTCCCAATTGACAGTGTGCCTCGGGTTACCTACCGATTGGCAGGGCTGGGACTATACTGATTGGCAGGGCCTTGACTATATAAAAGGAGGGCATGATATCACTCTGAAAGGAACACCTTAGATCTCTAAAAAAATTATCTCAGCACCATTCGCTCGAAGTCAGTGCAATTTCCATTTCCAACATTCCCCTTTCATCATTGTCTTACTAAATTTGGTAAATTACCCTCCCTCTATTCATATTACCTTCATCCAAGTGAAAGGGCATCCCTTCAACATCCAAGATCAAGCTCAAAATCTTCAATATGGTCCAATCTCTCACTTTCTCTCAAATTCTCTTAATTTTGCACTAGATTATTTTATTATTTAGTTTAGCATTTTACTTATTAAATCACATTTATTAATATGTAATTTTATTAGTATTATTGCACTACTATATTTTTTATAAAAAATCCCAAAACAAGAAAAGAGGGTTTTGCTCATAAATTTCGAGCATGAATTCTCACATTATTCTCACACCAAAAAACCTTTTTCTACACACACACATACACACACAAATAAGAGAAACCCCCGATTGGATTTATGGGATAAACCGCACCCTTATTCTGCATGTGAACTTTGATGCCTTTATAGACAACATAGGCATCTCAGGATAAAACCCAAAACTCGAGTCCAATTTTCATATTTACATCTATTTCCATTTTATCCATATATTATCCACAAGTATCATTCTTGTGATTTGTACTTACACGCCTTATCTAACAAATATTACCGTTCCATTATAATGATTAATATCTCGATAAACGCATACATTGTATTTTCTAAATATTATTTTGGGAACATTCCTTTGGATGACCTTCCTTTATCTTTTTCGTGATATGAGTCGAACGATTCCGATCTCCATTTATATATACATGCGCACACATTTTATGGAGGAATTAAAGAAAATAGTAACATAAGTCTTTGAGATAATGAAAGGGCGGGATGGTTGCCTAACACCTTCCCATTTCGTAACTTACCCTCGAACCTCTGAACTATTGGTTTCGTAAGCATTAGTTTGTCTTTGATGCCTTTCTCTCGAGGTTGTGACATGTTCTTTTGCCTGTTTTGTAAAAAATAGTCTGGCGACTCCATCTCTTTACATCACCCCACATCGACGACGACCGAAGCACTCCTAAAGCAGTAGAATGCATGAGACCTTCATTTTCCCCCTCCCCCCGGGGGGAAGGGAATGGATGTCCACAACATACGTGACCATTATCACGCCAAATTCACACCAAAGTTCCCTCTAAGTGTGTGTAACACCCCGTATTTTTATGGCTTTTACTTATGAGATTAATTAAATGAAATTGCTTTTAACTATGGGATTGATTAAATTAATTTAGGATAATTAATTGGAAATTAATTCGAATTTAAATAACTAGAGAGGCTAGAGTTAGTATGTAAGGACACAATTTTCCAATTAAGTCCTTTGTAGTTTTGGCTCAATTCAGGACAAAAACATTTGAGTCATAGGATAGAGTTCAAGTTTATCCATTCAAGCCTATGACGTGTTTGTTGAAGACGTAGCGGCCAAGATATTAAAGATTCATCAAATGTCGTGTGTGTTGTGCCTCGTTTCTACTTCATCAACATAGTTCCATTGCTCCTAAGGTATGAATGCATTTTAATATATATATATATATATAGGAGCTTGGAACATTATTTATTGGGTGTATTTTAGAAATTTATTTTGGGTGTTAGTATTTTTTTGTTAAACTTTTTTTGAATTCATAGTTCTAAATAATTTGTTCTCGGACACCTTTTAGTAGAAAAATCATATCAAATCCAAAAAAATCAGAAAAATACGAAACTGGCGGCCACGCGTTCGTATCAAAATTATCTAGAACCATGGCCTAAGATCTCATTAGATAGGTCGTTTGAAGGATCTCATTCGAATGAGAAGTCCTTCGAACTAGTTTTCTAACGAGAATTTTTTTTTCGTTCTGTCTCTTCGTTACAAGTGTCGTTCGAACGAGATTTCTAACGAAAAAACAGCGAGAACAATTTTAAGCCAGTTTTTTCCACATTTCCACTACTTTTCTCCACTTCCTTTTTAACATACTTCTTAAGTGTGGGAACTAACTTTTTGAAGACAACTTTTTTACATTTCCAAGAGTCATTAGAGCAAAATACTTTGAAGAAAAAATTCCTTTTTTGTGTTAAGTTTTATGGAGTAAATTCTTTTCAAAACACATATACACCCATATGTTTGTCTATATCCAAGTTTCAATATATATATATATATATATATATTGCTTGGAGTGTTTGGCACCGATTTTCTCTACACCATTGAAGAAGAGAGTTTGAGTTTTCTTTTCAACTCATAAAGGAGAAGAGATTTGTTTGATGTGGCATTCCCACTCGAAGAAAGGCTTCATTGAGGGTTGACGGTTGTCCAAAAGTCTCATTGGTGGATTCCAATATTCCGGTGGAGTTTCAGGGTTATCGACTAGGCGGAGGTGTTTACAAGAAGACGCGTTAAAGCTTGATGGGAGTCGAGTCGAGGAAGTAAGTCATCTATCTTGTAATTGTAAAACCGTACTTAGTGGACTTAAGTCTAGGGCCATCTGAGGTTTTTCCCATTTGGGTTTTACTCGTACATCGACGAGTCGTGTGATATTGTTTAATTTTATCTTACTTAAAGACGTAGATGCAGTCTTAGATAATTCAAGATAAAATTTGGTTTAATTATCACACTTATGTTCTTTGGTGTTAAAATATATTTGGGTGAAATTGAAATTAATTCAATTCAAAGATCATTTATTTTTGTAAAATTTGGTTTGGCCTAATTTGCAAAATGGATTATTCTTGTTGGGCAAATTTCTAGGACTTGAATTAAAATATTTGGTTTAAGTGAAAAATCCATTTGTCGTTTAATTTATTCACTTTGTGTTTCGTTTAATTTTAATTTGAAAGAAATTAAAATTTATTGTAAGTTGTTTATAGGTTTGAACCATCTTTATTCCGCACTTTAAGGAAATTCATTTTGAAAATTTTTATTATTGGGGGTCCTATCGTTTTCAAATTGGTATCAGAGCAAAAAACGATAAATTACTTCGTTAATATCCTTTAAATATTTTTGTCTAAAATGGAATTTTTCCCATTTTCTAAATTTCCTATTTTCAATTGTTCTAACTATGCGTATTGGAAAGCGCGAATGAAATCGGCACTAAAATCTATCAACGAGAGAATTTGGTTGTCTGTCGTTAACGGGTCGTACCCACCTACACATTTAGTAGACAATGAAACTATTACCAAACCCATCGATAAATGGAGTGAGAATGAATTTAAACTTTCAAACACTACACCAAATCTGCCTAATTTTCACGGTCATTGACCTTGACAAGTTCAACTTGTCAAGGTCATAGACCGTGACAATTCGGGACGAGATAACTTTTTTATCACGGACGTGTCACGGTCATTGATCGTGACAAGTCCGTTAGAATCGTCACGATCGTGTCACGGGCCATGACCGTGATAAGTTTAGTCACGGTTAATAACCGTGACAAAGTCTTGACCCTTTTTAAAAACATTATCACGGTCAATGACCGTGACAAGTCCGTGATAACCTTATTTGTCAAGGACTTGTCACGGTCAATGACCGTGACAATTCTGGGCAGAATTTAAAAAAACTCTGCTGGGCAGTATAGCCACTGCCACTGCCCAGCAGTATATTTGTACCTGTTATAGCAACGTTGTACCTGTTCAAACATCATATATCCAAACAAACTAAAGATAATGCAAATAAATATTCAAAATAGAAACAATATACATGACGATATAATACAAATATAATTCAAATGTACCAACTTAAAAATAATGTCACTAAATGTCTGGGGTAAATGTGAGGAGGTGAGTAGGCCACACGATATACGAATTGACACACCCACTAATATACATCGTGCCGCATTGTTCGCGCAACCACAATAGGGAGTTATCCTTCCCGGGTATCACATGCGTGACGAGCACTTTGGACTCGATCTCTTGAAGCGCACGTCCATGAACTATTCCACCCTGGACGATATTCGGGTCCCTTAACCCCCGCCCTATCCGCTATCCATCAAATACGTCCAATATGAACACGCTCAAGGGAGCTAAATAAGGAAGTGGATCATCGAAGTACGCACGTGTCGGTGATGAAGCAGCGAGGTCCACATCCTCGTCATCCTGCACCTTGTTCTCTCGTGCCACCTCCTCCTCCACCGCCTTCTCCTTCCCTTTCCCCTTACGGTCTCCGCCCAACGTACGCTTCATGAATGAGTACATATCTTGGAATGGGACAGCTTCGCCTCATGTGAATCCACCGTTCGAGCCAACCCGGTGTCACTCGTCTCCAATCCGATGATCCTAGATTTGGCCACCTGCGAGCTCGCCCCCATTGTCCTCCCCTTGCGATTAGAGCCAAGCACTTGGCTAAGTGCGTCTGTGGATAAAGATACCTTATCGGCATCAGACTGTGACTTATGCACTTCCTTAAGCTTTGACTGAAACGACAAAAAGCACATGATTAGTAAAATAAGTAAACTAAAAAATTATAACGTAATTAACAAAAATTAAACCTTCGAATTACTTACAATCTTGGCCGCGACGCTCGGGGACACCGCCTTGTCCTTCCCCTTTTTCGTCCGAAGAGCCACATAAGTATCGAGCCTATGTGGCTTACCCCCAGGGCCACTCCCTACCCCCTGAAATAAAATAAAGTAAAATTAGTATCGGCCCCGCAAAGTAAAATAATGAAGAATAATATATTTATGTAGTTATAGAAAAATTAAATCTTACCTTCATCATATGCTCCACCTCGGCATAAGACGTCCGGATGGAGTAGTGTACGTCCATCTTTTTTGCCCGATTTTCTTTCCCCGATTGGAGAGATGCCAATTGTCGCTCCTCGATTTCATTGTTAATGAACTTTTTCCATTGTGCCAATGAGATCGGTTCCTTGGGCGGGACGGATTCACGCCATTGGATAATGGACTCTTGTGTTTTCCCAAAGTATCGTGTCCGCATATTTTTCTTCCACGTCTTGTGTTTCTCCCTCAACTGATCCAAGACGGAATCACGTAGCTTTGGATCCAAGTTGAATTGTTCTTGTCCAACAAATACAATGTTTGTTGCGAATAAATATAAATATAAATATAAATTGAAATTGAAATTGAAATTGAAATTGAAATTGAAATATTCATATAAGTATAAATATATTACCTGTAGTGCCGCCCAAACAGCTAACTTGAGCTCATATGGCACCTCCTTCCAACTCATAAAGCCCGGGCCGATGACCGTCTTTAGCAGCTCGAGGGATCTCGCTAATAGCTCCGACTTGGGGAGCCTAGGGGCCGAGGAGCCCTCGTCACCTCCGCTACCAGCGAGCCCAAACGACATCATCATAACCAACATCATCATCCTCGCCTTAATACCTGAAGGAGACATTTGCTGTAAAAAATATTATTAGTACAGATAAAAAAAATTAGAAGAAGATATGCAAATATGTACACCCTTGCCCCCACCACACACACGGACACGTACACGTACACGTGAAAATAATTATATATAGTATGTTTCATTTAATTATGTCTTATTTATATTCAAATTCAATTATTCAAAAGTTGAAAAATCTCACCCCCATATGGACAATAATTCAGTGTTCATGCCACTTTTAAAACTAACCAACCCAACATTTACTAAACAAAATAATCCAACAACAATGTCAACAACAAATGTGTATCCCGTACTCCTTCTAATTCATCTACTCAATTAATTAATCTACTCAATTATTAATTTACTAATTTACAATGAGGCGCAATCCTACTTTCATAATTAATCATATATTAATTTACTAATTTACAATAAGGGGCAATCATATATTAATTTACTAATTTATAATATATTAATTTACTAATTTATAATAAGTGGCAATCATATATTAATTTACTAATTTATAATAAGGGGCAATCATATATTAATTTACTAAAAAAATCAATAATCAATCAATTCTTTACAAGGGACACTACGCGCACACACACATAGACACACACGTAGCCCCCCACCCCCACCCCCACCCCCTCACCCCACCCCCACCACACACATGCACACGTACACCCACCCCCACCACCCCACCCCCTCCCCCACCCCACCCCCTGCCCCCCTCACCTCACCCCCACCACAACTGCAAACACACACACCCCACCACCCACCCCCTCCCCTACCACACACACGCACACGTACACACACCACCCCCTACCCCCCACCACACACACAATAATCCAATAATGATTAATAATTATATATACTATGTTTCATTTAACTATGTCTTATTTATATTCAAATTCAATTATTAATAATTATATATAGTATGTTTCATTTAATTATGTCTTATTTATATTCAAATTCAATTATTCAAAAGTTGAAAAATCCCACCCCCACATGGACAATAATCCAGTGGTCATGCCACTTTTAAAACTAACCAACCCAACATTTACTAAACAAAATAATTCAACAGCAATGTCTACAACAAATGTGTATCCCGTACTCCTTCTAATTCATCTACTCAATTATTAATTTACTAATTACAATGAGGGGCAATCCTACTTTCATAATTAATCATATATTAATTTACTAATTTACAATAAGGGGCAATCATATATTAATTTACTAATTTACAATAAGGGGCAATCATATATTAATTTACTAAAAAAATTAATAATCAATCAATTCTTTACAAGGGACACTACGTGCACACACACATAGACACACACGCAGACCCCCACTCCTACCCCCCACCACCCCCTCCCCCCCACCACATACACGTACACCCACCCCCACCACACCCCCTGCCCCCTCACCCCACCCGCACCACAACTGCACACACACACACCTCACCAACCACCCCCTGCCCCCTCCCCCACCACACACCACCACACACATATATGCACACACACATATAGACATACATATACACACATATATACACATACATATACACACATATATATACACACATACACACACACATAGAAATGAAAGAGAAAGAGAGGAAAAAAATATACCTTAGAGAGAGAGAGAGAGAGAGAGAGAGAGAGAGCGTTGAAATCGCTTATATATAGAGAGAGAGAAAGAGGGAAACCAAAAAACAGTGGGAAAAAAAAGAGCCTAGGGCTTTTTTTACTGAAGAGATTGTCACGGTCGTGTCAAGGTCCTTGACCGTGACAATTATTTTTAGTATTGTCACGGTCTTGTCACAGTAAATGACCGTGACACAAAATGCATGTTTCTTGTCACGGTTAATGACCGTGACAAGGGTGGTCGGCTGAAAGGTGACATTTTGGTCATTTTGGTGTAGTGAAATTTTAATTTCCGTGGTTTAAATGCCTTGTTTAGCGCGGTCACACCGGATGAATTCCGACGCATTATGACGTGTGAAACCGCTAAAGAAGCTTGGGATATTTTACAACTCACTCATGAAGGTACTAGTGTCGTTAAAGCTTCGAAACTCCAAAACCTCACCACTCAATTTGAAACCATCAAAATGAACAAAAAAGAAATATTTGATGAATTTTATGCTAGACTTTCCGATATTGTTAATTCATTGTTTAATTTGGGAGAGAAAATACTCGACAACCGAGTTGTAAAGAAAATTTTATGGTCCCTACCCGATAAATTTATTCCAAAAGTGACCGTTTTAAATTCTTTACCAACTTTAGCCTCTACGAAATTAGAAGAGCTCGTAGGTGACTTACAAACCTATGAACTAGACATGTTTCCCTCTAAAATTGAAAAGAAAATAGAAAAGGGCGTTGCTTTAAAAGCCCGAAAAGAGGAAAAACAAGTAGTAGAGAGCGAGAGTGATAGTGACTCGGAAGATATGGCCTTGTTTGCTAGGAAATTTTGAAAATTTCTTAAATTTAACAAAGATAAATTTAAAAATGATTTGAAGAAATTTGAAACTTCTAAGCATGACAAAGCCAAAAATATCCCTAAAATTCCTAAAGAAAATTTAAATAGGGATGAGTCAAATACGTGTTTTGGTTGTAAGGGTTATGGACATAGGGATTTTGAGTGCCCCACTAAACTAAGGAGATAGGGTAAGCAACCTATTTCATATAACGCAACCCTTAGTGATAGTGATAAGGAAGAGGGACCCGATTCCCCCACCGAGCCCAACTTTGTGGCTTTTATGGCTAGTCTTGTGAGTGATAGTGAGCAATCTTCTATTGATGAAACTTTAACACATGACACTTCCAAGGTAAAAGTTTATGATTCCCTTGTTTTTTATGGTAGTGAAAGTGAAGAAGAAAGAGAGAGTGAAAGTGAGAATGAGGTTGATGTGAGAGAACTTTAAAATGCTTTTCAAGAACATTATGAAGAATCTATTAAATTAGAAAGAGCTAATTTGAAGTTAGAAGCAAGTTTAAAAGAGCGTGTCAAGGTCGTTGATGATAGTGCGTTAGTTGAAAACCTTAGGGCACGTGAGAGAGCTCTTCATGAGAAGATTGAATATTTAGAAGGCGAGAGAGATAGCCTTAAAGTTTTAATGGAATCCTTAAAAAAGGAGCTTCTCGCATTTGAAGAGCGCAATATTTTATTAGAGTCTAACATTTTAGAATTACAAAATAAATTAAAAGACTCTAGTAAAGTCAAATTTGATTTGGAGTGTCGTTCGGAGAAATTAGATAAAATATTAGGAACGGTCCAAATTAAAAATGACACTTGTGGTTTAGGCTTCGATACTTGTAATGAATCTACTCATAAAGCCAAAACCCATGTTTTAGGAGAATCACCTAGGAAAGCCTTTAGAGATCAATCCTTAGGTGCCAATTTTCGACGTGTTTTTACTTGTGCACATTGTGGTCGAAAGGTCATCTTAGGAAATTTTGTTTTGATCTTAAACGAGTTCCTAGAAAATTCCAACGTAAGGCAACCGAGGTAGCCAAGATTCCTACACCCCGAGATAGTCATTCGTCATTAGTTTGGGTTAGGAGATCCGACCTGGTAGCTTTACAAGATAGGATTTTTTATTCTCATTTACTTTTACATGCTTCCTCCCTTGTAAAATCAAAAGGTTGAATGTCTCAGTTTTATTTGTATATTTTAGCTTTTGTGCTTCATGCTATATCACCCATGCTAATTGTATGCTTTTTTTAGTCATTTTCTAGTAAATGCTCCATGCTTAAACACATGCTAGAATAATGATTTTTGTTTATCTTTTGTATTATACTTCTTTTATTTTTGTTTGCATTAAATGAAAAATACAAAAAGATTTTTGTTTATCATTTGCATTTTATCTTTTTAGCAATTTAAGATTATTGAAAAATACAAATGATTTTTGTGTGTCTTTTGAGTATATATTTTTTATGTTTGGTTAAAAATTTCAAAAACTCAAAAAGATTTTTATTATGTGTGTATTTTAGTCTGACACACTTTATGTGGAATATACTTGTATTTGAATCCCATCTTTTACGCTCCCATGTGGCTAGAACTTTTGATTTAGATTCTCAATCCTTATTATGTTCTTTACCATGCTTACATGGAGTAGTTGGATTTTGTGTTGATTTAAATGTATTCTATTTTTATATGCCTCAATTCACACATGTAAGAGCTCATTTGAAATTTTAACTTCATATGTATATTTGAGCTTTGTGAGGTGTTCTCCTACCAATCTTGTCATCTACATGTTATGTGACCTAGGAGGACTAGTGCATGTCAAAATCCGTTGCACGTGAGATTTGGATATAAAAATGCGATATATAAATGTGCACGGGGAAGGGCTCCAAAAGGATTTATTATACTTTGTGAATAGTAAGCCACCGTTTGTTTGGACCTAAAAGAAATACGTGGTCCAAAGGCCTAAAAGAAAATATGGCATTAAAAAGAAAAATAATTGACAAGACCTATGTTTAGTTGATTTATTCATTCAAAAGAATAATATATATGCTTATTGAGGGAGTTTGGATGATATATCAATCGTTTGCACAATGTCCGTTTATCCTAGTTGAGTTTTCAATGTCATGACTCTATTCGTTTGTCGAATCATCAAAAGTCTAGGCTTGTATGCATTGTGTATGTTTGTACATTGAGTTCAATCTATATTGTCACATGAGGTTATATTCAAATGTGATGAAGTTTGCAATCAATTGAGAACTCCGTGAACATGTTTTAAGTGATTGAGTTTAAATTTAATTGTTATTAGTTCACACCCCAACACTTATGTTTCCATATGACACATTTTTTCCATACAAGTGTGAAAAACTTATTGTGTTTTGGGTCATTTTGGTGTTTATATCTATATGTGTGTAATTATGCTTAGTTTGAATATATTGTGTATACATATATATGATATTGTGTTTGTTTTTGGTATTTTCCTTGCTTTTCTAGTCCATCTATGCTTTAATTCATAATTGGTATCCATCTTGTTGCATTCTTTGTTGATATCACATGCTTAATACTTTATATATCATATTGGTATCATTTTATTGCATCCTAGTTTCTATCCGATGTTATTTGTTGGATTAGTTGAATTTTAGTTGCCTATGTGTTTTAATGTTCTCATCACTTTATGCACTAATGCATGTTTAGCTTGTTATCCCATTTTATTTATCCCTTGTTTAGTTTAAAGGGTGTATATGCTTTAATAGGGGGAGATAAGTTAACTTTTGATTCTTTAGCCTTTGTCTATTCCTGAACAAAGAGGGGGAGAATGATAGGGGGAGAAATTGTATCTAAACCTATCGTATCTTAGTTTAGAGAGATTTATCTTAGGGGGAGAAGTCTTTATAAGTAGGTCATTTGTTTGATAAAAGGGGAGAATTTATTTAGGGGGAGTATTTATTTTAGCATTTAATATATTGATATTCCCTATGAGTTTGATAGTTTACTTAAGTGTGCAGGAATTATTCTAAATGGCAACGTTCATCATCGAGTAAAGATATTGATCCTTGGGTTGTTTGAGTCAAGCATTGTATTTTTATTTTGGGTGGGATATTTTTTAGTTTAGTAGAGCTTGGAGGCCCTTTAGGATTTTTGTTTGGTTTTTGTCCCGGAATAGTCAAAGGGGGAGATTTGTAAGGACACAAATTTCCAATTGAGTCCTTTGTAGTTTTGGCTCAATTCCGGACAAAAACATTTGAGTTATAGGATAGAGTTCAAGTTTATCCATTCAAGCATATGACGTGTTTGTTGAAGACGTAGCGGCCAAGATATTAAAGCTTCATCAAATGTCGTGTGTGTTGTGCCTCGTTTCTACGTCATCAACATGGTTCCATTGCTCCTAAGGTATGAATGCATTTTAATATATATATATAAAAAGCTTGGAACATTATTTATTGGGTGTATTTTAGAAATTTATTTTGGGTGTTAGTATTTTTTTGTTAAACTTTTTTTGAATTCATAGCTCTAAATATTTTGTTCTCGGACACCTTTCAGTAGAAAAATCATATCAAATCCAAAAAAAATCAGAAAAATACAAAACTGGCGGCCGTGTGTTCGTATCGAAATTATCTAGAACCATGGTCTAAGATCTCTTTAGATAGGTCGTTCGAACGAGACGTCTTTCTAAACTTATAAGGAGATTTATCTTAAGGGGGAGACGTCTTTCTAAGTAGGTCATTGGTTTGATAAAAGGGGAGAATTCATTTAGGGGGAGAATTTATTTTTGCATTTAATATATTGATATTCCCTATGAGTTTGATAGTTTGCTTAAGTGTGCAGGAATTATTCTAAATGGCAACGTTCATCATCGGGCAAAGATATTGATCCTTGGGTTGTTTAAGTCAAGCATTGTATTTTTATTTTGGGTGGGATATTTTTTAGTTTAATAGATCTTGGAGGCCCTTTAGGATTTTTGTTTGGTTTTTGTGCCGGTGTAGCGAAAGGGGGAGATTTGTAAGGACACAAATTTCCAATTGAGTCCTTTGTAGTTTTGGCTCAACTCCGGACAAAAACATTTGAGTCATAGGATAGAGTTCAAGTTTATCCATTCAAGCATATGACATGTTTGTTGAACACGTAGCGGCCAAGATATTAAATCTTCATCAAATGTCGTGTGTGTTGTGCCTCGTTTCTACGTCATCAACATGGTTCCATTGCTCCTAAGGTATGAATGCATTTTAATATATATATATATAGGAGCTTGAAACATTATTTATTGGGTGTATTTTAGAAATTTATTTTGGGTGTTAGTATTTTTTTGTTAAACTTTTTTTGAATTCATAGTTATAAATATTTTGTTCTCGGACACCTTTCAGTAGAAAAATCATATCAAATAAAAAAAAATCAGAAAAATACAAAACTGGCGGCCACGCGTTCGTATCAAAATCATCTAGAACCATGGCCTAAGATCTCGTTAGATAGGTCGTTCGAACGAGAAGTCGTTCGAACCAGTTTTCAAACGAGATTATTTTTTCGTTCTGTCTCTTCGTTAAAAGTCTCGTTCAACCGAGATTTCTAACGAAAAAACAGCGGGAACAGTTTTAAGCCAGTTTTTTCCACTTTTCCACTACTTTGCTCCACTTCCTTTTTGACATACTTCTTTAGTGCGGGAACTAACTTTTTGAAGATAACTTTTTCACATTTCCAAGAGTCATTAGAGCAAAATACTTTGAAGAAAAAATTCCTTTTTTTGTGTTAAGTTTTATGGAGTAAATTCCTTTCAAAACACTTATACACCCATATGTTTGTCTATATCCAAGTTTCAACACACACACACACACACACACACACACATATATATATATATATATATATATATATATATTGCTTGGAGTGTTTGGCACCGATTTTCTCTACACCATTGAAGAAGAGAGTTTGAGTTTTCTTTTCAACTCATAAAGGAGAAGAGCTTTGTTTGATGTGACAATCCCACTTGAAGAAAGGCTTCATTGAGGGTTGACGGTTGTCCAAAAGTCTCATTGGTGGATTTCAAGATTCCGGTGGAGTTTCGGGGCTGTCGGCTAGGCAGAGGTGTTTACAAGAAGACGCTTCAAGGCTTGAAGGGAGTCGAGTCGAGGAAGTAAGTCATTTGTCTTGTAATTGTAAAACCGTACTTAGTGGACTTAAGGCTAGGGCCGTCCGAAGTTTTTCCCATTTGGGTTTTCCTCGTACATCGGCGCGTCGTGTGATATTGTTTAATTTTATCTTGCTTAAATCACGTAGATGCATGCTTAGATAATTCAAGATAAAATTTGGTTTAATTATCACACTTATGTTCTTTGGTGTTAAAATATATTTGGCTGAAATTGAAATTAATTCAATTCAAAGATAATTTATTTTGGTAAAATTTGGTTTGGCCTAATTTGCAAAATGGATTATTCTTGTTGGGAAAATTGCTAGGACTTGAATTGAAATATTTGGTTTAAGTGAAAAATCCATTTGTCATTTAATTTATTCACTTTGTGTTTCGTTTAATTTTAATTTGAAAGAAATTAAAATTTGTTGTAAGTTGTTTATATGTTTGAACCATCTTTATTCCACAGTTTAAGAAAATTCATTTTGAAAATTTTAAAATTTGGGGGTCCCATCGTTTTCATAGTATTTGATTATGATGATAATATTGAATATTATTGACTGAATATGGTAATATATGATTATTAAATTTATTAAAATTGTCATGAGTTGAAAATATGGCAGTTTTGGTAATTAAGTTGGGACGTGTGTGTTAGTCGTGTCAGGACCCAATTTAATGGATTTAAAAGTAATTTATTTTTATATCATCCATATGATCATTTAGAGTGCGTCAACGTGTCCGTAAGGGTCGATATAGTCAGAAAATACTATTTGGGGGTTTAGTTTGGGTCTCGGGGCATTTCAGGCCTAACCGGCAGCCCGAGAGGGCATTTTAGTCATTTTTATTATTTGAGGAATAGTGAACCACGAATTTTAAGTGAATTATATCAGCCAACACTTAGGATCCTTAGGGATTCCATCACCAAAATTCAGAAATGACCATTAGACAAGAAGTGGAGGAAGTTACCAAAGGAGAGCCACCACCTTTAGGCTTTTTTCACCACCATCGGATAGATCGAGAAGAGAGGCTTACTCCCTTATCATCTTCTCCAAAGGATCAAGACTTCTATTTCTAGGAAAGTGATTTAACTTGCAATAATTCAGTGTATACATCATCTATGTTAGTTTAGAATTGAAGAATAATCTTGAAAACTGATGAATGAAAAGATTTGAAGAATTAAAATCTTAATCTTGGTAGGTTTTGCATGTAGTTTAACTTCTGGGAATATAGTAACCATGAAATCATGATCCATGTGTAGAGAATTATGAATTTGTAATGAATTATTTAGTGTTCTTGAAGAAAATAGGAGAACTAAGGTTTTTATGAAAAATATATGAATTAATCCAAGAAATTGATTCCCCATTATGATTTGATGATTCTAAAGCATTGGAACTTATTTGTTTTTGTTGGTATGATGTTAGGAATAAACATTTGGGAGTTTGGGACATTATACAAGAGGATTTGAGGGTTAAGTTTTATGAAATCCGTGGGCAAAATTATGTAGAATCGAAATACTTGTTGGATCGATCGATCGACCCATGAATGTCGATCGATCGATTGGATCGATTGATCGACCCCTTTCCCTCGATCGATCGACTCCTCCAGATTTTTGTAGACTATTTCCCTTAGGTTTTGACAAATCTCAAGCTTGTAAGAACTCTTAGGGGGTTTAATAGAATATTATGGGACTTTGTTAAGGTCAGTAGGGTTGTAGTTTATGCCTGGAAAATGTTATACCTTATAGGATTGAATGGAATATTTACGAGTGTTTACCGAGTGAGGTACGATTAGAAATTTCATAAAATTGGGATTTAAATTGGATGAATGTTAATTTAAGGTTAGGACCACTAGAAGAGGAACTTGGAATTACTGAAATAACCCTGGAGTCAAGGGGGTGACTTAGTAACCTTTGAGATAGGTTTGAGTATTCGGATTTATACGACGAGAGAGTTGTCGCGCTACAAGTATTACGTAGAATATCGGGGATGACGTTAAAATGTGTATGTGACTCGTAATATAGGATAGAGAGTACCTATATTAATGTTGAGAAATACTTAGGTGGTGTGATTACCTAGTTTATGGATGATTCTGTGTATGACATACTTGCCATGCTTGCTATCATGGGAGGTTAATTTTCGGAAAGAGGACCATCTTATCTTTGTGTGCCTTCGGGGGGATTTAGATTGGTACCGTAAGGACATAGGACTGCGAGTGACTTATCTGTGAGTTGATAAGTCAGTTGACCATGGGAGCGTAGGTATGTTCATGGGCCATGGGTATATGAATTATGTTCGCCTCCAATATGTGTGAATTGTATTGATATGGTTCTTGAGTGATTCGAAACTTGTAAATCCTTACGTGCGTTATGTATTGGGATTGATACTAGAGTATGTGTGCACCGCAGGTTCCGAAATTTTGGGGTGTCAGATTTGTATATATATATATATATATATATTATGCCAGTGAATTATATATATATATATATATATATATATATATATATATATATATATATATATGATTATTCCACTGTTGCTTAGTAGACGTGAATAACTAAGATATTTAAATGGGTTAAAAATGTGAAAATTTATATAACACTTGAGATAAGTAATTTGATAAATGTAAATATGAGATATAAGTGTGACCTATTTGGGTAGCACGAATAGACACCCTATATTAGAATGTGAAAGAAGGAGTTAGTACGAACTATGTAGATAGTGGCATAACTAGGATGGGTTAAGGGTATACGTTAGGCGTGCACATTAATTAAGGGGTGAGAAACTCATGTAAGAGTACACAACAAACATGTATATAATATTTACTGTTTAATGCAATTAAACACTTATTATTTTTAAACTGTTTTCACCTCGGACTCTGACCCGTTTTCCTGGAAATCTATTTTGTTTTGTAAAAACCTTTTAGGTGCCCAGTCAGAGGGACGCCAATCATAGGAGTTCCATTCTGATGACGTGATGTAGCTGTTGTGGAAGCTACAAGATCTCTGTATTAGATGCCTCCACATTTATCCTTGGTTCCTCCAGAGTCATTTATATCGGTTAGGGCATGTTGCCCATTCTTATTTAGAGATTGTCGATACAGACTTTCATTATTCAGATGTGGGTTTATTTATTCAGACTCTTGTATTTGGATTTTATTTTACTCTGGTATTATTATTGGAGTGTTTACTCCAGACTCAGTTTATTTCATTACAATGGTTATTCATATGGGATTGTTTATGAGGTTGATGAATGATGATTTAATTACTTGGTTAATTGTTAATTTAATTAATAAAATTTGGCATCTCTCTATTTTAAATATTAGGTGACTAGTAAGTAACTAAATGTTTTCGACAGTGATACTAAGACTGAACCAACTTGATATTCTGTATTAATTTTATAAAGGAGTGGATCCCCGGAATTTAATTAGTCGGGGTGTCACAGGTGGTATCAGAGCATCAGGTTCTAGTGTCCTTTAGGACCTATGCGTCTTATTATCCTTCTAGTATAGCTTTCTTTGATATAAATCCCTATGTTTAGAATTGTTGATTTCTTTGATGAGATTTCGTTCTCCTTCTGTAATCCATATAATAGTGAATCTTATTTTAATTCGGGGGTGTTCGCATGCCAAACAATACAGTATGTCAGACGAGGACATTTGGGCGGACAACAGGAGGCAGAGCTCAGTTGAGGTTATAGGATATATTCAATAATGATGACCGTAGTTGAGGTCACCCCTTTTATGGCACGAAAAACCAGGATTGTATAGGCGGAGAGGGCACAACATAAGACTTCTAGGTACCTCTATAGTAGAAAGTGGAGTCAAATTAGACTCACCCAATAAGGTTTGATTGGGAGAGAGTCAGACGAAATATTGAAGAGAACCAGTAGTGGAAATTTTAGGAATGCGGAGATCGTACGTGATGATGCTATAATTAGCACCACCGGGTAAGGTGTTGATAAGCTCAAATTTGTGACAAAAATTGCAGCATAAGAGTGTATATATACAATAGAATGAGGTGAGGAGAAGAGGATGAACACTAGTATATAAGTGGTTCAGCCAATCTGGCCTACGTTCAGTGTAAGTGTGTGAGTAATATCACTAGATGAAGGCATTAATGGCCATAGATACAATCTCTCAGGCTCTCTATCTACTGTGTAAAGTGACATAGTTTTAGATAGGGTTGCAATTATGGATCCCTTTACAAGGTAGAGGATGACCCCTATATATAGGGCTTGGGCGGTGTAATGTACCCCCCAATCATGCAATGAGTATGTGCATGAGGATCGAACCAGTATAAGGATGACACTTGGATGATCTTATGTAGATAATGATGACCTAAATATTACCTCATGTGAGGGGAATGATTCGACTATAACTAATTTTTCCATGTGTTCCAAACCCTACATGTTCTTGTAAATGCTCGGCCCTGCGTCCTTGATTGATGTAACCACGGCCTGTACAAGTACGAGATTGGTGGAGTCAGACGTAGACTTGTTAATATCCATGATGACCTCGGTCAGGAGGGATAGCCAAGGTTAGGTATGATGTGGCTGTAACATCGGCTAAAGCAGACGATGATGTTGGCAATTACTTTAGCCCATTAGGCTCTGCTGGTCGAGGTTGGTGTATGGAGGGGCTGGTCTTATAAAAGACGACCTTACTGATAGTTGTCATGAGCTTCTTATCACCTCAGTTGTGAGACTGGTCGAGGTTAGTTACTCTGAGTAAGAGGGTGCACTTTTGGCATATCAATCACCCCTAGCCCTTAGTCACCTATATGAGTAGGTGATTGAGGGGTATGCTATGTAGAGGCTGAATTTCATTAATGCCTTGGGGGTGCAATGGTTCCCTAACACGTCACTCATTAAAGTGAGTAGTGTGCTCCCCAAGATGTGCTGATTCTGATTGTGACCCTTGGGTTTCCCTAGGGCAATGATGGGGCATTGGGACTCACGACCCATCAATAATCAGGTTTTAAAACCTTCTCTCTCCTCATTCTCTTTCTTCTTCCTGTTTTCTCCCGCCTAGGCTTTCTGCAACTTCCTCTCTTTAAGCCTTCCCTTACTGTTGTGATTCAGAGTTTTCTTTGTTCCCAAACCTCTTCTTCTCTCTCTCTCTCGCAACTAACCAGGTATTATTTTCCACCTCTCTTTTCCATTTTTAGTTCTATCATCATTATTTCTGAGTTTTCGAAGAACTTTTGCTTTTCCAGCGAAGCTTTTCATCACTGCCCGATGGTTATTAGGCTAGGCTTGTAGTGATTAGGTGGTTTGGGCATAGTTGTAGGTAGCTCCGAGGTTGTTTTAGCCATAAAAAACCCTTCTTTAGGTTTTTGGTGAACCTCCAGTCACCTTCTCCGGCGACCCTGTTCTTGAAAGTTATTGAAGTTCTTCATTTGAATCTTTCCAACTTTCCCTTTTTAATCTTGAGTTTGAGTTCTTGTAAGTTGTGTAGCTGTTTGTGGTTTGAGTCTCAAGTGTAGTGTCATCTCAATTATGCTCAGACCCTTATATCATCTCAAAGAAGAGTTCCCCTCTTTTCGTGAGAAGACCTTCGAGAAAATTAGGCAAATAGAGCTAGCCCAAGAGGAATCTCGTGGGGCTGAGGCCTTTCCTGTCAGACCCATATTTCCTCCACCATTGAAGGTTATATACCCTGAGCCAGCTAAACCTGCAGAGGTTCCTGAGGATCCAGCACCAATATCTGAGTCTGAGTCGTCCTCCTCAGACCCCATGTCTATAGACTCTTTTTAAGAGGTTATGGATTATTATCCAAGGCAAGGTGAGGTTCCTGAGGAAGTTGAGATTTCGATCCATGCCTCGTCCCACCGAGGTTCTAGCACTTCCCACAGGTATTTTGATGTTGAAATCATTAGGCCAAGCGTGGTAGTTCCACCTCCTATAGAGGACATTCCCCTGTCAGCTGCCACTGGGGATGAATTCGCTCAGAGGTTTCCATATGGTGCTCCAGCACCTGCCCGAGCCGATGTTTATGGGGACGGTGATGACGGTGAGGAGACTGATGTTGATACATCTGAGGCGGCCGAGTATGAGATTACTTTCAGTGAGTACGACCTTCTTTCTTTTAGGAACCTCTATTCCATAAATTCCTCCATCACCCTTAGGAAGCCTCTTAAGGATGAGAGGGACTTTGATGGCCGAGACAGAGAGATCTGCGTTTATGAGCAGACGTTTAAATTTGGCTTTCGTCCTCCTATTCAACATTCCATCAGAGCTATACTCTCCCATGTAAGTCTTTCCCTTCCCAACTATCCCCCAATGCCTGGAGGGTTATGATTTGGGACATCAGCCTTTGGAGGGCTATCCACCACTCAGAAAATTAGTGTTTTCACTGGTTGTTATGTGCCCTCCTCTGCCAAAAACCACCCTAGCTATTACCACTTCTTATCCAAGAAATTAGAGAAGAAAATGTTGTTGGTTACCCAAACATCAAACCATAACTAGAGACCTCGGTATTTCTTTATTTTTGGGGCATGGGAATTTGGTTCCAATGAGGCCTCTGGAACATCGATTCCAAACACCCCTCTGAGGTGGGGGAAGGTCTCCCTTGCTGCCAAAACCGACCCTGAACTTAGCCAGGATAACTATAAAAACGTTGAAGACCTTCGCAGTTAGGGCGAGAAGGGTTGGCTTGTTAAATTCAAGCATCTGATGACCCCCTACCTCTACTACCTATCTCAGACAGGTTTAGGGGGTGGTCCCTTGGAAGAGCTTCATAAGTCTCACTCTTTCTTAATAAGTTGTACCTCTTATGTTTTATATCTCTGACTGACTAACTCAGATACATGTCTTTTGCAGAGCGTCCAGCAGGCATATCAAATGACCTTTGGGAATTGTCTACTCCAGGGCTTGTGAAGTTGATGGAAAAAATGGGTGGCAAAAATTTACCCCCACCTATCAGCAAGAAGAACGTAGTCACCTCCAAGGCTAATGTTACAAAAAAGAGGAAGTCCACAGCCGACCCAGATCATACGAGGCAAAGTAAGGCTCAAGCTCGGGATCGTGCTATCCCCATCTCTACAGACGATGCCTTAGCTGCTCGTCTTGCTCAATTGGAAATCAGTGATAGCCTTATTAGCCAAGTCTGAAGTCTTTCGAAACTATCGGCACAATAATGACTAAAGAAGATAAGCATTTCTTATGCTCTTTGGACGTCCCTTTGTTGGCCGAGTTTGCCCTCCATAAGTCAATTCAGGTACCAGTTTTTGTTCATTTGATCACTTGCTCTTCACAAGTGTAACCTCGGATTTTTAGATTTTATAGCTCATATATTCTTCCTAAGTATTTAACCTCGAATTTTTATATCTCATATTTTCTTACATCTAATCTTCTTCTGCAGGGTGTCTTGTCCTTCCATAGCCTCGTTGGCTGGACTCTGAAGAGGATTCCCCTTATAGACAAGGGCCAAGAAGCTGAGAAGGTTCAAGCCTCTTTGAATGCAGCGGTTGAAAGGCTAAAGGGGGTTGTCAAGCAGAGGGACAACGACATGTCTAAGATCAATAAGGACCATGACTTAGCTCTGAAGGCCAAGGATGATGCCCTTAAATCTAAGGTAGATGATGCGGTTAGGGATGCAGTTGAAGACGCTGTTGAGAAGACTATTGAAGACTACAAGGTCTCAGACGAGTTTATCATCTTTGGTTTTGAATACCTAAAGAGGGGTATTAAAGAAACTGGTAAATGGGAAGCCACTATAGAAAAAGTGTCTGGGAGCTTGACCACTTCAGACTCTGTGGGTCTTGGCTTTGGAGATCCTCTTTTTGCTCAGGCCTTGCAGGAAGTTGAGGAGAATGACGCTGCTCTAGCCGAGACTGCTCCCCTAGAGGTCACTGAGAGTGAAGATGCTACCCATCATGATGATGGAGTTGAGGTGACAAATGTCGGTCATGACGAAACCATTATAGATGCAGAGACATAGGCCATTTTTTGTGAATTTTTTCAAAGTTGTAATTTTGATTTCCCTTGTCTATATCTCTTATTTTTGTGAACTTTTGATGACCTCTTGATGCCTCTGACTTGTAACTCATCTTTTTAATGATAATCATTAGTCCAATCTTCTTTAGATTCTATTGCTTCATACGATGTTATGCTTGAATTTCTTACCTCTTAAACTCTCACTAAATTAATGATGTTAAAGGTCTGAGGTCACCATATTATGATGTTTCACCTCATATGTTTTTCACCAAACTAATGATGTTAAAGGTCCGAGGTCATCAATATATGATGTTTCACCTCTTAAATTTTTCACCAATCTATGATGTTTACCCTTATTAAATTTCACCAAATAATGATGTTTAAGGTCTTAGTTCACCATATTATGATGTTCCACCTCATATTTGTTCACCAAACTAATGATGTTTAAGATCCGACGTCACCAAATTATGATGTTCCACCTCATATTTTTTCACCAAACTAATGATGTTTAAGGACTAAGGCCACCATATTATGATGTTTCACCTCATAAATTTTCACCTAACTCAATGATGTTTAAGGACTGAGGTCACCATATTATGATGTTTTACCTTACAAATTTTCACCAAACTAAATGATGTTTAAGGACTGAGGTCACCATATTATGATGTTTCACCTCATAAATTTTCTCCAAACTAAATGATGTTTAAGGTCTGAGGTCACCATATTATGATGTTTCACCTCATAAATTTTCACCAAACTAAAAGATGTTTAAGGTCCGAGGTCACCATATTATGATGTTTCACGGCTTAAATTTTTCACCAAACTAATTATGTTAAAGGTCTGAGGTCACCAATCTATGATGTTTACCCACATTGATTTTCACCAAATAATAATGTTTAAGGTCTGAGGTCACCATATTATGATGTTCCACCTCATATTTTTTTCACCAAACTAATGATGTTTAAGATCCGACGTCACCAAATTATGATGTTCCACCTCATATTTTTTCACGAAACTAATGATGTCTAAGGACTGAGGTCACCATATTATGATTTTTCACCTCATAAATTTTCACCAAACTAAATAATGTTTAAGGAGTGAGGTCACCATATTATGATGTTTCACCTCATAAATTTTCACCAAACTAAATGATGTTTAAGAACTGAGGTCACCATATTATGATGTTTCACCTCATAAATGTTTTCACCAAGCTAATGATGTTTAAGGTCTGAGGTCACCAAATTATGATGTTCCACCTCATATTTTTTCACGAAGCTAATGATGTTTAAGAACTGAGATCACTATATTATGATGTTTCACCTCTTAAATTTTTCACCAAACTAAATGATGTTTAAGGTCTGAGGTCACCATATTATGATGTTTCACCTTATAAATTTTTTCACCAAACTAATGATGTTTAAGGTCTAAGGTCACCAAATTATGATGTTCCACCTCATATTTTTTCACCAAACTAATGATGATTAAGGACTGAGATCACCATATTATGATGTTTCACCTCATAAATTTTCACCAAACTAAATGATGTTTAAGGTCTGAGGTCACCATATTATGATGTTTCACCTCATAAATTTTCTCCAAACTAAATGATGTTTAAGGTCTGAGGTCACCATATTATGATGTTTCACCTCATATTTTTTCACCAAACTAATGATGTTTAATAACAATACAAGTATCAGTACAACATTGTTATCTTTTTATTAACATCCTTTGTATAAACTAGTACATGTATTACAAAAAGATAAGAACAACTGTAACATCATATGTAATACTTCTTTAAGTGATCGGCATTCCAAGGGTTGGAGAAAGGTTCTCCTTCAAGAGTGTCTAGTCGGTAGGTACCGTGAACAACCTCATAAACTACCCTATAAGGACCATGCCAATTAGGATGGAGCTTATTTGCTTTTTTCCACGTCTTCTTTGGGACTAGGTCTCCCACAGCTATGGGCCTTGACTTCACCCTTTGATTGTATAATCTCTCTGTTCTTTGCTGGTAGGCTGCATATCTTATCTCTTCATCCTCTCTTCTTTCTTCAATTAAATCAAGATCAAGTCTTCTCTCTTCCACATTCTTCTGAGGGTCATAGGTCTGAACCCTATGAGTGGGAAGTCCTACCTCTGTTGGGATGACATCTTCTAAGCCATGGGCTAGAATACATGGATTTTCTTCTGTTGGCATCCTTGCTGTCATCATGTAGGACCATAACACAGCATATACATACTCTGTTTATCTCCCTTTGGCCTATTCCAACCTCTTTTTAATCCCATTAAGGATTATTCAATTTGTGACCTCGGTCTGCCCATTTTCCTGGGGCTGTCCAGGACAAGAGAAGAACTGTTTGATCCCTACTCTTTCGCAGTATTTTTCTAAGGATATATTCTTGAATAAGGTTCCATTGTCTCAAATGAGGGTGTTTGGAATACCATACATGCATAAGATTTTATTCCAGATGAACTGGAAGGTCTTCTGCTCAATTATTGTAATCATTGGCTCACCCTCCACCCATTTGGAGAAATAATCAATTGCCACTATCAAGAACCGATAGTTATTTACAGCTCTTGGCAAAGGTCCTACCAAGTCAATCCACCATATTTCAAATGGCCAAGGGGAGCACATAGAAGTAAGAGGTTGGTGTGGTTAATGAGGTATGGTAGAGAATTTCTAAAACTTATCACACTTCTTCACAAATGCAGCGGCATCTTCAGCCAAGGTCGGCCACCAGTACCCCTAAGTGATTAATCTCTTAGCGAACGGCCTCCCTCCCATGTGACTTGAACAATAGCCCTCATTCACATCGTACAAGATGTTTGGAACCTGTGAAGGATGAACACATCTTAGGAGAGGGAGTAGGAACCCTTTTTTATACAAGCCATCTCCTATAATTGAGAATTTATCATCTCTGAAACTCAGCTTTCTCCTTTCTGACTTTGACTCTGGAAGCTCTCCCTCTCTGATGTATCTGATAAGAGGATCCATCCATGATGTTCCCATATTCAGATTCAGACAAGTTCTAGTAACCACTTCCTCTTCGATGATCAATTTGAGCAGAATCTCAATTGGTATTGTTCTCCTTATGTTTGTTCTTATTGATGAGGCCAACCTCATGAGTGCATCGGCTCGGTTGTTACCTAGCCGAGGTATTCTCTTCATATTTAATTCTTTAAAGCTTTCTAGAATCCCTCTCACTCTTTTTAAGTATTTATCCATCCTTTTATCTTTGGCCTCATACACCCCTGGGATTTGGTTGACAACCAACCTTGAGTCACTGTGGACTAGGAGTTGACTGACACTAAGGGTCTTTGTCAAAGAGAGACCTTCTATCAACGCCTCATACTATGACTCATTATTAGAAGATTTGAAGTTTAACCTCAACACATACTCAATGTCGGTACCATCCGGTGCTGACATTATCAGCCCTGGTCCACTTCCACTTTCACAAGACGACACATCAACGAGGAGGTTCCAAATTATTGTATCAAAAGAGAAGTTTCCCTTCGATAGGGTTCTGTCCTTGAAGAGGTACCGGTATTCCTCATTCTCAATAATTCCTTTTCTGTCTTTGCTTAACTCAACCTCATCCGGATCTTGTAAGACATTTATGTTCGGTTCTTCTGCAGCCTTTTGACTAATCTCAGCCTAGATCTCTTCCCATGTAAACTCTGCTACAAAGTCTGTGAGTGCCTGCCCTTTGATGGAAACCCTGCATTGATAGACAATTTTGTATTTTCCCAAATCGATGGCCCAGATCAATAGCCTGCCTAACTTTTTAGGTTTATGGAGGACCTGTCTGAATGGGGAGTCAGCGAGGACGACCATGGAGTGGGATTGGAAGTATGGATTCATTTTTCATGAAGCATGTATCAAAGCATAAGCTAACTTTTCAATCCGAGGATATTTCTGCTTAAACCCTTGATGAGCTTTACTATTGAAGTACACTGGCCTCTGCACTCCATCATCTTCTCTTACTATTGCATCACTAATTGATGATGCTTAGATTCAGCACCACCAGATAAGTGATGATGAGCTCAAACAACAGTAACCATGACAACCATAGAGATATGTATGTATAAGTATATAGAAGGAGGTGAGTATAAGAGGAACAAGACAATGATGTATAGTGGTATAGCCAATTAGGCCTACATCCACTGTGAGTGTGTGATCCACTAAGTATGGGAACTAATGGCCTTGGATACAATGCACATAAGCTCAGTTTCTCTCTCCACTGTGTGTACAAGTAGAGTTTTTACTAGGATTACAATTATTGATCCATCGATCCCCTTGTAGGGTTGTAAGTGACAAGTTTATATAGGTCTTGGGGGTGTAGTGCACCCCCCCGCCCCAAGTATGCATGGTGCATGTGAAGGATGATCTAGCCAATCTCCTGTTGACACCTGTAGATGCAAAATTATGACATAATATTACCTCACATGAGGGGGTGATTCTGTTATAACGGTCTTCCGCGTGCCATATGAGCCTCACACGCACTGTTCCACACATCTCCCAAACCACGCACTGCGATGATGTCACCCTCGGCCTGTGATACGAGGTCGAGGGAAAAGTTCCCTCTGGTGGTGAGTCTGGCCTAATTTAGGCCTCGTACTATTGTACCATTGGAGGGTCATTCGGACCATGATAAGGGGTCGTCCCATCGAAGGTTCGTCCGAGCCTGATGAGGGGTCGGCCCCTTGGAGGGTCGTTCGAGCCTGATGAGGGGTCGGCCCCTTGAAGGGTCGTCTGAGCCTGATTAGGGGTCGGCCCCTTAAAGGATCGTCTGATCATGATGAGGGGGTCGGCCCCTTGAAGGGTCAGTTGAGCCTGATGAGGGGTCGGCCCCTTAAAGGGTCGTTCGGGCCCTGATGAGGGGTCGGCCCCTTGGAGGGTCGTCTGGGACATGATGAGGGGTCGGCCCCTTGGAGGGTCGTCTGGGACATGATAAGGGGTCGACCCCTTGAAGCGTCATCTGGGCCTGATGAGGGGTCGGCTCCTTGAAGCGTCGTCTGATATACTTTGAGAGGTCATCTTGACCCCGTCCAGGTGCTGGGTGCCCTCGGCCCGGCCAATGGTATATATGTGTATATCAATCACCCCCAGCCCTTAGCCATCGGTGTTGTTGAGATGGCTGAGGGATAGTGTTTCCTTAGATGACTGTATGGTCAGTTAGATGAATGACACCTGTCTAGATGATGTGACACCTATCAAATTTTTATCCAATGTCGTTCCAGTTTTCTAGGCGTGGCGGCTTCACACTGCTTGGGACTTTGTTCCTTAATGATGACCTCCTCGTGGGCTGTGCTCTGCCTTGGTTAATGGGCCCACTCATTAGCAAGGTATTTAAACAGATTTTTTGAAGTTATTCCCTTTCTTCTTCTTCGCGCCTGAACTCTCTCTCTCTAGTTTCTCAACTTCTCAACAGCTCCATAGCCATTTCTGCGATTTCTGCATCAGGCCTCACTGTTCTTTCTCAGGTAATCCCTCTGAGCTATTTCCCTCTTTATATTCCATTTCTATTTACACCTCGACTGCTTTAGGTCTGTAGGACTAGGCTTTTCTTTAGTTGTCTCATAATTTTTCGGCATTCTTCTCCGGTGGCTTGTTCTTGAATGTTCTTGATAAAACCCTTTAATTATTTGGTTTTGATAAAAAAGCCCAACTTAATCAATTGCCAACTTGTTTGTAGTTAGGTTAGCCAAATTCTTCTAAGTGTAGGGTCTCCCCCTTAATGCTTAGGAGGCTTTATAGTTTAGCCGAGGAGTTTCCATCCCTGAGAGAAAAGTTCTTCTTAGAGATTAGGTGAATAGAGGAAGAGGAGGAGAGAAGACGAGGGGCCGACCCTAATTGGGTATGACCCATTTTTCCCATTCCTCTAGCCACAATAGAACCATCTGAGTCTTATGGGTCGTCCTGTCGTCGAGCCAAGAGTTAATCGTGCGAGAGGGAGATGGATGAGAGAGCATCGTCACCAACAGGTGCTGACCCTTCTAGGAGGAGAGAAACGTCTGATTCTATGTTTCCTCCGTCAGGGATCGTGACCTCCTGTTGTGGAGGCATACATTTGGTGTGCCCCCAACATAAGTATGAGGGCCCCCTCTGAGTATGAGAGGGTCTTTGAAGGTGAAGAGGTAGAGATCGCAGTATATGAATAGATGTTTAAGGTTGGTGTTAGGTTCCTTCTGCACCCTGCCATTGTCAATATCTTGTCAGCCCTCGGCGTTGCCCCCTCTCAACTTCCTCCCAACTCCTGGAGGACGATCCTCGACTACGTCTCCTTATGGAAGAATGCCTTTACTGACGAGCCTTCAGTTGATTTGTTCTTGGAATGTTATAATATCACTTCCTCATCCAAGCAGCCTGGGTACTATCATCTGGGGGTGAGGAAGTCTGATAAAAAACTTCTCCACGTGGCACAAACCTCCAACCACGATTGGAAGAAGATATTTTTCTTCGTCTCTGGAGAGAATGGGAATTGGCCGCTGAGGCTCAACCTTTGGACGATGGTTCGAGGGTTCCAAGAATATGGTCTAACCCCTCGATGAAGGCCACATCAGACCCCTGACTTAGTCTGGATGAGAAGGACATAGTCGAGTATCTGAGAGAATGAGGGAAAGGGGGTGAACTTGCAAAGTTTGAAGATCTGATGACCCCTCGGTTCCTCAAAGAAGCTGGTCTGAGGGTCGGCCCCCTGACAGAGCAATCTGAGTTATATTATTTTTTGCCCAATCTTTGATTTTTTCCAAGTGTTCCATCTTTGCCTCTGTATTTTTCTGATGTGTCGTCTTCTTTTTAGGTCGTCCCACAGGTATCTCTGACTAACTCTGGGAAATGACTTCCCCAAGTTTGCTTTCTGGTCTCGGAAAGAAGAAGGGAAAGGAGCCTCAGCAGACTCCGAGGAAGTCGAAGGTCGTGGGGCCGATGCCTGTTGAACATTCCGCCGAGGGTTCCAAAAGAAAGGGTCCTGAAGTTCCTGTTGACCCTCTGCCTGATTCGAGGACGAGGGCAAGGGTGGAGCCGTCTAAGGGTACCGATTATTCCTCCAGTATGGGGGCCTTTTGGTCCCAAAACTTGGAATTTTTGAAGGTTGAGCCGTCTTCCCTGATAGCCAACCTGAGGGCGGCCAAAGCTAGGGGTGGCAATTCGGGTTAGTCGTGTCATTTTCGGGTCACCATGATTTTTATTTTAGTATAAGTTTTGGGTACTCTTAAATCTATACAAGCTAATCGTCTCATGTTCTGGTCATTTCGGGTTATTATTGTAAATGGGTTATCGGGTCAAAAATTGCCAGCCCTAGCCAAAGCTTCCATGTTCTCTGCCCCCTCGGTCGTCGACTACGATTTCCTGTCGAAGATGCCCCCGGCTAAGGTTTATGACTATGGTCTGCATACACTGGCTCAGGTATTTGTTTTCACTTTATCTCCTTAATTGAATTTTTCACCAACTGTTTCCTCGACCTCTTAACATGTGTCTTTTTTGTGCAGTCTGTTTGTGCCTTTACCTCGGCCACTAAGTGGATGGCTAAAAATCAACAAAAATTTCATGAAGTCGAGAGGGCCATTCAGCACGAGGCTGATCTACTGGCAGATCTTGAGACTACGAGGGCTGATTTGGAGAGTGCCAGGACCGAACATGCCAGGGTCTTGGATGAGCTGATGAAGCAGCACGATGCAGACTTGGAGGCCAAGGACTTGCTTATAAAAGAGAAGGACGAGGCCTTGATCAACTTGGGGGCTCAGTTCAAGACTGATCTTGAGTTGGCTGTAAAAAAAGTCGAGGCCGATGCTATGGAGGCCTACAAACTCTCAGATGAGTTTCAAGGCTTCGGTCTTGAATACTTAAAGAGGGGGATTAGGACGGCCTGTCGGTGGGTCATCCTCAAGTTTGCTGACACAGTATCATCTGTCCGCCCTTCTATCGAAGCAGTCCAACTGGACAAACCCCTGATTGCTGAGGCATTGGCACAGGTGGAGTCTCAAGTGCACGCTGAGGGTACCGGTACATCTGAGGATCAGTCAGTCTTGGTCATAGAATAAACCCCCATCATTAACGTTAAAACATTGTCCTCTGACGTTTCTCAATAGGGTGGTTGTCTGTAGCCCATACCCTCTTCATGTAACTAATGTTTTTGTACTCTATTTTTGTTGAACAAGCCTTTGTAACACTTCATTTATAATATCATGTATCTTGTTGTCTTCCATACTCGTCTCTTGTGTGATTTGTATTGTGAACTTTTTATATTAACAATATCACTAGCCCCCTCCCTCGTCCTTCTTGAGGGTAAATGAGGGGTCGTCCCCAATAATTTCCCTCATCATAGCCGAGGGTTGTTACCACCAATCTAATGATGTTTACAATTAAGTCCTCTCTCGTCTTTCTTGAGGATAAAGGAGGGGTCACCTCCGCCATTGACCCTCATTATAGCCGAGGGTGGTTTCACAACAACTTAATGATGTTTTAAATTAAGTCCTCCCTCGTCTTTCTTGAGGGTAAAAGAAGGGTCGTCCCCTCCCTTGACCCTCATTATAGCCGAGGGTGGTTTTTCACTAACCTAATGGTTTTGAAGTCCTCCCTCGTCTTTCTTAAGGTCAAAGGAGGGGTCATCCCCGCCATTGACCCTCATTATAGTCGAGGGTGGTTTCACACCAACTTAATGATGTTTTAAATTAAGTCCCCCCTCGTCTTTCTTGGGGTAAAGGAGGGGTCGTCCCCGCCTTTGACCCTCATTATAGCCGAGGGTGGTTTGACACCAACTTAATGATGTTTTCAATTAAGTCCCCCTCGTCTTTCTTAAGGGTAAAGGAGGGATCGTCCCCGCCTTTGACCCTCATTATAGTCGAGGGTGGTTCACACCAACTTAATGATGTTTTAAATTAAGTCCCTCCTCATCTTTCTTGGGGGTAAAGGAGGGGTCGTCCCCGCCTTTGACCCTCATTATAGCCGAGGGTGGTTTCACACCAACTTAATGATGTTTTAAATTAAGTCCCCCCTCGTCTTTCTTGAGGGTAAAGGAGGGGTCGTCCCCGCCTTTGACCCTCATTATAGCCTAGGGTGGTTTCACACCAACTTAATGATGTTTTAAATTAATTCCCCCCTCATCTTTCTTGGGGGTAAAGGAGGGGTCCTCCCCGCCCTTGACCCTCATTATAGCCGAGGGTGGTTTCTAACCAACCCAGTGGTTTTTAAGATAATGTCCTCTCTCTCTTTCTTGAGGGTGAATGAGGGGTCGTCCCCAACATTGACCCTCATTATAGCCGAGGGTGGACTTAGTGAGCATTACCCCAATCAAACTTGCTTTAATCAAAAACAAAATGAGGGACAATTGTGACATTCTCATTAACTTTCCAAGTGTTCTGTTGGAGCAACACATTCATTACAATTGTTGTCTGATAGGACTTTACAAAATTACTGATAGTATTTCTTCAAATGGTCTGCATCTAGGGGTTGGAAAAGGGTTCCCCTTCTAGGTTTTCTAGTCTATAGGTTCCAGGGACAACTTCATCAATGACCCTATATGGGCCATGCCAATTTGGATGGAGCTTGTTGGGCTTCTGCCAAGTCTTTTTAAGGACCAAGTCCCCCACTGCAATTGGTCTCTGCTTCACCCTCTGATTGTAAAACCTTGCAGTCCTCTGCTGGTAGGTGGCTTGCCTTATCTCGACGTCTTCCCTCCTTTCCTCAATCAGGTCTAAGTCAAGTCTCCTCTCCTCCATATTTCTCTAGGGGTCATATATTTGGACCCTGTGAGTAGGAAACCCAATCTCAGTGGGGATGACGGCTTCTCAGCCATAAGCCAGCATGAACGGGGTTTCTCCGGTAAAGGTCTTTGTCGTCGTCTTGTAGGCCTATACTACAACATATAACTCCTCAATCCATCTTCCTTTTGCCTCCTCGAGTTTCTTCTTGATCCCGTTTAGGATTGTTCTGTTTGTAACTTCCGTTTGCCTGTTGGATTGAGGTCTTCCTAGGGTAGAGAAGAATTATTTGATACTCATCCTTTCACAGTACTTCTCTAGAGATGTATTCTTGAATTGATTCCCGTTATCTGAGATGAGGGTGTTGGGGAGACCATATCTGCATATAATCTTTTTCCAGATAAACTGGAAGGTCTTCTGCTCTGTGATCGTTACAATCGGGTCCCCCTCCACCCATTTTGAAAAATAGTCAATTTCTACGATGAGGAACCGATAATTATTAATGGCCCTACGCAAGGGGCCTACTAGGTCAATCCCCTACACTGTAAATGGCCACGGGGATATAATGGAAGTAAGAGGATGATGGGGCTGGTGGGGGATGGTGGCAAGTCTTTGACATTTGTCATACTTTTTTACATATGCCGTGGCATCTTTCCCCAAGGTCGGCCACCAGTACCCCTGAGTGACCACCCTCTTCGCCAAAGACCTGCCTCCAATGTGCCTTGAACATGATCCTTCATGCATGTCTTGCAAAATGGATGGGACTTCAGACGGGTGCACACCCCTAAGTAAGGGGAGCAAAAACCCCTTTTTGTACAAGGTGTCCCTGATGACAGTGAACTTTGCAGCTCTGTATCTCAACTTCTTCCTTTCTTGCCTTACTTCTGGCATCTCCCCCTCTTTTATGTATCTGATCAGAGGGTCCATCCATGAAGCTTTATTAAAAATATTCAGGCAACTGCTAAGTGTTCCCTCAGCATCCTCGATAGTTGGTCGAAGTAAAATTTCCACTGGGACTGTCCTCCTGATATTTGTCCTAGTCACTGAGGCCAACCTAACAAGGGCATCAGCTCGACCATTGTCGAGCCTAGGTATCCTCTTCAACTTTACTTCTCTGAAGCTCTTCAACAGCGATCTCACCTTTTCAAGATACTTGGCCATCCGCTCATCCTTGGCCTCGTAGGCTCGTAGTATCTGATTCACTACTAGCCTTGAATCACTATGGATCAAAATCTGGCCGACACTAAGAGACTTGGACAATGAGAGTCTTGCTATCAGGGCCTCATATTCCGAATCGTTGTTGGAGGCTTTAAAGTTGAACCCCAGGGCGTACTCAATGTCTGTGCCGTCAGGTGCTGATACTATCAGTCCAACTCCACTTTCGCTGTCGCAGGAGGACCCATCGACGAAGAGGCTCCACACGGTCTGTTCTTCTGAGAAACTTCCCTCGGTGAGGGATCCCTGTCTAAAGAGGTTTCCCCTTACTCATTTTCGGTCACTTTTCTTCTGGCGGTGCTTGTCTCAGCCTTATTTGTAG
This sequence comes from Sambucus nigra, assembly GCA_949130495.1. Classification (NCBI taxonomy): domain Eukaryota; kingdom Viridiplantae; phylum Streptophyta; class Magnoliopsida; order Dipsacales; family Adoxaceae; genus Sambucus; species Sambucus nigra. The sequence goes on from OX422222.1 coordinate 331,003,443, forward strand.
GTGTGTTGGTGAGTCTGCCTTATAGGGTATCTGTCTTCCCTAGGCTCTCATCTTCAGCTTCATCATCTTCCCAAGTAAATTCAACCACGAAATCTGCTAATTCTTACCCCTTAATGGCCTTCCTAGGTTAATACACAATGTCAAACTCCCCCAAATCTATAGCCCAGGCCATTGGCCTCCCTGATTTTTCTGGCTTGTGCAAGACCTGCCTAAGAGGAGAGTCAGTAAGGATGACCATTGTATGGGACTGGAAGTATGGCTTCATCTTTCTTGATGCATGCATCAAGGCATAGGATAACTTCTCCATCCTTGGGTATCTTTGCTCTTCCCCCTGGAGTGCCTTACTATTGAAATACACAGGCTTCTGTACCCCCTCTTCGTCTCTCACAATGGCTGCGTTGATGGCTGATTCTGAGACAACTAAGTACACATGTAGTTGTTCGCCCTGTACTGGTCGGGACAATAACAAGGGATACCCTAGGTACAACTTTAACTCCTTGAAAGCCTCATCACACTCTTCACTCCATTCGAAGGCCTTTTTGAGAATTTTGAAGAACGGTAAACACTTGTTTGTGGCTCTGGATACGAACCTATTCAAAGCAGCCACTCACCCGGTGAGCCTCTGAACGTCTTTAATGGTCTTTGGGTTTTTATTTCTAGGAGGGCCTTTATTTTCTTAGGATTGGCCTCAATGCCTCTTTGATTCACGATGAACCCCAAGAATTTCCCTGCTCCAACCCCGAAGACACACTTGGCCGGGTTGAGCTTCATTCGATACTTGTCCATCATGTTAAAGGTCCTCTCAAGGTCAGCTACATGATCCTCTGCCCTCAAACTCTTGGTCAGCATGTCGTCTACATAAACCTCCATAGACTTCCCAATTTGGTCCTCAAACATTTTATTTACATGGCGCTGATACGTTGCCCCTGCATTCTTCAGGCCAAAGGGCATAACCCTATAACAGTATGTCCCCTTGTCTGTAATGAAGGTTGTTTTCTCTGAGACTTTAGGGTCCATGAAGATCTGGTTGTACCCTGAATAGGCATCCATGAAGCTCATGAGCTCATGGCCTGCGGTAGCGTCTACCATCTGGTCAATGCGGGGGAGAGGGAATCTATCTTTGGGACGATGCTTGTTGAGGTCTGTGAAGTCCACACACATTCTCCACTTCTCGTTGGCCTTTGGGATAATGACTGCATTGGAAAACCATTCAGGGTAGATGACCTCTTTGATAAACTCAACATCTTCTAATTTTCTGAGCTCATCCCTTATGACCTCATACTTTTCTCTAGAGTAAATTCTCCTCTTCTGCTTTACTGGCTTTACACCCTCTACCACATTGAGCTTGTGGCACATGATTTCAGGGTCGATCCCCGGCATATCTTCATGACTCCATCCAAAGACGCTCTGTCTTCTCCTTAACAGTTTAATGAGGCCTTCCTTGATATTTGGCTTCAGAGACTTGCCGACTTGGACGGTTTTTTTTGGGTCATCCTCATTGAGGATGATGGATTCTACCTCTTTCGCGGCCTCTCCTTTCTTCAACTTCATCTCATCTCGTCTTTGGGGTCTAGGGTAATCAATATTGTAAGTGGTTGTAGCCTTCTTGTGTTCCTCTCTTTCTTCAGCAGAGTTGTAATAACACTCCCGCACTGTCGTCTGGTCCCCCTGAACTTCTCCCACCCCGTAAGGAGTTAGAAATTTAATCATCTGATGGACCATAGATGGCACAACTTCAAACCCCTTGAGGACTACCCACCCCAGTATAATATTGTAGGCCGAAAAGACATGTTCATCCATCACAAAGAAGCTGACCTTCTTAGTAAGCCATCTCGGCCACTCGTCCCCCATCCTGACATCGGCCTCATACACTCCCAGGGGATGAACCTTTTCCCCACTAAACCTAATCAATGGGTGATGGTATGGGATGAGTCTATCACGGCTGAGACCTAAGGCCTTGAAACATGGTCAAAACATCACATCTGCAGAGCTACCCCCATCTACCAAGATCCTAGGCACCTCGTACCCGTGCACCCTGGTAGTGATGACGAGAGGGTCATAATGTGGGGCTAAGAGTCCTTTGAAGTCCATCCTTGAGAACCCCACTATCAGAGTATCCATATCGACCTTCTTCCTCTTTTCTGACTTTGCCTCCAGAGAGGTTGAGTGTACTGTCTTCGTCACTGCCTTGGCTTCAGCTACGTGGGCCTTCCTATCTGCGACCTCTGACCTTCCTCCTTTTAGGCCCCCAGAGATCATACCCACACCAAAAGAGATCATATTAGGTCTCTTGACAGGGCCGTGGTCATCTCTTGGAGGGAGGTCAGGGCCGTCCTCCTCATCAGAAGGGTCGTCCCCTCTTTTTGGAGGATCTTCTCGGCATGCATCACCTCTCTTTTTTCTGGGGTCGTCCAATCGGCCTCTTTTGAAGGCACTCTTATCAACGTATTTCCTCAGCTTACCTTCTTTTAACATTCTTTCAATCTCATCTTTCAGAGCGAAGCATTTGTCTGTCACGTGGCCATGGTCTTGGTGAAATTCGCACCACAAGTTTTTGTTCCTCTTGTTGGGGGCTACCCTTAACTTATCAGGCCACTTCAAGGATCGGTCACTCTTTATCTCATTGATAATGTGTTCATGGCTGACCGTTAGAGGGGTGGAATCAGTGAATTTTTCATCCGTAGACCTCTTCTTCCCCTCTTTGTTCTTCTTAGGGTACTTACCTCCACTGGTGCCTCCTTTTTCATCTTCGTATTTTACAGCCATTGCCTCTTCGGCGTTCATCACCTTCCCTGCTGTCGACAACAATTCAGCCATCATCCTCGGAGGGTCTTCAGCAAGCTTCCATAACAGTTTCCCCTTCTGGAGTCCTCCAATGAGGGCGGTCATGTCTATGCTCTCCTCATAGTCTTCCACCTCTAACTTTTCTTTGTTGAATCTGGCTATGTAGTCTCTTAGATTCTCATTCTTCCCCTGCTTAACATAGAGCAGGTGTGTGGTCTTCTTCCGTGGCCTCACCCCAAAGCAAAAGTTATGGATGAACCGGTCTGGCAACTGCGTAAAGTTTTCAATGGAGTTTTTTGGAAGAGACATATACCAGACATGTGCAGCCCCAGTCAGAGTACCAGAGAAGGAACGACACCTCATCTCATTTGAGATAGAGTATATGTCTGCCGCTGATTGATACATCTCAATATGGTGGACTGGGTTGGTACTCCCGTCATATCTTGGGGTGACCGCAGGTGGATTGAACTTTGATGGCGTAGGGAAGTTGACTATCTTCGCCACAAAGGGTGAGCCTATGGAGTATCCTCTCTGAAGAGGGTCCCGGCTCTTCAGTATATCACTGATCTTATCCTCTAGTCATAGATCGAGTCATTCTAAGGCCTCGTAGGGTCGTCTTGGCCTATGTTATCCCCTGCTGCCTGTTTGAGGTAGACAGAGGGTTCTGCTGCGAGAGGCCTGGGTCGGCTGTTTACTTGCCCTGACCGTCGTCCCGACCTTGGGGTCGGCCCTCGTGGGGTTGGCCATCTCCCGCCTCCCTTATGGACTTTGCAGCACTCCTCGATCTTGATAATTTTTCTCGCAGGTCATTTACTGGTCCCAACCTCTCAAAGGCCGCCCCCTGCTCAGGCGATCGAAAGAAGAGCCTCTCGGGCGATCGTCAAGATTTTGCCTTCCATAATTCCCTCTTCTCTCCTGGAGAGGTCGTAAAGTATTGATGGAGACCTTATACGACTCCCATCATTCTATGGGGGCCTCCTCTCCCTCCAGATCATCATACTTGTCCTTAGGGCAAGGGTTTCCTTGCCTCCCGAGGCGTAGACGCTGGGGGTCAGCAACATCCCTCCGCCTCTGAGGAGGTGGCAGGTCTTTGCGTGGTGCCTGGGGGTGTCCCCTGGCCTCATGCTTCCCTGGAGCTGCTGCCGGGGTAATCATCTCAGGTGAGACCCCTGGTGGTCTTAGTATGTTCTGTTTTAGAGTTGTGAACTTCTCCTGCATGATCCGATGGCTTTCTTCCAGAGACTTCAAAACTGCCGCCACATCAGTCATCTCAGACTGAGGTGGTGGCTGACTAGAACTGGGTCCTGCCCCACTATCCGGTGGACGGAGTGGTGGTGGTGGCATCTTCGGTGCCATGTGTTTGAGCTATGAAGATCTAAACTGAAGAAAAGACTGGTGAGCTTGAGAACCTTAATGGGTCTCTTTCAATAGTGAAACATCTCCTCACAGGGGGAGAACTGGTTCGCCACCAGAGTGCCCAGTGAGGTCAAGATGTACAAAGGAAGATATGTCTTCTCGTTCCCATAGACGGCGCCAAACTGATGATGCTTAGATTCAGCACCACCAGATAAGTGATGATGAGCTCAAACAGCAGTAACCATGACAGCCATAGAGATATGTATGTATAAGTATATAGAAGGAGGTTAGTATAATAGGAACAAGACAATGATGTATAGTGGTTCAGCTAATGAGGCCTACATCCACTGTGAGTGTGTGATCCACTAAGTATGGGCACTAATGGCCTTGGATACAATGCACATAAGCTCACTTTCTCTCTCCACTGTGTGTACAAGCAGAGTTTTTACTAGGATTACAATTATCGATCCATCGATTCCCTTGTAGGGTTGTAGGTGATAAGTATATATAGGTCTTGGGGGGTGTAGTGCATCCCCCAAGTATGCATGGTGCATGTGAATGATGATCTAACTAATCTCCTATTGACACCTATAGATGCAAAATGATGACATAATATTCCCTCACATGAGGGGGTGATTCTGTTATAACAGTCTTCCACGTACCATATGAGCCTCACGCGCACTGTTCCACGCGTCTCCCAAAGCACGTGCTGTGATGATGTCACCCTCGGCCTGTGATATGAGGCCGAGGGCAAAATTCCCTCTGGTGGTGAGTCTTGCCTAATTTAGGCCTCTTACTATCGTACCATCGGAGGTTCATTCGGACCATGATGAGGGGTCGGCCCCTTGAAAGGTCGTCTGATCATGATGAGGGGGTCGTCCCCTTAAAGGGTCGTTCGGGCCCTGATGAGGGGTCGACCCCTTGGAGGGTCTTCTGGGCCCTGATGAGGGGTCGGCCCCTTGAAGGGTCGTCTGGGCCTGATGAGGGGTCGGCTTCTTGAAGGGTCGTCTGGGCCTGATGAGGGGTCGGCCCTTTGGAGGGTCGTCTGATATACGTTAAGAGGTTATCTTGACCCCGTCTAGGTGCTGAGTGCCCTCGGCCCGGCCGAGGGTATATATGGGTATATCACTAATGGCTGACTCTGAGACATATAGATATACATATAGCTTCTCACCCAAAATTGGTCGAGATAGGAGTAAAGGAAATTCGAGGTAGGACTTGAGCTCTTTAAAAGCTTTGTCACATTCCTCATCCCATTCAAAGGCCTTTCTAAAAACTTTGAAAAAAGGAAGACACTTATCTATAGATCTCGATATGAACCTGTTAAGTGCAGTAACTCTTCCGAGTAGCCTCTGAACGTCTTTGATGGTTCTGGGTGTCTTCATCTCTAGTAAATCCTTGACCTTCTCGAGGTTAGCCTCTATGCCCCTTTGATTGACAATGAATCCAAAACTCTTCCCTACTCCTACCCCGAAGACACAATTATCCGTCTTGAGCTTCATTTTATACTTTCCATGGTGTCAAAAGTTCTTTCAAGGTCGGCCACATGAGTGTCGGCCTTCAGGTTCTTCGTTAGTATGTCTCCCACATACACTTCCATGGACTTGCCTATTTGGTCCTTAAACATCTTATTTACAAGACGTTGGTAAGTAGAGCCTTCATTTTTCATCCCAAAGGGCATGACCTTGTAGAAATAGGTCCCCTTATTTGTGATGAATGTTGTCTTCTCTAAGTCTTTCGAGTTCATAAAGTTCTAATTATACCTGAAATATGCATCCATGAAGCTCGTGAGCTCATGTCCTTCTAAGGCATCCACCATCTGATCAATATGAGGTAGGGGAAATTGTCTTTTGGGCAAGACTTGTTCAAATCAGTGAAATCTACACACATCATCCATTTCCCATTAGCTTTTGGCACAATGACAGCTTTAGATAACCACTTCGGGTATATGACCTCTCTGATGAATTTTGCCTCTTCAATCTTTCTAACCTCTTCTATGGTGACATCATACTTCTCCCTTCAGTACACTCTTCTTCTCTATTTGATGGGCTTGGCGTCTTCTATAATATTGAGTTTATGGCACATAATATCAGGATCAGTACCTAGCATGTCTGCATGGCTCCACGTGAAGATGCTTTGTCTCTTCCTTAGCAGTCTTACTAGTTCTTCCTTGATCTCAGGTCTTAGGGCTTTGCCGATTTGGATAGTTTTTTCTGGCTCGTCCTCATTGAGGACGATGGATTCTACCTCTTTCACGGCCTCTCCCTCCTTGATCTTTATTTCATCTCTAGGATCAAGTGTGTCGATGTTGTATGTGGATATTGCCCTCTTATGAGCCTCTCTCTCTTTCGAAGAGTTGAAGTAGCATTCACGTGTCGATGTTTGGTCACCTTTCACTTCCCCTACTCCATAGGGAGTTGGGAATTTTAGCATTTGGTGGACTGTTGAAGGCACGACCTTAAATTCCTTGAGGGCTACTCGTCCTATGATGAGGTTGTAAGCTGAGAAGATGTTTTCATCCATTACAAAGAAATTGAATTTTCTGGTCAACCTCTTAGGCCATTCATCTCCCATTCGAACATCCATCTCATATATTCCCAATAGATGAACCTTTTCACCACTAAAGCCAATCAAGGGATGATGATAAGGGATAAGCCTAGCTCTACTGAGGCCTAGGCTTTTAAAACAAGGCCAAAATATAACATCTGTTGAACTACCACCATCAATGAGTATCCTCTTCACTCACATCCATGCACCCTTGTGGTGATTACCAGAGGGTCATCATGAGGAGCTACGATACTTTTGAAGTCAAATCGTGAGAAGCCAACTATGAGAGAGTTCATATCTACCTTCTTCCTCTTCTCGTGTTTAACCTCTACGGAGGCCAAGTTCATAACCTCGACCTTAGTCACCACTTTGGCCTCTACCACGTGGGCCTTGCGATCAGCGACCTCGGAGCCACCTCCTGCTAGTCCTCAATAGATGATGCTCACACTGAAAGAACATTATCGTCTTTTGGTAGGAGGTCAGGGTCATCGTCATCATCATCTGAGTCCTCAGCTCTTCTAGTAGGGACATCATCCCGGCATCTGTCATTTCTTTCTTTTTTTGGGTCATCTCTCCCCCTTAGGGGCTCTACTATTAACATAATTTTTTATCTTTCCAGACTTCAACGTCTTCTCAATCTCGTCCTTCAGTGTGAAGCACTTGTTAGTTAGATGGTCATGGCCTTGATGGAACTCGCATCATAGGTTCTTGTTTCTCTTATGTGGAAGGGCCTTAAGCTTTTCCAACCATCTTAGGGATCTATTATTCTTTATTTCATTGAGGATGTGTTCGCAGCTCACAGTTAGAGGAGTATAGTTTGCAAACTTGTCGTCTGCATCCCTCTTCTTTCCATCATTCTTCCTTTGAAATTTTCACTGGTACTTCCATTCTCATCCTCATACTTTGCATCCATTGCCTCTTCTGCGTTCATGACCTTTCCAGCTGTCGCTAACAGCTCGGCTATAGACTTAGGAGGATCTTCAGCAAGCCTTCAAAGTAGCTTTCTCTTCTGAAGTCCTCCAATGAGAGTTGTTATGGCTATGCTCTCTTCGTAATATTTAACCTCCAACTTTTCCTTGTTGAACCTTGCGATGTAGTCTCTGAGGCTTTCATTCTTGCCTTGCTCTACATAGAGTAGATGGGTTGTCTTCTTCTGAGGTCTTACCCCAAAACAGAAGTTGTGTATAAAACCCTCAGCCAAACCCTTAAAGTTCTCAATGGAATTTTGAGGGAGAGAAGTGAACCAAATATAAATAGCTGCCGTTAAAGTTCTCGAGAAATCTCAACACCTCATCTCATTAGGGATTGAGTAAATGTCTGCTATAGACTGATACATCTCAATGTGATACACTAGGTTGGTACTATAATCGTACTTTGGGGACACCATCGGTGGTTTAAATTTGGCAGGGCTTGGGAAGTTGACAATTATTGCCACAAATGGGGAGCCCTCAAAGAACCCCCTTTGTAGTGGGTCTCAGCTTTTTATGAGGTTCCCTATCTTCTCTTTAAGCCTTTCGATGGAATCATTCCAGGGTCTTACAATGTCTTCCTGGATGAGGTTGTCTCCAGCCTCCTCCAAGGGATGGATCGAGGGTCCTCCTGCAGGAGGGCAATGTCTATTGTTGACTTCCCCCTAACCACAGTCTAGGTCATGTGGGGGTCGAACATGATGAGGCCGATGTTCGTCACCTCACCTATGTGAGTCGGCTATGCTCTTTGACCTGGATTGACTCTGCCTTAGATTATTAACTGGGTCGAGCCTCTCAAAGGTCGACTCTCTACTTAAGCGATCGAAAGTTGAGCCTCTTTGTTGTGCCTCACCACCTCATCTCTCACAATGACCTCGGCTCTGCAGTATATGACATATAGTGTTGCTTGAGACCTCATACGGCTCCTAACAGTCTGCAGGAGCATCTACTGCCTCAATATCATCGTACCTATCCTTAGGGAAAGGGTTTACTTGCCTCCCCAAGCGTAGAAGCCTAGGGTCAGAAACATCCCTCCTTCGCTGAGGAGTAGGTTGGTCCTTTCTAGGTGCCTGGGGTGGTCCCATGGCCTCATGCTGGGGCTGAGTAGCTGCCAGAGTAATAATCTTCGGTGAGAGCCTAGGTGGCCTCCTTATGTTTTGGATGAGCTGGGCAAATTATTCTTGCATCACTTGCTGAGTGGCAGCCAAGGGCTTCAAGGCTGATACCACCTCAGCCATCTCGGACTGGAGTGGTGCTTGGCTGGAACTGGGTCCTCCAACACTAGATGGTGGAAGAGGTGGTGGTAAATACGGTGCCATATGTTTAGACTGAAGAGCTTGTAATGAAAATATTAGAGATGTTGATACCTTAAAGGACCTCTTTCAACGGTGACATAACTTCACACAAAGGGTGAGGCCTGGTTCACCACCAGAGTCTTCGGTTAGGTTAAGCAACAAAATAGGAAGAGATGAATCTTCTCATTCCCACAAACGGTGCCAAAATGATGATGCTATAATTAGCACCACCAGGTAAGGTTTTGATAAGCTCAAATTTGTGATAACAATGGCGGCATAAGAATGTATATATACAGTAGAATGAGATGAGGAGAATAGGATGAACACTAGTATATAAGTGGTTCAGCCAATCTGGCCTACGTCCACTGTGAGTGTGTGAGTAACATCACTAGATGAAGGGACCAATGGCCATATATACAATCTCTCATGCTCTCATCTACTGTGTAAACTGACAGATTTTTAGCTAGGGTTGCAATTATGGATCCCTTTACAAGGTAGAGGATGACCCCTATATATAGTGCTTGGGGGGTTTAGTGTACCCCCCAAGCATGTAATGAGAATGTGCATGAGGATCGAACTAGTATGAGGATGGTACCTGGCTGATCGTATATAGATAATGATGACCTCAATATTCCTTCATGTGAGGGGAATTATTCGGTTATAACTGATTTGTTCACGTGTTCTAAACCCTACATGTTCTTGTAAATGCTCAGCCCTTCATCCTTTACTGATATAACCTTGGCCTGGATGAGTACGAGGTTAGTGGAGTCAAATATAGTCTTATCAATATCCGTGATGACCTCGATTAGGAGGGCTGGCCGAGGTTAGGTATGAGGTGGTTGTAACGTTTACTGAAGCAAACGATGATGCTACCAGTTACTTTAGCCCATGAAGCTCTGCTGGTCTCAGTTAACATCCAACTGAGGTTGGTGTATGAGGGGGCTGACCTTATAAAAGATGACCTTGCTGATGGTTGTCATGATCTTCTTGTCACCTCGGCTGCGAGACTGGCCGAGGTTAGTTACTCTGAATAAAAGGGTGCACTTTGGGCATATCAGTACGTGTTAGCCAATGAAGGTAAAATATCCAATGGCTTGGGAATATGTCGGAATGTGGCTAACGGGAAGTGAAATTTTGGGTAAAATTATTTTTTTTGGCTCGTCGGAGAAAAGTTATAATGGTAGGAGTCAATCGTCACATTTATTAGTGGAATGTTGTGTCAATGGAAGGATATTGGGTACTGTTTAACCTCAAGTTCCTTCATCAGATGTCCAACACAAGATGCGAAGGTTGTTCTGAACTCACACCAGAGGGCGAGACAGAGGTCCGTTTGAGAAAAGGTATTTAATTAATTAGTGAATCTTGCACCGGATGAAGTAACTCATAAGAAAAATTTCTAGCACTGATGGGAAATTCTGCTTGGACAGTCAATGCAGATGACAATAATGTCGCGTTTTGTCAATATGGATATTAACGCTTCCTTGTGCGGGAAGCTAAACGAATCGAAGAATTTAGTCAGAGAGTAAGATTGGGAAACAGTGTTAGTGAAGCACCACAAGGGGGAGATCCATCATGGGACCTATTTAAATGATTAGGATAGCTGAATTTTTAGCAAGCAAAAGTGAATTCAGTAAAGGCTGTTGAAGCCAGTAGCATGTTCCCTAGGGCCATCAAAGCTAAGGGAACAATAGAGGTCTCCATCAGAGTTAGACTACCAAAGTCCGAGAGAAGGACAACCCTGTCATGGTCAGTATGACCGAAGATAAGTGGATTGTGTGTAGAGGACTTTTGGGGAGAGTAAAACCCCATGTGTTAAATTTTCTCAAAATTAGTAAAGGGATAAGGGTATAGTGCCTAGCAAGGGCAATAGTTATTGTTATTTTTGGTTTCGTTCGGACAGACGTGTTATATCCAAGAATAATTTAAGCTGTCAGGGCGTTTGGCAAGGTAGAAGTGTGAGTTTTACCCTTAGAGGATGATGCATATTTTATATGACATGAACGAGTTACTAAATTTTTATTATTGCTCGATTTGCATGTGAGACGAGTTTAGTGTATATATCAACTACGTTATTATTATGTAAATGTTTTCCTTGGTATAGCGGGGTTACCTTTAGAGTTATCCGCGGAGGATGAATGGGTGTATTGATAGTGGTATATACTTTATTGAGATTACTCATTTTAGTGATGTGTTATACAAGTATGATATTATCCTCATTATGGTTTTATAGTGATGCTTAGACCGATAATGGGAGAATATCGCAAGTCTAGGGGGTTACTACCTTTGTGTAGGATGTTTGTGATACGGCGGAAATATTGTGCATTTCACCCGTTAACCTACGCGTTATTAGCCCCCTCGGGTATCTTATTCCCTATATTTATGCTCATTAACCGGACAACCCTCGGATTTCTATAATAACATGTTTTGCAGGGGTTAATTGAGCTTTTGTAGGTATTTGGATGCTAAGTGTGAAGTCCGGATGCGTTTCGCTCGATTTCCGTACACAACCGCATGCGCAAGGGCATTTTAGTCTTTTGACAGCTTGGGCACCTAGCCCGACATCTACACGGAAGTTGTAGCTCTCTTCGCTAGCTTCGCGTGGCCGCGAACGGTGCGCGATTCCGATGCATAACGACAAAGTTACGGCGATTGGAGCGACGTTGGATTGTATGCCAAAACAGGGAGGATTGCAGGCTGCCCCTGCTTGATCGATCGATCAAGCCTGGGGATCGATCGATCGATCCTTATTATTTTTTCCACGAATTACACTGTCGATCGATCGACACCAGAGGTCGATCGATCGATCCCCTGTTTTCCCCTGCAGATATTTTCCTTCATTTCTTTCTTCTTTTTCTTTTATTACAACTTACTATATAAGTTGGTTTTTGTTGTAATAAGAGGGAGACCTGATATTTTTAGAGAGATAGAGATTAGTTAGGTTTAGTTAGGGTTTGGTGTGGAGATTTCCTTTCTTCTTCTTCTTGGATTGACAACCCATGGGTTTGTAAGATTGAACTATTCATTTCCTCTCCATTAATCTAGTTTGTTCTTCTTCTCCTCTTGCCTTGTAATTTAGTTTCAATGCTTTCTAACTAGTTTACATGCTTTAATTCTTGCTTTCTTAGTTTAATTAGCATAATTTAGTTTAACTCACCATACACCCTTAGATAAATAGGGTCGGGATTTCATTTCCGCCATTTTCGGGCCCCGAGCTCCGAAAACTAGGTTTAGTGCAAAATCGCGTTTAATTGAAACCGCGCGTATCAAAGTTGGATTGCTAAGCGTTTATCTTTCTTTGTCATGCAACGTTAGAGTTTATAGCGACAATCCGAATTTAATCCGCGTGTGTCCATTTTTGATTAAATGTTTTATCTCGCAACTTTGGGTTAAATTCCTTCTTGCGTGATGTTTATGCTTAATTGTAAATGCTCCATTATATTGCTTTCGAGCCTTAACTCTAGTTAGTAGTTGTCTCGATCCATTTGGTAGAATGCGATCCCGATCCTCTCTTTCCTTTATTTTAGCATTAACTTCTCTTTTCTTTTGTCACCATAACCACACATCACCTTTTACACTTTTATTCCTGAAGTAATTAAACAATTAACATCTGAAATTTAATAACTCCCTGTGGATTCTCGATACCCGACTTACCGCTTTACTTGCTTGTCAAGTGTAGCTGCATATTAGGTTTTCTTTGTATCGCGGCGGCGAAACACACGACGATTGTGTCCTCACACGAACACACTTTTTCCGCTCGATCAAAATGGCGCCGTTGCCGGGGAATTGTTGTTTTAGATAGTAATTGTTTTATGATTTCGTAGTATTTTTCCTTTTCTATTTATATTCTTTCTTTTAACCTTTCTTGCAGGATTTGCATACTTCAAGCGCTAAGAAACTTCTATTCGAGGTTGCTCACTCACTTTCTTTCTTGGATTCTCCATCTTTCAACAACGAGGTAACCATGTCTTTCTTTTATAGTAATTACGGTTATTCTAATGATTCATACTTTGGGGTTAGTTTTCAAGATTTTCTTGAAAGTGAAAGACTTGAAAACATTTATCGAAATGAAAATCGTCATTGGGAGCTTGAGTTGGATTCATTATTCGAATCCAATGACGATTTTCATCTCATTACTTTCGTAGATGAGTTTCAAACAAATGAGGAGTCCGAGGCTCTTGAGCCGAGGAAGCCTACTTTGGAAGAAACTTTTCTTCTTTACTCCCAAGGTTTGGAAAGCTTAAATGATGCTGGAATGAGACTTGGTGAACTTTGCGATGAGATTAATTCTTTTCCACAAAACAACGAGGAGGTGGAAACTTGTGTTTCACCTCAATTTTTCAAAGAATTTCTCATCGAGTGTGCATCTCTCTCCCTCGAAATTCAATCTCCTTCCGACGATGAGTCGATTGAGATTGAATTTGTTTCATCACCATATTCGTTTTCCGTGATCGAACCATTAGAATTACCGGTTGATTCCTGTGAGTCGGTAGAAATTAAAACTTCTACACTTTTTGCCGACGAGGACTCTTTACCGGACTTGTTTTCGATGGATGTTATCCCGATGTGTGCACCATCTCCCATTCCAATTGAAAAACCTTTGGGGGATGAATCGATTTTTTTTGAACCTCAAGTGTACTTTTCCCCCTTGTTATCCAAATCCCCCATCGTCCGCCTAGAATTTCAAATTGGCGATGGTTCATTTTTTTCACCGCCCACATGCCTTCCGTTGTTCAAACGGAATTCCTATTTTCCGGGAGGCATGCATGCTCGGGAGGGTCCATCGTTGATCCTCCAAAGATTCATTTTGATCGAGCGGAAAAAGTGTGTTTGTGTGAGGACACAATCGTCGTGTGTTTCGCCGCCGCGATACAAAGAAAACCTAATATACAGCTACACTTGACAAGAAAGTAAAGCGGTAAGTCGGGTATCGAGAATCCACAGGGAGTTATTAAATTTCAGATGTTAATTGTTTAATTACTTCAGGAATAAAAGTGTAAAAGGTGATGTGTGGTTATGGTGACAAAAGAAAAGAGAAGTTAATGCTAAAATAAAGGAAAGCGAGGATCGGGATCGCATTCTACCAAACGGATCGAGACAACTACTAACTAGAGTTAAGGCTCGAAAGCAATCTAATCGAGCATTTACAATTAAGCATAAACATCACGCAAGAAGGAATTTAACCCAAAGTTGCGAGATAAAACATTTAATCAAAAATGGACACACGCGGATTAAATTCGGATTGTCACTATAAACTCTAACGTTGCATGACAAAGAAAGATAAACGCTTAGCAATCCAACTTTGATACGCGCGGTTTCAATTAAACGCGATTTTGCACTAAACCTAGTTTTCGGAGCTCGGGGCCCGAAAATGGCGGAAATGAAATCCCGACCCTATTTATCTAAGGGTTCATGGTGAGTTAAACTAAATTATGCTAATTAAACTAAGAAAGCAAGAATTAAAGCATGTAAACTAGTTAGAAAGCATTGAAACTAAATTACAAGGCAAGAGGAGAAGAAGAACAAACTAGATTAATGGAGAGGAAATGAATAGTTCAATCTTACAAACCCATGGGTTGTCAATCCAAGAAGAAGAAGAAAGGAAATCTCCACACCAAACCCTAACTAAACCTAACTAATCTCTATCTCTCTAAAAATATCAGGTCTCCCTCTTATTACAACAAAAACCAACTTATATAGTAAGTTGTAATAAAAGAAAAAGAAGAAAGAAATGAAGGAAAATATCTGCAGGGGAAAACAGGGGATCGATTGATCGACCTCTGGTGTTGATCGATCGATAGTGTAATTCGTGGCAAAAATAATAAGGATCGATCGATCGATCCCCAGGCTTGATCGATCGATCAAGCAGGGGCAGCCTGCAATCCTCCCTGTTTTGGCATACAATCCAACGTCGCTCCAATCGCCGTAACTTTGTCATTATGCATCGGAATCGCGCACCGTTCGCGGCCACGCGAAGCTAGCGAAGAGAGCTACAACTTCCGTGTAGATGTCGGGCTAGGTGCCCAAGCTGTCAAAAGACTGAAATGCCCTTGCGCATGCGGTTGTGTACGGAAATCGAGCGAAACGCATCCGGACTTCACACTTAGCATCCAAACACCTACAAAAGCTCAATTAACCCCTGCAAAACATGTTATCATAGAAATCCGAGGGTTGTCCGGTTAATGAGCATAAATATAGGGAATAAGATACCCGAGGGGGCTAATAACGTGTAGGTTAACGGGTGAAATACGCAATATTTCCGCCGTATCACCCCCCCTAACTTACACATTGCTAGTCCCTAGCAATGAAATAAGATGCAACAAGAAGAACAAGTAAACCAACACAGGAGAGAGTACAAAAGTATGGTATAAAAGCAATAAAAAGATAAGGCCACTTTCGCGGGCGATTCGATTGCATTTAGCGTATGCAAAAAGCCGTTAAACCCCTAGGTTACCCTAGTGGACGAGTGTCGTCTCGTGAGGGTTTTAAGGGATGAAACCCACAAACATCATAAAGTTTCCTCAAAATATGCCCAATCAAGTAAGACAAACTCATCAGTGCGAACAAGATTTCAACATGTTATTAGCATAGCAAACGAATTCGCATGAGAAGTCCGTAGTTATTAACATTATCGAATGCACCTCAATGAATTGAAACTCTAGCATGTGGGAGGGGAGTGAGCATATGCAAGGTATGATTTGGCGAAAAACTTAAATAATTCGGATACTAAACATCAAAGCATGCATACATTCAATCCTCACGGGCATTACGCTCAACAAATGAATTCACTATGAAAAGGGAAGTAATACACGGGACATGCGGGCATAAAGAGTAAATGTAAATGGAAACTAGGCCGTGCACATGTCACAAAAGAAGAACGCTATATAGAAAATGAAAGACTGTAATCTCAATGAAAGGATACCGCACACTAAAAGAGGCAAAATGCATTTTCACAGATTATCAAAACTATTTAAACTTTTGAATTACATCAACCTAAGATCACATAGGGCTTGTAATAGGGTTGTAATGTATGGCTAGGTTAAGGTACGAAATGAAAGGGAGGTATATAAGGATTCAAAGTGTTTGGGGATGAAACTCGGAATAATGTAAAAAGTGGGCAATATCAAAAGTTGGACAAAGATGTCCAAACGAGCATAGATATAACAATCGAGAGAGTAATCACAGCTTATTGAAACACAACAAACAATATTTACAACTTTCTCTTTCTTTTCCTTTTCTTCCTTTTTCTCACTTTTTCTCTTTTGTTTTCTTTGCTTTTTGCTTTCTCTTTTTAACTCTTTTTCACTATTTTCTTTTCTGACACTTCTTACTCTTTTCATACTCAAATTGCAACCACACAACAATAATAACATTCAATTCCAAGCAACAATCCAAACAAGGGTATGTAGGGTAATATATATGGTATAAAACTCCAATTTGGAGTTGGTTATGGGATTTTGGGTAATGAAACGAAAGGCTAGTATATAGGCTCAAGTGGGTTGACTAGGGAACATATAAAGGTGAGGTCAGTGTCATATGGGTGATATATCAAAGAGGGCCTATGATCATTTCACAAAGTATACGCAATTCGCGAGTTAAAACAACATAAGAAAATCATGCTCAAGTAACACATTTCAATGATGAACTCAATTAATGAACGGTCAATGAAAGAATAAAGAGATTACCAACGACTGTAACGTTTTCAAAGAGGAAAGAATAGTGTATACACTCACAAATGAAGATAAGGTACGAAGCTTACTCGGTGTAAGTATATACAATGCAGCGAAAGCATACCGAGTTATAAAAATCTTAAGCCAATTCAATATAACAAGAATGGTGCATATGTTCACAGATAAAGTTTAATTCATGAAGTTATTCATAATATTAATGATTTAGGGACTAGAATCTAATAACTTCTAAAATCGAGAACATGCATAGTTGAATTGTCTAATTGATCGGGCAATTATTAAAATTTATCATCGGAAACAAGGGCAAAATGCCCAACAAAGGAGAAAAAAGAAAGAAAATATTTTTGAAATTTTTCAAATTTTAACAAAAACATGCTTTGTAACTAAATTGTAATCCAATCCAAGGACTAAACAACAAAATGGATAGACTATCCTACACCCCCTAACTTAAATGTTGCATTGTCCCCAATGCGTCCATTAAAGAACACAACACAAAGCTAGGAAAAGAATGATATTACCCACACGTGGAGCGATCTCCATAAGTACAAGTCCAAATGAAGCTGCAAAACAAGTTAGTACAAAGCATATGAAGAATATGTATCGATGTATCAAGTTAAGAGAATCTATGTCACAAGTCACAATAATATAGAGGGGCTGAAGTGCAAATACTAGATAAATTGATGGTGAACTTTTTGATTTTATAAAATGGAAGATCACACACATCAAAATCCAATAAACAACCACAAACTACATTTTCATTTCTCATTTCATAAGTTCAATACAAAATAACTTAATACATTACAACTTCTGAAATAAAAGAAATACAAATACAAATAAAAATAAAAATAAAAATAAAAATAAAAAATACAATATACTATCCGATCCCAAAATACAAAAATGAAACCCAGCACAACAACAGCCTAGTGGCCAGAACCACTAGGATCGGAGGGGTCCTGAAAATGAGGAGGCACTGGTGCGTCGGAATCACTCCGCTGCAGATAAAGATCTCTCATCATCCGCTGCATCATCCGGTACTCCTGTCTACTCTGTGCCCGATCCTAGTCCTTGGATTGTCTATCCATTTTGTTGTTTAGTCCTCGGATTGGATTACAATTTAGTTACAAAGCATGTTTTTATTAAAATTTGAAAATTTTCAAAAATATTTTCTTTCTTTTTTCTCCTTTGTTGGGCATTTTGCCCTTGTTTCCGATGATAAATTTTAATAATTGCCCGATCAATTAGACAATTCAACTATGCATGTTCTCGATTTTAGAAGTTATTAGATTCTAGTCCCTAAATCATTAATATTATGAATAACTTCATGAATTAAACTTTATCCGTGAACATAAGCACCATTCTTGTTATATTGAATTGGCTTAAGATTTTTATAACTCGGTATGCTTTCGCTGCATTGTATATACTTACACCGAGTAAGCTTCGTACCTTATCTTCATTTGTGAGTGTATACACTATTCTTTCCTCTTTGAAAACGTTACAGTCGTTGGTAATCTCTTTATTCTTTCATTGACCGTTCATTAATTGAGTTCATCATTGAAATGTGTTACTTGAGCATGATTTTCTTATGTTGTTTTAACTCGCGAATTGCGTATACTTTGTGAAATGATCATAGGCCCTCTTTGATATATCACCCATATGACATTGACCTCACCTTTATATGTTCCCTAGTCAACCCACTTGAGCCTATATACTAGCCTTTCGTTTCATTACCCAAAATCCCATAACCAACTCCAAATTGGAGTTTTATACCATATATATTACCCTACATACCCTTGTTTGGATTGTTGCTTGGAATTGAATGTTATTATTGTTGTGTGGTTGCAATTTGAGTATGAAAAGAGTAAGAAGTGTCAGAAAAGAAAATAGTGAAAAAGAGTTAAAAAAAGAAAAAGTGAGAAAAAGGAAGAAAAGGAAAAGAAAGAGAAAGTTGTAAATATTGTTTGTTGTGTTTCAATAAGCTGTGATTACTCTCTCGATTGTTATATCTATGCTCGTTTGGACATCTTTGTCCAACTTTTGATATTTCCCACTTTTTACATTATTCCGAGTTTCATCCCCAAACACTTTGAATCCTTATATACCTCCCTTTCATTTCGTACCTTAACCTAGCCATACATTACAACCCTATTACAAGCCCTATGTGATCTTAGGTTGATGTAATTCAAAAGTTTAAATAGTTTTGATAATCTGTGAAAATGCATTTCGCCTCTTTTAGTGTGCGGTATCCTTTCATTGAGATTACAGTCTTTCATTTTCTATATAGCGTTCTTCTTTTGTGACATGTGCGCGGCCTAGTTTCCATTTACATTTACTCTTTATGCCCGCATGTCCCATGTATTACCTCCCTTTTCATAGTGAATTCATTTATTGAGCGTAATGCCCGTGAGGATTGAATGTATGCATGCTTTGATGTTTAGTATCCGAATTATTTAAGTTTTTCGCCAAATCATACCTTGCATATGCTCACTCCCCTCCCACATGCTAGAGTTTCGATTCATTGAGGTGCATTCGATAATGTTAATAACTACGGACTTCTCATGCGAATTCGTTTGCTATGCTAATAACATGTTGAAATCTTGTTCACACTGATGAGTTTGTCTTACTTGATTGGGCATATTTTGAGGAAACTTTATGATGTTTGTGGGTTTCATCCCTTAAAACCCTCACGAGACGACACTCGTCCACTAGGGTAACCTAGGGGTTTAACGGCTTATTGCATACGCTAAATGCAATCGAATCGCCCGCGAAAGTGGCCTTATCTTTTTATTGCTTTTATACCATACTTTTGTACTCTCTCCTGTGTTGGTTTACTTGTTCTTCTTGTTGCATCTTATTTCATTGCTAGGGACTAGCAATGTGTAAGTTAGGGGGTGTGATACGGCGGAAATATTGCGTATTTCACCCGTTAACCTACGCGTTATTAGCCCCCTCGGGTATCTTATTCCCTATATTTATGCTCATTAACCGGACAACCCTCGGATTTCTATGATAACATGTTTTGCAGGGGTTAATTGAGCTTTTGTAGGTATTTGGATGCTAAGTGTGAAGTCCGGATGCGTTTCGCTCGATTTCCGTACACAACCGCATGCGCAAGGGCATTTTAGTCTTTTGATAGCTTGGGCACCTAGCCCGACATCTACACGGAAGTTGTAGCTCTCTTCGCTAGCTTCGCATGGCCGCGAACGGTGCGCGATTCCGATGCATAACGACAAAGTTACGGCGATTGGAGCGACGTTGGATTGTATGCCAAAGCAGGGAGGATTGCAGGCTGCCCCTGCTTGATCGATCGATCAAGCCTGGGGATCGATCGATCGATCCTTATTATTTTTTCCACGAATTACACTGTCGATCGATCGACACCAGAGGTCGATCGATCGATCCCCTGTTTTCCCCTGCAGATATTTTCCTTCATTTCTTTCTTCTTTTTCTTTTATTACAACTTACTATATAAGTTGGTTTTTGTTG
Source organism: Sambucus nigra (assembly GCA_949130495.1). NCBI lineage: Eukaryota > Viridiplantae > Streptophyta > Magnoliopsida > Dipsacales > Adoxaceae > Sambucus > Sambucus nigra. Next base: position 331,023,561 of record OX422222.1, read on the forward strand.
TAATAAGAGGGAGACCTGATATTTTTAGAGAGATAGAGATTAGTTAGGTTTAGTTAGGGTTTGGTGTGGAGATTTCCTTTCTTCTTCTTCTTGGATTGACAACCCATGGGTTTGTAAGATTGAACTATTCACTTCCTCTCCATTAATCTAGTTTGTTCTTCTTCTCCTCTTGCCTTGTAATTTAGTTTCAATGCTTTCTAACTAGTTTACATGCTTTAATTCTTGCTTTCTTAGTTTAATTAGCATAATTTAGTTTAACTCACCATACACCCTTAGATAAATAGGGTCGGGATTTCATTTCCGCCATTTTCGGGCCCCGAGCTCCGAAAACTAGGTTTAGTGCAAAATCGCGTTTAATTGAAACCGCGCGTATCAAAGTTGGATTGCTAAGTGTTTATCTTTCTTTGTCATGCAACGTTAGATTTTATAGCGACAATTCGAATTTAATCCGCGTGTGTCCATTTTTGATTAAATGTTTTATCTCGCAACTTTGGGTTAAATTCCTTCTTGCGTGATGTTTATGCTTAATTGTAAATGCTCCATTAAATTGCTTTCGAGCCTTAACTCTAGTTAGTAGTTGTCTCGATCCGTTTGGTAGAATGCGATCCCGATCCTCGCTTTCCTTTATTTTAGCATTAACTTCTCTTTTCTTTTGTCACCATAACCACACATCACCTTTTACACTTTTATTCCTGAAGTAATTAAACAATTAACATCTGAAATTTAATAACTCCCTGTGGATTCTCGATACCCGACTTACCGCTTTACTTGCTTGTCAAGTGTAGCTGTATATTAGGTTTTCTTTGTATCGCGGCGGCGAAACACACGACGATTGTGTCCTCACACGAACACACTTTTTCCGCTCGATCAGTTTGGTTCTGGCGAGACCTCACCCCCTAGAGGGATGGGCTCACGTTTATATATATATATATATACTTCGAAAGGTATAATGGTCTCGAGATAGTCAATCTCGGTATGTGTTGGGACTTTATTGATATGATTCAGAGTGTATTGGATTTACTGTTCAGCGAAAAGATTTAACTTGTTATTATGTTTAATGCTCAGGGCTTGGTAATAGGAAGAGCGCATTGTTATATCACCCCTTTAGAGATGTGGGAGTTAAGATTCATAGTTGTATGTCTGGGAACAGGATTTCGAGAGCCTCGATTATATGTGCACGATGTTATGGAATGTGACTACCACCAATGTTAAATGATAGTGTCTTTCGGAGGAAGTTCCTTGTTTAAGTGTAATTGTGGAAGGAGATGTAACATTTGTGTTAAGAGACAGGAATATAGGGGTACATGTTATGGATTGAGGTCCTAACGGATTTCGATGACCGATAATTCTAGGTAGTAGTGTATCATGGGTGTTCCTTGTTTAGATTCCGCTTTGCAAGACATCCCACACATGAAACTTAGCGAAAGGTTGGGAGTAGGGAGATGTTTTGCCATTCTTCCATGAGTCTGATGCCTCAATCATTATGAAAGTATGTAGTTATAACTGTAAGTTGAAAATTAAATTACAGTATAAGGCCAGTAGAGCCAGTTGGGTGTGAGGAAGTTTTGAAAATTTTGTTTTATTACGTCGGGTTGAAGGATGGAATGATATTAAGGAGGATTTAGAATTTCAAATCCTGGGGTGATGGATAATGCCCAAGTGGTATAGCCACATTGCAAATACATGAGCAATAAATAATTAGGCGCATGTATGAAGCATATATGATGTGTAAACCTGTATGCACGATTTATAGGATGTGTGGACATCCTGGTTTACTGATGTCAGAATCGTCGAAAAAAGAAACATGGAAATAAAAGGGTGAAATATATGCTTGTGGGACTAATATAACAAAATTGAAGTGATAGAGTGGATTAAGCGTCGTGAGAGAAGGACGATAATCCATATATCCATGTGCAATCAGAGTAACATGTTCGAACATGGTTGAAAGGCAGTGGGAAGCCATTTAAAAAGGGGGTTATCACTTGAGAAGACAAATATTTAACTATTATGGACAATTTGGAGAAGAGTTCTACCCAATCAGTGTTGAGAGTGACTTGAGCATAAATAGAAAGATGATGACAATAAGGTATGAAGAGTTTAGAAGTGCACATTGTGGAAAAAAGTGCACGAGTCGAAATTTTTTGTATACGTCGAGAGAAGAAGAGGATTATTAAGTACCACTCAATGGGAGGAATTATAAGTGAAAGTCGGTGTTGAGAAGGACATAGCAAGTAGTCTCCACGTACACCACTCATAGATAAAAAATGATTGGAATAAGATGATCAGCTAGAAAATTTTGTATCAAGCCGACGATTCCAGTAATGGACGAGTTACGTTGGTAAATTTCTTCGATAAGTTTCCAACCTCAAGATAAGTCACGAGTCCCTTCAAATGTGAGGAACATGTTGACCAAAAGGAAAGTAATTGTTAGACCTTTGGGGATTTACGCCATTAGATAGTGTGGCCCAATCTGTCTTTAAAAAGGAAGATTGCACCGGTACGTGGTCATTCCCAGTATTGTTCTGAACTAGGATGGGATCCTTGAACCCCACCTAAAATATGAAATTTCAGGAAGTAGTGGGGATAACATTTCGTTTTGAGAAGGTTATATCACCTATAGCTCGAGGAGTAAGTGCAAGGTGATTAACGACTGGTGGAGCTGTATGAAAGTAATTTTGGACTCATTGTGATCATTTTATTCCCACAACATATATAGCTAGTAAGTGAAGTATTATATGATAATGAGAGATGATATTACCTCATGGTAGAGTTGTGTGAAAGAACCCGTACATATTATCATGGACAAGGTGCTTATTGAGGATTTGTGTGGATAAACCTTACTATTTTTCCTCTGGATATTTAGAGGTGAGCGGATAATCTGAGTTTTGAATTAGTCAGGAGTTAGATTCCGATGACTAAACTAGGATAACCAAAAACTGTCTTAGGTGGCATTTGCCTGTCGTAAAAGTTACACCATCGGGAACATAGATTTAAAGAATGGACAAGAGTAGTCAGATGTTCATATGGTTTCTCCCAGAATGGGAGTTTTTTATTTAGATAAACGTGGAATTTGATATGAAGTGAGGTGCGGTTTCCCAATAATATTGAGATAATACGGCCAGTGATGTATAGGCTATACTTATTCGAATGTTGTTTGGTAGGAGCACAAGGTAAGGTGTCGTTATTGAGGTGTGACCCTATAGCTGATAAGGTATTGAGAGTGTTAAACAAGCTTGCTATGAAGCGGGGGCTATAGTGAATGAGCCTTACTTTGAAGTTTGTTTCGTGTATTGGAGGATACCTGTTTTTACGAGGTATGCCTTTCCAAATTTCGAGATGAAATTCCGTTATTAGGGGGGGAGTATGTAATATCCCGTATTTTTATGGCTTTTAATTATGAGATTAATTAAATGAAATTGCTTATAATTATGGGATTAATTTGGAATAATTAATTAGAAATTAATTCATATTTAAGTAACTAGCGAGACGAGAGTTAGTATTTGATTAAGATGATAATGTTGAATATTACTGAGTGAATATGGTAATATATGATTATTGAATTTATTAAAATTGTCGCGATTTGAAAATATGGTAGTTTCGGTAATTAAGTTGGGACGCACGTGTCAGTTGTGTCAGGACCTATTTTAATGGATTTAAAATTAATTTATTTTTATGTCATCCGTATGACCATTTCAAGTGTACCAACATGTCTGAAAGGGTCGAGATAGTCAGAAAACATTAGCTGGGGGTTTAGTTTGGGTCCCGGGGCATGTCGGCAGCCCGAGAGGGCATTTTAGTCATTTGTATTATTTGAGGAATAGTGACCCACGAATTTTAAGTGAATTATATCATCCAACACTTAGGATCCTTAGGGATTCCATCACCAAAATTCACAGAAGACCATTAGAGAGGAGGTGGACGAAGTTACCAAAGGAGAACCACCACCTTTAGGCTTTTTGCACCACCGTCACCACTATCGAATATATTGAGAAGGAAGGATTACTCCCGTATCGTCTTCTCCAAAGGATCATAACTTCTATATCCAGGAAAGTTATTTAACTTGAAATAATTCAGTGCATACATCATCCATGTTAGTTTAGAATTGAAGAATAATCTTAAAAAATGATGAATGAATGGATTTGAAGAATTAAAATCTTAATCTTGGTAGGTTTTGCATGTAGTTTAACTTCTGGGAATACAGCAGCCATAAAATCATGATCCATGTGTAGAGAATTTTGAATTTGGAATGAATTATTTACTGTTCTTGAAGAAAATAGGAGAACAAGGGTTTTCATGAAAAATATGAATTGATCCAAGAAATTTATTCCCCATTGTGATTTGATGATTCTAAAGCATTAGAACTTATGTATTTATGTTGGTATGATGTTAAGAATAAAAATTTGGGAGTTTGGGACATTATGGTAGAGGATTTGAGGGTTAAGTTTGATGAAACCCGTAGGCAAAATTACGCAGAATCAAAATACTTGTTGGATCGATCGATCGACCCATGAATGTCGATCGATCGACTGGATCGATCGATCGACCCCTTTCCCTCGATCAATCGACTCCTCCTAATTTTTTTAGATTATTTTCCTTTAAGGTTTGACAAATCCCAAGCTTGTAAGAACTCTTAGGGGGTTTAATAGAATACTGTGGGACTTGGTTAAGGTCAGTAGGGTTGTAGTTTAAGCTTAGAAAATGTTATACCTTATGGGATTGAATGGAATACTTACGAGTGTTTACCGAGTGAGGTACGGTTAGAAATTTCATAAAATTGGGATTTAAATTGGATGAATGTTAATTTAAGGTTAGGAACAGTAGAAGAGGAACTTGGAATTACTTAAATAACCTTGGAGGCAAGGGGGTGACTTAGTAACCTTTGAGATAGGTTTGAGTATTCATATTTATATGACGAGAGAGTTGTCGCGCTACACGTATTACGTAGATTATCTGGGATGACATTAAAATGTGTATGTGACTCGCAATATAGGATAGAGAGTACCTATATTAATGTTGATAAATACTTAGGTGGTTTGATTACCTAGTATATGGATGATTTTGTGTATGACATACCTACCATGCTTGCTATCACGGGAGGTTGATTTTTGGAAAAAGGACCATATTATCTTTGCGTGCCTTCGCGGGGGGATTTAGATTGGTACCTTAAGGACATAGGAATGTGAATGACTTATCTGTGAGTTGATAAGTCAGCTGACCATGGGAGCGTAGGTATGTGCGTGACCCATGGGTATGTGAACTATGTTCTCCTACAATATGTGTGAATTGTATTGATACAGTTCTTGAGTGATTCGAAACATGTAAATCCTTACATGCGTAATGTATCGGGATTGATAGTAGAGTATGTGTGCACCGCAGGTTCCAGCCTTTTGGGGTGCTGGATTTGTATATATATATTATGCTGGTGAATTATATATATATATATGTACTAGGGTATGCCCGTGCTTGAAGGCACGCTGATAATTTTGAAAAGCAGAAAGTCGTGTATAATATAAATAATAAATGTTTTATATGTTAGAAGTGTAAATTTTCAAAGTATAGAATCGGGTAAATTTAAGTAAAACATTTTTTTTACAACAAAAATGTATAAATGTTTTATATGTTGGACCTCATATAAATATCAACCAATGTATCAATAAATAAATAAAATTTAACCAAAGTTTCCTATATGTATTTAAGGATGAACAATAAATTGCCAAATCAATTGCTTTATAAATTAGGAAAAGAATGTAATCAACTATTCAGTGAGTAGTAATCAATACAAATTCGTATTTACACTATAAATTGCCTATTTCAACAAACCAAGAAGAGGAGCAACTGTAAACTCATCCTCTTCATTGAGCTAATCTTTATCAGTAATGTCATAATCATTGTCGGGATTACCATCATTTCCGTTACATGCACCATCGCTATTATCATCTTTAGTATCCGCTTCCATTTCTTCCTCATATATACTGTCATTCGACTGAGGTATTGGATTGTCACCAAATAAATCTGCTCCGCTATCTGTAAGTAAAAGTGATGTATCTGCCTCCTTGGTTTAGACCCAAGCGCCGGGTTTGAATGAGATAATGAGCCACCGACTTGAAGTCAAGGTTTACTACTGTTAGTGGTGGGGTGGACCCAGAGAGAGAGAGTATGGGAGGGAATGAGAGGAGTTGCACCAAAATAGGGCATATGCCACCGTCAAATACTCAAAGCGTATGCGCAATTAACCTGCATCACCAAATTAGTCACACTTGCAAACCTGGTTATACTATCAAATTAGTCAACCTTATAAATAAGTTGGATATACAACGATGCTTGATTATCTGTCCCAACAATCCTGACATTGCAATTATGATCATATCTCCTTTCAAATGTAATGGATGCATTCATGTCTCGATCAGATTCAAATACTAATACAAAGAATAGGTATAAATCGTTTATACCTCTAACTTATGAAGATTGAACAGGTATCAATCTCCCATTTATGGCCCACGTTTATACCTGTAAAAATCAGTTTCCATTATACCTGTAAGATAGAAATAGGGGCATCATCTTAATATGTTAAGATATAATTAAAAATGATAAGGTAAAAATCTCACACCCGGAAAAAAGGCATCATCTTAAAAAGTATATTGAGATCTGAGATCTTTTATGAAGATGGTTTAGGCATCGGCAAAAGACCACAAAAATTAATTCGAGACAGGTATCAATCCCCCATTTATGGCCCTCGTTTATAGCTGTAAAAATTGTTTACACTATACTTGTAAGATAGAAAGAGGGGCATCATCTTAATATGTTAAGATAGAATAAAAAAGATAAGGTAAAAAGCTCACACACAAAAAAAAAAAGAAAAAAATCATCATCTTAATAAGTATGTTGAGATCTGAGATCTTTTATGTAGATGGTTTAGGCATCTGCAAAAGAATAGAAAAAATAATGTGAGACAGGTATCAATCGGCCATTTATGGCCCTCATTTATACCTATAAAAATCGTTTACATTATACCTGTAAGATAGAAACAGGGGCATCATTTTAATACGTTAAGATAGAATAAAAAAATTATAAAAGAGAGTTCTAGGGCCTTATTATCACAGAATGTCAAGGTTGTTAAGGATTGAAACCCTAAATTATAGAAGAGAGTTGAGAAACACCCATAGTTTAAACATACATAGATTATACATGTATATACATAGGGATTTTGGGGAGAGAAACACACTTATTTCAGATCTGGCCTGTGTTTGAAACAGAGCCCCGTCATCGATGCATATATACAGGTATATACTCAAATATGTATATATGTTATTTTAAACTTAGAGCCCCGTCATCGATGCATCCAATCAGAATTGATGAAATATCAGGGGTGTTGTGTTGTTGCTAACTATATTAGAGTGAGTTCATCGTACATACTATGCTACCTGAACGAACTCAATGTTTGGACATTTATACAGAAGATAAAAGTTGAATCAATGCAGCATTTTTATTGTCTCAAAAGAAACTGTAATCAGATGATAAAAAACACCTGAATTTCATTATAAATCAAACGATGATAAAGACATGCATTCCTAAATTTTATTCAGAATTTTAATTTTCATAAACTTAGCACATGTCCCATTGTATTCATTTGTTCAACACATCCAGACAGCTCATATCCACAATTGATAACATGATTGCCTAGTTTTGTAAGCAACTAATGAAGTCGAATGAGACATGATTACCTTTGTGGTTGGAGAATAAAAATTTTTTATAACAAAATTGTCTTCTTCTTCATCATCGTCGTCGTCTTCTTGTGAACTCTAGTGGCTGGACGATGATAGTGCTGACAGCTTTAGTAGATATGTTTCACAAATAGATGAATGTGGTCTGAAATAGTAGATATTATAGTATTTAGTTCATATGATCATATTCAATGAATAGAACAATTAGGACCCAGGCAATGGACTTTTCCATGAAAAATACCTGAACAAAATGTACTGTGAAAGTCATCAACTGTATTTTTACGATTGGCTTCAAAGTTTTCAATAAATTATTCTCAATCAGTAATGATTCGAAATGTACTGTGAAGTCACTGTTGGAAGGAAATACTTTCAAGATGGATTCGCGATATGCCACAGCAGTAAAGTCCAAGCACTAATAAGCAAAAGCATCATTCCTTTCTTCTGGAACTTCTTATCGCTTAATGATTGATCCAATTGGTCCGATTTTGGCAAGCGGGGTTGGGATTCGCACAGTTGATGTTGGGGCCCCACAATTATCAATGCAGAGAGTAAAAGAAATGCGCTGTAATGTTACCAATTCAGTCTCAGACTCTCGGTGCTGAGATGTCTTCTGCTTTTGAGCTACATCACCTGCAGCTGCAGCAGTGGACCCACCTCCTCTGCCGCTTCCTTGGCCTGGTTTGCTTTCCAATGTCATTCACCTTAAAATATCTTTTCAAACTCTAGTGATATATTCACACCCTCTCTGCAACAATATCAAACAATATTCCCTGTCAATACACCATAAATTAATAAATGGAAAAACTTAAAAACATTTCAACATCTCTAAAAGATTATACAACACTTTAATTGATTTTATATTCGCCTAATGAACCAATAACATAACATTTCAAAGCCAAATTAAAATAATATGAATGAGGCCCTCATAATAAGAATGAGGGATAAAATAAATGTATAAAAAGTATAGTTTCTTAAAGAAACAATTAGTTATAATAAGATAGTATTCAAGTAAAATGTAGATTTAAATCTACAAAAAAAAAATTGTTACTTATATATTTAGAGCAACACAAAGATGGAATCATGGAGCGTTGATTCAAGGAATTACTCTCTCTGTTTTGAGCAAAGCATTGTTCCTCCTCAAAGAGGGCGTGTGCTGATCTTGAGATTTATTCCATAAGGATGTGCGTTGATCTTGAAAGGTCTACCTCAACATCATACCTGAATTGATGCTAGAACCAGATATTTTCCACGACATTTTGAATAGAAAACTGAGAGGGGGAGAGAGAGAAAATAATACCTTAAAGATCCGAGACTAAAATGCCAGAAATTTGAAGAAAAAATGATTGCACCAAAGAATGTTTAGTCTATACCTAGATTTACAAATCAAAATCTGCAAAACAAAACATAATTAATCAAATAAATTCAATGTTACCATGTTCGTGCAACTTCAAATTCAAAACAATCAAAAAAATGATATAATGTTGTGAAATCTAGGCAGCGGAAGAATGTGGGAGAGATGAGAGAAAAAGGCCATGCATAGTGCCTAAGGCATGCCCACACACCTTCTTAGATGCACAATAGATGGTATGAATGTGGTATATACGAACTAAAGCCCTATAATCGAATAAAATGTAAAAGAACAACCATTTTTACCAAGTTCATAATAAATAAGAACCATGAAAATAACTAATGAATCAAATCGGTTCGCATACCATGAACTCCTATAGCCATCATTAACAACACCATATAAATATCAAACCCCAAAACAACAAAGTTGAAACAAAATACAAATTGAATAAAGAGTAGAGAACACCTGATGAAGAGTACCAACATAGGTAATGGAGGAAATCTAAAGAAAAAGAATAAGTCAAGAATATTTGTAGTGTGATTAAGAGAAAATGATTATTCGAACAATTTGAAAATTATACAATATGATGCATATTACTTGCTCACTCCACATCGCATGGTTTTGGTGGTTGAAAATTTGAAAATTATACAATATAACAAATATTGGTGCTTTTATTACACATGAGAAAAAATCTTTCTAAATATTCATACACGACTAAATTTAAACACATGGCCAAATCGTATCTCATGAGGAAAAATAGGATAGTGTCAAAAATCAAATACTCGTTCAAACAGGACATGACAGGATAGCTTTGTATGTAGGTGACTAACTTTGTTCAATATCCACAATAGTGATTGGAGCAAAATGGAACAAATATTCACCATACAGAAAATGAACACACACCAATTGCAAAAGAGCACATTCAATATCCCCAAAAAGAATGATATCTCAAAAGGAATGCCATGAAATATGAACTCCATTAATCAAAAGGATTAGGAAATTATATATGAAAACTTCATATCAGTAAATTTACAACAAATGCCTGAGTTGCATTAATCATTAACAAAATTAAACCCAAAAACGAAAAAAATATATGCACATCAAGGATAATAGAAGGCTAACTTAATGCCACGTTAACACACAGGGACGTGTTCAAGACCAACGAAAAATATGCCCACATATAGAAGCTCTTGAAAATAATGTCATCATCAAAAAATGGTACGCAACATTTTTCGGGCTTCATCCCAGCCTGCTTCGCCTATATAAACATTTAGTTAAAGATTTTCGTTATTCAAACTATAATGTTGCATTGGCAGAATAGGTCATATAGAAACCTGAAAGGAACGAAAAAAGATATAATATGACAACCTTTCCACCTAGACATATTATTAGGATGGATAACAAAGTTACACGTCCATTTCCATGTTCCTAATTTTGAAAGAGTGACATAACTGAATGTGCAATTTAAAAGTACCAAAGAAGCATGTGAGTGGTACATTAACAGAATTGAATATTAGCTCAGATTGAATTCTTTAATCTTATCCACTGAAGAGAGATACAACTGAATCCTACCGAAGCAACAGAACTGGAGTGAGAAAAATGGCATCACTCAGTGTATAGTCAGAATGCACCATTCAATAAGCTACTTAAGAGATAGTACTATTGACGCACCATCAGCGTATACTGTTGATGCACCATTCAATAATCTTAGCAATAGAATTTAACTAAATCTTATGTCGAAGAAGCAAAGAAAAGGAATCCACAGAACTAAATCTGAGACATTAGAGTGAGACAAAATGCATATCAAGCTCATCATAGTATTGTATGGTCAGAATGTCAAGCTATTTAAGAGGCACGAACATTACCAACAACCACTCAATCATTCGATGATCCTTTCCTAAAAAATAGAAATTATCATAAGAGAATGTGAATTTGATTATTAGCCGAGTTTATGTAGGGGATTGGAATTAACAAACTTAATAAAATAATAGATAGGTTCAAAAGTTAAGCTCGTCACTTAAACATTCCTTAACATAACAACCTCTTAGAAAAGAAATATAAAACCAACATTCTTAGCTTCAAATCATATTTTTTAAAAATAAACGATAAGGTATTAGGTAAAAAATAAAGAGATAAAAGCAGATATAGAGAGATGATAGAGTAAAACTGATTTCGTTAGTTGTGTTGTGAATCCAAAAGTATACCCTATGTTTAATCTGCAAAACAAAACATCACCTCCATATTACATTTCCATCTAAAAAAATGTCACTAAACTTTATTGTTGTAAACAACATAGGAAAACAAATCTTTAAATCATCAATATTACATGTTCTATAACTCTGCTTGCGTCCATTGCAGCAATGGAAATCGAATTTTCTTCTACAAAACACTTTTGTTGAAACCATTATAAGAATACAAAGTTAGGTGATAGGTTGTCCTTGCAATTTCCTGAACTATCATTTCAATATAAATACATAAGTTTCAGTGCAAAGAAGAAATCAAGTATGGTTCCCATCCATATGTAAGTCAGATCTTACTCCACTGTACTCGTGCTAAGATAACGTGAAACTTGCACTTAACAACCAAATAAACCAATAAAACACCCCTCTCCCGTATGAGTAATACTTGTGAATACATAAGCTCAACACGAAGACCGCAAGATGACAACAGTAAGCCACATAGCTGAGATTATGATACAAACACGCTATCACAAAATGCAGGTGCTCGAGAGATAAAAATATTGAAATGATAAATTACTTTAACCTTTATAAAAAAATTAAGCTATGTAAAATTATTGCTAAAGTGTCATCATGTGTACTGCAAACATGCGCACACTACATAACTTATTTCTAAATTGCAAATGTTCGAAACGTTTACCACTATTAAGCACTTGAAAAATGTAGTGCCAAAGACAAAATTTTCACTAATTAGTATAATTAAAAAATTAGTTCCAAGGACACAAATACATGTTTATTCAGATAACTTTTACAAAACAATTAACATAATGATAGAATAAAACAACCTATGGTCAACGTTATGTCAAATATATAGATGATGAATGCGAATGGGTTTCCGGTGGTCATCGTTATGGTCATAAAGATGAGTATGGGGATATTATTGGAAGAAGAGATCGAATTGTGACTGTGTAAAATCCTCGAATCTAAAGAAAAGAAGAATGATATGAATGTACGATATTTTGAGATAAATTGACTTGAATCTGTAACCTTAATTACTACTGATATGTAACAAATCAGGACAAAGACGGTTATAAGGAATCGCTAAACGTTATAAATTAAACCCACTATAAATTATACCATTCTCAATGAATAGATATCTACCTAATTGATACATCCTTCTAGAATCAAATATTGTGACCAACATCCATAGGGGCAACATCAATGTTATTAAGCATTATTATAACAACCGTAGGGGCAGCATCGACCAAAGACAACAAATGTGTCATTCATTTTTTTTTACCAAACAAATAGGAATAAAATCCAATAACCCTTAGAAATATTTAAAGCAACATCACATTTGATCATCAATTACTTCAATCCAAAGTACTGATTTATTAACTACACAGATAAAAAACATTGATATGCAACATAAATACTTACACAGTATGCGTAATGACACAAAATGGGTTGAAAATTTCACTCGGGTATTTTATCGAACAATTTGTGCGCCCACTATAAAGATGGTCATGGTGGTTTCGTTTGTTTGTTGTTCTTGCCCAAATTAGATTAGCAAATCAACACACATTGATGGAAATGTGTGTTCAACAACAATAACCTCAAATGTACCTGCAAAAATGAAATAAAACTAAAATGTGAAATAAACCCAATTAATTTCGAAAACATTCCAAATAATACCAATAACAATGACCTACTCAAATGTACCTGCAAAAAATGAACTACTCAAATGTACAATAATCACATTTTTTTAGGTATTGTAGAACTTCCAAGAAAATTAAAACAAAACAAAATAGAGTAGAGCAAATAGACATGAACAATGACAATAGCAAAAAAGACAGAAACAAAAATGGAAACAAAAACCTCAAAATATAAATCTTGAAGCAAGGAGGAAGTGTATACCTGATATAAATATCCAGATAATCAATTCTTGATCTGAAAAAGAAAAAATAAACAACAAACATAAAAAACAGTTAGATCCCCAAATATAAACATAAACAAAAATATAAATAGACATGAACAAAATGAACAAAACTATCAAAAATTTTGTGAAAGCCCTAAATATTTTCATGAAAGTGTGTGTGCGCATGTGTATGCATGTTTCTCCCATGTTTCTGAAAACAAAACTACCAAAAAGGTAGAGATCTAAGTGCGTGTGTGTGTGTTTCTCCATGTGTTTCGATTTAATAATAATTATCATTCGATTCCTAACCATTTTTCGAAATCGCAATCTACATGGTGAGAGAATAGGTTTTGTTTTGTATGCAGATGGAGAACGGCTGTGTGCGTGTTGGTGTGCGGTAGAGAGAAGTTATAGTTTGGAGAGTGCAATTTACGTAGTTACCCATGTTTTTGAATTTCAAAAGAAAGGGGGAAATAAATTAGAGTGTGATAAAAGAGGGTGAAACCAAAATTTCCAAGGACAAAATAGGTAGTGCAAAAAAAATTGATCTCATGACATCATCAACCAAGCTTATGACATGCATAAGTTTCCTACTTTATTTTATATATATATATATATATATATATATTTGTGATTATTCCACTGTTGATTAGTAGATGTGAATAACTAAGATATTTAAACGGGTTAAAACTGTAAAAATTTATATAACACTTGAGATAAGTAATTTGATTAATGTAAATATGAGATATAAGTATGACATATTTGGGTAACACGAATAGACAACCAATATTAGAATGTGAAAGAAGGAGTTCGTAAGGACTAGTTAGATAGTTGCATAACCAGGATGGGTTAAGGGTATACGTTAGGCGTGCATATTAGTTGAAGGGTGAGAAACCCATGTGAGAGTACGCAACTAGCATGTATATAATATTTACTGTTTAATGAAATTAAACATTTGTTGTTTTTAAATTGTTTTCACCTCGGGCTCTGACCCATTTTCCTCCAAATCTATTTTGTTTTGTAAAAACCTTTTAGATTCCCAACCACAGGGACGCCAAGCATAAGAGTTCCATTCTGATGACATGTTGTAGCTATTGTGGAAGCTACAGGATTTCGGTATTAGAAGCCTCCACATTTATCCTTGGTTCCTTCAGAGTCATTCATATCAGTTAGGGCATGTTGTCCATTCTTATTTAGAGATTGTAGATACAGAGTTTCATTATTCAGATGTTGGTTTATTTATTCAGACTCTTGTATTGGGATTTTATTTTACTCTGCTATTATTATTGGAGTGTTTACCCTAGACTCAGTTTATTTCATTACGTTGGTTATTCATATGGGATTGTTTATGCGATTGATGACTAATGATTTAATTACTTGGTTAATTGTTAATTTAATTAATAAAATTTAGCATCTCTCTATTTTAAATATTAGGTGGCTAGTAAGTAACTAAATGTTTTCGACAGTGATGTTAAGACTGAACCAACTTGATATTATGCATTAATTTAATAAAGGATTAGCTACCCGATATTTAATTAGTCGGGGTGTCACAGTGTGGTCGTGGAAGGGGTCACAAACTTAGGTCGTGACCATAACCAAAATACACACGGTTTATGGTCGTGACTGTCCCAATTTAGGAGTCATGGCTTTGGGTCGTGACCTGCTTCTTGTTTCCATACTGACATGTGAAATTTTAAAAGGGTCGTGGCATGTGGTGACCACTAAGGGCCATGAACAATGTATTTATACTTAAACCCTAGACCATTTTTCATTTTCACTCGAAAATTTTGAAACCCTTTCTCTCTCTTTGACGATTCCGGCTACCTTTCTCTCTCACTCTTAAGTTTTTCACTCAATATCTCTCTCAATCTCAAAGGTAACACCTAAACCCTAATATTTTGTATTCAGATATTTATGCATTTGTATAAATGTGTGTATTTGTGTGAGTATGTGTGTATTTCTATGTATATGTGTATATGTGTATGTATGTGTGTATAAGTGTGTATCTATGTGTGTGCATTGTGTATATTGTACGTGTGTGTGTATTGTGTATGTATGTGTGTACTGTGTACTCTGTGTGTGTAACATAATTTTTAAAAAAAATAGAAAAGTAGGTATATATAATTATTTGGGTTGGAATTAAAATAAATACAAAAGTAGGTATACACACACATTGTATATGTATTGTGTGTGTGTATTTCTGTGTGTGTAAGGGACAATTTTAAAAAAATATATAAAAGTAGGTATATATAACTATTTGGTTTATTAGAATTTTATATGTGTGTGGTTTGATATGCTATTTTTGGGGATAATTATTAAGATAATATTTGTACATACTGTGTCTGTGTATACTGAGTGTTGTCATTTTGAAATCTTAGTATGGAAATAATCTAACCATAATCGTCTTCAATTTATACACATAATCATGGAACAAATCATACGGCTCAATTTTTTGTCTTATACGACGAGTTATTTTTTATTTAAATCATACAGTCCAACATGCATGGGATTCACGCCCTCGTACATAATAACTAAAGAGAAGGGTAATGATTATTCAAAACCTAAATCAACCTAACCTAACTAGTTAATGATTCATTAGAGCCATTATTTATAGGAATCATATTCACGCCCTCATTCTTTTTTCTCATGAAAAATGAGTTACGATGATATTCAATGGCAACCAGAGTATGAAAGGTTACAATTGGATAGCACTTGTACCTCTTTCATTAATGAGCCTCATGAAGAGGGTACTCTAGTTTTTTGGTATAGGAATAGGAAGATCGAACAATTTAACTCCCTTGTAAATCGTGGAGTTCATCTCTAATAAGAGTACTTATTCAATCGTATTCTGTTTTCCCTACCAAAATGTTGTGATGAAGTTATACAATGTGTATTTCGCTTACATAATCCCGATAGAGCACTGACCTTGCTTACGCTGTTAGAGAAGGAAGAAAAAAAATCACCCGTTATGGATACAATTACGTACAAATAGCATTGACGAAGACTGTGATGTCTCACGACATATACACGTCAAACTCAATCTTGCCAATAGGCTGAAGAGGATAAGATTTCACGTTCATGTCACTCGCATCTATGCATCTGTTATAAGTACGCTTCCTCCTAATTTGGAACGTGAAAAAATCCATAGGTTTCTAAAAATAATCCCGACTAGATGGAGATCAGACATATTGAACTTTTATTAAAGTCTTACCATGAAAAGGTAGATTATAATATCTGGTCAAAAAATTTATTTTTTTAGTTATAATTTCATATTGAACTTTGAAATTATGCACTTATTATAGATACACATTGAAATTTTATTATTTTTGTAGATGATGTCTGGCGGTAATGGACACAATCCTCCAACCAGCGAGAAGACACCCCCCCAAGGAGAATTCTCATCACCAATGGTTCACTCCACAACTCCGAGTTGCAGTATGTAAGGTACTCCCATTAATCTAACAGGCACGCCAACGCTCTTGAAACTGTCGGGTCAGTTAAGAAGAAGCCCATTGAGTTCTCTCTATTGGGAAATAACCCCACAGGGGATAAGAATGACGTTCAATAGTTTAAAGCCCAGTGTTTTTCCTTGGCAAAAACTGATAATTGGAACCTCGTATATTTAAAGATGACATCTATAAGCAACTCAACAAACGGTTTTCATTTTCCATAAACTCAAAAAATAGGGTTCTTTCTCGGGTTGCTGAACAACTATCGCAGAAACCTTAGGCAACAGCATTTTCGTAAGGGGGCATCGAGCTTCAATAATTTTGCGCTCAAAGCCAAAGTCCTTTCAAATGTTGAGATGTCAGTTGGTCAATAGAATGATTTTCTGGAAAATGAGGCGAAGGACTCAAAAAATCTACAAAGGGAGAAAAATAAGTAGAATAAAGACCAAAAAATTGAAATCCACTAGCTTGGCTCGAAATCTTATGAAGATTTGAAGAACGAGTGGTCGAGCAAGACAAAAGGTATCCCACACGAAGGAAAGATACTTAATTGGGCCAACTTGTACATGCATGCAAGACGGGACAAAGATAATAAATTACCTCCTCACTTGGCTAAGACTCTAAAATCAATAGAGTCTATGAGTAGTCAGTCAGCTTTAAGACCGTTCGACGACCTTGAAAATGATGCCCTCGTACAGACCTTGGGGAAGGAAAAAAGAGGGAGAACGAGAGGTTTGGGGTCGCATATCCCAAAAAGAAAATTCGAACACCCCTCACCTCTCATGGATGAGATTTCTTCTGTTAATATAAATCTCTCGTCCAATGATGAACGCCATTCTAGGATCGAATGGAATGTAATGGGGCTTTGAAATGAATTGGGAGGCGTGAATGAGAAACTTACATAAACTGTGTCCCTTTTAACCAGTCGTATGTCCTTGCAGCCCCCAATATATCCAGATTTCCCTTTACCTCCTCAAAATTTTCCTCCTTCTTCATTCTCTTCACTGATGTCGGTTCCTCCTTTAACATTCCCCTTATTAGTGCCTCAGCATGTTGCAGGTCTTGGATCATCGTCAACAACCCATGGTAACTATGGTGAGAAATACTATAAGAAGCACTTGAACGGTATAAATATCGTTGGGGTGTGCACACTCATCTCCACTCAAGTAGTAACTTTAGTACATAGTTGGCATTTGCAGGAAAGTGAGTTTCAGATTATACTTGATAGAATATATGACGGTTTCGAATATGTGCCTCTGCACGTCGACATTGGATAAGGGAATGGGTTGGAAAATGATCTATACTCTTTTATCATTTTGTCCACTTTATTGTTTGATGAATATGTAGTAATATTTTTTTATGTTGTAATAATATCACTAGACAAATTTATTTAATTTGAGTTTAAGTGGTTGTGTAGTATCGTTGATTGGTGTGTTCTTATATTTAAGTTATTGCATAGTTTGATTCATTGGTGCGTTGTTAAAACTATATTAGTGCTTTACTTTGATTGATTGGTGTTGTTCACACTATATTTATTTTATCATGTTAACACAGGATCACAATTTGAAGATTATTAAATGGATTTTCCACAATACACAGAGCAGATGGGGGAGACTGACCAAATAACTAATATATATGTTAAAGGCGTTCAAGAAATTATTAGCTACACTTTTAAGAACCTTAAAAGTGAGAAGATTTTATGTCCATGCACCCATTATAAAAACGAAAAATATAAATATTTAGAAGATGTTGAGTTACATTTAATAAAGTGGGGAATTTGTCAAGATTATAAAAAATGGTCATACTATGGTGAAAAACATGTACCTTATGTTCCCAAAGAATTATCGGTAACTGATCACGTAACAGAACACCAACGAGTGGAAGTGGTAAATTATTCGCCAACACATCGTCCATTGAACGACATAATTGATGATGCTTACGGAGTCCACCATGACCAAAATCACCAAACTATGGATACAAATAATGCGCACAATGAATAATTTGATACTGAACTACCAAGAGACCGAGAATATATATGGTTGGAAGACGATGCGGATAGACCGTTGTATAAAGATTGTGATGAAGATCACTCGGTATAATATGGAATGATTGGTTTACATAATTTGAAGAGTCAATTTGGTTTAGTGGGAACAACATAACCTGAATTCTTAAGTGGGTTAAAGAAATTCTCCCAAAAGAGAACACGTTACCACACAATTATCCTACCATGAACAAGAGCTTGAAGGGTTTGGGATTGAAAGATAAATATATTCTGCATGCAAGTATGATTGCATATTGTATCGCAATGAGCACAAAGATAAAGATGAATGTCCTGTATGCAGTGGGCCTAGATATGTGGTTTGTGAGAAAAGAAAGGACAAAGCTATTAAAAAAAGCAAGTGCTCGCAAGTCCTATAAAAGGTTTTGAAGTATTTTCTACTTGCGCCACGGTTAAAATGTTTTTTTACTATACAGTGGATAGCAGAGGCAATGACATGGAACGCTCGATGCGAGGTGAGTGGGAATCTGATGCGTCATTCAGTTGATTCACTAATCTAGAAAATTTCAAATGCACGACACCATGAATTTGCAAAGGAACCTCGCAGCATTCGTCTTTCAATCTCAACTAATGGGTTTAACCGTTTGGGTAATTTAAGTAATAGTCAGAGTTGTTGGCCAATTCTCATGGTGCCTTTAAGTTTCCCTCCAACATTATGCTTGGGAAAGGAGTTCACATTGTTATCTTTGTTGATACTTGGGCCGAAGGATCGAATCTATGATATTGATATATTCTTAGCCCCATTAATTGAAAAACTTAAAGAGTTTTGGGATAAAGGCATGACGGTGTTTGGCTCTCACAAGGGTGAAGAGTTCACACTTAAATCAATGGTGATGTGAGAGATCCACGACCTTCCTAATTAAGGGACCTTGTCCGGTTGCTCCACGTCCTTCCTGATTAAGGAACATTGTCCTGTTGTAATGTTCATGGTTGTTATGGATGTCCCCTATGTGGGGAGGAAACTGAAGCGAATTGGCACAACATAGTGGTAATATGAGTTACACGGGTCATCATAGATTGTTACGGACCAGTCACACCTTCACAAGAATGACAAGGCTAACTTTTATCCTATTAGTCAAGAGCGTCGAATGCCACCTGTTCATCTTTATGGTTAGCAAATTGAGGAGAAGGCGACGATTTCCATTAAGAGGAATAGGCTAGTAGTAAAACACCCCAAGTTTGTAAACCTAAAGTGTAAAGCTAGGGGGATCCTTACGACCCTAGAAAAGCAAAGCCGTTGTCCAGGCGATCAATATTTTTTTATTTACCGTATTAGAAAGTTCATCGTGTAAGGCATGTAATATATGTGATGCACATAAAGAAGAATATTGTAGAACATCTGATAGGAACATGTATTGGTGGATCTCATTCGAAAGGTGGAGAGCGGGCCGGAAAAGATCTACAGGATATAAAAATAAAGAAAAAACTCTATGTGAAAAATGATCCTATAACATAAAGAATTTTTACCCCTCTGACTACTTTAACTTTGACTACTAGTGAGAATAAGATCCTCTTAGACACGTTGTTCAACTTGAAGACTCCAACGGGTTATTCTAATAATTTATGTAAGGTAGTAAACTACCAAGAAAATGACTTAAAATAGTGCAGGTCTCACGATTGGCATGTAATCATCCAAGTAATCCCTTTGTTATTTCGGCATTGCTTCTCTGAACACAAAAATCTCCATTGGGAAATTATGCAAATCAGTTTGTTTTTACCCTACTTTGTTCAAAAGTGGTAAACAGAAGGCTCATTAAAGATGCAAAATCAACTTTAGCTAAGGCAGTTTGTGTATTAGAGAAATATTTTCCTCCATCATTCTTCGATATCATCATCCACCTGCTTCTGCATTTATGCGATGAAGATTTATTATATGGTCCCATTAGGTATTATTATATGTATCCTTTTGAGCGCTTAATGAAAACCTTCCAAGGTTACGTGAAGAATACATGGTATATTGGTGGGTCAATTGCTAAAGAATACGTAACTCAGAGATCATTGTTATACGCCAGGGAACATATGCCAGAACAAGAGGTGAGGAGTTTTAATCCACATGAAGGAGGAGTTATCGAAGAACCTGACGAGTTTGAGGATGAGTTACCATTTGGGAACCCTACAGAGGTGACAATCATGAATATATAATACAAGCAAAAAACTCGTTATGTCTTCGAATCGCAAAATGAAGTCAAAGACTGAAGAGAGTAAGTATCAACTAAATTGTTCTTCTTTGATTATATGTATTTTATATTTTATGATCTAAACTCTATAATTTATCGTACGAGAACGAAATTTCCCAAAATCAAAGGAGAAATTGCACGACAACTGATTTTAGGGCATGGGTATCAAAAGATTTAATTTTCACATCTTATGTGTTGAGTTATTTATTCGTGTGTGATAAAAACATGCCCAAATACAAATTCATTAATAAATGAAGCTTTTAAAAAGTGGTGATGTCTCTTCCATGCTTGCACGCCTAGCAAAAGGCCCTAGTTTTTGTTCAAAAGAGTTTAAGAAATTTCACCCCAACAGTTTGATTTCATTTGATATGCATATGAGGAAAACCTTTTGATGCAAAAGAATGGAATTTCAATTTCTACCTTGACCACCTGCATCGCTAGAAAAAGCGATAAAAATTCAAAGATTACGGTGCTAACCTATTATGGGATAATACAATAATTCCTAGAACTTGATTACTTAGATTTCGTAGAAATCGTATTCTTTTGTGATTGGTAAAAGGTGGAGGATACTATAAATGCTTGTAAAGTTGATCCTAACTCCAAACTTATTATAGTAGATTTATCAAAGTTGAAGAGTAAAGATCGCATAGTCGACGAGCCTTTTATTTGTGCCTTTCAAAATGTAAAGAAGGTATCTAATCGAAGTCCATAAACTATGGCAACTAGTATATTGTTGTGCATTCACCCAAGGGTATGAATACTTAAGTGGATGCATTAAAGGATCCAAAAGAGTTCCAATCATCTCTTTATGACAGCCCTAATTTGAAGGATCTTTTAGTTGATTTAGATGAAGATTGAGTATCAAAATATTAATTTATCGTTGTCAATCTTATTTGTATCCTACTATGATACTGACACTGTATTGGCGCTTTACTTTGATGTATGAATGTTTAGTTACTTTTACGAATGTTTAATATGATTTATTTAAGTTAACTTTCGATAATATGTTATGTTCAGTCGAATGCTTAGTTACTTTCACAAGATGATTGCTTTGAGAATAGAGTCATTTGAGTTTGTGATTTGATCAAATTGATCCACCTCAATTTTCACGTGTTCATGTACATATACAATTGTTGATCAGTTTTATTGATGCAGTCTTAATAAAATGATGTCAAGTTAGCTTCATTTTATGAAGATTGTATTAAAAAAAACTAATCAACAAATGTACATGTAAAAGAATACGCTGGGGGCTCCAGGATCAATTTTGTCTAATCACACATTCATAAGACTCTATTTAATAGCCTTCTTGGATCACAGGAACCATGTAATCTTTACTTTAACGTAAGTAATTATATAATTGATATGCATTATCTTTTAAATCTTTTAGATGATAGAAGGAGTACGTGGTAATTATTATTTTTGATTAGTTTGGCAGTTGGATAATTATTGGTTGTTGGCTTGTTGTTGGATAGTATGTTAGAAGGAGCACAGGAAAATTAGTGGTTATTAGCTTGTTACTTGTTTTTGGCTATCGGATAATCAAGAGACCATCGGTTTAAGAACACGATGTTAATTTCAAAATATCTAGACTTAGGCTTAAAAATATGTCGTTAGGGGGAAAAACCTCGAAACACCCCCTAAACGACCCCGTAAGAGGCACCAACACCTTGTTCGGGACCAATGTAACTCGTAGGAACTGAATGTGTGGTCATGGAACCCCAAGTTTGAGAACACGACAATAATTTGAGAATATTTAGACTTAGGACATTCCATGGTGAAAAAATATACCTTATGTTTGAGAAAACAACGGTAATTTTTCGTTCAGACTCGTGAGAGGCACCAACACCTCGCTAGGGATATTTTTCCACTTGTACTACAAACTAAATCCCCATGTAATTGGGCTTTTCCATTTCTGATGTATTTTCTCTTTGACTTAGAAAATAGGTCCTGTTTGGCAAGAAAATTTTCTTTTTTGGCCTTACAAAATGCAGCATGTTATAGAGCTCATTGAAACTTTTCTAGAAAGGAGTCCCGGATAATATGATGCATTTTTTTGTTTGGAGTTTTGATAGAGTATTCTAAATATGACTCCTTCCATTACAGGGAGTGTGGCCTTCATCAAGAACCACCAATCCAGGACACTCCAATAGTATTTTCCCCCATTCTTGATGTTTCTCATTTACAACACTCTTTTTCCCTTTATTTATGTGTTCCTTCGCTATGATTTTCTCTTCGGTAAGCTTCTCATCCAAATTATAGCTTACTCCTAGGACACTTTGGTCTTTCTACCACGAATACACCTTCTTCACGCGTACAACTTCTTTACTTGCACACCTATTCTCTTAGAGAAGCTTAAGATCTATATTTTCATTTCCATATTTCTCATGATTGTTGAGGTTATGAAATGTGAATTTAACTTGCCATATTTTGTCAAAACAAGGAAATCTGGAAATACCCAATTCATAACCTCAATAATCCTGAGAAATTTGGAAATGAAAATGTAAATCTTAAGCTTCTCCAAGATAATAGGTGTGCGATTAAAGAAGTTGTACCCGTGACGAGGGTGTATTCATGGCAGAAACATCAAAGTGTCCAGGAAAAGGAACACTCAAAAAAAGGGAAAAGGAGTGTTGCAAATGAGAAACATCAAAAATGGGGGAAAATACTATTGGAGTGTCCTGAATTGGTGGTTCTTGATGAATGCCACACTCCCCATAATGAGAGGAGTCATATTTGGAATACTCTATCAAAACTCCAAACGTGAAAATGCATCATATTATCAGGAACTCCTTTCCTGAATAATTTTAATGATGTCTACAACACATTGCTTTTGATAAGGCCAGAAAAGACATCTTTTCTTGCCAAACAGGACCTATTTTATCAGTCAAAGAGAAAATACTTCAGAAAGGGAAAACCCAAGAAATGGGAGATTCAGTTTGTAGTATAAGTGGGAAAATATACCTTATGCCAAACGGCCCCGTGAGAGGCACGAACACCTCGCACGGGACCAATTGTAACCTCCAGGAACCAAACACGTACTCACGGGACTCCCGGTTTGATAGAACGATGAAAATACGAAAATTATTAGACCTAGGCTTGAGAGCATGTCCTAAAAGGGTAAAAATGTAAAATTGGCACAAAATGGCCTGGTCAGAGGCATGGACACCTCTTACGGGACCAATGTAACCCGCAGGAACCGATCGCGTACTCACGAGTCTCCCGATTTGAGAGCACGACAAAAATCTGCAAATTGTTAGACTCAAGCTTAAGAAATGTCGTCAAAGGATGAAAACATAAAACAACCACAAAAAAACCCCATCAAAGGCACGAACACCTTGCACGAGACCAAAATTACCCGCACGGGACTCTCGATTTGAGAGCATGATGAAAATTTTCAAACTACTAGACTTAGCCTTAAAAACATTCCGTCAAAGAGTGAAAATGTAAAATAGTCACAAAATGCCCCCGTCAGAGGCATGACCACCTCGTACGGGACTGATGTAACTCGCAGGAAACGATCGCGTACTCACGGGACTCCCTATTTGAGATCATGGTAAAAATTTGCAAACTATTGGACTTAGGATTAAAAATATGTCGTCAAAGGGTAAAAATATAAAACAGCCACAAAACGACCCCATTAGAGGCACGAACACCTTATACGGGAACAATGTAACAAGAAGGAACCGATCACATACTCACGGGACTCCAGGTTTGAGAGCATGATGAAAATTTGCAAACTATTAGACTTAGGCTTAAGAATATGCTGCCAAAGGGTGAAAACGTAAAATAGCCACAAAATAACCCCGTCAAAGGCACGGACATCTCTCATGGGATCAATGTAACCTTCAAGAACTGACTGCGTACTCATAGGACTCTCGGTCTGAGAGTTGGATGAAAACTTGCAAACTATTAAACTTAGCATCAAAAATAGCCACAAAGCGGCACCATCATAGGCACGAACACCTTGGATAGGACTAACGTAACCCGCAAGAACTGATCGCGTACTCATGGGTCTCCTAATTTGAGAGCACGATACAAATTTACAAACTGTTAGACTTAGGCTTATAAACATACCGTTGAAAATGTAAAAAAAACCATAAAACGGCCCCAATAGAGGCAAGAACACCTCGCAAGGGATCAATGTAACACGCAACAACTGACCGCATACTCGCGAAACTCCCGGTTTGAGAGAACAATAAAAGTTTGTAAACTGTTAGACTTGGGCTTAGAAACACGCCGTCAAAGGGTGAAAATGTAAAACAACATCAAAACGGCCCCGTTAGAGGCACAAACACCTCATACGGGACCAATGTAACAAGCAGAAATTGTTCATGTACTCACAGCACTCCCGGTTTGAGAGCATGATGAAAATTTTTAAACTGTTAGACTTAGGCTTAAAAACATGTCATCAAAGGGTGAAAATGTAAAATAACCATAAAAAGGCCCCATTAGAGGCACGAATACCTCGCACGGGACCAATGTAACCCACAAGAACTGATCGCATACTCATAAAACTCCCAGTTTGAAAGCAGGACAAAAATTTGTAAAATTTTAGAATTAGGCTTAAAACCATGTCGTCAAAGGGCGAAAACATAAAACAGTCATAAATTAGCACCATCAGAGGTATGAACACCTTACACGAGACCAATATAACCTGCAAGAACCGATCGCATACTCACGAGACTCCTGGTTTGAGATCACGACCAAAATTTGCAAACTATTAGACCTAGGCGTAAGCCGTCAAAGGATAACGTAATACAGCCACAAAATAGCCCCATCAGAGGCATGAACACCTTGCACAGGACCAATGTAACCTGTAGGAACCGACCGTGTACTCATTGAAAGCTCGGTTTGAGAGCACGAAGAAAATTTGCAAACAGTTAAACTTAGGCTTAAAAACATGTCGTCAAAGGCTTAAAAAGTAAAATATCCACAAAGAGTCCCCATAAAAGGCACGATCACCTCACATGGGACCAATATAACCCTTAGGAATCAATCGCATACTCACGGGACTACCGGTTTGAGAGCATGAAAAAAATTTCCAAACTGTTAGGCATAAAAAAATGTCATCAAAGGGTGAAAACATAAAATATCCATAAAATGGTCCCATCAAAGGTATGAACACTGCCCACGGGACCAATGTAACCCGCATGAATCGATCGCGTGCACACGGGACTCCCGGTTTGAGAGCACGATAAAAATTTACAAACCATTAGACCTAGCCTTAAAAACATTTCGTCAAAGGGTGAAAATGTAAAACAATCACAAAATGACCTCGTAAGAGGCATGAACACCTCGAACGGGACCAATGTAAGTCGCAGGAACTGACCACGTACTCACGGGACTCCTGGTTTGAGAGCATAATGAAAATTTGAAAATTGTTAGACTTTGGCTTTAAAACATGCCGGCAAAGGCTGAAAACATAAAACTACCACAAAATGAACCCGTCAAAGACACAAACACCTTGCACGGGACCAATGTAACATGCAGGAACTGACCATGTACTCACAGGACTCCTAGTTTGAGAGCAAGACGAAAATTTATAAACTGTTAGACTTAGGCTTAAAAATAAATCGTCAAATGGACAAAATGTAATATAACCACAAAATGGCCCCATTAAAGGCGCAAACACCTCACACGGGACCAATGTAACCCTCAGGAACCAACTGTATACACATGAGACTACAGGTTTGAGAGCACGACGAAAATTTCCAAACTATTAGACTTAGGCTTAAAAACATGCTGTCAGAGGGTGAAAGCATAAAATAGCCATAAAATGACCCCGTCAGAGGCACGAACACCTCGTATAGGACAAATCTAACTTGCTGAAACCGATCGCGTACTCACGAGACTCCCAATTTGAGAACATGATGAAAATAGGCAAATTGTTAGACTTAGGATTAAAAACATGTCGTTAAAGGATTAAAATGTAAAATAGCCACAAAACGACATCGTCATAGGCACGAACACCTTTCACGAGACTAATGTAACTCACAAGAATCGACCGCATACTCACGGGACTCCCAGTTTGAGAGCACAACAAAAATTTACAAACTGTTAGACTTAGGCTTAAAAACATGCCGTCAAAGGGTGAAACGTAAAACTACCATAAAATGGCCTCGTCAGAGGCACGAACACCTCTCATGGGACAAATGTAACACGCAAGAACCGACTGCGTACTCACGCGACTCCGGGTTTGAGATCACGACAAAAATTTACAAATTGTTAGACTCAGGCTTAAAAACGTGTCGTCAAAGGGGGGAAATGTAAAACAGGTAGAAAACGGCCCCGTCAAAGGCACGAACACCTCGCACGAGACCAATGTAACCAACAAGAACTGGCAGCATTGAAATAAAATGCTGAATATTTTTTTATTATTATTATTAAAAATAGTCACGGATTTGGACCATGACCATTTTATTTTTAAAATAAAAAATGGCCCTGGCCTAAATCCCTGGCCATATTTCATAGGGACAAACGGTTGGGTCACAGACTTGGGACATGACCATCTTTTATTTTAAAAATTAAGTGATCACGGCCCAAGTCTGTGACCAGTTTCGTGGGCGCAATTGGTTGGGTCACGGACTTGGGTCGTGACCATCTTTAATTTGAAAATTAAATGGTCACGATCCAAGTACGTTATCAGGTTTCGTGGGCACAATGATTGGGTTACGGAATTGGGTTGTGACCATCATGAGTCGTGACTGATGATGCTGGTCAGGGACTTGGGCCGTGACCACCAAAAATAATCATGCCCGATATGGTCACAGACCAAATCCATGACCCACCTTCAATGTTCACGACCCAAGTCTGTGACCATATGCAGGATTTGGTGTAGTGCTTCCTAATTTAATTATACCAGAAATAAGCATCCACAAATGAGAGGAGCTCGTGATTACCTCTAGAGCCTACTAAAGGGTCAATCTGAGGTAGGGCATAAGATTCCTTAGCGCATGACTTGTTGATATCATTAAAATCAACACACATTATCCATTTTTATTAGCTTTTGGCATGAGCACCACATTGAAGAGACATTTGGGGTACTATAAATCTCTCATGAAGTTAGGGGCCAGAAGTGTGTCAACCTCCTTCCCTGCGACATTATTCCTTTATTTTTCAAAGAACCTCTTCCTTTGTAGGACGTACTTATGATTTGGGTCCATGATTAGTTGGTGGACCGTGACTCTAGGGTCCACCTCGATCATATCGGAGTGGCTCTACACAAAGACATCCTTTTTTTTCCTCAGGAACTGAATAAGTTCCTCTCTGAAGAAGAGGTTGAGGTTGGCCCCAAGTTGGATCCTCGACATCAATGCACACGGTTATTAGGGCCTTGTAAGGCTTGCCCCTTTGCCTTTTCTTTTCGTCATGAGGATCTAAAGTCTCCACGTTTAGCAATTCTATACTCGGGACTTTTTGAAGGCACTCTTTTTGTTGATCCTCTATTATTTTAAGAAGGTGAGCCATAACAGTGTTGATTGATACCTTGAAGATAGAAATATGTGTTATTGAGAAACTATTCTCATAGACGATGCCAAACTGATGAGTGTTAAAAATCGTAGGTGACTTTAGACCCACGGGTGATTTGTTTTGGACCTTAGACGGATATGAGGCGAGAAGTATCAAAGTAAAAAATAAAGTTTTAATGTGGTTCTCACCTTAGGAGACGGTCATATGTTCAATGTGAAAAGGTGTTATGCATGTTTATTAGAATGTAGATGAGTCTTACAGACTAAAAGATCCCTTGAGCTTTGGTCAAGGGAGTCTGAGGTCTTGCGTCCATCGTCAGTAGTCCAAGGGACCTTAGAAAGTAAATAAATGACTTCTCTCAGTGTTCTCGAGTGTTACTTTGGGGATCAACAAGATATATAAGTGGTGTAAACAATGGAACTTGTCCAAGTTATTAATATAAGTTCACAACAGTGGCTCGTGAGTAAGGAACATAGTGCAAAAACTTATGACATGCTAGAACTCTTTTGAGTACTATTATTTTTATGATCTAAGCCCCATATTTATATGATAATTCTTGGAAAGAGAATGAGCGTACTGTCACAACATGGCTTTGATAGCTCTGAGGTCTAACGGTGCTAGGAGGGAGGTGGAGTGTTGGGAAAAGTATTTGTAGGTGGTGTAAGGTGGTTATTGGACGCATTAAATGCTGATGGGAACCTTCAATGCAAGTGGAGTGGGGTAGTGGTGATAGGTGCAATAGTGTTTTACTTTGTACTCTTCTAGATTGGTCGAGGAGGCTCTGCCAAGGGCTTTTGAGCTCGGGACCTATCCTAGGTTAGCATTGGGTTGTTCTCGAGATGCCCTGGGTTAATATACCTCGACATTAAGGGATAATAACCATGGGGAGATAATTTTCCATTATACTGAGATGTGTCTTGGGTGCCATACTTGACAAAACCTTGATTCAAAGGTCTCTGAGCCTACTTAGGGAGGCATGCTGGAACGAATGACCCTTAATTGGAGGAGGATGAACAACTAAGGTCTGTTGCAGTACCATGTCTTATCTTTGAGAATAAAAGAGGTCTGTGAAACTAAGAATCTCTTTGTCCATGATCTTAGGTCCCCCGAGGAGTCTACTTTCTTGTCCGAGGATGCTTAAAGATGTTTTAGGGATTTTAAAAGGTCGGTTGTTTAACAGGGTATCATCAATTTTAATAAGATTAAATTATTAAATGATTCAAACTTGTCTTAGGCCAAATGTAAAAATTCAAGCCTTGAATCCCTAAATCTTCTTTCCCTTGAGTGCTTTTTCTCTCCTTAGCCTTATAAGATTTCTCCCATACTCCAAAGGTGTTTTAGCTTTAGTCATCTAACCTTTAAACCCACTTATGAAATTGGATTTGGGCCTAACATAAGACCCAACCTAATGAGCCCAAATTACCTTCTAAACTAATGGTCTTAAACCCCAATATATATATATAATCAAATCAGACATTCTAAATGTCCCAAAAGTCACTATGAGATGTACTAAATATTTATCTCATTAGCTTAAGTTACCAACCGATATGAGTCGAATTAATTAAAATCTAATTATTAATTAATTTCATGTGACTTGATATTATAATAAACTACTTCTCAATCATTGGAACCCGATACCGAGGGGATAATCTAAACAAGGAAACCCTCGACACCTAGTTATTGATTACTCCATATTTAACCATAATACTAAGTCACTTCCAATAATTTATATAATGAATTACCCCATATTAAGTCCGGTTTCAAATACGAATAGTATAACACATATAAATATAACTAGTGTCATCACATGTCAAATAAATCACATTAATTAATTTCCATAATTAAATAATGAACATAAAATACGAGGTATTACAATACATGACTGCAATATATAACAAATCTTAAAATATAGACTAGAATTTCTAGTTTTGTAATCTCACCAATGTGTTCGAATTAAGACATTCACACTCTTTTATTTACGAAATGGTCCTAAGAACTTATTAAATAAAATAAAATGTCCCTAACAAAGTATAAATTTGGGTATAAAATATATAAATAATGCACTCATCACGTGTCCCCCAAAGCTAAACTGTGATAGTCTTGGAGAAAAACTAAAATTTTAAAATTTAACTCACTTTCGTAGGAAAGACGATTGCACTTATCGGATGCAATAAACCATTAAATACCTCGGTTCTCTTAATGGACGAGTTTTGTCTCGTGAGAATTTGAAGTAATTAAACTCACAATATTAAAAAAAACCGAACTCAATACAAAAGACTCAAAATAATATAACCAAGTCTCAAATTCAAACTTCATAAATATAGTAAGAATTCACTTCTCAATCTCAAATTATCGTGTGTGTGTGTGTGTGTGTGTGTGTGTGTGCATAGACAATTTAATAGTCCATTTCAAAAAAATTAATCGTTATGTTTCTTATCCGAAAGTTAATTTTGATTCAAAATCTCACGGGATGAACTCACAATTGAACACTCGGATATGGTAATTTTCTCTCTCTATATGTGAATAAAATAGTAAATTAAATGGACAAATTTCACATATACATAATGAAAATCAAACTTTTTATAATGGATGAACAAGATCTCGTGAATGAAAATTTGATTAATTTTTGCAAACACTGAATCATACTATAAATCTTGTTCATCTTATCACCACACTATAACTAACTTTTCTTGAGATTTATTACGACTTTCTTTGCTTGTATTGTAGGTTCAAAATTTGGCTAAAAAGAATGACTTTGGGAGTTCAAAAATTTTCTGAGAATATAGAGGTTTTCAATATTTTTACTTTTAGGCATTTTTTTCTAGCCACGATTTTTCTTTTTTTTTTTCTCTCTCTTTATTTTTCAAACTCACATCTATTTGTCTTTTCTTTTTGTTTTTTCATTCTTCTTTCTTTCCTTTTTTTCTTAGCTTATTTTCAAGCATTATTCTTTTGCAGACCTTCTTTCTTTTTGGCCTTTTTCCTACCGTACTTTTACCCTAGTATTAAAATGGGTGTCGTTTCTTTTATAGGCTTTTAACTCCCAGTTGGAGTTGTTTAGGATAATGGGTTGTCAATAAAAGGCTTGTTTTTATTTTTGGCTCAAATGGCCTTGCAACAGGATAATGCAAAAGGTTTGGAGTTATGCTTAGTTTTTTGGGCTTTCAAACAATGGACTAATCTCATTTCTCAAGTTACGTTAAGTTGATTTGTATCTTAAGATGGCGTACTAAGACTTATAGTGCTTAAGATTCACATTTTGACTTTTTTGAGTAACCGAACAAAACAAAGAATTTGAGATCATCAACGAATTTATCACTGAAGGAAAGTTTGAGTTATTTTAACTCAAATTAATTTAAATCTCTCGAAAACGATGAATGGCACAAAAATCTCATCGAGTTAAAATCTCCACATTCATTCGTTAAGCCTATTAACTTTCTCCTCAAGATCCACTTTCGATCATATTATCTGGCTAATGTGTAAAAATTTCATAAGTTGAGAGATCTATGAATTAATTATGTATTAAGAAATCGTTTCAAAACTTAATTATATTGAAAATCTTTTTGGATTTTGGATTTTTTTTAATTTTAATAATTTTTTTTTATTTTTTATTTTAATTTTTTTCAAAAATACCATCCTTAACCCCAAATTCAAATTTTACATTGTCCTCAATGTATTATCAAATTAAAATATGGATAAGTAAAATAAAATATAGAACCAAAGGACGATATTACCCGTCCATTCCACTTGTGATTATGGTGATGCACTGTCACATTATAGTCCAAATGTTCAGACCCGAACAAACTCTCAGAGTGGAAATTCGAATGATGTTTTACGCCAATGTCTCCCTCATAATTGAGAATGAATAAATCGGGCTTTAAATGGATGATACTCTAATTTTTCTCTTTGGCCTCACCAAAACACTTGAATGACTAAGATGATGGATGTGATGGGAAAGGAAAATGAGACATGATAGAAGACGCTTCACTAGAAAGAAATGCTCGAATGACTATCTCATCCATCATATCACTAATAGATAAAACATCATGAGTCAGAATACTCTTCAAAAGGCTTGGATTCTCATTCACATAAAAGGAGTTGATTTATCCCATCGTCCTAATCTCTCTCATATAAGTGAAAAAATGAGTCCAATAATGATTGGACTTCAATGTTGATATCCTCATTAACTGGGCCGAAGTCTTTCTTAAAATATTCAAGACTCGTATCTAGATATAAATCATGTGGCCATGCATGTAGATCAGTTATGTCACTATCCTGTGGGGTAGTGACAATGTTCACTTCTTGAACGTAATTGACTTTATTATCTCCCTCGTCAGATGATGGACTCTCTAAATTAAACAAATTAAAACCTATGGTCATGTTACCAAATGACAAGTTCACTTGCGCACTCCAACATCGAATGACTATGTCAGAAGTAAGCAAAAAGTGTTAAACAGGGATGATTGGTATTTTTGTGGATGAGTTTAGTACGTGTTGGATGTCTAAGATCACAATGTCTACCAGAAAGAAAAACTCACCTACTTTAATCAAGACATCCTCTACAACACCTATAGGTACCTTGATGGATCGGTCGACTAAGGATAAGGTCATCTTAGTGGGCTTTAACTCCCCCAAACCTAATTTTTTGTACACGATGTACGGAAGAAGTTTCATGGTTTCTCCTAAGTCTAAAAGAGATTTCTCAAAGTGATTCTCCCTTATCTTTATAGATAACGTCGGAGTCCTAGGATCGTTA
Source organism: Sambucus nigra (assembly GCA_949130495.1). NCBI lineage: Eukaryota > Viridiplantae > Streptophyta > Magnoliopsida > Dipsacales > Adoxaceae > Sambucus > Sambucus nigra. Next base: position 331,056,636 of record OX422222.1, read on the forward strand.
TACTTGACAAGAGTTTTGTATGAAATAATCGAGATAGCTTGCTCGACGAGAAAACTTTTCTTGGACACATTGGTATTTCTTTTAAAGGTACAATGGTCCTTCAGAAATTTGTCATAGGATGAGGCTTGTTGTCTAGCGTCAAGAGGTGATATATTGATTTGCGCTTTTTTGAACACCTCGAACAACTTATCCACTTGTGCCTTCTTCTTTTGTGGCACCAAATGTTGGGAAAACAGAGCTTTTGGGACATAGGTCTCTACAGGTGGCTTGGAAGATAAGGGTGGGGAGGAAGTTGTATTCGTGGGTGGATCTTGTTTCTCCTTACATTTCTCGAATTCACTCTTGGTGGGTAGTGAGACACTCCTTACCTGACCTAAGCATGACAATGGCTTTGAAATCCTCTTAGTTTTATGATGAACCGACTTTGTCTTGAACAAAACTGACCTTTAGGCATGTTCCCTTTACTATTGAGATCAGGTTGACTTGGGAATGTTTCCTTATTTCTCTCACTCAATGCATTCTCTAGTTATCTCACTTGAACCTCGAGTTTGGCTATGGATTAAGTGTTCGTGTGCAAGATCTGTTGGGTGGATTAGAGGATACTTTGAGTCGACTGCTAGAATTAAAGGGTACTTTGAGTAAGCAAATTCATTGTATCCTTTAAAGCTTGGATATTTTAGGATAAAGGATATGATGGTGCAGGGGAATTCATTTAGAAGCCCAATTGTGAGTTACTTGAAGACTAATCAACAGCTCCCTGGTACTGACCTTTAGAACACGAAAGATTAGGGTCGTTTTACCACCTCGAATTGTATGCATTAGAATATGGGTCGTACTTCGATCTACCTTAGTAGAGGAAATTTTCTTTCTCTACTAAAACCTTGTTCGGTGGGAGAGTGGGGAAATTTTCAATCAAGTGATCAAATGTGTCACAATGAAAACACATGAGGGTGGTTATGTGTCGGATGGTTGTGAGCGCAGCATGGGTTCCCCCTTTACTAGTCTCTAAAGATTCTAAACATCAGGTTAAGGTGTCCACTTGGCATTTAAATCAAAACTTTATTCGACATGGTGAGCGACACCCTCATTGGACGTGGTGGACCTAGATTCTCTATTGGGTGCCCATCAATGGGACTTCTTTTCAATAACTTCTAGGAATACCCATGCATCGGCCTCACTTTTCTCGATGAAATCACCATTGCATATTGACTCAGCATGGCTTGAGCATTAAAATCAAACTCCTCATACAAAATTTAGACTTGCCGAGCCAATTCAATCCCATGATGCGGACATTACAGTATAAAGTCCTTAAACCTGTCTAAATATACCCACAAGGCTTCTCCCTCTCTTTGGCTCAATGTGTTGATGGCGTGACGTATCGACGATGTATTTTGGTTAAGGAAGAATATCTCCAGGAATTCGACACTCATTTGGTTCCATGTGGTGATGGATTTAGGTTCTAGAGAGTTAAACCAACTCTTCGCCTTATCTTTTAACGAAAACAGGAACAATTTGTAATACCCCGTATTTTTATGCTATATTAATTTGGGGATTTATTAAATTTAATGTGAATTAATTATTTAATAAAAATCCGGAAGTTAATTATGTTATAATTATTAACGTGACGAGAGTTAGTAATTATGGGAAATTTGTTGAATATTACTAATGAGCAAAGTAATATATATATTGAATGTCACGAGTGAATAAAATGACAATTTTGGAAATTTGAGTCGGGACGCGCCCGTGTCGCGTCGGGACTAAATATTGATAAATAAAAGTGAATATTTTATAAATTGCTCGTATGGTCGTTTTGAGTGCGTCAACGCGTCCGTAAAGGTCGAGATAGTCAGAAAGGTGTACCCGGGGGTTTAGTTTGGGTCTCGGAGAATTTTTAGGCCTAATTAGTACCCCGGGAGGGCATTTTGGACATTTCACATTTTTGGGTAATTAAACCCACGAAAATTAAAGGGGTTATATCAGATGTCTAGGTTTTCTTCTAGGGTTAAAACAATTCAAAACCTTAGAACGGCCATTGGAGAGGAGAGGAGAGAGCTCTCAAGGCAATCCAAGGCTCAAAACCCATCCGTTTGCACCGCCGCCATCGCCAAAGCGTAGATCGCGAGACGGGCAACGCAACCACATCAAATTCGGCACCAAACCAGAACACCAAAAATCCCAGGAAAGTGTTTATCTTTCTTATTTCGTTGATGTATCTTTCATATTAGTTTAGTAATGATTAAGATGAATTGTATGGAAGAAAAACCCAATTTGAGATAGGAAATTGCATGTAGTGATGACTTAAATGATATTCTGGAAAACCCTTTGTGATGTAGAGTATTAAACCATGAAATTTTGATGTTGTATAAGAAGGAAATTCTGGGAAAAATAGATTAGAACCATGATTAAGAGATTTATAGGGTTCTTGAGTTTTAAATGAATTTTGGCTTGTTAATCCATGTTTAGTGACGGAAATTGACACATTTTACGTAGGAAATGCATAATATTATGTTAGTAGTATAAATCTTTGGACGTTTGGGAATGCAAAACTTGAATTTGGATGAAGATATGTGTTAGAACTCGTAACTGCAAAACTGCAGAAATCGCAATACCTGCTTGATCGATCGATCGAGCGAGCCCAGAGCTTCGATCGATCGAAGGTTCGATCGATCGAGCCCCAGACCTCGATCAATCAACCCTTCCTGGAAGACTAAAGTTTTCCCTTTTTATAACTATTGAATTGATTCGAAATGAAGAAAAATCCTCAAACATCCTTGTTAAAATAATTTGAGAGATAATGATGACCAGTAGGATTCATTAATGAATGAGGGACCTTTAACTTAAGGCAAAACCTATATTTTTGGGATATTTTACATAAGGGACAATGTAAGTATATATTAAAGGGGAGAGACACGTAAGAGAGTTACGTTGGAACTTAAATGAATACCTACTGAATTGTACTTTTGGAAGGATAGAATCCATGAGGGTCGCGTGATGAGTTGGAAAATCCTTCAAATTAAAGATAGGGACGAACAAATATACATGATATTAACTAATGAGAAAAATAAGGACAAATGTCGTAATTATGGACTTCGATATGTTCCTAAATTGTTATGCTAATAGTAGTATAGTTATATGACTGTGTATACATATACTATCTATGTGTGAAAAACAAACCCACACTACTTGCTATCCCTGAGGTTACCGCGCTGGGACGATCTTATCTCGTGTGCCTTTTTAGGGGATAATGATGCTAAGATTTAGCACCACCGGATAAGTGATAATGAGCTCAAACAGTAGTAACCATGGCAGCCATTGAGATGTATAAGTGTATAAGTATGTAGAAGGGGATGAGTATAAGAGGAAATAAGACTAATGTATAGTGGTTCAGCCAATTTGGCCTACATCCACTGTGAGTGTGTGATCCACTAAGTATGGGCACTAATGGCCTTGGATACAATGCACATAAGCTCACTCTCCCTCTCTACTGTGTGTATAAGTAGAGTTTTAGCTAGGGTTGCAATAATCTGATCCATCCCCTGTAGGGTTGTAGGTGACAACTATATATAGGTCTTGGGGGGTGTTGTGTACCCCCCAAGTATGCATGGTGCATGTGAATGATGATCTAGCCAACCCCCTGTTGACACCTGTAGGTGCCAAATGATGACATAATATTCCCTCACGTGAGGGTGTGATTTGGTTATAACGGTCTCCCATGTGCCATGTGAGCCTCACGCGCACTGTTCCACGCGTCTCCCAAACCACGCGCTGCGATGATGTCACCCTCGGCCTATGGGCCGAGGCCGAGGGCAAAGGTCCTTCCGGCAGTGAGTCTGGCCCAATTTTGGCCTCGTACTATCGGCCCCTTGTAGGGTCGTCTGGAGTTTGGTGAAGGGTCGGCCCCTCGTAGGGTCGTCTGGAGCCTGGTGAAGGGTCGGCCCCTCGTAGGGTCGTCGGAGCCTGGTGAAGGGTCGGCCCCTCGTAGGGTCGTCCATTTTGGAGGTAATCTTCAGCCACGCCGAGGATATAAACGGGTATATCAATCACCCCCAGCCCTTAGCCATAGGTGCCATTGAGATGGCTGAGGGATAGTGTTGTAATTGAGATGCGTGTATGATCAGTTAGGTGAGTGACGCCTGGGCAGATACTCATTGTTGTTCAAGTTTCCAAGGCATGGCGGCTGCACACTTTGCCTGGGGCTTTGTGCCCTAATAATATCATTCTTGGTTAATGGGCCCACTCATTACCAAAGTATTTAAGAGATTTTCAAACTCTCTCTCCTTCTTCTTTTTCTTCGCGCCCAAGCCTTCTCTCTCTCTAGCCTTTTTACCAGTTTTGATCGCCATTTTCTGCAGCCTCTAATCCTTCAAGCTTAGCAACTTGGGCAGTTCTTTCTCTCTCTTCATCAGGTAATCCTTTTCCCCCAGCGCTCTCTTTTACCTTCATTTTTGTTTGCTTTTTAGGCTTGTAGGGCTGCATTTTCTTTGGGTTGTCTCATAAATTTTTCCGGTGTCTTCTCCGGCAACTGGTTCTTGAATGTTCTTGATCAAAACCCTTGAACTCCTTTGTTTCAATCCAAAAGTCCAATCTGGTCAACTGCCAACTTGTTTGTAGCTAAGCTAGCTAAGTTTAGTTAAATTCTCTAAGTGTAGAGTCTTCCCTTTAATGCTTAGGAGGCTTTATAGTTTAGTATCTGAATTCGCATCCTTGAGAGAGAAGCTGTTTGCAGAGATCAGATGAATAGAGGAAGAGGAAGAGAGGAGACGAGGAGCCGACCCTAACTGGGTATGACCCATCTTTCCCATTCCTCTTGCCACAATAAAACCATTTGAACCGTATGAGTCTTGTGGGTCATCATCTCGTCCAGCCGAGACTCCCAAACCAAGTGAGATGTACGAGAGAGCATCCTCGCCAACTGGTGCTGGAACTTCTAGTAGGAGAGAGACATCCGACCTAAGCCCAGGCCGAGAGGCCGAGGGCATGGTCCCCTCCGAGGCTGTCCCTGTGACAACCCTGTCTCCCCATGCCTTCCAGGTGGACTTTCCCCACGGTCGTCTGGCAGATGACGAGACTGAAGGAGAGGGGGGTGAGGACGAGGGCGATGATACAGATGACGAGGTTGATACCTCCCACGCCTCGTCCTTTATCTCTTCTGTTAGGGATCGCAACCTCTTGATATGGAGGCATTCCTATGGAGTGCCCCCCAACATAACTATGAGAGTTCCCTCTGAGTCTGAGAGGGTTTTTGATTGTGAAGAGGGAGAGGTTGCAGTTTATGAACAAATGTTCAAGGTTGGAGTCAGATTCCCTCTGCATCCTGCCATCGTAGATATCCTGTCTGGCCTTGGTGTTGCCCCCTCTCAACTTCCTCCCAACTCTTGGAGGACGATCCTGGGCTATATCTCCTTGTGGAAGAATGCCTTCATCGACGAGCCCTCGGTTGACCTATTCTTGGGCTGCTACAGCATCACCTCCTCGTCCAAACAGCCTGGATACTATCATCTGGGGGCAAGGAGGTCTGAGAAGATACTCCGCCACGTGGCACAAACTTCCAACCACGATTGGAAAAAGAGATTCTTCTTTATCTCTGGGGAGTGGGAGCCCAACGCCGATGGTCCGAGGGTCCCCAGAAAATGGTCTAACCCTTCCATGAAGGCCAGGTCAGACCCTGGACTTAGTCTCGAGGAGAAGGACATCGTTGCATATCTGAGAGGACGAGGGAGATAAGGTGAACTTCCAAAATTTGAAGACCTGATGACCCCCCGGTTCCTCAAAGAAGCTGGTCTGAGGGTCGGCCCTCTGACATAACTATGTGAGTTATACTGAACATTTTCCATTCTTTACTTATTTTGGAAGTATTTTCTCTTTATCTTTGCATTTTGCTGACGTGTCGTCCTCTTATCAGGTCATCCTACAGGTACTTCAGGCTATCTTTGGGAAATGACTGCTCCCAGCTTATTATCAGGCTTGGCCAAGAAGAAAGGAAAGGAGCCTCAGCAGGCTTCGAGGAAGACAAGGGCCGCCGGGCCGACGGTGGTGGAGCCGACCGTCGATAGCCAAAAAAGAAAGGAGCCTGAGGCCCCTGTTGACCCTCGGCCAGATTCTCGGACGAGGGCCAGGGTCGAAGCCTCTGAGGGGACGGCCTCTTCATCCAGCATGGGGGCCTTCTGGTCTCAAAACCTGGCACATCTGAGGGTCGAGCCCTCGTCACTCATTGCAAACTTGAGGGCAGCCAAGGCCTCAATTTTCTCTGCACCCTCGGCCTCTGACTACGAGTTTTTATCAAAGATGCCTCCTGCTAAAGTGTACGACTATGGTCTGCACGCCCTTGCACAGGTAGTGGTCTTAACCCACCTCTTAATTTCATTCTTTCAATTAACTGTTTCCTCGGCCTCTTGACATGTGTTTCTTTTTACTGTGCAGTCTGTGTGCGCTTTTACTTCGGCAACAAAATGGATGGCCGAGAACCAAGCAAAGTTCCATGAAGCCAAGAGGGCTATCCAACATGAGGCAGATCTTCAATCGGAGCTCGATACTGCAAGGGCCGAGTTGGAAAGTACTAGGACCGAGCATGCAAGGATCTTGGACCAACTGACGAGGAAGCACGACGAGGACATTAAGGCTAAGGACTTGTTTCTCAAGGAAAAGGACGAGGCCTTGACCAATATGTAGGCCAAGTACAAAGCTGACCTTAAAGCAGCCATCATGAAAGTCGAGGCCGATGCTGTTGAGGTTTACAAGGTTTCTGACGAGTTTCAGGGCTTCGGCCTTGAATATTTAGAGAGAGGGATCAGGACGGCCTGCCGATGGGTCGTCCTTAGGTTTGGTGATGTCGTCTCCTCGGTCCGTCCTTCTATCGAAGCAGTCAGAATGGACGACCCTATGATTGCCGAGGCTTTGACTTATGTAGAATCTCAAGTGCAGGTTGAGGGGGTCGGCACATCTGAGGATCAGCCGGTTATGGTCATCGAGGAAACCCCTTTGGTGGATGTTGAGGCTTTGCCCTCCGATATTGTCCCATAGGGTGGTTGTCTGTAGCCCATACCCTCTCAATGTAATCAATATTTTTGTACTTTACTTGCAGAACATTTGATATTTTGTATAACTGGCATTTCATTAATACCATCGTCTTCTTTACTGTCTTCCATATTTGCTTCTTGTATGGTTTGTTTTGTCTTTATTAATGCCACTAAGTTTCCCCTCATCTTTTTTGAGGACAGTGGTGGGGTCGTCCCCCCCACCGGCCCTCATTATAGCCAAGGGATCAAATTACCAAACTAATGGTTTTTATAAGTTTTCCCTCGTCTTTTATGAGGACAGTGGTGGGGTCGTCCCCTCCACGGGCCCTCATTATAGCCGAGGGATCAAATTAACAAACTAATGGTTTTTATAAGTTTTCCCTCGTCTTTTTTTAGGATAGTGGTGGGGTCGTCCCCCCCACCAGCCCTCATTATAGCCAAGGGATCAACTTACCAAATTAATGGTTTTTAATAAAGTTTTCCCTCGTCTTTCTTGAGGACAGTGGTGGGGTCGTCCCCTCCACTGGCCCTCATTATAGCCGAGGATCAACTTACCAAATTAATGGTTTTTAACCAAGTTTTCCCTCGTCTTTCTTGAGGACAGTGGTGGGGGCATCCCCTCCACTGGCCCTCATTATAGCCGAGGGATCAACTTACCAAACTAATGGTTTTTATAAGTTTTCCCTCGTCTTTTTTTAGGACAGTGGTGGGGTCGTCCCCTCCATCGGCCCTCATTATAGCTTAGGGATCAACTTACCAAATTAATGGTTTTTAACCAAGTTTTCCCTCGTCTTTCTTGAGGACAGTGGTGGGGTCTTCCCCTCCACTGGCCCTCATTATAGCCGAGGGATTAACTTACCAAACTAATGGTTTTTATAAGTTTTCCCTCGTCTTTTTTGAGGACAGTGGTGGGGTCGTCCCCTCCACTGGCCCTCATTATAGCCGAGGGATCAAATGACCAAACTAATGGTTTTTATAAGTTTTCCGTTGTCTTTTTTAAGGACAGTGGTGGGGTCGTCCCCTCCACTGGCCCTCATTATAGCCTGGCCCTCATTATAGCCGAGGGATCAAATTACCAAACTAATGGTTTTTACAAGTTTTCCCTCGTCTTTTTTGAGGACAGTGGTGCGGTCGTCCCCCCCACCGGCCCTCATTATAGCCGAGGGATCAACTTACCAAATTAATGGTTTTTACAAGTTTTCCCTCGTCTTTTTTTAGGACAGTGGTGGGGTCGTCCCCCCACCGGCCCTCATTATAGCCGAGGGATCAACTTACCAAATTAATGGTTTTTAACCAAGTTTTCCCTCGTCTTTCTTGAGGACAGTGGTGGGGTCGTCCCCTCCACTGGCCCTCATTATAGCCGAGGGATCAACTTGCCAAATTAATGGTTTTTAACAAAGTTTTCCCTCGTCGTTCTTGAGGACAGTGGTGGGGTCGTCCCCTCCACTGGCCCTCATTATAGTCGAGGGATCAACTTACCAAATTAATGGTTTTTAACAAAGTTCTCCCTCGTCTTTCTTGAGGACAGTGGTGGGGTCGTCCCCTCCACTGGCCCTCATTGTATCCGAGGGGGGTTCTCTGTAGATTTTTCCCTGCGTACTAGAACTGATAACCACAGGATGAGGGGAAACGCTGATATTTCTCATTAATTTTCCAAAGTGTTCTGTTGTAGCAACTCTTATTACAATTATGGTCTATCAAGACCTTACAACAATACTGATAGTATTTCTTCAAATGATCTGCATTCCAGGGGTTGGAAAAAGGTTCCCCTTCTAGGTTTTCTAGTCTATAGGTCCCAGGGACGACTTCATCGATGACCCTATAGGGATCGTGCCAATTAGGATGGAGTTTGTTGGGCTTTTTCCAAGTCTTCTTGAGGACCAAGTCCCCCACTGCGATAGGCCTCTGTTTCACCCTCTGATTGTAAAACCTTGCGGTCCTCTGATGGTAGGAAGCCTGCCTTATCTCAGTGTCTTCCCTCCTTTCCTCAATCAGGTCCAAGTCGAGTCTCCTCTCTTTCGCATTTCCCTGGGGGTCGTACATTTGGACCCTATGAGTAGGAAACTCAATTTCGGTGGGGATGACGGCTTCTGAGCCATAAGCTAGCATGAATGGGGTCTCCCCGGTAGAGGTCCTCACTGTCGTCCTATATGCCCACAACACGGCATATAACTCCTCGACCCATCTTCCTTTTGCCTCCTCAAGCCTCTTCTTGATTCCATCTAAGATTGTCCTGTTCGTAACTTTGGTTTGCCCATTGGCCTGAGGTCGGCCTGGGGTGGAGAAAAATTATTTGATACTTACCCTCTCACAGTACTTCTGTAGAGAGGCATTCTTGAACTGAGTCCCGTTATCCGAGATGAGGGTGTTGGGTAGACCATATCTGCATATCACATTTTTCCAGATAAACTGGAAGGTCTTCTGCTCTGTAATCGTGACCATCGGTTCGACCTCCACCCACTTTGAGAAGTAGTCAATCGCTACAATGAGGAACCGATAGTTATTGACTGCTCTTGGTAAGGGTCCTACCAGGTCAATCCCCCACACTACAAACGGCCATGGGGATGTAATGGAGGTAAGAGGCTGATGAGGGATGGTAGCAAATCTTTGGCATTTATCACACTTTTTTACATATGCTGCGGCATCTTTCCCCGAGGTCGGCCACCAGTAGCCTTGTGTAATCACCCTCTTCGCTAAGGATCTACCCCCAATGTGGCTTGAGCACGACCCTTCATGCACATCTTGCAAAATGGAGGGGACTTCTGAGGGATGCACACACCTAAGTAAGGGGAGCAGAAACCCCTTTTTGTACAGCGTGTCTCCGATGACAGTGAATTTTGTAGCCCTGTATCTCAGCTTCTTCCTTTCTTGCCTTGCTTCTGGCATCTCTCCCTCTTTAATGTATCTGATCAGAGGGTCCATCCATGAAGCTTCTTGAGAAACATTCAGGCAATTGCTTAGTGTTCCCTCGGCATCTTCAATAGTTGGTCGAAACAAGATTTCCACTGGGACTGTCCTCCTTATGTCTGTCCTCGTCGCCGAGGCCAACCTCGTAAGGGCATCAGCACGGCCATTGTCGAGCCTAGGTATCCTCTTGAATTTCACTTCTTTAAAGCCTTTCAGTAATGACCTCACCTTGTCAAGGTACCTAGCCATCCTCTCATCCTTGGCCTCGTAGGGTCCTAGTATCTGATTCACCACTAGCCTCGAATCACTGTGAACAAAGATCTTACAGATACTAAGTGATCTGGCCAAGGAGAGGCCTGCTATCAGGGCCTCATACTCGGCCTCGTTGTTGGAGGCCTTGAAGTTGAACCTCGGGGCGTACTCAATGTCTGTACCGTCGGGTGCTGATACAATTAACCCAGCTCCGCTCCCGCTTTCGCAAGAGGATCCGACGACGAAGAGACTCCACACGGTGTGTTCTGAGAAACCTCCCTCGGTGAGTGACCCCTGTCTAAATAGATATCTCTCCTCTTCATTTTCAACCACCTTTCTTCCAGCGGTGCTTGTCTCAGCCTTATCTGCAGAAGGGTTGGTGAGCTCACCCTGTCGGGTATCTATCTTCCCGAGGTTCTCACCCTCAGCCTCATCTTCCCAAGTAAACTCGGCCACGAAGTCTGCCAATGCTTGCCCCTTAATGGCCATCCTAGGCTGATACACAATGTCAAACTCCCCCAGCTCTATAGCCCAGGCCATTAACCTACCTGATATTTCAGGCTTGTGTAGGACCTGCCTAAGAGGAGAGTCGGTAAGGATGACCATAGTATGGGACTGGAAGTACGGCTTCATCTTCCTTGAGGCATGGATCAAGGCGTAGGCCAACTTCTCCATCCTCGGGTATTTTTGCTCTGCCCCCTGGAGTGCCTTGCTGTTAAAATACACAGGCTTCTATATTCCGTCTTCGTCTCTCATAATGGCTGCGCTGATGGCCGACTCTGAGACGGCGAGGTACACGTAAAGTCGTTCACCCTGCACGGGTCGTGACAGCAGCAAGGGAGACCCTAAGTACTATTTTAGCTCCTTGAAGGCCTCATCACACTCTTCACTCCATTCGAAGGCCTTCCTGACGATCTTGAAGAATGGTAGACACCTGTCTGTGGCCCTTGACACAAATCTGTTCAAGGCAGCCACTCTCCCTGTAAGCCTCTGAACGTCTTTAATGGACTTGGGGGTCTTCATCTCAACAAGGGCCTTTATCTTTTCGGGATTGGCCTCGATGCCTCTTTAATTGACAATGAACCCCAAGAACTTCCCTGCTCCGACCCCGAAGACACACTTGGCCGGATTAAGCTTCATCTGGTACTTGTCCATCGTATTAAAGGTCCTCTCCAGGTCTGCCACATGATCCTCTACCTTCAAACTCTTGGTCAGCATGTCATCTACATAGACCTCCATAGACTTCCCAATTTGGTCTTCGAACATTTTATTTATGACGCGCTGGTATGTTGCCCCCGCATTTTTTAGGCCAAAGGGCATGACCCTATAAGAGTATGTTCCCTTGTCAGTGATGAAGGCAGTCCTCTCCGAGTCTTCAGGGTTCATGAAGATCTGGTTGTACCCTGAGTAGGCATCTATAAAACTCATGAGCTCATGGCCCGCGGTAGTGTCTACCATCTGGTCGATGCGGGGGAGAGGGAAGTTGTCTTTGGGGCAGTGCTTGTTGAGGTCTGTGAAGTCCACACACATTCTCCACTTCCCGTTGGCCTTTGGGACAATGACTGCATTGGACAACCATTCAGGGTAGATGACCTCTCTGATAAATTCAGCGTCTTCTAATTTTTTAACCTCGTCCCTGATGACCTCATACTTCTCTCTAGAGTAGATCCTCCTCTTCTGCTTTACCGGCTTCACTCCCTCTACCACATTGAGCTTGTGGTACATGATTTTAGGGTCGATCCCCGGCATATCTACATGACTCCACGCGAAGACACTTCGTCTTCTCCTCAGCAGTTTGATGAGGTCTTCCTTGATATTGGGCTTCAGAGACTTGCCAACTTGGACGGTTTTTCCCGGGTCATCCTCATCGAGGATTATGGGTTCCACCTCTTCCGCGGCCTCTCCTTTCTTGAGCTTCGTCTCGTCCCTGGGGTCTAGGGTGTCAATATTGTAAGTGGTTGTAGCCCTCTTGTGTGCCTCTCTTTCTTCAGCGGAGTTGTAGTAGCACTCTCGCGCTGTCGTCTAGTCTCCCTGAACTTCCCCCACCCCGTAGGGGGTAGGGAATTTAATCATCTGGTGGACCATAGACGTCACAGCCTCGAACCCTTTGAGGGCCACCCGCCCCAATATGATATTATAGGCTGAAAACACATGCTCATCCATCACAAAGAAACTGACCTTCCTGGTGAGCCATCTCGGCCACTCGTCCCCCATCCTAACATCAGCCTCATACACTCCAAGGGGGTGAACTTTTTCCCCACTGAATCCAATCAATGGATGATGGTATGGGACGAGTCTAGCACGACTGAGACCTAAGGCCTTGAAGCATGGCCAGAACATCACGTCTGCGGATGAGCCCTCATCTACCAGGATCCTCGGCACCTCGCACCTGTGTACCCTGGTCGTGATGACGGGAGGGTCATCATATGGGGCTAAGAGGCCTTTGAAGTCCATTCTTGAAAATCCCACTATCAGAGTGTCCATATCGACCTTCTTCCTCTTTTCTGACTAGACCTCCAGAGAGGTCGAGTGTACAGTCTTCGTCACTGCCCTGGCTTCTTCCACGTGGGCCTTCCTATCTGCGACTTCCGACCCTCCTCCTACGAGACCCCCGGAGATCATTCCCACTCCGAGCGAGATCATATTAAGCCTCTTGACAGGGCCCTGATCGTCTCTCGGCGGGAGGTCAGGGTCGTCCTCATCATCAGAAGGGTCGTCCCCTCTTTTTTGAGGACCTTCTCTACATGCATCGACTCGCTTCTTTCTGGGGTCGTCCCCTCGGCCCCTCTTGAAGGTACCTTTGTCGACGTACTTTTTGAGCTTCCCTTCTTTCATCATCTTCTCAATCTCATCTTTCAGAGCAAAGTATTTGTCTATTACGTGGTCGTGGTATTGGTGAAATTCACACCACAGGTTCTTATTTCTCTTGCCAGGAACTGCCCTAAGCTTCTCAGGCCACTTCAGGGACCGGTCACTCTTTAGCTCATTGAGAATTTATTCACAGCTGACCGTTAGAGGGGTGTAACCAGCGAACTTGTCATCCGTGGACCTCTTCTTCCCCTCTTTGTTCTTCTTAGGGTACTTACCCCCACTAGTACCTCCCTTTTCGTCTTCATAGTTTGCGGTCATCGCCTCTTCGGCGTTCATCACCTTTCCTGCTGTCGACAGCAATTCGGCCATCGTCCTCGGAGGGTCTTCAGCAAGCTTCCATAACAGATTCCCCTTTTGGAGTCCTCCAATCAGGGTTGTCATAGCTATGCTTTCCTCGTAGTCTTCCACCTCCAGCTTCTCTTTATTGAATCTGGCTATGTAGTCCCTCAGACTCTCATTCTTCCCCTGCTTAACATAGAGCAGGTGGGTGGTCTTCTTCTGTGGCCTCACCCCAAAGCAAAAGTTGTGGATGAACCGGTCTGCCAACTTCTTAAAGTTTTCAATGGAATTTTTTGGAAGAGACGTGTACCAAACATGTGCAGCCCCAGTCAGGGTTCCGGAGAAGGCATGACACCTCATCTCATCTGAGATAGAGTATATGTCCACTACTGATTGATACATCTCAACATGGTGGATAGGGTTGGTGCTCCCATCATATCTTGGGGTGACCACAGGTGGCTTGAACATCGATGGCGTAGGGAAGTTGACTATCTTCGTCACAAAGGTTGAGCCTATGGTGTAACCCTTCTGAAGGGGATCCCGGCTCTTTAGTATATCACCGATCTTATCCTCTAGCCGCTGGATTGAGTCATTCCAGGGCCTCACAGGTTCGGCGTGGCCGATGTTATCCCCTGCCGCCTCTTGAAGGTGGACGGAGGGTTCCGCTGTGTCAGGCCTGTGTCGGCTGTTCACTTCCCTTTGGCCGTCATCTCGTCCCTGGGGTCGGCCCTCTGTTGCCTCCCTCCTGGACCTCACAGCACTTTTTGACCTGGACAATTTTTCCCGCAGGTCATTTACTGGGCCCAGCCTCTCAAAGGCCGACCCCCTGCTCAAGCGATCAAAAGCGGAGCCTCTCGGGTGATCATCAGGGTTTGGTCTCACGCACTTTCCTCTACTATCCTGGAGAGGTCGCACAGTATTGTTGGAGACCTCATACAGTTCCCAGCATTCTATAGGGGCCTCCTCTCCCTCCAGATCGTCATACCTGTCCTCAGGGCAAGGGTTTCCTTGCCTCCCCAGGCGTAGACGCCGGGGGTCAGCAACATCCCTACGCCGCTGACGGGGCGGTAGGTCTTTGCGTGGTGCCTGGGGTGGTCCCCTGGCCTCATGCTGTCCTGGAGCTGCTGCCGGAGTAATCATATCAGGTGAGACCCCTAGTGGTCTCAGTATGTTCTGGCTTAGAGCTGCGAACTGCTCCTGCATCATCTGCTGGCTTGTTGCCAGAGACTTTAGGGCTGCCGCCACATCAGCCATCTCAGACTGAGGCGGCGGCTGACTGGAACTGGGTCTTCCCCCCTCATCTGGCGGGGGAAGTGGTGGTGGTGCCATCTCAGGTGCCATGTGCTTGAGCTGTGAAAAGCTGAACTGAAGAAAAGACTCGTGAGCTTGGGAACCTTAGTGGGTCTCTTTCAATGGTGAAACACCTCCTCTCAGGGGGAGCGTTGGTTCACCACCAGAGTGCCCAGTGAGGTCAAGCTGTACAAAGGAAGAGATGTCTTCTCGGTTCCCATAGACGGCGCCAAACTGATGATGCTAAGATTTAGCACCACCGGATAAGTGATAATGAGCTCAAACAGTAGTAACCATGGAAGCCATAGAGATGTATAAGTGTATAAGTATGTATAAGGGGATGAGTATAAGAGGAAATAAGACTGATGTATATTGGTTCAGCCAATTTGGCCTACATCCACTGTGAGTGTGTGATCCACTAAGTATGGGCACTAATAGCCTTGGATACAATGCACATAAGCTCACTCTCCCTCTCTACTGTGTGTATAAGCAGAGTTTTAGCTAGGGTTGCAATAATCTGATCCATCCCCTGTAGGGTTGTAGGTGACAAGTATATATAGGTCTTGGGGGGTGTAATGTACCCCCAAAGTATGCATGGTGCATGTGAATGATGATCTATCCAACCCCCTGTTGACATCTGTAGGTGCCAAATGATGACATAATATTCCCTCACATGAGGGTGTGATTTGGTTATAACGATCTCCCATGTGCCATGTGAGCCTCACGCGCACTGTTCCACGCGTCTCCCAAACCACGCGCTGCG
The DNA here is from genome assembly GCA_949130495.1 of Sambucus nigra. Classification (NCBI taxonomy): domain Eukaryota; kingdom Viridiplantae; phylum Streptophyta; class Magnoliopsida; order Dipsacales; family Adoxaceae; genus Sambucus; species Sambucus nigra. The sequence continues at coordinate 331,072,014 of OX422222.1, forward strand.
ATGATGTCACCCTCGGCCTATGGGCCGAGGCCGAGGGCAAATGTCCTTCCGGCGGTGAGTCTGGCCCAATTTTGGCCTCGTATTGTCGGCCCCTCGTAGGTTCGTCTGGAGCTTGGTGAAGGGTCGGCCCCTCGTAGGGTCGTCTGGAGCCTAGTGAAGGGTCGGCCCCTCGTAGGGTCGTCTGGGGCCTGGTGAAGGGTCGGCCCCTCGTAGGGTCGTCTGGAGCCTGGTGAAGGGTCGGCCCCTCGTAGGGTCATCCGTTTTGAAGGTAATCTTCAGCCAGGTCGAGGATATAAACGGGTATATCAGGGGATATTGATTCGTACCCTAGGAGATTGATATCCTTGGTACAGGCTATCGAGCTGATGGTTCAGACGGTCCTAAGAGACGCGGGTATGTGCCATCCTCTTAGAGACTTGGAATCTATGCTTTGCCTCAATATTGTTTGTGTATGTGTTAATACAATTCGAGAGTGATTCCGAATTTGTATTCCCTTTAGTACGAGTGATACGGGGATTGGATAGTAGAGTATGCCCGCACCATAATTTTTATGTGGGGTGCTGTTATAATATATATATTATACGAGTAGTTAATATATATATGAAATTCTAAAATTTGGAATTGCCTACTGTGATTTGGTAAGTAGGACATGGTTGATGACTCAAATTGTAAATACTTGTTTTGAGAAAGTATAATATGACACTGGAAAACTTTATTAATTAATAAAGTTAAAATGAGAACATTGGTTACTAATTGAAATCTTACTTTTTAAACAATTGTATTATTCAGTTTTAAATCTTGTGAATAACCTAAGATAAGATAAATCGTTGGGGGAGATTAGTGCGATATATGATAGATAATCCGTTGGGAAGGTTAGTACGATAGGCGTGCACATTAGAAGAGAGGTGAGAATTTCTCAAGAGAGTGCCGCACTAATATGTTGTTGCATTGGCCTGTAATCAATTTAAATACTTTCTAAACGAATTTTTAAATCATACACTATCGGGCTCTGACCCGTTTCTATTTCTCTTTCTCTCTTGTATATGTATGTATATATTACAGGTGCCCAGCCACAGGGGCGTTTTGCTTAGGATCCCTTAGAAGGAACGTGCTGCAGCTTAGGTGGGAGTTGCATGCCACTTGCTTAGACGATTTCATTTACTTGAATCCACTCCTAGCACATTCATTTATTTGGGCATGTGTAGCCCTTTCCACTATTTATCTGTTTTATTGGGACATTTGTATTTCAGTTATTTCTAGTACTGTTACTTTGGGATTTATTCAGTATGGATGTTTTACTTTAAGTTTTAAAGGTTGGGATTTTGGATGTTGAATGTTTAAATTAATTGGATTATGTTCCAGGATATTTGTGGTGTGATTCTTACTTATTGGAAATATTGTTAATAATATAAATAAATAATTTTTCTTTAAAAATAATTTGGAAAGAAATGAAAAATGGTTTTGACACTTAGCTTAGTTAATTAGGCTGTCTAAATTGGTAATGTTATTTTTTCGACAGTGATGATGAGAATGAACCAACTGTTCACCTTGATTTAATTTAATAAATGAGTGATCGCCCGGTATTTAATTAGGCGGGGTGTCATAGGTGGTATCAGAGCATCAGGTCCTAGTGTCCATAGGATTTGTACGGCTTATTTTTTCTTTCAGCTTAACATTTGTTTTTTGTTATAGAGCCCTATTTTTAGGGTTGTTGTATTCCTGCTTTTACGTTTATGTCTTCAGCTATTTGAGATTTGATAATGACTGTATACTAATAAACTTCTTCACGCTTCAGATGCCTCCGAGACGTTCACCGAAGGATAGGTATGCCCAGGCCGAGCAGCCAGCAGCTCCGGCACAAGGCACTATGAATGCTAATGAAGTGGCCGCCATTGTTGCTCAGGCGGTGAATGCCGCGCTAGCGGTGGTTCAACAGGCTCCACCCCAGATTCAGGCAGTGGCGCCAGTACCAGCACAGCTTCCATCTACTTGGGAGAGGGTTAGGGATGCTTTTCAGAAGGACAATCCCCCTGAGTTCTCTGGTAGCTCAGATATCGTCACAGTCAGCCAATGGAAGAAAGACATCCAGCGGCATCTTCGAATGTATGAGTGCAATGACGTATAGAAACAGTTGTTGGCTTCCTTTAAGCTAGTGGGGGCCGTTTTGCAGTGGTGGGAGTCCACTACCACCTTGGAGGAAAGGGACACGATCCCTATTCAGTCATTTTGGGAGCGGTTTGACCGCAAGTACTTTCCACCCACCGTGCAGACTGAAATGAGGCGGAAATTACTGAACTTGAAGCAAGAGTATTCCACCGTAGCTGAGTATGAGGAGGAGTTCACGAGAATTCTCACCATAGTGCCGGATGAGGCACCTACTGAGGGTAAGAAGATAATGTTGTTTGTGGACGGGTTAGCTTGGTGGATCCGTCAGCACCTTATAGGGAATTTGTCTCTGAGTACTTTCACTGATGTACTCAATGCTGTGTTACTACATTGCCAGGATAACCGCTTCTATTTACAGGGAAGAAAGAGAGCAGGAGAGTCCAGTCAGCAGAGCAGGACCGGGGGTAGTAGTGCTAGTGGAGAACCAACTGGACAGACTCGTCAGCACGAGCAAAGTTCCCATCAGGGGGACCCTGCTAAGAGATTCCATTCAGGTGATTCCAGGCAGGGATTTTGGGGTTATAGGCAGGTCCAGCAGGGCCAGCCTAATAAGCAGGGCCAACAACGTGCTCATCAGGGCAACAGGGCCAGTGGCGTGGTGGTAACGGCCAGCAGGGCCACGGTGAGCAGGGTCAGAGGGGAGGCAACTTCAAAGGCTGATGTTTTGGGTGTGGTAAACACGGCCATAGGCGTCAGGATTGTCTAGAGGGAGATAGGGCCCCACAGCAGCAGGGTCCCGTAATGAGCCACAGAGACCACTTTTTCCTGTTGCCCTCCCAGCTCCAGCCCAGGTGCTAGCCCTACCAGCCGTTCCAGCAGCTCTAGTGCAGCAGGGGCAGTTACAGTATGGACGTGTATATAACGTCCACCAGGCAGCAGCTCCACAGGCACCACCCGCGATTGAGGGTATGTTTCCTATCCATGGCACTATGGGTCGGGTTTTGTTTGATACTGGGGCGACGCATTATTTTATAGCTACACATTTTGCGAAGGCCTTAGGGTTGTTAGCCACAGCAGAGAGCACAGTGACGTGTGTAGACTCACCAATGGGGAGTGGGTCGCTTATCTTCTTTATATGCCGGGGAGTGGGGGTAGAGATTGGTAGTTTGGTATTACCTTCAGATATGTTAGTCTTAGATATGCATGAGCACGATGTTATTATCGATATAGATTAGCTCCCATCTTATAGAGGCGTGATTGATTTCTTCGGTGGGAGCATTGTTTTTTCCATTCCGGGGCAAAATATGTTTGTAGTGGCGATGCCTCGTCCAGAGGGAGGTTCGACCGCTCATTTGTATTATATAGAGGAGGGTACCTCTAAGGAGGTTGTGATTCCGTTAGACTCGATTCCAGTTATTCGTGAGTATTCCGATGTGTTTCAGGAGATACTAGGCCTACCCTCCCAGTCGAGAGATAGACTTTGTCATAGACTTATTACCGGATACTAGACCGATAGCACGCGCTCCATATTGTATGGCTCCGGCAAAGATGCGAGAGTTGCGAGATCAGATAGAGCAGCTGTTAGGTCAGGGATTCATTCGCACGAGTACCTCACCTTGGGGATCTCCAGTCTTGTTTGTGAAGAAGAGAGATGGTTCACTGAGGTTATGTGTGGACTACCGGGAGTTGAACAAGGTCACAATACGGAATAAGTATTTGTTGCCTCGAATCGATGATCTGTTCGACCAGCTGAGGGGAGCAACTTTCTTTTCAAAAATAGATCTAAGGTCGGGGTACCATCATCTACGTATTAGAGAGCAGGACGTTTCAAATACTGCCTTCTTGACGAGATATGGGTCTTAGGAGTTCAGAGTGATGCCATTTGGTCTCACAAATGCTCCAGCCGTATTCATGGACTTAATGAACCGAGTATTCAGAGAGTTCTTGGACCAGTTTGTCATCGTCTTCATAGATGACATTTTTAAATATTCACACTCCGAGGAGGAGCATGTCGAGCACTTGAGGCAGGTTCTTCAGACTTTACGAGAGCATCATTTGTATGCTAAGTACGAAAAGTGTGGATTCTGGTTGCGAGGGGTACAGTTCTTGGGGCATGTTGTTTCTGAGCAGGGAATAGCAGTTGACCCGATTAAAGTGTCGGTGGTGAGGGAGTAAGGACAGCCCACGACATCGATGGAAGTGCGTAGTTTCTTGGGGTTAGTCGGATACTACAGGAGATTCATTCGGGGATTCTCCAAAATAGCGGGTCCACTGACGAATCTGACTCGCAAAGGGGTACCATATGTTTGGGATGATGCTTGTCAGTTGGCTTTCGACGAGCTGAAAGACAAGCTTACTTCAGCACCAGTCCTTGCATTACCGAAGCTGGGTGTGGAGTACCTAGTTTACACCGATGCATCCTTACGGGGACTTGGGGGAGTGCTTCAGTAGGAGGAGAAGGCTATAGCTTTTGCCTCCCGCAAGCTTAAACCGCATGAGAAGAATTACCCCACCCACGACCTGGAGTTAGCAGCGGTCGTCTTTGCATTGAGGATATGGAGGCACTATTTATTGGGGGAGAAATTCCGTTTGTTCACAGACCACAAGTCACTGAAGTACTTGTTCACTCAGCGAGAGCTGAATATGCATCGGCGCAGATGGTTAGAGTTTGTGAAAGACTATCAGTTCGATATACAGTATCATCCAGGGAAGGCCAACGTAGTTGCTGATGCATTGAGCCATAGACCGGTAGACGAGGTAGCGGATGTCTGGAAAGCTAAGTGGAAGGAGCTAGTCCACCAGGATGCAGTAGCCCGTTCCTTCATATCTGTTATGACTATGACACCCGAGATTGTTACGAGGGTGATACAGGCATAGACCACAGACCCGTTTTGCCAGGAGCAGATTGTACGACTTTTAGCTGAGGGTGCTGAGTCCTATTCTGTTAGTTCTGATGGGGGTTTGAGGTTTAATGGGAGGTTGGTCGTTCCAGAAGGGGAAGAATTGCGTCATGCAGTGATGACCCAATCTCATGGGTCCCGATTTGCAGTATATCCTGGAGGAGATAAGATGTACCAGGATATGAGGAGGCAATACTGGTGGAGTGGGATGAAGAAGGACATTGCTGAGTTCGTGTCCAGTTGTTCTACCTGCCAGCTGGTGAAGGTGGACCATCAGAAACTGTCGGGATTGCTTCAACCATTAGAAGTACCCGCGTGGAAGTGGGAGAGTATTTCCATGGATTTTATTACAGGGTTGCCTACATCACAGCGGGGCCACGACTCTATCTGGATGATTGTCAACCGTTTGACCAAGGTGGCTCATTTTCTGCCGGTGCGGACAGATTATACCACGGGTCAGTATGCTAAGTTGTTCATTGCTGAGATTGTCAGATTACATGGGGTGCCCCTGAATATTATGTCAGATAGAGACAAGATTTTCGTGTCGCATTTTTGGGAAAGCTTTCAGGAGGCTATGGGTACTGAGTTGAGGTTGAGTTCAGATGATCACCCACAGACAGACGGACAGACAGAGCGTACTAATCAAATGTTGGAGGATATGCTACGTATGTGTGTTCTTGATTTTGGAGGCGGTTGGGAGCCACATCTTCCACTGGTAGAGTTTTCTTATAATAACTCTTATCAGTTCACTATTGGCATGGCTCCATTCGAAGCTTTGTACGGCAGACCTTGTCATTCCCCAACTTGTTGGCTCAAGGTGGGGGATAAAAATTTACTTGGACCAGAGGTGATTCAGGAAACCTCCGCGAGGATTGAGATGATCAGGAGTCGCATTCGAGTAGCCCAGGACAGGCAGAAGAGCTACGCCGATGCGAAACGGTTCTTTCGGGAGTTTAACGTGGGGGACCAGGGGTTACTACATGTATCTCCTATGAAAGGAGTGATGAGGTTCGGGAAGAAAGGGAAATTGGCCCCGAGGTACGTGGGACCATTCCCCATTATCGAGAGGATTGGGCCGGTAGCATACAGATTGGGACTGCCAGAGCAATTACATCGCATTCACGATGTATTTCACATCTCGTCGTTGAGACGGTATCTTCGGGATGATATGGCCCATACTCACATCGCGATAGATGAGATAGACTTATAGCCTGATAGATCTTACGAGGAGAGATCGGTGGCTATCCTAGACTATAGTGAGAGTAGATTGAGGTCGAAGATAGTTCCACTTGTACGGGTCCGTGGGAGCATCATAATGTGGAGGAATCCACTTGGGAGCACGAGGCCGATATGCACGAGAGATATCCAGATTTGTTCTTACCAGGTATGCCTTATTTTCTGAATTTCAGGACGAAATTCCGTTATTAGGGGGGGAGTATGTAATACCCCGTATTTTTATGCTATATTAATTTGGGGATTTATTAAATTTAATGTGAATTAGTTATTTAATAAAAATTCGGAAATTAATTATGTTATAATTATTAACGTGACGAGAGTTAGTAATTATGGAAAATTTGTTGAATATTACTAATGAGCAAAGTAATATATATATTGAATGTCACGAGTGAATAAAATGACAATTTTGGAAATTTGAGACGGGACGTGCCCGTGTCGCGTCGGGACTAAATATTGATAAATAAAAGTGAATATTTTATAAGTTGCTCATATGGTCATTTTGAGTGCGCCAACGCGTCCGAAAGGGTCGAGATAGTCAGAAAAGTGTACCCGGGGGTTTAGTTTGGGTCTCGGGGCGTTTTTAGGCCTAATTAGTACCCCGGGAGGGCATTTTGGACATTTCACATTTTTGGGTAATTAAACCCACAAAAATTAAAGGGGTTATATCTGATGTCTAGGTTATCTTCTAGGGTTAAAACAATTCAAAACCTTAGAACGGCCATAGGAGAGGAGAGGAGAGAGCTCTCAAGGCAATCCAAGGCTCAAAACCCATCTGTTTGCACCGCCGCCACCGCCAACGCGTAGATGGCGAGACGGGAAACGCAACCACACCAAATTCGGCACCAAACCAGAACACCAAAAATCCCAGGCAAGTGTTTATCTTGCTTATTTCGTTGATGCATCTTTCATATTGGTTTAGGAATGATTAGGATGAATTGTATGGAAGAAAAACCCAATTTGAGATAGGAAATTGCATGTAGTGATGACTTAAATGATATTCTGGAAAACCCTTTGTGATGTAGAGGATTAAACCACGAAATTTTGATGTTGTATAAGAAGGAAATTCTTGGAAAAACAGATTAGAACCATGATTAAGAGATTTCTAGGGTTCTTGAGTTTTAAATGAATTTTAGCTTGTTAATCCATGTTTAGTGACGGAAATTAACATGTTTTACGTAGGAAATGCATAATATTATGTTAGGATGTTAGTAGTATAAATCTTTGGACGTTTGGGAATGCAAAACTTGAATTTGGATGAAGATATGTGTTAGAACCCGTAACTGCAAAACTGCAAAAATCGCAATACCTGCTTGATCGATCGATCGAGCCCAGAGCTTCGATCGATCGAAGGTTCGATCAATCGAGCCCCATACCTCGAGCGATCGACCCCTCCTGGCAGACTAAAGTTTTCCCTTTTTATAACTGTTGAATTGATTCGAAATGAAGAAAACTCCTTAGACATCCTTGTTAAAATAATTTGAGAGATAATGATGACCAGTAGGATTCATTAATGAATGAGGGACCTTTAACTTAAGGCAAAACCTATATTTTTGGGATATTTTACATAAGGGACAATGTAAGTATATATTAAAGGGGAGAGACACGTAAGAGAGTTACGTTGGAACGTAAATGAATACCTACTGAATTGTACTTTTGGAAGGATAGAATCCATGAGGGTGGCGTGATGAGTCGGAAAATCCTTCGAATTAAAGATAGGGACGAACAAATATACGTGATATTAAATAATGAGAAAAATAAGGACAAATGTCGTAATTATGGACTTCGATATGTTCCTAAATTGTTATGCTAATAGTAGTATAGTTATATGACTGTGTATACATATACTATCTATGTGTGAAAAATATACCCACACTACTTGCTATCCCTGAGGTTACCGCGCTGGGACGATCTTATCTCGTGTGCCTTTTTGGGGGATATTGATTCGTACCCTAGGAGATAGATATCCTTGGTACATGCTATCGAGCTGATGGTTCAGACGGTCCTAAGAGACGCGGGTATGTGCCATCCTCTTAGAGACTTGGAATCTATGCTTCGCCTCAATATTGTTTGTGTATGTGTTAATACAATTCGAGAGTGATTCCGAATTTGTATTCCCCTTAGTACGAGTGATACGGGGATTGGATAGTAGAGTATGCCCGCACCATAATTTTTATGTGGGGTGCTGTTATAATATATATATTATACGAGTAGTTAATATATATATGAAATTCTGAAATTTCGAACTGCCTACTGTGATTTGGTAAGTAGGACATGGTTGATGACTCAAATTGTAAACACTTTTTTTGAGAAATTATAATATGACACTGGAAAACTTTATTAATTAATAAAGTTAAAATGAGAACTTTGGTTACTAATTGAAATCTTACTTTTTAAACAATTGTATTATTCAGTTTTAAATCTTGTGAATAACCTAAGATAAGATAAATCGTTAGGGGAGATAAGTGAGATAAGTGTTTAAATTAATTGGATTATGTTCCAGGATATTTGTGGTGTGATTCTTACTTATTGGAAATATTGTTAATAATATAAATAAATAATTTTTCTTTAAAAATAATTTGGAAAGAAATGAAAAATGGTTTTGACACTTAGCTTAGTTAATTAGGGTGTTTATATTGGTAATGTTATTTTTTCGACAGTGATGCTGAGAATGAACCAAATGTTCACCTTGATTTAATTTAATAAAGGAGTGATCGTCCGGTATTTAATTAGGCGGGGTGTCACACAATTTCAGTTTGACAATCTCATCGGTGAGTTGTTGGTACTTAATCATTCAACAAATTTCTTCAAATTTTCACACATGGAGGTAGGGGTTCTCTTTTTTTGCATCCCAAAAAATGGGCAACAATTGGATTGTTCCGGAATAGAATTGGATATTATTTGCGCTATGATGGGATAGATGTATGCACGAAAGTTAACTCCACCTATTCAGATAAAGATAATCCTAAAGGTCACGAGGGGATAACTGTGTCCCATATCGGTGAATATTGATGATATACCTACGAAAGTATAAGGAATACTAGACTCCACACTAGATAGACGATCAGTATGATCTCAAAACCAATTTTGCATACACTACCTGCCTCAGTCAAGTTTCTTTCTCTTCTTTTTTTAATTTTAATTTTTTTTATTTTATCAGGTAAACAAAAGAAAATACTTTGACTGAAAATCACGTAATTCCTAGGTAACACCAAGAAAATTGATTTATCTAATTTAGGTGAGGGGATTTCAATTTTAAAATCTAGTTTTTTCGAGACTAATCGATGACAACGGGGGTCTCCGAATTATTCTCCCAATTAGATAACTCATACTTTTTTATAAGTGATAATACGCAAATATTGCGTATTTCATCCATCAAACCTACGCATTTTAGCCCCCTTGGGTGCCTTAATCTCTATATTTAATCTTGTTAATCAGACAACCTCGGTTTATATTGTTAACATGCTATATGAGGTATAATTAGGCTTTTGTAGGTATTTAGGTACTAAGAATGGAGTTCGGACGCATTCCGCTCAAGTTCCGTACGTAATCGCACGTTCAATGGCAATCCGGTCATTTCACAGTTTGGGCACCTGGCCCGACATCTACACGGAATTTGTAGTCCTCCTCACTAGCTTCGCGTGGCTGCAAACAGTGCGCGATTTCGAGTCCGAACGAAGAAGTTACGGCATTTATAGTGGATGAGAAATCCATACATGCCAAAACAGGAGGAAGGAGAAGCTACCCTACTTGATCGATCGATCGATCAATTGATCCTTCATATTTTTTCCATGATTTCAACCATCGATCGATCGACCAAAGGGGTCGATCGATAGATCGCCTGTTTTTTTGAGATATTTTTCTTTTCTTTTCTTTCTTCTTTTCTTTTATTCCAACTTACTATATAACCCAATTTTGTAGTAATATCAGATATATTCAGTTTTAATCAGTTTTTCGCTTAGGTTTTTGGGTTTTGAGAGCTTAGCTTCAATTCTTCTTGGTTTGACACCCTATTGGGTTGTAAGTTGCACTATTCATCACCATCTCCATTTAATATAGTTGTATTTCCTCAATTCTTGCTTTGATAATTAGATTTACATGCTTTCTAATTTAGGTTTACATGCTTTGATTTAATTTCTTTCTAGGTATCTTTATTGCATTTATTTACCGCATTTTTCATATGCTTTCTAGCTAAATTAAATTAGGTTGTGTTTGAATTGAACTCACTCGGATTGACACGTTGCTTTGCTTTGGTGATGGTGTTTACGACTCTATTTCGGGTGTGTTGTCCTAGATATTATGCCTAGGAGATTTGACGGGGCATATCATGTATGTCCCGTGCTTACGACCTTGCGTGCATAATTTCCGGGGTATTTATTGACGCCAAAATCATATTAGGTTTTTATGCTAATTTAGGGGTGTGACAACCCTTAGTTCAATTAACTATCGAAACGAGATGCATTCTAAATAACTTGTCGACCCATGTGACCATTTTATACTAATTAACTCGGGTGAGGGATATTCGATGCAACCTATAGTTTTTATTCTCTTTGTTAGTTTAGTTTAAATACACGCACCTAGTTTAATCTTTTCCTTTTAGTTTGTAATTCACCTTTTACATTTTTATTCCTGAATTAATAATCCAATTAAAATCTATCGAACACTCCCTGTTGATTCGATACCCGACTTACCTATATACTTGTATCGCAAGTGTAGTGGTAATTTAGGTTTTTGCATTATCACGGTGAAATGAAAACAACGAATGTGTCCTTACACGAACACACCTTTCACCAGTGACCAAAATGGCGCCATTGTCGGGGAGGCATGTGGGTGGTGGAAAAGAGAAACCATCCCCAATTTTGTTCAAACGACGGAAGGCATGTGGGCAAACGATGAAAGGCATGTGGGGATGGTTCCTCTTTTCACCACCCACATACCTCCCCGACAACGGCGCCATTTTGGTCAACGCGTGAAAGGTTTGTTCGTGTGAGGACACAATCGTTGTTTTCATTTCATCGCGATAATGCAAAAACCTAAATTACGACTACACTTGCGATACAAGTCGAGCGATATGTCGAGTATCGAATCCACAAGGAGTGTTCGACAGATTTTAATTGGATTATTAATTCACGAATAAAAATGTAAAAGGTGAATTACAAACAAAAAGGAAAAGATAATAAAAGGAAAAGATTTAATTAGGTGAGTGTATTTAAACTAAACTAACCAAGAGAATAAAAACTATAGGTTTCGTCGAATATCCCTCACCCGAGTTAATTAGTATAAAATGGTCACATGGGTGGACGAGTTATTTAGAACGCGTCTCGTTTCGACAGTTAATTGAAATAAGGGTTGTCACGCCCCTAAATTCGCATAAAAGCCTAATATGGTTTTGGCGTCAACAAATACCCCAGAAATTACGCACGCAAGATCGTAAGCACGGGACATACAAGATATGCCTTGTCAAATATCCTAGGCACAATAGCTAGGACAACGCACCTGAAATAGACCCATAAACACCATCACCAAAGTAAAGCAACGCATCAACTCGAGTGAGTTCAGTTCAAACACCACCTAATTTAAATTAGCTAGAAAGCATATGAAAAGCGCGGTAAAGAAACGTGGTAAATAAACGCAATAAAGTTACCTAGAAAGCAATTAATTCAAAGCATGTAAACCTAAATTAGAAAGCATGTAAATCTAATTATCAAAGCAAGAATTAAGGAAATACAACTATATTAAATGGAGAGGATGATGAATAGTGCAACTTACAACCCAATTGGGTGTCAAACAAAGAAGAATTGAAGCTAAGCTCTCAAAACCCAAAAACCTAAGATAAAAACTGATTAAAACTGAATATATCTGATATTACAACAAAATTGGGTTATATAGTAAGTTGGAATAAAAGAAAAGAAGAAAGAAAAGAAAATCAAAATATCTCAAAAAAGCAGGGGATCGATCGATCGACCCCTTTGGTCGATCGATCGATAGTTGAAATCGTGGAAAAAATCTGAAGGATTGATCGATCGATCCTTCTGATCGATCGATCGATCAAGCAGGGCAGCTTCTCCTTCCACCTGTTTTGTCATGTATGAATTTCTCGTCCATTATAAACACCGTAACTTCTTCGTTCGAACTCAAAATCTTGCATCGTTCACGGCCACGCGAAGCTTGCAAGGAGGGATACAACTTCCGTGTAGATGTCGGGCCAGGTGCCCAAAGTGTGAATTGATCGGATTTCCCTTTAAAGTGCGATTGCGTACGGAACTTGAGCGGAATGCGTTCGAACTCCATTCTTAGTACCTAAATACCTACAAAAGCCCAATTATACCTCATATAGCATGTTAACAATATAAACCGAGGTTGTCTGGTTAACGGGCTTAAATATAGAGATTAAGGCACCCGGGGGGGGCTAAAATGCATAGGTTCGACGGATGAAATATGCAATATTTGCGTATTATCACACCCCCTAACTTACACATTGCTATTCCCTAGCAATGAAATACGATGCAACAAGAACAACAAGCAAACCAAAAGTAGGATAAGTACAAAAATATGGTATAAAAGCATAAGGCCACTTTTACGGGCGATTCGATTGCATTTAGCGTATACAATAAGCCGGTAAACCCCTTGGTCACCCTAGCGAACGAGTGTCGTCTCGTGAGGGTTTTCAGGTATGATATCCACAAACATCATAAAGTTTCCTCAAACTATGCCCAATCAAACATGCGACAAACTCAACAATACGAACAAGATTTCAATATGTTATTAGCATAGCAAATGAATTCACGTGAAAAGTCCATAGTTATTAACACTATAGAATGCACTTCAATGAATTGAAACTTTAAAATGTGGGAGGGGAGTGAGCACACGCAAAATATGATTTGGAAAAAAACTTAAATAACTCGGAGACTAAATATCAAAGCATGCATAAAAGTCAATCCTCACGGGCATTACACTCATCAAATGAATTCACTTGAAACAGGGAGGTAACACACGGGACATGCGGGCATAAGGAGTAAATGCAAAGGGAAACTAGGTCGCTCACATGTCATAATTGAAGAACGCTATATAGAAAATGAAAACTGTAATCTCAGTGAAAGATACCGCACATAAAAGGAGGCGAAATTCATTTTCACAAATTATCAAAACTATTTCAACTTTTAAATTACATCTACTTAAGATCACATAGGACTTTAGTAGGGTTGTAATGTAGGTTTGGGTCTAGGGGTACGAAATGAAAGGAAGGATATATATGCGGATTCAAAGGTGTTTGGCAATGAAACTCGAGATAATGGGAAAAAGTGCGCAATTTCAAAAATGGACAAATAATTTCCAAACGAGCATTAGATATAACAATCAAGAGAGTAACAAGGATTATTGAATCACTATAAACAATATATACAAATTTCTCTTTCTTTTTCTTTTCTTCTTTTTCTCACTTTTTCTTTTGCTTTCAACTTTCTATTTTTCTTCTCTTTTTCACTACACTTTCTTCTTTTCTCACTCTTTTCATGCTCAAATTGCAACAACAAAACAACAATATCATTCAATCCCAAGTAAACAATCCAAATAAGGGTATCTAAGGTAATATGTATGGTATAAAACTCCAATTTGGAATTGGTTAGCGTATTTTGGGTAATGAAACGAAAGGCTAGTGTTTAGTCTCAAATGGGTTAACGAGAGTAAACATATAAGGGTGAGGTCAAGGCTAATATGGGTGATATAACAAAGAAGGCCTATGATCATTTCCCAAAGTTTACGCAATTCTCGAGTCAAAACAATATATGAAAATCATGATCAAGTAACACATTTCAAGTATGAACTCAATTAATGAACGGTCAAATGAAAGAATAGAGAGATTACCAATGAATTCAACGTTTTCAATGAAAAAAGAATAGTGTATACACTCACAAACGATGAAAGGTACAAAGTTTACTAGGTGTAAGTATATGCCATGCAACAAAAGATTACCGAGTTATGAAAATCTTAAAACAAATCAATATAACAATGAAAGTGCATGTGCTCATGGGATTAAAGTTTAATTCATGAAGTTATTCATACTATTAATGATTTGAGGACTAAAGTCTAATAACTTCTAAAATCGAGAACATGCATTGTTGAATTGTCTAATGGATCGGACAATTATTTAAATTTATCATAGAAAACAAGGGCAAAATGGCAAACAAAGGGGAAAAAATAAAGAAAATATTTTTCAAATTTTTCAAATTTTTAACAAAAACATGCTTTGTAACTAAATTGTAGTCAAATTCAAGGACTAAACAGTGAAATGGATAGAATATCCCACACCCCTAACTTAAATGTTGCATTGTCCTCAATGCATCCATTAAAGAACACAACACAAAGATAATAAAATAATGATATTACCCAAATTTGGAGCGATCTCCATATCTAGAAGTCCAAATGAATCTGCAAAACAAGTTAGTACAAAGCATAGGAAGAATATGTACTGACGTATTAAGTTTAAAGAATCTATGTCACAAGTCACAATAATATAGAGGGGCTGAAGTGCAAATACTAGATAAATTGTAGGTGAACATTTTAATTTTATAAAATGGAAGGTCACACAAATCAAAATCCAATAAATAACCTCAAACTACATTCTCATTTCTCATTTCATAAGTTCCATACAAAACAACTTAATACATTATAACTATTAAAAAGAAAGAAATAAAAATAAAAAATACAACATAATATCCGTCCTAAAAATACCAAAATGACCCAATACAGGAGTAGCCTAGTGGCCGGAACCACTAGGATCAGAAGGATCCTGAAAATGAGGAGGTAGCGATGTGTCTGAATCATACCGCTGCAAATAAATGTCTCTCATCATCACCTGCATCATCCAGTACTCATGCCTCTATTGCGCTCTCGCCCACCTTTGCTTGACCAGCTCCTGCCACTACTCGTCCTACTGCTAGTCCAGGCGGGACTCCCATGTCGCCCAGCTCAGCTGGGTCTCCTCCCAGTACTGGTCCTGCACTGCCTGAAATGCCTCAAAGAGGGCATCTAAATTTGTGTGTGGCACGTGAGAACCCTCACCCTTCTCCATATGTCTCATCTCAGCCTCCTCCTCTGCCATGCCAGCCGCCTCTGCCCTCTGCCTTTTGTTCCCCGGTTCACCCCACGCGTGAGTCAACATCTTCGAAATGTTTTCTTTCGATGGGAATCCTTAGTGGCTCACGCTTGCGATCAGCGTCGTACTCTGGGCAACCGTGAGAAATGCAGATCCTCATGATGAGGGCAGGAAAAGAAAGGGAAAATATCCAATCCACCTCCTTGGATTACGCGAGCATTGTCTCCAAAAAGATTTTAGGCAAACTGATTTCACCAAAATTATGAAGCATAGTGTAGATGAATGCTGCGTGCTTGTGACACACCTCTAATCGGTTGCTCGTCACCATGAAAGAATGGACGTTGATGTAGTGGAGTATTCTCAGTAAGTCCGCCATTGCGGCCGAACGGTGTGGAAGCGGTTGTGAGTGGCCCGATATGTGTGTGTTTCAACAAAACCAATTTTTCTTTGAAAAAAGATCCAACTTTTAATTATGCACCAAACCAAATTGTGAAATCCCAATTCTTACTTTAAACCAATTTTATCTTGATTAATCCTAAACATGCATTTAGTGATTAAAGCAAGTAAAGCAAAGTAAAGAATACTCACAATGCCAGATGTACGAGGAAAAAACCCAAAGCGGGAAAATAACCTCGGACGGCCCAAGCCAGACAATCACTATGAACAATGGTTTTACAAAGACAGATTAGACTTACACTAAGACTCGATCCCCACGGCTCTTGATGCTCCTTATGATCTTCAACCGTTCTTCAATAGTGCCCATGCAGAAATTCCATCATCCACGATCTATGTCCACAACACACGTATCCACGTATGTCTCGGTGCCCACCGATATAGCTTTGATATGTCTACGATGTCGAACACGATGTTCGTCGCTTCTTCACCGTAAAACCCTTTGTGTTCAATGTGCAGAACAAACAACTTTGGTGCAGCAAGATCACGTAAACATTTAAATAATAATTCGGATCTTTGCAAACTCTAAGGATGTGTTTAAGACTTTTAAACCTTAGAAAACATGTGCAAACAAGATTCTGGTTTGTAAAACTATTTTTCAGAAAGCACACTTACGAAATTATGATGCAAACACTGTTTAAATAGGATTCAAACGCCGCCTCGAAAAACATGTCATTCGAATGACTTAAGCATGTCGTTTGCACGACATTGTATCTCGTTCGAACGAGATCCAATGTCGTTCGAGCGACCTCGCAAAAGTTTGACTTTCTTTGACTTTCGGATAAAAATGTCTCTTAACAAAGAGATTCAAATTAGTCAAACTCTATTCGAGCTTATCATCATAAAACGAAGTTTAAATCATAAAAACACTTTTAAAACATTTAAAATCATTTTTCTATATAAAAATTACATCCTTATCTTTTATAAAATAATTCTGAATACCATTAATTATACGCATTCATACCTGAGTGGTCTCGGAATGAAATTAACTTTGAAGACGAGTAAACTTGCACCAAATAAACATCGGCATAATTATTTCTTTGAAGCTTTGCCGCAACGTCTTCAATTTCTTCAATACGTCATAGACCAAGTGGGATCGTGACAAAATAAAATTTCCCTATGACATATTACAAACACAGTTTTGTTCATGGAATTAAGTCAAAACAATACATGGACTCAATTGGAAATTTATGTCCTTATAAATCTCCCCCTTTGATTATTCCGGGACAAAACTAAACTAGTGAATTGCCTAACCGAGCCGTCAAGCCGTATGATGCCTAAATCCCATCCCATAAATCCAAAATCAAAAAGTACAGGACACGGACTAGTATATTTAGCACCGACAAGCATGAACTGTCTGAATGTGACGTAGACTTGAAATCTTGAATCGTTGACGCATACCTACACACATGAAACAGACAAACAGATACCAACTGAAGTATGGAGGAACAAATGAAAACCAATTTATATATTCAATAAGAATATATCATTTGAAACATGTGAGAAATTATTTGATATCAATTTGTTAATCATTTGAAACAAATATCATAAAGAAGCGCTCAACATACAAATCTCCCCCTACATCACATACATCTCTCCCCCTTTTTGTCTCGAATAGACAATCGGGTGAAAAGATAAACCAATATGAAATATCTAGCATGAGAATATGATACCAAATAGAATCAAGTTGGTACCAATTATGAAAAATGAAAACCTCTAGATAAACATGAATCAACCAGCTAAAAAGGATCAAACGATGACTAATCAGTAGCTAGTAAACCATGGAACCACACAAAGAGTATACCAATCAAATCAAGTGTGATAAACGGACTCATATGCAAAATACCAAATTGGAACATAGAAGAACCTGCATATAAACCAATCAGTCCAGAAAAAAAGATGCTTCTCACAGTATCAGAAATGTAACAAAATAACCAGACGACTGCAAACCAATCGGAAGCAATTTTTCACCCTGTCGTTCGAACGAGACAGGGACTTCGCTCAAACGAGATGAGGAAGTCGCTCGAACGAAGTACAAAAGTCGTTCACGCGAGATGAGATGTCATTTGAACGACTTCGCGCGACCTGCCTAAATTTCCCTAAATCCCAAAAATATTATAAAGTATTGCCCAGTGAAAAAATTTCCACAAAAAAATTCCAGGAAGGGACTGACAGAAGCAAAACAGTGCGAAAACAGTAAGCTTTTAACACAAAATGCAAAAACTCATAAAAACTTAAAATGCGAGTTACATGCAAACATAGTACCGATGTGCTCAAACATGGACATGAAATGAATGGGCGTGAAACTACAACAAATGAGTCACAATTCCAACACATCGAAACGATCAAGAAGCTCTAATTGATAGCGATAAATCATCAAACTTTATCATAGAGAAATAACAATTAAAGTGTGAGCTTAATGAACTTAAACATACTTCATGCACACAAATACAGAATTTTGACGATTCTACAAACAATAGCGTCAAATTGCAATGTTTCAACATTAGGATTAGTTGTGAAAACCCGTTTAAATTTTCTCCAACCAAACACCCTCATATAAACATACTTTTTAAGTTCTTTTGAGGTTTCAAGCATTCTCAACTTAGAGAAAATCTTATTGGCCCTTTTCTTAGCATTTTGCTTTTTCTTTTGGTCTCTTTTAAACGGTGGCTTTCACGATGAGTTAAATTTGAACTCTCGCAGCCCTTTCCCGTGAATCACTCATCATTTTTTTAATTCAAATCCTCACGGTAAATGGTTATTACGTGCACACTTCTCCTTAAGTTTACTTACGCATAGATGACAAGATTGAGATAAGAACGCCTCACTAAATTCAAATATGCAAGAGAAGTCAAACATCCATATAAACTCGTGCATGTGTGCAATGTTGGCATATATACAAAGTCAAATCAAGATGCATATCAACTTCGAAACAACCCCATATAAACAATGGTTAAGATAATTCTAAGCATCGATAATAATGACCAAATGTCCTAGCCACATGGATAATGAAACGATGGGGGGTCCAAGCACACCTATATGCCACATCAAACATGTAAACTCAAGAACAAAAACTGAAAATCTTTTTGGATTTTCAAACATATTTTGACTCAAAGAAAAGAAAAATCTTTTTGGATTTTCAAAAGTTTTCTCAAAAACAAAATCTTTTTGTATTTTTCAAATAGGACTCAAACAAATGAAAACTATAAAACAAAATGATACACATGTCATAATACTATAAATGAATATATGATGAAGCAAACTAGCATATGACAAAAATGGAAACACTATCATCCTTTAGATTTAGCATGGGAAGAATCAAGTGCACCCAAACAAGAATCATGAAGTTTATTCCTAAAGCTACTAAATCCGATTTCCTAACCCAAGTAGGTGTAAAACGACGCATGGGAGTTTGGGTAACCGTGGCAACTTTATTCTTAAACTTCCTAGGAGCTTGTCTAAGGTCGTAACAATAACGCCTAAGGTGACCTTTTCTACCACAAAACGTGCAAGAGTAGCGGTGGTGGGAATGACTACCTTTATGTGGACCTTTTCTAACCATCCTAGTGTTTGTCACACGTGCGGGGGGAATGGGAACAACTCTCTCACCAAAACCTATACCTCCCTTATCTCCCTTAATTTGGACGGTGCCTAGGATTTTATCTAACTTTTTCGACCTAGCCTCCAAATCAAACTTGACTCTAAATGAGTCTTTCAATCTCTCCTCCAACTCGTGAATCCTAGACTCGAGTAAACGCCTAGTCTCCTCAAACTCTAAAATCTCCTTTTTCAAGGACTCCATCAAATCACGGAGATTATCTCTCTCTTTCTCCACAAACTCTAATTTCTCCCTAAACTTCTTCTCTCGCTCCCTAAGATCCTCAATCAAACTATCGTTATTTTCTATAGCACGCTCATTCAACTTAGATTGAAATTTTGAGTTAGCCTTTTTCACCTTCACCATTTCGGCATACAACTCATTAAATGCATTTTGTAATTCTTTCACATCAATCTCCTCCTCGTCACTCTCTTCACCCTCACTAACATGGGATACACTCAAAACCTCCTCGGAAGTGTCATTCACATGAGTATTGTCGTCCTCACTCACATGACATGCCATAAACGCAACAAAGTTACGCTCAATGGGGGAACTATCTCCCTCTTCCGGTTCACTATCACTTAAGGTGGCATTATAGACAACGGGTTGCTTGCCCTCTTTCTTACCGTCCCCTCACACCCAAAACACTTATCCAACTCATCTCTCTTAGGCTTTTCAAACTTATCCTTAGAGGTGGGATCTACTTTGTTGTTCTTGAATTTTTCAAATTTCTTGGCATCTTTTGATTTCTTTTGAAACTTAATAAATTTTTTAAATTTCTTTGCCAACAAAGCAACATCCTCAAAATCAGAATCGGAATCGGAATCCGAAACTTTAATTTCCTCCTTATGGGTTTTCAAAACAATACCCTTTTCTTTCTTAGGCACTTTCTTGGAGGTAATCATGTCGATTTCATAGGTTTGTAAGTCACCTACAATTTCTTCTAGTTTCGTTGACTCTAACCTACCCAAGGATTTAAAATGGTCACTTTCGCATCAAATCTACTAGGCAACGACCTAAGGATTTTCTTAATGACACGGTTGTCGGGAATTTTCTCACCTAGGTTAAACGACGAGTTGACAATATTGGACAACCTAGCATAAAACTCATCAAAGGTATCACTCTCTAACATACTAATGGTCTCAAATTGTGTAGTGAGATTTTGAAGTTTTGACGCCCTAACCGTGCTAGTGCCCTCATGAGTGAGTGCAAAAATATCCCAAGCCTCTTTTGATGTTTCACAAGTCATAATTCTGTTATATTCTTCGTGTGTGACATGTGAAGAAATAACGTGCAGACCCTTAGAATTACATTGTGCAAGTCTTTGTTCAGTTTCGGTCCAAGACTCAACAGGCTTTAAACTAGTGACTTCACCTACAATAGTGACAGGGGGTGTCCAACATTTCTCAACAGCAAGCCAAACACGCTCATCAATATATTTAAAGCACATCTCATTCTCATCTTCCAATAAGTGTAATTAGTGCCATAAAAAATAGGAGTTCGAGAAAATTCATTATATCCATAATTCATTTTTGAAAACACACGGGATCACAAAACAAATCAATATGTTTTCTAGCTCTAATACCAATTTGGGGAAGCGGTTGTGAGTAGCCCGATATGTGTGTGTTTCAACAAAACCAAATTTTCTTTGAAAAAAAATCCAACTTTTAATTATGCACCAAACCAAGTTGTGAAATCTCAATTCTTACTTTAAACCAATTTTATCTTGATTAATCATAAACATGCATCTAGTGATTAAAGCAAGTAAAGCAAAGTAAAGAATACTCACAACGCCAGATGTACGAGGAAAAAACCCAAAGTGAGAAAACAACCTCGGACGTCCCAAACC
This sequence comes from Sambucus nigra, assembly GCA_949130495.1. NCBI lineage: Eukaryota > Viridiplantae > Streptophyta > Magnoliopsida > Dipsacales > Adoxaceae > Sambucus > Sambucus nigra. Next base: position 331,093,247 of record OX422222.1, read on the forward strand.
AGACAATCACTATGAACAATGGTTTTACAAAGACAGATTAGCCTTACACAAAGACTCGATCCCCACAGGTCTTGACGCTCCTTCTGATCTTCAACCGTTCTTCAATAGTGCCCATATAGAAATTCCGTCTTCCATGATCTCTGTCCACAACACACGCGTCCACGTATGTCTCGGTGTCCACCGATATGGCTTTGATACGTCTACGATGTCGAAGACGATGTCCGTCGCTTCTTCACCGCAAAATCCTTTGTGTTCAATGTGTAGAACAAACAACTTTGGTGCATCAAGATCATGTAAACATATAAAAATGATAACTCGAATATTTGCAAACTCTAAGGATGTGTTTAAGACTTTTAAACCTTAGAAAACATGTGCAAACAAGATTCTGGTTTGTAAAACTATTTTCCAGAAAGAACACTTACGAAATTATGATGCAAACACTTTTTAAATAGGATTTAAATGCCGCCTCGAAAAATGTGTCATTCGAACGACTTAAGCATGTCATTCGCACGACATTATATCTCGTTCGAACGAGATCCAATGTCGTTCGAGCGACCTCGCGGAAGTTTGACTTTCTTTGACTTTCTGATAGAAACGTCTCTTAACAAAGAGATTCAAATTTGTCAAAATTTATTTCGAGCTTATCATCACAAAACGAAGTTTAAACCATAAAAACACTTTTAAAACATTTAAAATCATTTTTCTCTATAAAAATTACATCCTTATATTTTATAAAATAATTTCGAGTACCATTAATTATACGCATTCATACCTGAGTGATCTCGGAATGAAATTAACTTTGAAAACGAGTAAACTTGCACCAAATAAACATCGGCATAATTACTTCTTTGAAGCTTTGCCGCAACGTCTTCAATTTCTTCAATACGTCATAGACTAAGTGGGATCGTGACAAAATAAACTTTCCCTACGACATATTACAAACACAGTTTTGTTCACGGAATTAAGTCAAAACAATACATGGACTCAATTGGGAATTTATGTCCTTACAAACGGAAAGCACCCTTTTTCCAGCCCTCGCTCGGTGCAAGGGCCCCAATCAACGTCGCATGACCAAAGAGATCCCCATCCAATAAACTGACAGGATCCGCGGGGTCTGGCACACCCATAAAGGCCGCCAAATCAGAATGGCGGATAGGTATCCTCACCCCACGAACCATAGCCTCATACATAGTAGGCCCTTTCCCTCTCACCTCTACCAATGCCGCGTAAAACATATGGACAAGCTATTCATTGAAGAGCCTATTGGTAGCGAGAAAGGGATCCCATCCTTGTCAGCGCAAAAGTAGACGCGCCTCGTGCGGTATATCTTCAATTTTCTTGGCAAAATGATAGCCCAAAGGCCTCTCGAAAGTCTAAAAATAGGCCTGAAACTAATCCCGCTCCTGCTCAGAACGGTATCCCTCGAAGCCCCGATTGGGCAAGCACCTAGTGAACTTTTATTTCTTGACAGCGGCCATTTCAACCTACAAAACAATAATTAGGCAATACAATAAAAATTGTAAGCACAATTAATGGTTAGTTAGTGTACAAGTTGAAATGGTGGGTGCACATGCACAAAAATCGAGCGAAAAAAATCAACGTTGCGATAAAATTTGTCGACATGCGTCAGCGAGTGAAAATCACCCAAGTGTGCGCAAAAAATGGATTGAAAACTGTTTGGGGAATTTTAACGAACACTTGGCGTGCGCAATGTGCGGCGAGGATGAAAAATACCATTTGAACCACAAAGTAGCCCCATTCATGGACACAATCACAATGCAACATGAAAAATGTGTTCATGAATGGATATATAACAATATTCACAAGATAAATCAGTTGGAACAACAAAACAAGGGCACAACCAACAAACATCCAAAAATGTCAAGAAAAATGATAAAACCGTCTAATAATGACATATTTCAACCCAAATCTACAAATACATAGAGGAAGGATTATACCTTGAAAATGTAGAAAAGGGTTTAATTTTGAAGGAAATGTGGTGGGGGATTTTTAGGGCTCGATAATGGGAGTAGATAGATAATAGAAATGAAGGAAAGTGGTAAAAAAGAAACAGAATTCAGCCTTTAACTGGACGATCGAGCGAGCGAGCCTTGGGCATCGATCGATCAAACAGCAAAATGCTCACTGCTTGCCGTTTTTAAAATGTGGGGGTGGGGGGGGGGGATTGCATTTTAGGGAGTATGGGGGGGATGGGAAAGTAAGTATATATATATATATATATATATATATATAGTATATATAAGTATAAGTATATAAAAATACAAATAAAAAAAATAACAAAGAATTAGACTAAATATGCACATACACACACATATGTTAACCAAAAATGGAAAAATATATACGACGAGCGACACACACGCATGTTCACAAAGGAATGAAAAATAAAATAAAAATAGAAAAGAAAAACAAATACAAATGCGTGAGAATGAGTGTGTGCAAAAGAAAGGAAAATCTTTTTGTGAGTGTTTTCATTTTTTTCTTAACAAAAGTATGCCGGGACGCCCAATATCTGCAATTTCAAGTCCGTTGAACCTACAAAAGGAGTTAGAACCAAGCATATGGAAAATATAAAAAGTGATTAACTAGTTACACTAGACTAAAGTAAGAAGAAAACAAATGAAAAAGTTAGTATATACAACCAACACATGGCAATGCTAATTAGCCATACACTAAAAGTAGGAATTTTTGAGGGTCCACCCAAACAACATTTTGACTTTGGAAGATCAATGGTGGACCTTCCCTCTCATGCATGCCTCTCAAAAAATAGGAATTCCGTTCAAATGACGGAAGGCATGTGGGTGGTGGAAAAGAGGAACCATCCGCAATTAAAAATTTGAGAGGGAGGATGGGGGACTTGGATAGGACGGACGACAAATACACATGTGGGCCAAGAAAAATTGAATCATCTCCCAAGTATTTTAAAGTTAGAATGGGAGGCGGCGCACATGAGGGCAAAGATGCCATCATGGAATGCGGCTCGAGCAAGTACTCCTCGTCGGTGAAAAGGTTTGGAACTGTAAAGTTTTGAACCGAGTCATCGGGTACTAGAATTGGTGTGACAATATAGAATAAAGACAGGGATGAAAGAAATTCAATCTCAGGCGCTGAGTGATCATCGCTAGAAGATTGAATTTCGAAAGAAATAGGATCGTTTACAATGAAACTTTCTTCTTTGAGAATCAAAGAAGAAACGAGTTCATTGCAAATGGATACTATGCCCGTTTCATCCTCATTTTAATTCTCTACTATACCATGGGTCAAGTCAAGGATGATTTGTTCCAAAGTAGGAACGAAATCCTCATTTAGTTCAAAACAGTCCTCGACTTCAAAAGTCTCCAAAGAAAAGTCATTGTCGGATTCGAATAATAAATCCAACTCATGTTACCCAAAACCATTTTCTTCCCGATAACGGTTTTCAATCCTCTCATTTTCAAGCATGCTCAATCCCTCACCGAAAGTCATAGGGCGAGGAGCGGATTCTTGGAATTGAGAGTTTTGGAAATTGTTCTCGGGACTACACTCAAAATCATTAACATAAGAATTTTGAAAATGATTACAATTTGTTTTGAAATTCTTATCATAAGGATCTTGCGACCCATAATCAAAATGATCACGCCCAAAATTGATGTAATCCAAACTTTGACTTTCGTAATACTCACCCAATTTCATTTTAGATGTGGCAATTTTTTACGATTGCAAGTATTGACCAAAAGTCATCGGTTTACCGGAATTTTGTGAGTTATCATTAGGATTACCAGAAAAATTAGAATAAGACGTGCTTACCCTAACATAAAGCTCGAGAGAGCTAATTCCACAACGATGATATGCGCCTGGGAAAATTCAAGCGTATATAGGCGCTCAAATGTTGAAGTCCTGCAAAAAAGGTTAAAACAAAGAATACAAATACAAAAGAAAGAATACTACGAACTAATAAGACCATTACAATCTATAACAAAATAGTCCCCAGCAACTGTGCCATTTTTGTCACGGGTGAAAGGTGTCTTCGTGTAAGGACGCAATCGTTGTTTTCGTTTCATCGCGATAATGCAAAAACCTAAATTACGACTACACTTGCGATACAAGTCTAGCGGTAAATTGGGTATCGAATCCAAAGGGAGTGTTCGACAGATTTTAATTGGATTATTAATTCAGGAATAAAAATGTAAAAGGTGATTTACAAACTAAAAGGAAAAGATAATAAAATAAAAAGATTAAACTAGGTGAGTGTATTTAAACTAAACTAACAAAGAGAATAAAAACTATAGGTTGCGTCGAATATCCCTCACCCGAGTTAATTAGTATAAAATGGTCACATGGGTCGACGAGTTATTTAGAATGCGTCACGTTTCGATAGTTAATTGAACTAAGGGTTGTCACGCCCCTAAATTCTCATAAAAGCCTAATATGATTTGGGCGTCAACAAATACCCCGAAAATTATGCACGCAAGGTTGTAAGCATGGGACATATATGATATGCCCCGTCAAATCTCCTAGGCATAATATCTAGGACAACGCATCTGAAATAGACCAGTAAACACCATGACCAAAGCAAAGCAACACGTCAACCCGAGTGAGTTCAATTCAAGCACAACCTAATTTAAATTAGCTAGAAAGCATATGAAACATGCGGTAAAGAAACTCGGTAAATAAATGCAATAAAGCTACCTAGAAAGTAATTAAATCAAAGCATGTAAACCTAAATTAGAAAGCATGTAAATCTAATAATCAAAGCAAGAATTAAGAAAATACAACTATATTAAATGGAGAGGATGATGAATAGTGTAACTTACAACCCAATTGGGTGTCAAACCAAGAAGAATTGAAGTTAAGCTCTCAAAACCCAAAAACCTATGCTAAAAACTGATTAAAACTGAATATATCTGATATTACAACAAAATTGGGTTATATAGTAAGTTGGAATAAAATAAAAGAAGAAAGAAAAGAAAAGAAAAATATCTCAAATAAGTAGGGGATCGATCGATCGACCCCTTTGGTCGATCGATCGATGGTTGAAATCGTGGAAAAAATCGGAAGGATCGATCGATCGATCAAGCAGGGCAGCTTCTCCTTCCTCCTGTTTTGGCATGTATGAATTTCTCGTCCGCTAGAAATGCCATAACTTCTTCGTTCGGACTCGGAATCGCGTATCGTTTGCGGCCACGCGAAGCTTGCAAGGAGGGCTATAATTCTGTGAGACTTGGGGCTCGGTTTCCGAACTATGAATTGATCAGATTTCCCTTGAACGTGCGATTGCGTACAAAACTTGAACGGAATGCGTCCGAACTCCATTCTTAGTACCTAAATACCTGCAAAAGCCCAATTATACCTCATATAGCATGTTAACAATATAAATCGAGGTTGTTTGGTTAACGGACTTAAATATAGAGATTAAGGCACCCGAGGGGGCTAAAATGCGTAGGTTCGACGGATGAAGTACACAATATTTGCGTATTATCAGTAAGGGAGAATTTAAATGACGACCAACTATGGTTATCGCCTCAAGTTCAAATTTTACCTCTTGGTAGGTGGTCGGTACAAAGACTCGTTAAAAACCACCAATCTTAGACAAGGTAAAACGGAACCTATTTGACAAGTTTGCATTGGAGTAGCTTTTAATTCTAGCCTCGTTAAGAGATTTCCTATAATCTATGTGATATCTTTAGACCAACGTCTACTTGCTTTTAAATTAAATTTGATCTCTTGAGATATGCAAATGCTTGGTTACGTAGTGATTTTGTGGGCCAAGGAAGGGTGATGAAATCCCCACCTTATCTTTCAGGCGGGTTTTTGCCCTTAATTTTATCTATGTAACGTGTTAATTTAATTACGAAATAAAACTATGTAAGAGCACAAAAAAAAGTACCATTGGTGTTGTACTGAATTTTTGCGGCCACTTGTTTATGTCCGGCCTAAATTTAAGTTGACGTCGATTGGGGAGGAAATGCCACCTACATTTCAGTTGTCCCCAAGAGTGTCTTGTGCTCTTGGCAAGATTGCACAAGTATTCTTCACATTCGATCACCGTTGCACACTTTTTCAGAATTTTTCTTCACTTTTGTCTCCTATTTTTCTTTTTTTTTTGTTCAATGCGCTACTGAAACATAGTACAAAAAAATTACATCAAGCGTAGTGTGCGACACAAAAAAAATATAATAAAAAAATAAAAATAACACGACACGTGGACTAATGTTGTATTTAACAGAAAGCAAAAATAACCAAGCACACTTATGAAATAAATTTTGATTTATTATTTTATACTTTGTAAATAAAAAAATTACTACTTTAAATAAAAGTATTTCTTTAAGTTTCATTTTTTAAAATAATTTTTTTTAAATTTTTTTTGGGACTACTTAAAGAAAAAACGAAATCTTAAATTCTTTAGAAAAACAATATTTTTCATTTTTGAAATTTTCAAATTTTATGGAATTTTTCTAACAAAAATGCAAAAAGTGAAAAGAAAAAAAACTAGTCCAAATGTCACAATTTTTTTTTTAATTGAACAAGTCCCCGATAACGGTGCCAAAAACTTGTTGTCGGTTTATAAAATACCGCAAATGCACGGGTTATTATAGAATAACGAGTGTAAGTATGGGTCGAACCCATAGAGATTTGTCAATTTTTTCGTTTAAAATTGTTATGATTGTCCAACTAGAAGAGATGACTTAAGAGATGAGGTGAAATATTAAACTAAGCTAACACAAATAAAAAATGCAAATACGAAATATATAATCAAGTTGCGAGAAAGCTAGAACGTTGGATCCATTTGTCACATTTAACTACTACTACACAATAATTTAAACTCGTCGTTTCTTATTTTATAACTCAAAGTAAACTAACTTTCGTCATGTTTAATTCAGAAAATAACATGGTTAAGTTAACAATAAAACTTAACGTCTCTAGATTTCGACGGCTAAAATTTCTATTCCCTTAAAAAGTTCACTTGTAAATTTAAAAATATCGTCTTTAAGCATGAGATATTGATTAATTTAATAAAATGTAGCCCATAAAAAAGTACTCACATTTAAAATTTTAAAAAATAATTTTTCAAACAAATCGAAGGTTTAAAACACACTCCCGTGTCGTTTTATATGAATACAAAATTTTTAAAGCAATTAAAACAAGTCGGGAAATAAGATGAATTTCAACTACACACAAAATTAATCAAACATAATAAATTTTATGTAGTCCTTGTAAAGTAATTAAGCTAGCATAATTAAAGACAAAATAAAAGTTCAAGAATGAATATTAATTTTTATTAATAAATTAACTTACAAAATAATAGTGTTGTACAATTGATCTTGGAAAATTTTCTTCCCGAAAAGAAAAATTCTTGGGCCTAAAAAATAAACTCTCAAACTACCAATAATTGTCTCTAAAAGGCTTTCTAAAATTTTCTTTTCAAAATACTGAGCTCATGAGTCCTATTTATAGACTTAAGTGTGACGTATTGGAGTTGGGATAAAATACCATTTTATTGGTTGTATTTGGGTTGGTAATATCCCAAAAAAAAACTTTAGAAAATAATACCCATGTCTTGAAAAATCTGATTTGGTTGGGGAAACGATTAATCCTTGGACCTCTAGGTTCCCACTGCGCGCGCATAGCCAGCTGTGCTACGCATAACTTCAATTATATTAATGCATCCAATAATCTTTAACTTAATTTTCATCAAGGTTTTCTAATATACACTTTGAACCCCATAACTTTATAACTTCTCCAAATGACCTCGAATCTTCACCAAACTTCAAGGGTACCTGTAAAATTACAAAATAACTTATATTAATTCAAATTCAGCCCCATATAGTTTAAAAAATTACCAATTTATCCTTAATTGCATTTATACATTAGAATTCATAACTTTTTTCATTTTAACTCCGAATTCAACCAAATTTCAGGAGAAACTTTATATTGCCTAGATAAACTTATATAAATTATTTTTAAGAATGTAAAATTTCTACAATTATGAATTTACCCCCCCGGATTACTAAAATTTCAAAATTAACTCGATTTTTATTCAAACTTTCATTTTTCTTTTTATTTAAGGAATGGTCCTAAGAACTTATTAAGTAAAATAAAATGGGTCTAACAAAGTATAAGTTTGAGTATAAAATATATAAAATAATGCACAAATCACGTGTCCATCAAATTCTCGAGGTAATCCATTATGTGTGAGTGTTGTTATATCACTTCATTAGATATTTCACGAAATAAAAAATTAGATATCTTTAAGATACTTACATATCTGATATCATCATTGAAACATACATCAACCCCATCATTTATTCATGGTTGAAAAGGATTGTAGTGAATAAACTCCCCTCATTTTTTATCCATACACATTTGTGTCCAATGAAATTTTAAATCATGCCTCCTTAGGGAAAAAAAACTCGGGTCACATTCTAAGGCCGCATGCATAAGTACATCCTCAATGGTTGTCTTGATTTTATTCGTATTATTGAAACAAGCAGTTTCCCAACATAATGTCAACATCATGAAACTTGGGGGTGATACACCTTGCATTTTCTTGTATGTCATTTGCATAACCTCCCCGAAGCTGTTAATTATCTATTGCATATATATAAGTAAAACAAAACATTACCCATTGATTATCTGTTTATGGAGAGTTTTTAGCATTCATTAATGGCGTGGGAACATCATCTAATATTTTTCTAAGTTCATTGTTCAATGACTTTAGATCTTTTGTAGTTTCTTCGTGACTCTAGCTCATGTAAGGACATCTTTTATAAGTCCTGATTTTACATTAGTGTATGTCGTATACTGCTACAAACCATCGAAGAAAAAGTTCAAGTTTGAAGATATACGAAGACGGATCCGAATATTAAGTTACTTAAACATTAAAAGCCTCTGTAAGGTTAATTTTGGTGAGAACGTGTTTAGGTCCCTTTACGGTTCATTTAAAAATGTTGGGATATTTTTTCTAAACTGTTTAGAAATTTTTCTTAAATATTTTCTAAGTGTTGAGAATTATTTTTCGTCAAAATAATTTTTCCAAGATTTATAGTCTAATTTTCAGAAAAAAAAATTAAAAATTTATTTTGCACCAATTCGTTCGAGAGACACACACTATCGTTCAAGCCACATGTGAATAACGCACGAAGTCGCTCAAGAGACACTGTTTCTCGTTCAAGAGGCTTTATGACTTCGTTCGAGCGACAACACCGACTCAACTTTTCTATATAAAGCATGTTAAACGAGTCCTTTTTCCTGAAGAAGACCTGACATTTTTCAAAACACGTTAACTGCAATCTACAGAATTCTTTAGTCTTCTTCCTATAAGGGTTTTTCACTTTGTTTTCAATTCACTTAATCCCAATATTTTATGTGAGTTATTTTGGAACCCAAAATATGTTTTGCTGGAGTTTTATCTTATAGGGAGGATAGCCTACTGCTGATTAGGTACCACTCGAGGGAGGTACTGGGATAACTGACTTCATGTCATTGGGAGTGATCGTGGGTTTTCCTGGGTTAATTGAATTGCGGTTCGTGTGGAGTTATTGTGGAATTCCATTGATGATCTAGGTTGCGACGTATAAGAGTTTGTTGCAGTAAATTCTTTGCAGATTTCACTTGTAATCATTAAGATTATTATTTGTGAAATAAAAGGTTTTACCTGATAGGTTTTTTTTCCTGAAATCTGTGTATCTGCAATTATTTCTGATGGTTTGATTTATCCACATGTAGTTGCATATTTTAGGGTTGAATAAAATTTGTTTAAACTTGACTCGAATAAAATAAGTTTAAATTGCAAATTTGCAAATTTGTTTAAATCGGTATCACACATATATTCACAAATAGGTACCAGAGCTTTTCAAGCGAGTGCATACCCTTCACAAATTTGGTATTAGAGCGGGTTACTCTAATTTATCGAATGTTTCTATTTTTCGTAAAATTCTGTGATATTGATTTTTTTTTAAATCTATTTTGTAAAAAATCGCAATTTTCCAATGGAGCACTTATATAATCAGATGCCCATTTTTTACGGATGTAATTATGCCTACTAAAAAGCACATATGAAATCACACTTAAAGGCCATAGATGAAAGATTTTCGGTAGCTTGTGAAAGAGGCAGAACTCCTCCCACTATCATTGCTAATAATGTCATAAATCTAAAACATGTGTCAGACTGGACTGGGGATGAGTTTAGATGGAACACTTTTAATTCTCGTGGGCTCAGTGAAACTTTTGGTGTCGTGACTCCTGAAGAGTTTCGACGTATTATGGCGTGCACTACGTTAAAACAAGCGTGGGATGTTTTACAACTCACCAATGAAGGCATGAATGCAGTCAAAGAGTCTAAATTGCAAAATTTAACAACCTAATTTGAAACAATTACCATGTTAGAGACTGAGTGTTTGGATGAGTTTTATGCACATTTATCTGATATTATCAACACTAGTTTTAACCTTGGTGAGCACATTCCTGATACACGGGTTGTTAAAAAGATTTTGAGATTGTTCCCCAAACATTTTATCCCTAAAGTCACTGTTTTAAACTCCTTAGGAAATTTGAGTCGTCTAAAATTAGGAGAGTTGGTAGGAGACCTCTAGACGTACGAAATTGACATGTTCCCCAACACTACCAAACCTAAGTATAAAGGGATAGCATTTAAAGTCTAGTCAAGGAAGGGGGAGAAAGTGTCCAAGAGAGACAAAAAGATAAAAGTGAAAGTTTGGGAGTCTGAGTCTAAGGGCGAGTTTGATTTTGATGATATGACCATGATTGCGTAAATTTTCAAAACAAAATTCTTTCAATAGAATGTTTTTTGAGAAAAAAAAAAGAAAGATGAGGCCAAACAAACTGGTGAGAAAGAGAAAGAGAAAGAGTGTGAGGAATAAGAGAGTTTTTTTTAATGTTAGGATAGGGGGTATAGAGCTTTTAAGTGTACCACTAGATTAAAGAGAGAGGGTAAGAAAATTTTCATGCCAACTGTGGCCATCCCCGATCCTCGTGGCGGGAGAGGATCCTTTTTTTGGTCCCACGCATCCCTATTAGGAGCGCTTCGACCGACGTCATTGATGAGGTAAAAAATGTAGAGAAATAGAGTCGCCAGTCTATTTTACTCAAAACAGATAAAAGAAAAGGAAGTCATCCCGAAGGACAGCATCCAAAGACATACTGATACAGACGAAACCAAAAATGATTCAAACAGGGTCCAGAGGCTAAGTTACGAAATGGGAAGGTGTTAGGCACCCATTCAACCCTTACGGCCTCTCATGGGTTGTCGCTATTTTCCTTTATTTCCCCGTGATATGTGTGTATGTGTATACGTAATGGAGATAGGAATCATCGACTTATATCATGGAAGAGATAAAGCGAGTCATCCATAGGAATGTTCCTAAAAATAATATTAGAAAATAGGATTTACGCGATTATTCTCGCGTTGATCGTTATAACGGAACGATAACGCACATGGAATAATATGCCACTAAGAACAAATATTTGTATATGTAAATACATAGAATTTAAGAGAGTTGAGTTTAAAGAACGTAGAAAAAGTAGGAAAAAAGTAGGAAAAGGACTCGAGTCACGGGTTTTACCCCGAGACGCCTACGTAGTCCATTAAGGCATCAAAGTCCACGTAGTTCGTATGCAAAATGAGGGTTGGGATTTATCCCATAAATCCGACCGGTAACTTCTCTTATTTGTGTGTGTGTGTGTAAGAAAGTGTTTTAGTAGTGAGAAAAGTGTGATAAGAGTGTGAGAATTCCCGTTTGGAATTTATGAGCAAATCGTTTTTTTCTTATTTTTTGGGTTTTATTTATATGAAAATAAGAGATGTGAAATAATACTAAATAAAAAGTATATTAGGATATGTGAGATAAGAGAATAAAAGTGCTAAGTAATAAAACAAGTTAATGTGAATTTAGGGGAATTTAAAGAGAGAGTTGAGAAAGTTGGACCTTCTTGAAGATCTTGAGCCTGATCTTGGATGTTGGAGAGCAGCCCTTGCACTTGGGTGATGATGGAGGATACTTAATTCACCAAGTTTGATGAAGAAAGTGATGAAAGGTGGGGTACCCTTTGGTAATCTCTTTCAGGTTCCTTCAGAAAATCGATCGTAGAACACAAACCGTTAATCTGAATCGCATAAGGGGTGAACTGTTGGAAAGGTATTTTATAGAACTTTGAAAGTCCTTTGGACTACTCCCAGGTTCGGGAGTTGACTTTGGGTCAAATGTGGCTCGGAAGCTCTCATAGGTCCTTTGGACGAGGAAACTTTGGACGCAAACGGATCGTTCGTCCGAATGGTAAGTCAAAATCGTGCACGGGGTGGACCGTTGGAAAGGTGAGGAGATGTACCTCAACATTACAAAGAGTTTGACTTGGTTTGTGAAGTTGACTTTGGTCAACTGGGGCCTGGAAGTGCTCAGTGACCTTTCGAAGTAAAACTGATCATTCGTTTATACCGTAAGTCAGAATCGCGCACGAGATCGACCGTTGGAAAGGGGTTTTAGTGACCTTAGAAGATTCATTCAGTCTTGATCGAGCTAAAGAGTTGACTTTGGTCAAACGGAGTCTGGGAGCGTCTGGTGACCTCCTGATCGAGTTTCGGGGGAAAATAGGTCGTTCATCCGCATCGTAAGTCAGAATTGCGCATGGGATGGATCGTTGGAAAGGGGATTCAGTGACCTTCGATGATTTATTCAGTCTTATTTGAACTGAAGAGTTTGACTTTTGGTCAAATGGAGCCTTGGAGTGCTCAACGGCCTTTAGGTCAGTACCCAGGGTATGACTTAGGTTTGAAATGATGAAGGGAGGTGCTAGGGACCTTAGGATAAGTTAAGGGGTATTAGAATGGGGTGTCTATAGAGCCCCTCAACGGGAGAGTGTGGAATAAGTGATAGCCGCCGAATAGACACCACATGATGCCTTTGAAAGAGGATGATCAAAGGGTCAATTTTGAGGACCTAAGGATGAGGATGACTGATTCTGTGGGTCGAAGCCAATTCTGAGGGCTTTTAGATGAGGGTGAGCAATTCTGTGGGTCGAAGCCAATTCTGAGGGCTTAAGGATGAGGGTGACCAATTCTGCGAGTCGAAGTTGATTTTGCGGGCTAGAGATGAGGGTGACCCATTTTACGATTCGAAGCCAATTCTGAGGGCTTAAGGATGAGGGTGGATGATTCTGCGGGTCGAAGCCAATTATGTGGGCTTGGAGGTGAGGGTGACCAATTCTGCGGATCGAAGCCAATTTTGCGGGCTTAAAGGGGCATGCTTTGGCTGGTCTTAAAGGAAGTGATGACCAAATATTTAGGTCAATTCTGAGAACCTACAATAATGATGGGGGTGACCAATTCTACGGGTCAAAGCCAATTCTAAGGACTTAGGGTGTGATGACCGATTCTGTGGGTCGAACCCAATTCTGCGGGCTTGAGATGAGATGACCAATTATGCGGGTCGAAGCCAATTCTGCGGGCTTAAGTTTGAGATGACCAATTCTACGGGTCGAAGCCAATTATGTGGTCTTAAGGTGAGATGACCAATTCCACGGGCCGAAGCCAATTCTGCGGGCTTAAGGTGAGATGACCAATTATGCGGGTTGAAGCCAATTCTGCGGACTTAAGTTTAAGATGACCAATTCTGTGGGTCGAAGACAATTCTGTGGGTCGAAGACAATTCTGCGGGTCGAAGCCAATTCGTTGGGCTTAAGGTGAGATGACCAATTCTATGTGTCGAAGCCAATTCTGCGGGCTTAAGTTGAGATGACCAATTCTGTGGGCTTAAGGTGAGATGACCAATTCTACGGGTCGAAGCCAATTCTGCGGGCTTAAGTTGAGATGTTCTCAGGGAATTCTATTCGGTAAATTACCTCGTGACTTTGATTTGAGATGGGGAGCCGTGTGCTGGAGAAATTATTAGGTGGTCCAGGGTTTGGACGCATTTCTCAGGGAAAATTGAGATGATCCTGAAGTTTTGGATATTTTGGAGGTCCTCTGGGGACGTTATCGGGGAGAGATTCTCTTGTCTTTTGAGAGTTCCACTGGGGAAATAGGGGTTCTGCATGAGGAAGTGCAAAATTTTCTTGGTGAAAAGGCTCTAAATCCTTTCCAGGATTTTTAGGAATTTTCTGAGAATTTTTCAGGGTTTTCTGGTATTTCTTGGGAATTACTGTACGAAAATTTAAGGGGGGTGCCGGTCGGCATGTTATGGAGGGTGCCATTTGGAAGTGGCCCAGAATTTTAGGCTGCCTTAAGAAGGAAAAGGGTCAGTGCCGATCGGTTAGTGGGAATGCAGTGTCGATCGACATGACCCTTGGCATACTATATAAAGGGGGCAAATTCCCCCCATTTTTCACAGCTTATTGCCTTCTCTCTTTCTGCACATTTCTTCTGCGAATCATTCTAGCATTTCGATCCCTAAAAAAATGGCCATTTTTGTGAGCACTGCAGTACACAGGGAGTGGTTGGCTATTTACAACTGGGCAAACATGGAGTGTAGGGCCAGGGAACCTCTTGCTTTGGGGAGCGAGAACTCTTTTGACGCATTCGAGCCAGTTGTGGAAGAGTGGACCTTATTGCGGGAGACGTCGTGTCATCACTCTTCGAGGGTGGTGAACCTTGGTGGTTATGTAAGTAAAATGACTTTTGGCATTCTTTTTTGTGGTTTTCCTTTTTTCTTGGATTCTGACAAGGTTTTTCTCTTTTGGAAGTTTTATGTTTCTTTGTCGAATATGCGTGCTCGTGGGACGAAGGGGCTTAAGGATGTTTAGGAGCATCTTTCACCTGTGGTGCATTGGATGGTATCCTCAGCAGGCTTTGGGAGGTTGGTGTCTATGCTAGATGAGATGCCTTGTTCGACGGCAGTCTTATGCACTCTAGGGGAGAGGTGGTGGGACATTACACACACCTTTCATTTTGGTTTTGGGAGATGACTGTGCATCAGCTGCTTAGGTTGGATTGCGATGGGGAGCAGATAGAGGTGGATCGCTCTTTACGGATGAGGCCGAAGACAATGCGCGCGATGCTTGGTGATGTGGGGAGGATAGTGTCTGGGGACTCCATCTGTCTGCCGCTGCTGAAGGACGTCTTATTGGGCAGGGTGATTGATGTGGAGGATGGACGGCAGGTGAGACAGATGGCCCAGTTGTTCATTTTGCTGGTGTTGGAGGTATTTATGGTGGCGTCGAGCGGCGACATTGTCCACCTATGGTTTTTACCATATCTGAGGATGCTTTCGAATATCCCACTATATAACTGGGGGAGCCTAACTTTGGCGACCCTTTATTTTTCCTTGGATGCATTAAGTCGGTGCTGTCGGCGGTCTTTCATTGGAGCCATGTATCTTCTTGAGGTATTCTTGAATTTTATGCATTTTCCTTTCATGCATTCGCATTTTCCCTATGCATCTGTTTGATTGCTAATTTCTTATCTTTGGAAAACGTGGTTCTCTGAGGTGATCGGGTGTAATACCCAGCTGATTTCTTTGAAGGATGAGACTGTTGGGGATTTTTGTTGGTTGCATCGATGGAACAAGGCCAATCAATAGTCGAGGAGGTCTCTCTCTCTAGAGGCAGTGCTTCAGGTCTTAAATGTCCTGACCAGTGATAGGGTAAGACTTTTTTCTTCTTTAGTCTAATACCTTTGTGTTCTCAGATTCTATGTTTCCTTATATTTTGCTGGGGATTTTTCAGGTGACCTTTTACCCTTGGGGGACGATCGTTCAGGACACGAGGTTGAATGGAGTAAATGCATAGATGAGGCGTTTGTTGGCTCATGAGTTTGGCCACTCTTAGTATCTAGGGGAGAGGGTGTTCCGATAAATTATTGAGGGGGAGGTGGTAGTGCCACCTGCGAGGCCCCCTATGTCTATGAGGCGGGAGCGACTGCTGCCGGAAATTGCAAGGATCGCGGCGATGATTGGCGATTCCTATCTGCTATACACCGATACTATTTTACTGTATGATTATATGGACTTTGTGACGAGTTGGATGATGGCACCCAACATATAAGATGCACTGCCCTTCCCTCCTGCGGGTTCGAGTCGGCTAGTGGGGTCCTCCCACAGCGGTGGAGGTCCTTCGACATCTGCGGCGGCGGTGACTTCGGAGGTTCCCTTTGTGCGTCTGCATGCTCCTTCATAGAGTATTCGGCAGCTAATGGAGGGATGGTGCCTATGATGCATCGTCCTCATGCGATAGAGCCGTAGGAGTTGGGCTTGACAGAGAAGGTTCTTCATCCTAAGGTATATCTTTTCTGCTCTTTTCTTTTCCTTCCTTTTGGTTTCTTTTGATCTTTTATGCTTGATACTGATTTTGCCTTTTCTTGCAACACGTCCGGGTGTCCACCACTTGGCTGAGGGATATTACGGACTGGATATCTTCGACGACTGTCCATATTCGGGACGCAGTTCCTGTTCCTTCTTGCTTGGTGCTGTCTGCCTTATCCGGGGAGGAGTCAGGTTCAGGTAGCGGTGGTGCGTCATCTCGCCGCAGGGGAAAGAGAGTGCGTCACAGGGGTGAAGGCTCTTAGGAGAGAGAGGTGAAGATTAGGTGAGAGAGAGAGAGAGAGGGAGAATGTGGGTTCAGGCGGAGTCCTGTTTTTTTTTTTTTTTGCTTTTCTTTATTTTCCTTCAAAATTGATGTAACATAGAAAAATATCTATGCAATCCAATGGATTTTTTTATTATCTTTTGTTAATGATGAATGAATGAATGCATGCACATGCGCTTTTTACTTTTTTGCTGAGACCGTTGAATATTTTTGGAAGTTTGAAAGAAAGTTTTATTTATAATGAGGATTTATATAAAGATGAAAATGGGATTTTTGAAATTCTATTTTGAGAATATTAATTTATTTTGAGTTTTCTGAATTTGACAAAAAAGGGAAAAGGTAAGTTTCTAAAAGTAGGGGGTTGTCGATCGGCAAGCACCTTTTTTTGCCTATCGGCAAGTCAGTCCAGTCCCATTAATTTAAAGCTTTGATTGGTACCCTCTTAAGATTTCGGTACCTTGTGGGGCAGGATTTCCTTCGATTTCTGCCGAAGTTATGTCTTTTGTGGTGATTTTCAAGTATAAAAGAGGGGTAAGAGTGGAGTGTTTTCCTCACACCTTCACATTCCTACTTTCTTGTTCTCTGAGATAGCTCTCCCTAGTAGTGTTGAGTTTTCCAACTACCTCCAGACTTTGGAGGCGATGTGCTCCTGTAATGTCGACTATGATGCTTACAACATGCGTCCAGTTTCTTTATGGCATAATCGGCCCATAGAGTGGAACATGTTGATGGCGGAAGTACAATTATAGTACCCCGAAGACCATGTATTCCGCTTTGTCTTGGAAGAAGTCTGTACGACTTATGAGCAATTTTCTACCATGTTGGGGATAAATTCCGGTGTTGCTGCGGCTCTGCCTAAGTTTTCTCTTTCTCCCCGAGAGTTGGTGGTCGGGCTTCTTTGTGTTTCATCCTCAGCAGCCAGATCACTGGTGGCTAGAGGTATGATTTCTCTTTCGGCGGTGTTGCGGTCTGTGCATTTGCAGGAGGTTGGTGATGTTGGATATGCCGGAGCTATCATTCTAGGCTTGGTTTTAAAATTGTTGTTGTGACTGGGGAGCTGCTGGTGGACCCACAACTTGCAGTTATTACTTCATGGATGTCCTTCCATCGCAATCCTACGATGGTGATACTGGCAGAGACTTTGAATGACTTAGATGCCAGGCGAGAAGGTCGTTCTGACTTTCTAAGGGGTAGCCTTGGGATTCTGTTCATGTGGTTGTCTGAAAGATTCCCCCTAGTGACTCCTCTGGAATACCCTTTGTTGGTTCTACCTAACTTCTTTTTGCTCCATTTCATCAGTGTTGGCCTGGATATTGAGAGCTGGGAGAACTGGTTCGTGGAGCATGGGGCTCTAAATATGTACTGGTCAGTACCTTGGTGGGGGCAGCTGCTGCCTATTCTGGAACTGGGAGAATACCATTATGTTCGGATTGTTGGTCTCAGTTAGACCTTTTTTTATTTCCCTTGGTGGCTTCTACGCCAATTTGGCTGGGAGCAAATCGTGCCACCTCGGACACTAGACTTCTTTTCGGTAGAAAATTTGACAGAGCGTTTGCGCATGCGGCTTGGATCTTTGTGGGAGAGTCGACGTCCATCGACCCGTCCCTCTCAGTCTGCTGGGAGAGTTTGGCTCACCCCTGGGGATTATATAAAGTGGTTGTGTAGGAGAGTACTTTACAATATGTTGGAAGTGGAGACTAGACAAAGGTGGCTTGCCTTATCTGATACCATGGAGGGAGGTGTGGTAGTTTTTTCGAGGCTGGTTACAGCTTATCGATCCATGGAGCATCTGTGGCACTCCATTCAGACAAGGGAAGCTTGGGGACCCCAGGATGTAGATGATGACGATGAAGCGGGTTCCTCTGGTAGCTGTGGGTAGGACTCCTAGAGAGTTTATTTTGTACCAAGAAATATGTTTGGTTCTTTATTTGGCTTGTTAGGAAGGTAGAGGGGAAGGGAGTTATCCGTTCCTTTATGTAATTGCATTGTAATTTCTTATTGATGAAATAAACAAGTTTTTTATCATCCAAGTGTGCCTTTTGATGAAATTTGTATTTTGAATTATCTATACCGATCGTTAAGGCATGCATAATCCTTTTGTAAAAAATATGTTAGAATGGACTGTCGTTCTCAAAGGTAAGAAAAGAATAGTTTTTTGTCAAAAAGAAATGGCCGTGCTCATGTAAGATGTATGAGCTGCCTACGTACCTCTGGAGGTTTTTTGAAAGTTTTCAATTTTTCTGGGAATAATTTTTGCAGAGGATCAGGCCCACGTAGTTCTGGGTAGAGGGAAATGAAGATATTTTTTTATTTTTTTTTAGAATAGAAGGGAGATGATAAGAGTCGTAGCGCACTGAGATTTCGGACTAGGGGTAAAATTTCTTGAGACGGTCTAGGTTGACTGGATGAGCCATCTCTTCTTCGTCTAAGTCGGTGAGCATGGCGGCACCACCGGACAAGATCTTCTTCAAAATGTATGGGCCGCTCCAATTAGGCTTGAATTTCCCTCTGGGTCCTAGATGGTATCTATTATTTCTTTGAGGGCTAAATACCCTTCTTGGATACCGCATTCCTTGACTCTCTTATTTAATGAATGCGTTATTTGGAGATGGTACCCTTGTATATGATATAACGCCTTCTGTCTCTTTTGGTCCAGGAGTGACAGCTCGTCGAGGCAGCTTTAATGCCAGTCCTCGTCACAGACCTTACCTTCAAGCATGACATGTAATAAGGGTATTTCTAACTCCACGGGTAGGACTGCTTCCATGACGTAGACTAGAGAGTAAGGGGTAACCCCAGTAGAGGTTCAAATTGAGGTTCGGTAGCCCCAGAAGGCGTATGGGATTCGATTGGCCCAATCTCGACAACTTTCAATCATCTTGCTGATGATGGCTTTGAGGCTCTTATTGGCTGCTTCGACTGCACCATTGGTTTGAGGTCGATAGGGAGAAGATTTGTGTCTCTAGATCCCATACTCGTTGACCACTTTTATGACTTTTATCTTGAAATACAACCCATTATCTGACATTAGCTCGTGCGGGATCCCATATTGGCAGATGATGTTTTTCTTGATGAATTTGGCCACTTTCTTAGCATTCAGCACTGCGTATGACTCAGCCTCGACCCATTTGGTGAAGTAATCAATGGCAATCAGGATGAACTCATGCCCGTTAGAGGCCTTGGGTGTAACCTTCCCTATGACATAGATGCCCCAAGTGGAGGATGGCTAGGGAGAAGTCATGTTGTATAATTCTCATGGAGGCAAGTGTTGAAGGTTGGAAAAGTGTTGGCATTTTAGGCATCTTCGTACATAGGCAGTGCAATCCTGGATCATTTTGGTCCAGTAGTATCCTTATCGTATGATCTTCTTGGCAAGCATATGACAATTTATGTGGGGTCTACATTCTTCGCTGTGGATTCTTTGTATCACATCTTTAATGTCAGCCCCTGCGATGAAGTGTCGATGGGTTCCATCGTAGTTTCTCTTAAATAGTGCTTTCTGGGCGACTAATCTTCGGAGGGTTGCTCGATCTTTCTTGTTGGAACCCTCGGGATACTTACCATGCTTAAGGAGGTGCCAGATATCATAATACCAGCAATTTTCTAGCTCGGTATCTTCTTTGGTGATGAGCTCAATGTGGTAACAGTGGGTTGGTTTGTCTTGCTTTTGGACCAGGAAGGGGGCCATTGTTATTCCTTCGGGCATGTAGACCATGGAGGCCAAGGTAGCAAGGTCATCGGCTAGATTATTTTTTGCTCGAGGTAGGTAATGGAAGGTGATATCTTGGAATTGGGAGGCTAGTTCTTCTAAGTGGGCATGGAAGGGTTGGAGTTTCTCATCCTTGACTTTCTATTTTCTGAGCACTTAACTAATAATAAGGGAAGAATCCCCGTAGACATCTAGGCATTGAATTTATTTTTTGAGGACAACTTTGAGGCCTACCGTACACGCCTCGTATTCAGTCATATTATTGGTTCAAGGGAAATCCAATTTGATGGCAATGGGAGTGTGCGAGTCATTTGGGGCGATCAAAAGTATCCCAATGCCATATCCCTTTTTGTTAGCCATGCAATCAAATAACATTTGCCATCGGAGGTCGTCTTGAGCGGTGTAGAGGATGTTTTCATTCGGGAATTCGGAGATCCAATCATCAGCTTCTTCTATGGGGTAGTCAGCGAGGTAGTCAGAGATGGCTCTTCCTTTCATGGCTTTTTGTGTGGCGTACACAATATTAAACTTAGCTAAGAGCATCAACCATCGAGCCATTCGGATGGATAAGGCGATTTTCTCAAACAGGTACTTGATGGGGTCCATTTGGGATACAAGCTTAATGGGGAAGGCGAGCATGTACTGCTGCAACTTTTGGGTGACCCAAACAAGCGCGACATATGATTTTTCCAAAGAAGTGTAATTGACTTTGTACCCAGCCAATTTATGACTGGCGTAATAGATGGCTCTTTCTTTGTGGGAACGTTCAAGGTATTCGGCTAGCAAAGCCCCAGCTGTAGTGTGGGTTATGGTTAGGTATAGGAGCAAGGGGAGACCAGGTTGTGGTGGCATGAGTACCAAAGGTTGAGTCAAGTATTATTTGATTTAGTCAAAGGCTTCTTGGCAGGCTTCGTTCCAAACTTTAGTTGAATCCTTTCGGAGGAGTTTGAAAATTGGTTCACAAACAGAGGTGAGCTAGCTGATGAACCGGATGATGTATTGCAATTTCCCAAGGAAACCTTGGACCTATTCTCCATTCGGGGAGGTGGCATCTCAAGTATGGCTTATATCTTGGCAGGATTCGCTTCTATCCCTTTTTCAGTGACCATAAATCCCAAGAGTTTTCCCTTTGTAATGCTGAAGAAAGATTTATGTGGATTGAGTCTCATCTGATATATTTACAATCGTTTGAAGAACTTTTGGAGAGCGAGAACATCACCTTATCTAGTTTTGGATTTGATAATCATATAATCCATATAGACCGCGACTTCTTTGTGAATCAGAGCATGCAGGATGGTTGTGGCAACCCTATGGTAGGTAGACCCGACATTCTTGAGACCAAATGGCATAATAGTGTGGCAAAAGCTTCCCCATGGGGTGATGAACACAGTTTTTTATTGGTGATTTGGGTGCATTTTTATTTTGTTATATCCAGCAAACCCATCGACAAATGACTTGAGAGTATGACTAGCCGTGTTGTCCACGATCATGTCGATATTGGGTAGCGGGTAATCATCCTTTAGAGAGGCTTTGTTCAAATCTCGATTGTCTACGCACATCCAAACTTTCCTCCTGATTTCGGCACGGGCAAGCCATATGGGATATTCGATCACACGAATGAAACCCACGTTCAGATGTTTGACCACCTCTTCTTTGATTTTGAGCGACCATTCGGTACGGAGCTTTCTTAGCTTTTTTTTAACCGGCTTGTAATCTAGAATAGTGGAAATCTCATGCTGAGGAATTTTAGGACCAATGCCAGGCATATCATCATAGGACCATGCGAAGACATCTACGAATTCCTTCAATAATTCTTCAAGTTGTACGCGCTCATGCTTGTCAAGGGTAGCCCATATCGTAATCTCGTGCAGTTGGCTACTAGAACCGAGGTTAATAATAACCGTCTCTTCTTCATTAACTTAAACGCGATTATGTTGTTTGTTATTAACCTTATTTAGATCAGTTAAGAATTTTTCATTTGCAAAATCATCATCATCAAAAGTTTGATTAGAATCTAAACAATTAATATAAGGCATAACAAGATACTCAAAATCTTCGTTTATTTCATTGATAGGAAAAATAGCATTGAGAACCTCATCAAAGGAGGTCTCCATTACATTTGATCAAGGATAGACAACAGAAGAAGAAATGGGGTAAACATTGGGGTTAGGTGGGATTTCAACAAGTAGAACCGTCGTAGCATGCCAGTTGAGGAGAGGCGTATCAGTAACTTTAATTAGGCGGGATGGATCCAGTGATGTAGTGATTGAATGAACCATGCAGAGTGTCAGCCCCAGTGTTTGCAAGTTGAACGAGTCCTCGGAGTCACTTTCCTCCATGTTGCAAGTTGTATATGGTGTTAGGAACTTTCGGCCCATGGGTAGCTGTCTTAGAAAAAATCTTCATTTCGAGTTTCATCTTCTTGTCTATATGGTCATACCATGGTTCCGACAAGTCACAAAAGGGTAATTCCTCTCCGTCTTTGATGGATCATCCATTCAAGGAGTCACCTAAGATGGTTTGGATGCAGTCTAGTCTTCTCTTTGGTCGAGACTGGCGGATCATTCTAAGATCTTATTCTGATGGTTAATACCCCAAACCCCAAGGAGGTAAAACTTTATTCAATTCAATGGGCTCAAGTATCCCTTGTTGTCTTTGTCCTAGCCCTAGTCCGGGCATGAAGTGCATGTTTCTGAACATCTAAATTACATTGACGTTGCCATGAGGGTCATATTCGGGACAAACCCTTTCTTTGAAATCGTCCCCTATAGGGAGTAGGAGTGGTTCAACTCGAAATTCTGATAGGAGCATATCATTTGACCCATGCTATATCTCAAGGATTAAACTGCTGATATTTGCACCCTCGGCGTTATCGTTATCTCCCAAAATGGTGATAACTCGTCCGTCGACGAAAAACTTCAATTTCTGATGGAGTGAGGAAGACACACCCTTGATATTGTGGAGCTAAGGTCGTCCGAGCAACAGGCTGAAACAAGTTGGGTTGTCAATAACTTGGAATTCAATGATGGCGTTTATAGGGCCATCCCCTATTACAAGTTTTATGGGTCCCATCACCTCTCGACGGGTATTATCGTAGGCACGTACAGCAGCAGAAGTTGGAACGATGTCACTTTCTTTCAGTGCTAAGCATTTGAAGGTTCTTAATGAGCAGGCATTCAAGGCGGCTCCATTATCGACAAGAGAGAGTGGTACGATTTTCCCCATAACTTCGACGGAGAGGTTGAGTGCATGATTGTGGTTTGGCCCAATTCTGGGGATTTCTTCTTCGAAAAAGGATAGCATTCGGGTAGAGGTCAAGGATCCGACTAAATTTATTGCTTCTTCTGGTGTGGTAGAAGGAGAAACTATGGGTCTAGTGAGCAACTTGATCAAAGCATTTCTATGCAGCTGGGAAGACATGAAAAGCCCCCATAGAGTGATGTTAGCTTGAGTTTTCTTCAGTTGATCGAGTATCTTACTCGCTTCGAGGGTCATTTCTGGCATAGGAAGTTTTTCAATGCCCTTAACCTTGTCATTGGATGGTAGTGAGCTTGGGATCTGGTAATGCCTCCCTGATCTAGTCATGTGATTTACTGAAGAAGGGAAGAATATAAACCCTATTTCCTTGTCAATCTTTGGTTGTTCTACCACTTTGTTTATTTCTCTCAGGAGCTCCTCAAATGATATCATTTCACACATGCCGTCTACTAGGCCAGTTTTCTCGAAAACTTGTTCTTCATTCGGAAATTCGAATTCTTCCCCCCATCCGGTGGTAATAATTTCATCTTTCCCTGTAAAGTTAATGCATTCCACAACTTCAATGGCTTCTTTATACAGGCCTTCCCATTCTGTGGGGATATGTAAGGGTGAGGGGACCAGGCACCCTTGTAATTTAGAGTATAAAGTAACTCGGTCATACTGCAGATGTCGTTGGTTTTCCTGAATAATTCTTCCAGGATTTGGACGACGTCATCTAGGCTGACTTCATCGGTGGGTAGTACCCAACTGTCTGACTCTCGGGCCCATTTTTATGCTTCCAAGAACAGCGTGCTAAACCTTTGGTAATCAATGATCATCTGTGAAGGCAATTTCAGCCCGAACTCTAGGAGTTGGTTTAACACTTCTGATAATTCCATACCTCCATTTTCAGAACGGGTACGGACAACGATGCATGCTCTGTTAAGGTGTGACAGTGCCTGATCAGTGCGGTTAATAGGGTGTAAGAGGAAATATGGTCAAGTTTGGAGAGGTTTGGGAGAGTGTATGGGTGTGATTTGAGTTGAGGGATCAAATTCTGGGTTCATTTCTAAGAAGATAGCATTGACATGATTTGGGAGTGGGTTGTGAGTAGTGTTTGTCTTAGCATTGGCTGGTGGGGCAATGGTACCCCGGTCAATTACACCTTGGATTACGTTTAGAAGGTGAAAGCATTGGTCGGTGGCATGACCAGCGGTTTGGTGAAAAGCGCAATGGGCATCTGCCTTGAAGTTTTTCGAAAGTGGATTAAGTAATGGACGGGGATCCAAGGGTTTGATGAGGTTTCGGCTTAACAAGGCTTGATAAACTTTGGAGAGGGGAGAATGGAGCTCAATGTATTCCTTTCTAATGGGACAGGGCGGCTTTCTGGTGCCCACGAAGTGGTTAGTTAAGAGATGTTGTTGATGGTTGAGACTGCAGCACTGGAAGGTTTGTCATATTTTTTGGGGGTGAACTTTCCGGACACTTTCTTTGTATCAACCTCTATTTTAGCAAGACCTTCCTCGATTTCTACTCCTTCTTCTCTGAGAACTCGAAAGTGGGGATATTATTGTCCTCCCATGGTTGCTCGGACTTAGGGCAAGAAGTTCTTCTTCACTATGTTGACTTGTTCTTCCTCTAATGGCCGATTGGTCATAGTGGCTGCCTTTTCCCTCTATCGGGCTATAAAGTTACTGACTGATTCCCTAGAGTTCTATTTGAGCAGCTTTAAATCACGACGGGTGACCTCAAGCTCTTCGTTATATTTATATTGCGACATGAATTCTCTAGCTACATCCTCCCAGCTACGGATTCCGGACTCCTCGAGAGACAAAAACCATCGGAGAGCGCCATCCTTCAGAGTTTGTTGAAATAATTGGGCCATCACTTCTTCAGAAGCCCCTAGGAGAGTCATAGCACAGTGATAACAGCGACGATGGACAATCGAGGGTCCACTTCGTCTAAATTTCTTGATATTTGACATCTTAAACTTATCGGGTAACCTCGCCTTTGGATAAGGAGACATATGGGTGTAGTCCGTGTAATTTCAAGAGATTCTGACTTGGTCGAACTTCTTAGTTAGTATCTTGAGATCTTCTTTGACCTTGTTCAACTCTTCCTCTTTCGGATCAACGATCCCAGGTTGGGCAAGGTTTGGCCTAGGAAGTTGGGCAGGCGGCGGCCCATTAACATGACGGGCACGTGGAGCGTGATGATATTCTTCAGGAACCTAGATAGGATCGGGTAGACCCATAGTGTAAGAGAATAGGGCCTCAGGATCTTGAGGAAAAGGAACCTAGTTTCGTTCCATCTCTCGGACCTCTGTCTGAAGGTTGTCAATCTTGGACACGAGCTGAGCTAAAACTGCCGTCAGATCTGGCTGCGCAGTTGGTACTTGAAATGTGTTTCCCATGGAAATTGGATGGATACCGGACTCATAAGAAGTAGGAGGGGAACATACGGAGCTAAGGGGTGATTTGACTTAAGACCGAAGGCAATAAGGATCCAGGCCAAGGACGTGCGATCGACCTGAGAAGGCGTAAAATGGGATTTATTTTGGACAAAAAAGGATGAAAATATTTTTTGACATTTTTTCTTTCTAAGACTGAAAGACAAAATATTTTGGGATTTTTTATGAAGAAAGGGGAAATATTTTTGGATTTTTTATAAAGAAAAGAGAAATATTTTTGGATTTTTGATAAAGAAAGGATAAATACTTTTGTAAGACGGGTCTTAGCATGATTATTATTATTAGTATGTTCTCACTTGTATTAAAATCTCCTAAATGAAAAATGAAATGCCGGAAGGGACTCGAGCCTGGAAAAGTTGGGTTTGTAATATATGCGAAGCTATGGCTGGACTTGTAACTAGGCTCACGGGTAGGGTCCCATTTTAAAAATGCACCAAAATTTGGGCGACAGGCTGACCCAGAATTTCGAAGGAGTTTCGGGAAGAAATTAGCAATCTAATATGTGTACCCTAGGCTTGACACCTATATAAGGGTATGAAGTTGGTTGGGTTAATCGGAAAGGGTTCTCCCCTTTGGAATGGATTCCACAATATATGTCTTATTTTTTAGGGCAATCGGTACGTGTGGACAAGCCATTTGATATACTTGAGTGTACGTGAATTGCCTCACTATATACCTCGTGGAGACAGTACGTGTGAGAGAGAATTCGATATACTCGGCGTACGTGAATGAGTTCCCTACGATATACCTCCCGTCATGACTTCGGTAAAGCGATACAATGCGGGGGAACCGTTCGATATACGTCGAAGATACTTGTCCAATGGAAGGTGAGAGTCATATCTCTTAGGCTAACTGCGCCCTGCCGGACCAGCGCCCATCACGAAGTGACCCTCCAGTTACGGGACAAAATTTGGTCAATCACAATGTTCTTTAGTGATATCGTGTGAAGAATGCATGATTCTCTTATTAGTATCTTATGAGAGTATCTTTCTTGATCATGCCCAACAGGGAGAAAAGTATGTGTACCAATGGTATACCAAGCATGGGTGATGCGTGCAACATGGGGATATATGTGATCCTAGGTGCACGTGGTGTGAAGTGTACATGGAGACGGTACACATGAATAGTAAAGGGGAAAATAGGGTGATATATAAGAAAATAAAACACTCATGTAAATAGAGTCTAGCCGTCAAAATGAAAATTCCCCAGCGGAGTCGCCACTATGGCCATCCCCGATCCTCGCGACGGGAGAGGATCCCTTTTTTGGTCCTGTGCATCCCTTTTGGGAGCGCTTCGACAGCCGATTTTGATGAGGTGAAAAATGTAGAAAGATAGAGTCGCCAGTCTATTTTACTCAAAAACAAACAAAAGAAAAGGGATCCATCCCGAAGGACAGCATCCAAAGATAAACTGAAAGATACGAAACCAAAAATGATTCAAAAGGGGTCCGGAGGCTAAGTTACGAAATGGGAAGGTGTTAGGCACTCATTCCTCCCTTATGGTCTCTCATGGGTTGTTGCTATTTTCCTTTATTTCCCCCCGATATGTGTGCATGTGTATACGTAGTGGAGATAGGAATCATCGACTTGTATTATGGAAGAGATAAAGTGAGTCATCCATAGGAATGTTCCTAAAAAATAATATTAGAAAATAGGATTTATGCGATTATTCTCGCGATGATCGTTATAATGGAACGATAACGCACGTGGACTAATACACCAATAAGAACAAATATATGCATATGTAAATATATAGAATTTAATAGAGTTGAGTTTAAAGAACGTATAAAAAGTAAGAAAAAAGTAGGAAAAGGACTCGAGTCACGGGTTTTACCCCGAGATGCCTACGTAGCCCATAGAGGCATCAAAGTCCACATAGTTCGTATGAAAAATGAGGGGTGGGATTTATCCCATAAATCCAACCGGGAACTTCTCTTATTTGTTTGTGTGTGTGTGTGTGTGTGTGTGTGTGTGTGTGTGTGTGTAAGAAAGTGTTTTAGTTGTGAGAAAAGTGTGAGAAGAGTGGGATAATTCCCATTTGGAATTTATGAACAAATCCTTTTTTTTCTTATTTTTTGGGTTTTATTTATATGAAAATAAGAGATGTGCAATAATACTAAATAAAAATTATATTAGGATATGTGAGATGAGAGAATAAAAGTGCTAAGTAATAAAACAAGTTAATTCGAATTTAGGGGAATTTAAAGAGAGAGTTGGGAAAGTTGGGCCTTCTTGAAGATCTTGAGCTTGATCTTGGATGTTGGAGAGCAGCCCTTACACTGTGGTGATGATGGAGGATACTTAATTCACCAAGTTTGATGAAGAAAGTAATGAAAGGTGAAGTTTGAAAAGGGATTTGGATGTGGAAATCTAGCTAACTTCGAGAGGGATTTTCTGAGGTTACTAAGAGTGATGGATCTTTGATCTTCCGTCCCCTGGAATGAGGTTAGGCCCTCATTTTTATAGGCCTAGGTAATTGCCAATCGACATAGCCCTGGTCCTGGGTTTGAAATCTGTCGTTTGGCAGTCTCTTTCAGGTTCCTTCAGAAAATTGGTCGTAGAGCGCAAACCATTGATCCGAATTATGAACGGGTGAACTTTTGGAAACGTATTTCAGAGACCTTCGAAAGTCCTTTGGACTGCTCCCGGGTTCGGGAGTTGACTTTGGGTCAAATGTGGCTCGAAAGCGCTCATAGGTCCCTTGGACGAGGAAACTTCGTATGTAAACGGATCGTTCATCCGCATGGTAAGTCAGAATCGCGCACCGGGTGGACCGTTGGAAAGGTGAGGAGATGTACTTTGACATTAAAAAGAGTTTGACTTGTTTTGTGTAGTTGACTTTGGTCAACTGGGTCCTAGAAGTGCTCGGTGACCTTTCGGAGTAAAACGTATCGTTCATCCGTACCGTAAGTTAGAATCGTGCACGGGGCAGACTGTTGGAAAGGGGTTTTAGTGACCTTCGAAGATTCATTCAGTCTCCATCGAGATGAAGAGCTGACTTTGGTCAAACAAAGCCTGGGAGCGTTCGGTGACCTCCTGATCAAGTTTCAGGGGAAAACAGGTCATTCGTTCGCACCGTAAGTCAGAATTACAAATGGAATGGACCATTGGAAAGGGGATTCAATGCCCTTCAACAATTCATGCAGTCTCGTTCGAGCTGAAGATCTTGAATTTTGGTCAAATGGAGCCTAGGAGTGCTCGATGGCCTTTAGGTCAGTACCCGGGGTATGACTCGAGATTGAAATGATGAAGGGAGGTACTAGGGACCTTAGGAGAAGTTAGGGAGTATTAGAATGGGGTGTCTACACCAACCACTCGTAGCGATAGTGAGGAAGAGGTGAAGGATTCTGGGGATGAATCTTCACATGGTATGTGTGTAGAATCTTTAGCTAGTCACGTGAGCGCACCTAGTTTGTCCCACGATGAAGAGGATACTTGTGCACGTGAGATCCCTATAGATTATATTGAGGATGATGTGAGTGTTTTGCATGAGGGTGAAAGTGAATGTGGAAGTGGAGGTGAGAGTGAGCTCCAAATTTCATTTAGATAGTTGTACACGGAGACCTTAAAAACTAAGAAGTTGAATAAAGAGTTAGGTTATCGAGTGAAAGACTTGGAGGGAGAGATTGAGAGTTTGAAAGAATTTAAGGTGAAAGCAAGTCAACTATAGAAGGTGAAAGTTAGTTTGAGTGAGAAGTTGATTGCTTTAAATCGACAGAAGAGTGAACTTATAGCCCGTGTGTCACAATTAGAGAGAGATCTTGAACGCACCCTTGAGGTTAAAGTAACTTTAGGACACATATAAGAAGGTAGGAAAGATGATCCTTGATCCCACTTTGGGTAATGTTGAGAGATTAGGAATAGGCCATGACGGTATGTGTACTTCACATGTTTCACCCGAGTCGGTTCCGGAGTTTATGATTGATCCATATGGCTCTCAACCCAACCCACCAAGGAGTCCCGTTCCCGAGAGGAGAGTATGTATGAGACATTTTTAGAGAGGTGTACCTAGGACTGTTTATGTTTGCACACATTGCAATAAGCGAGGACACCTTAGGGAATTTTGCTTTAAGTTAGAAAATGTGTCACATAAACTTTTTCCACGTCATGCCACGACACATGCACCCACACCTGATGATCCGGATGATTATATGAGAGAATTTGCTCATATTAGGGAGCAAGTAAAGTTTTTGGTCAAAACTTCATATGATTTTTATGGATGTTTTTCATAGGATGTCGCCACCCATGGAAAACCCCACTACACCTACTGGGTGAGGTTTAGACTTGTTTTTCTTGCATATGATTTGCGTACTGATATTATATGCCTGTTTCTAGTGTGTATCATTTTTGTATCTATAGTTTTCCCTTTTTGATATATTTTTCGAAAAACCAAAAATATTTTCGATTTTGAAAAATTTTGGAAAAATACCAAAAGATTTTATTTTGATAAAATTTTTAGAGGACGTCAAAAAGAGTTTTGTATTTTGTTTGCACCATATATGAATGAACATTTAGGATGACCAAGTCACAATTTCATTCCATATCCATGTGACAATTTGATTGTGTTTTAATATGCGTCATCATTTCATTTTTGTGCTTTACAATGTGTGGAGTCACTAAGATGCAATTTGAGATATCTACCTACAAGTTTGACTCATAATTGCGTTTAATGCACACTTGCATAGATTTGTTTGATTATCGTACTTGTTTATCACATATTGGTTGGAGTGTTTTCATCTCAATCATGTCTTTAAAACCAACCAAATCCGATAAAACTTGACAATGGAAGTAATGCATGTAAGAATCGTTAGTGAGTTTGTGTGATATTTGAAAAACAATGAAGAGCTACGAAAGGTACTCATTTATCCTTTTCAATTAAGCCATCGTTTATATCGAACCTAAAAAAGTGTGGCATTGATAAAAGTAGTCAAGGACCAAAAGAGGTTTAAAGTAGCCCGAAAAATTTCAAATGCAATAAAAAGAAAAAAATGTGCCAAAAATGTGCGCTAATAGGATTTCCCTAAGTAGAGAATTTAGTTTCATCATGTCTAAATTAAAAGGCATTAGTATTTATGAGGGAGTTTGGATGGAATATAAAACGGGTTTGCACGTCCTTACAGCGTCATGAAAAAGCATTACATAGTTTTTGACGTTATTGGTATGAGAATCATTCTTGACTTTAATGGGTTGATGGATTGAGTCGATGCCATTTAAATCCAACACCTTTTGACACCTGAGGACATTTTGAGTTCATTCGTTAGGAGTATCCGGATTCTTCGTGCACATATGTTATGTTTTATTGCATTGATTTTCCTTTCGAATATGTTCACACACATTCATTATGTATTCACGATTTGGTTATCTTAGTGAAAATTCATGGTGTGTGATTTTTGGTAAAATTATTTTTTCATTTTTGTTTGAAAAAAATTGAAAAATCAAAAATAGTTTTTGGATTATCTTTGAGTATATCTTGATGATCGCAGTTTGTTAGCTATGCCTTATCATGACAGCTACATGTTTTTATTATTTTTCCGTTTCCGTGTCTATTTCGGATAAATAAAAAGGAGAATAACGAATTATCGGGGAGTTTTTACATTATGGGGGAGATTTGAGATTTAATTCTATGTTTGATTTATTTTTATCTCATATAAAACTATATACATCACGAAGGTATTTACTTTGTTTCATGTGTGTAGGTACAAATATTGAAGATTATTGGTTTGCACACCCTGATGATAAAAGCTTGGATTTGAAGAATTTTCTATTGAAGATTTGAAGTTGAAGATTTTTTGAAGAAAAGTTTTAGTTTTACATGTTTAGTACCTTTTAAGTTTTGGAATTATAGGAAGGTATTAGATTTGTATAGGCATTTTATGATTTGATAATTCAGATATTTTCATTTTGTACCAGCATAGACATAGGGGGAGATTTGTAAGGACATATTTTATAAGTCCTGATTTTACATTAGCGGATGCCATATATCGCTACAAACTGTCGAAAAAAAGTTCAAGTTTGAAGATATATGAAGACGAGTCCGAATATCAAGTTACTTCAACATTCAAAGCCTCTGCAAGGTTAATTTTGGTGAGAACGTGTCCCTTTACGGTTCATTTAAAAGTGTTGGGATATTTTTTCTAATGTGTTTTGAAATTTTTCTAAAATATTTTCTAAGTGTTGAGGCGTTGTTTTTCGTCAAAATAATTTTTCCAAGATTTATAGACGAATTTTTAGAAATAAAAATAAAAAAATTATTTTTCACCTGGTCGTTCGAGTGACACACACTGTCGTTCAAGTGACACGTGAATATCACGTGAAGTTGTTCAAGCGGCATTGTTTCTCGTTCGAGCGACTTTATGACTTTGTTCGAGCGACATCACCGACTCAACATTTCTATATAAAGGGTGTTAAATGAGTCTTTTTTCCTGAAGAAGAGCTGACGTTTTTCAGAACACGTTAACTATAATCTGCAGAATTCTTTGGTCTTCTTCTTTTAAGGGTTTTTCACTTTGTTTTAAATTCACTCAATCCAAATCTTTTATGTGAATTGTTTTGGAACCCAAAATATGTTTTGCAAGAGTTTTCTCTTGTAGGGAGGATAACCTACTACTGATTAGGTACCACTCGAGGGAGGTACTGGGATGACTAACTGCATGTCATAGGGAGTGCTCGTGGGTGTTCCTGGGCTGATTGAACTGCGGTTCATGTGGAGTTGCTACGAAATTCCATTGTTGATTTAGGTTGTAGCCGATGAGAGTTTGTTGTGGTAAATTCTTTGCAGATTTCACTTGTAATCATTATGAGTATTATTTTTGAAATAAAATGTTTTACTCGAAAGGGTTTTTTTCTCGAAATTTGTGTATCAACAATTATTTCTGATGGTTTGATTTATCCACACGTAGTTGCATGCTTTAGGGATGAATAAAATTGCTTTAAAAATTGACTCCAATTAAATAAGTTTAAATTGGAAATTTGTAAATTTGTTTAAATGGGTATCACACATACATTCACAAATTGGTATCATAACTTTTCAAGCGAGTGCATACCCTTCACAACTCAAATTAGTGAGGTACATCTTCTCCTTATCCCACTCTAATTGTTTTTGCAAGAGTTCATCATTTTTGTTGTCCAATATCTTATTCAAATTATCAGTATAAATTATTACCTAGAAGCTCCCATCCTCTAAATCCTCCACGTAGGAATGTTCCCTGTTAATTAGCTGACCCTTATTGTTATTCCCACCTAATCTACTTGTCAAAGAATAAATCTCCTGACGAAGTGACTATTCTCATGCTCGAGATGTTGAATCACTTCATTTTGCGACACATCATACATCAAATGGGAAACATTTTTGTTTTGTTCGTTCTATTCTCTGAGATAATTGATTTGTTCATTTTCGCACTTACTATATTATCCAGTAACTATTTCTCAATTTCAGAGCTACAACTTTCTCTTGAAGAACCATGAGTACCTCACGCTTCTTCTTGAATTCATATTTCTCACAATGCAACATTTTTTCAATTGGGTCGGTATATTTGGCATATTTTTTCTTTGTCTCATTTGCATATTCAAAAAGCATCCTCAATTTTTCATTCTCCATTTTCAGTTACCAAAAAATTATTGTGTCTCTCGTGTACTAGTGACATTATCAAAACATTCTTCTAATAACACATTCATTTTCTTCTTTACATGTGGTAACACACTATGCAATCTTGTCTGGTCAATGGTGTTATTTGACTTGATATATGTCGGATCATTCTATATCTCAAATTCAACTCTTTTCGGTGGTGGTGCCAGAATCTTTTATATACCCAACGTAAATGTTAGGGTATTAAAGTTCATAATATGCATGAATAACAAGATTTTTATGACCATTATGTAATAATAATTTAGTAATGTGTTAATATTTGTGGACTATAAAAATACAATAAACTAATAATTTGTTAAGATACCTTCAACATCAACAATTCAACCTTATCCATCACTGAATATAACTCTTATAAATTCCATCAGAGAAATTTAGGCTGCCTCTCATCGATTCCAAGTGCAAGGTCAATCAAATTTGATATTTCGTAGAGACAAAACTAAACCAAACGTAGCGATGTTAATTAATTTTTGGACATTCGTAAATTTATTATTAAAAATTGATGGGACGGGAAAAAAATGAGCTTATTGGTCATACAAGTTGACATCCTGAGACGGTGCTCAGTGTATTCGTTGAGTTTGCAGTTGACTTGAATAGGTTATCATCCACGAGTGACGACAACTTATATTTAATCATTTCCTTAACATCCTCAATATAATTCTTATAAAACCAGGCAATCGATGAACTTGTGTTTTGGAATAAAATGAAGATGTGGAAATTAAGAGTAACTAAATGAACCGCGTCCCAAACATCGTCACAATGCACACCAAATAAAGATTTTTAAGACCCTTTTCCACTAATGTCTTCATTATCTTCTTCGTATTCTCGAAATATCTATCACCAAATGAAGTAATCATTTTTTATTTCCCAAAATTTGACGAAAGACATAATAACGTTGTTACATCCATTGGGAACAGCTCAACTGAAGTGATTCCAAACACAAATTTATTGGTACCTCTATTGCACTGTTGGATAATTGAGATTATTTTCAAGTCACACTTCTTCAAAAATGATTTTGGGACCCTCCCATTGTAAAATTCATCAAACATTGGCCAAAAAGGTGTGCCCATAAATAATTTAATATGATTTTCTTTGAAATAAACCTTGTTATCTAGCATAAATGTGTTAAAGGACACCAAACTCCATTAAAGTTGGTCATGTTCTCCCATTTTTGCTGGCTTGATTTCATCATTACAGTCGGCCATCTAATTTTACACAGTAATTCCCATATAATACATTAGATAGTGGTGACATAATTCGAAAGAAATGGCGAATAATAAAGTATCTAATGTAAAATTATAAGAAATGGCTACACCAAAACATGCCATTTGTCACGATGAAAAAATATTGACAAGTCAACCTTGTCATGATAAAAAATCGTGACTGAAATGGGGGTAACAAAATAATTGTCATGGACATGTCGCAATTAAAGTCCATAACAAGTACTATTTCTCTTGGACTTATCACGGTTTAAAACCTTGGCAATAAAGGCTTGTCACGGACTTTGACCATGACAAGTCCGTAATAAAAAATACTTGTTACGGACTTTGACCGTGATATGTCCTTAACAACTATGAACTTGTCACAGACTTTGACCTTGACAAGTTCATGACAAGTCCCTTTGTCAGGGACTTGTCACCGTCAAAGTTCGTGATAATTCTGGGCAGTAGTATTAAAAAATATTGGGCAGTATGGCTACTATCACTCCCCAACAGTATATTATCACCTGTAGCAGTAATATATCAACTATAGAAGCAATATATGATATATTTTATCACAAATTAACAACAACCAAAATTCAATATTCATAATAGCCAAACACTAAAATAAATATAAATAAGAAATGCAATATATAAACCCAAGATTGAATATTTAATACAAATTATTACATAATATTCATTAATTATCAATTTAGAGGAGAAAGCTAGACAATAAAATATACAAACCAACATTGCCCTCAATATATCATACGTTGCATTGTTCATTCAACCACACGTCTTCATTCATTTTTCCCACCAATACTTGAGTGATGTGGACCCGAGCCTCGTGAGACTGCAGCGGATGGTTATACACCAAGGAAATTGGGCGTATACTCGGGTCCCTCACCCCCTGGCTATTCTTTCACCTCCTCGTAAGTCAAGTAAATAGACTCTATCCCAACCAATTATAAATGGACTAGATGGGACGGGGGTGGGGTGGCGAATAAGTCATAATGAGATAGGGCGTGGTATCGGTGAGGGTTAGGGTGACAAAGACGGAGTAGTGGTTCCCTCATCCACTACTTTCCCATTGCCCTTCCCTGAGTTGGACCCGGCTCGACTTAGAAGACCTTTCTTGACAAACGAAAATATTTTATTTAATATTTTTACCAGGTTGTCAAACTTTTTGGCGTTATTGGTCTACATTTCGTCGACCTTGCGTGCCAGTCCAGTGTTGCTCGATGCAATCCCGATGAGCCTTAACTTCCCCATTCGAAAGCTAGCACCCCGAGTACGGACTTTATGATCCCGCTCGAGCACTTGGCTAAATGCATTCGTACTCATAGATGCCTTGTCGGCATCACTCTGTGAGCTATGGACTTCTTTTAGTTTTTCCTCAAACAACAAAAAAAATACACAATTAGATGAAATAATAAAAAAGTATGTGATTATAAATGTTGATTTAATAACATGATTAATATTATAATTTATAATAGCAGTGGCATGATCGGATTGACCTCCTTACCCTTCCCTTTCTTAGTTTGAATTGCCACATAGGCATCGATCCTATGTGTCTTACCCCTATGACCACTCCCAGTCTCCTGAAATAAAATAATGCAAAATTACTGAATCAGTGTATCATTATCACTAAATATAATAAAATAAAACTAAAATGAAATAACATTCATAACCTACCATCTTATGCTTAACCTTGGCATAAGACGCCCGAAGTAGTTCACGTCAACCTTCTTGGCCCGATTTGCCCTCCCTAATTCACGAGAGGACAATTGCCTATTTGATATCTCATTTTTGAAAAATTGTTTCCAGTTTTCCAATGCTATTGACTCCTTCTTAGGTACCGTGTCCCTACGTCATAAGGCGAACTCCCGATCCCAGCCAAAATACCGTGCATGCATATATTTCTTCCACGTTTTCCATTGGTCTCTTAGTTGTTCCAACGTGGAGTCGCATGCTTGTGGTGGAAAGTCGAATTGTTCTAATCAAACAAATAAAAAGAAAAAGAAAGTCAGTTAGTAGTATTTAAATAATAAAATAAAATATAAATATTATTCAGTCAAGCAAGTACTTGTAATGCCCCTCAAATGGCCAACTTAAGCTCATAGGTCACCTTCCTCCAATCAGTGTACCCGGGTCCAATAATCGGTTTGAGCAATTCTAAGGCCCTAGCTTGTAAGACCATCTTATTCTCCACTAACATCCCCAACTTGCCCCACTTTAGTGGCCTAGTGCTAGACGAGCCTTCCTTACCACCACTTCCCTGACCCATTGATGATGACATATCCAGCAAAAACTATTATTAGTAGAAACATATATATAACAAGATGATTTTGAAATATCAATAATGAATTAGTTTGACGTATTTACTAAATTAAATTAGTGACATTAGAAGAATACAAATTCATATCATAAACCAAACTAAGAATTTTTTTCAAATAATTGGATTACTTATAATCTACTAATTTTTTCATATTCGGGTTATGTCATCGGCTTTGAAATAACACATAAAGTGATTAAAATCAAAATTAGCATATTCACTAACCAACCAACAGAGATTGATTCAAATTCCTAGAAACTGGTCAAATCCAAATGAATAAAACATTAAATTGTCATCTGATAATAATAAAACACTAGAAAAATACAAATTAATGACATTAAAAGAATACAAAAAAATTCATATCATAAACCAAACTAAGAATTGTTTCAGATAATTAAAATACATTACAAATCTAAAAATTGTTTCAAATTCGAGTTATCATCCAAAATGGATTGATATTTGGTAGGAGCGTGCAAGTCATCCACGCTACTAGTTACACGCTTTGGTGCATGTAGGACGATTAACCACGGTTCATTGTTGATATACTCCGAGTAAACACTTTCATGCCCTTTTGAAACAAATGACTCATCACTCATTTGCTCATTACTCAAAAATAAGTAAGGGCCTCTTTGTGAATTTTACAAATTCACCCTCTACAATACTCATCCACTAGTCTATTTGTCTCACCCATCCACTATTTTTATAGAGGATATCCTATCATAGCAACTACAAAAAATCACTCATTATGGGTAAGAAACATATATTCATGGATTAGTATCAATAAAAGTGTGAAAAATTCAAGAACCCTAGGTTAGATACTACAAAACCTAGTGTGTTTGAACAAAATTGGTGTGGCTACTTTTCTCTCTTTTACTCCATCCAACAAAATAAGGTAAACATCACCTCATTACTTATTTATTTATTAACACGTGATTCTAGACCGACGCAAATTTTTGACACGATTTGGGTAACACGCCAATGTGTGATAAAAAATGAGTTCAAATCCTATTTCGAATAAAACATTTCTTGAATTATTTATTTACTTATGCTATGTTATGTTTTGGAGTTTGTGGGAGAAAAAGAAGGGATAGATAAAATATTAATAAAAGACGAAGAGAAAACAAAACAAATTGGGATGAAATATTTCATTTTATTGAAATACATATATATATATATATATATATATATGGGGAGAGAGAGTTAGAATTTAGATTTTTTGTACTTTGTTTTGACCACCGATTTTTAGGTACCAAACTCATATTTTGAACAAGATAGAAATCATAATTTTTTACATGTTTTGACGGTTTAATGAATTTTTTCCATGGGGAAAATTCATGCCAAAATTAAAGCATCAAGCTAGAAATCAAGCGAACCAACACAATTTCATATTATGTGATCATAATTTGAACAAGTACACTCATGATTAAATTTGAAAAACACCATCATTATGTCAGCAAATTGACATAATTACAAAGATAAAAAGAATTAAGGAAACTCAAAACCCAATATTCAACATACATCATTATGTCAACAAATTGAATTAATTAAACATTATATATATATATATATATATATATAAGTGTGTGTGCGTTACCTTGTTTGAAAAAATGAAGAACCGATGCTAGACCGAGGTGGTGGTGCAGCGGTGGTGCAAAGGGATTGGATATTCCAGCTGCATAGAGATCACGTCAATATATAACTCAATAAAAGGAAAACATTTCAGATTTGTTCAATTATTCAAACCCAGTTACCCAAATTACACACACACACACACACACACACACACACACTAGGGTATGCCTGTGCCTGAAGGCACGGCGCTAATAGGACAATACGTTGTACTTAGTTTACAACAGATAACCTATGGTACGAACCTATTAGTTTAAAAAAATTAGTCAAAGTTCCCTATGTTTATGAGACCATCCACCCTGTTTAAGAACAAAAATACCAACTATACTATTATTAATGGTAAATATGATCATTTAAAAAATTTGGACAAAATTTTCTTGGTTTATAGAATAATTCAACCTACTTGAGAACCAAAATGTCAACTATACTATTACAAATACATAACCTAACATATTATTAATCGAGTATATTTAGTCATGTAAAGTGTATACTAATACTTACGCCATCATACTTTTAAATTCATGGGCACATGTACACCAAACTCATGATAACATACATGAAGAGTAGGTTAATATATAAAACTTCATGTAGACATAAAAGCAATAGTGTTGAGTCTATATCCAAACAATCTCAACAACATTGATTTCATCTTGACTTTATCACACTAAAGTCATAAGACCCCTCCATTACCATTGTATTAATATAATCAAAGGTAAAAAAAGTCCAACTTCTAAAATCCCAAAAAAACTTTTGAGGTAAAGTAGTTATTCCTTCGGTTTCATACATAAACCCACTATACCCCAACAAACTCTACAAAAAATAATAATATTTCTTACTCTTTATATGGTACCAAATTGTTAAAACTTGATGAGAACACATGGAAAAGGAACAACAAACAAACAGAAATCAGTAATAAAATAAAAAATAAAACTATCACAACTACCAAAAAAATTGAAACAAAAGTAAAACCTTTGTTTTCAAGACTTCTTACCCCAGTTTTTAACACTCTGGAAAAATCCGGTGTTGAAACATACATCACGGACCTGTGAAAAATTATTTCTCGGCTTACTTTTTTTATGCAGAAGAAATATCAGAGTTAGAGAGTACGGTTTTAAAGAGAGAAAGATAGATCAATGTTAAAATGTGTATACAGCAAAAAAATAGAAGCATAAATGCAGCAGTTATGAAACTCATAGATGGAGCAGATGTGGAGCAGGCATTAAATTCATTTCCACATGGATGTGCATGTGTTTGTATGTGGGTGCTCTATCTTAAAGTCAATTCTACAAAAGACATATGAGTATACTGGATTAGACTCAAGACAATCGAAGTAACCTCTCGAGAAAGATTGCCTAAATAAACAGTGGTATACAAAGGATTATTCTCCAGATATACAAAGGATTATTCTCCAGAGCTTCGTACTCGTATGGTTGCAAGAATATTGCTTCAATCAATCTCTGAGCAATCCATCTCTTATGCATTGCTTGTTGAGCACTCATTGCTACTTCCGCATTTTTAAACTACAAATACACGTAGCCAGTACTGTTCTTGTCAACATGGATATGCATCACACATCCATAATTAGAACATTCTTCTTGCACATTCTCTTTAATGTCCAAATCAAACTGTGGATCCATCTCAGTGGATGGATCAAACATATTCTTCAAAAGCAAACATTCATTGGGGTTCCCAATAGGTTCTGATACAGATGGAAAAAGTCTTGGAAAAGCTGGAACAGGAACTGCACCTAGCACCAAAATAAAATAAAGTTTAGGCCAATATAAATCATTTCATAATCCTAACTTTGAAGGCAAACTTAAATCTATAATTTTTACAACTTTACAATAGAATAATGAATTGAACGTAACTGAACTATAACGATTTTTTAATAATAAAAAAATAGTGTTTTGGTGACACTCCAAAAATTAGTGTGACTGTAAAAAACATGAAGGGGTATCATGTCATGCTTGTGTATATTTAGTGCTTGGTGCGTTGTGGCGTGTCACACCTAAACATGACACAAACACAGAAATTGACATCCCTATCATGATTTCACTATGTTTATAGTGTGGTCTCGCATATATGGGGACCCATGCTTATGGTACACCACATGAATGTAACAAGTATTATGAGAAAAATATAACTCTACAGTTTATAACCTCAGTCTCAATAAAATGCAGGGAATAGAATAATAATTAAGTGCCATCATCACTGACTGCATAATTAAAGGGGAGAAGAAAAATAGAATAAAAATCATTTTAGTTCTTCACCTAAATACTTTGTTATCATCCAAAGCTAACACCCTAACAATGAGTTATGCTCCAAAGCTAACATCTAACTCATATAACTTCTGACAAAAAAGTGTTGGCTCTTATAATCAGGTGAGGATTCCAACTAATCCAAGGTAAACAAAGATAAATAAAATTAATTACAAGAAAAAACTGACTCAAAAAACCCTAGCCATAATCCAGAGAACATACTAAAAAACTAAAAAAGTTATAAATGAGAATATTATTTCATAACCGAGTACTTCAAAAGAACAAAAAAATTCATAAAGAGTCATATAAACTTAAAAGAAGATAAAAATTCAAGGTCTGAAACTTAGGAAATGGGTTATTATTTAGGCTCATCCTTACTTTGATCTTCACCATCATCATCTCCAATTTTCTACAGGCAAGAACTAACAAACATTATTTTTTTTTTCAAAAATAAAATATATTATTCAGAAGGAGAATTTTTTTTTTTTCCAGTGGCAGAATAAGATTAACAACATCGAATTTTAAACTCCCTAACAAGCTCAAGATCCATACTAGATTTATAATCTGTGAAGGGGAAAGCTACAAAGGAATCTCTAATGCCATTGCGAATATTAGAAATTAAAACTTCAGTCTTCATTGTCTGGTTATCATAAACAGCTCTATTACGACCTTTCCAGATCTCCCGATTAATAAGAATTGGAATAATAATGAGAAGAGAAGAAAGAATAACATTTCCTTTGACTTTAATCCACCATGACATAAGTTCTCCTCTGATTGAGATGGAAGAAGTTCTGATACCTATGATACCTTTGAAATGAGTCCAAATTGATGAAGCTATATCACCTATGACGAAAAGGTGGTCAATTGATTCCTTGGACAGGCCTAGAGCAGCAGTGGCATTTGGAAACAATAGGAATTTTGATTTTGGAAATTATATCATCAGTAGGAACAATTTGATGGAGCAACTTCCACTGAAAAATAGAAACTTTAGTAGGAAGTCTACCCAAAAACAGTGCTCAAATCAATTTGTGCTCCCTTAATAACAAAATAACAGTCCCCCAAAATAATGGATTACATCAGGAGCGAGTGAGAGAGGTCGTTAACCAACAGAGTTTAATCCAGATAAAATCAGGAGCGAGTGAAAGAGGTCGTTAAACAATTTAAAGTTTGTTAAGATTACCTATCTTAACAAACTTTAAATTGTTTTATACAGATAAAATATTATGCTACTCAGTGAATATCAATGTCTTACCAACTGATATACAATTACCATAAAACAGTACTAATTCGCTAGTAAAACGGGTAGAGGTTATAAACCACAGAATCCATTGGCACAATTACTAAAAGATATAATCAATCAAGAAACATTTTATTTTAGTGACACACTTGAGATCGTCACAACCTGGATGTCCACTCCGAAAGTTTATAAAGTAAAGAATTTTCCCATTCATATAAGGGTGAATGTCAGCTGATTTGTTAGATTCTTTTCGCAATATCTGTTTGAGATATTAGGACATATCTACCACTTCTCATATACAGATTTTGAAATGCTATCAATGATGTATGGCATTCATCATGTGAGTATCCCAGAACTTCACAACGGTGATGATGATATACTGGTAAACTTTCGACAGTTACCCACCTGGTTAGAGAAGATCTGAAGTTTCGGTGATTAAGAAGAGCAGTGGTCTTCTCTGTTCTGTTAACTCTATATTTAGTGCCTTCCACACTCGAAATAAATTTCATAACTGGGTATCCTCATGTTATAGATGAGCTACGTCCTTTGTTTCCTGAAGTTGCTCTATCACAGGATATGAATTCAAGCTCAGGGCTGATTTTAATCGGGGTGCATT
This sequence comes from Sambucus nigra, assembly GCA_949130495.1. NCBI lineage: Eukaryota > Viridiplantae > Streptophyta > Magnoliopsida > Dipsacales > Adoxaceae > Sambucus > Sambucus nigra. The sequence goes on from OX422222.1 coordinate 331,136,108, forward strand.
CTGAAACTGAAGTAAGTACATTGTTGAGACAGCCAGCACTAAGACGGTATGCAATAGTTATACACATCCATCTAGTATATGTGCTTCAATCTAGGTTCTTCCTCAAGGGGGTTTCGCAGATCCCATTGTATGAGAAAATTTCGGACATTGTTTTTGTTTTTTGCACTCTCCGGGATAGGATGGCTTTATGTGGAGTAAATACTTATCCCAACACATCCGCATTTATTGCTAATGTGTACACAGGTGGTGATACTGTTGTGGGATGCATATCTTATGACTGCTTTCAAGAGGAAAAATTATTAAGACATTTCAGATAATACAACCATGATCTGGATAGGATTTGCTCATTGGGGAGAATTGAGTATCTAAGATATCTAAACCATAGCATGTAGAATGACGATGAGGATAGGGGAATTGAGAGAACTACAAAAAAAATAATAAAAAATTACCATAGAATAAAAATTAGTAATAAAAACACTTGTGATATGAGTTGATTGTACAAAGAAAAGAAAAATGAAAAAATAAGAAAATACCTGTGATTTTAGTTGATTTTGGGTGCGATGGGGTTTAGAGGTTAACAACCATGTCGTGGTGACTTGTGTTAGATCAGTCAAACTTAGTCATCGTTTGTGGAATTATGTTAGTTGGAGAGTTATATTTTGATCTGGTGTAGCAACGTCGAGGTTGGTTTTCACTGCATCCCCTCCTTAATTTTGTCAAAGAACTACATAAAAACACAATAAAAAAATGGAAAGAATCATGGTATAAGAGTGAACCCTTACTAGTCTTCATTGCTGGAACATCAACTGCTCATTACACAGTTAACATAAATAGAGCTGGTTTAAATGCATTGTTGTACCCCATTAACGTCACTGCTCTTAGTAGAAGCTCCAAACACCACCTAGCTCACTACATCCTATAGTGTGATAGAAAACATGACAAACGTAAATGTATCCAATAATTAGAAATAAACAACCAAATTAAATTATCTTTTATATATTACATTGAAAGATTAAAAAGTAGAAGTAGTTCATCTATTACCCCTCAATTTTCCTTATATATTACATTGAAAGATTAAAAAAAGTGTTAAAGATGACATCTCATCATCATCCATTTGTATAATCATAACAATAAAAATTTATACAAATATACACTTGGAAACAACATATCAACAGTTGTTTCAGAGCTCCATTAGAACAAAACAACCTAAAATCAATATTATACAAATATACACTCAACTCATGTTATTTAGCACAAAACAACCTAAAACCAATATAACCTAAACCCTAAAATCCATATACCCTAAACACCAAATCAATTTACAACATTAAAATTCGAAAATTGCAACACTACTCATGAATGTTTTTAAGAAATAGCAAACTTCATAAATGTTATTAAGAAATACTAAACCGAAATATGCATAGCTCAAGTTGGAGGATAAAAAAATCCACAAATAAGCACTACATAAACATAAAGATTAAATTTGAGAGAGAACATACCTTTGTTTCAAATTATAAGGCCCAAAATCAAATTTTAAAACCTAATAAAAAAATAAGCACTAAAATTAAAATCAAACCCAAATTGAACCGTGTGGATCTACATAAGCCTTCAAATCGGTACACTAAAAACCCTAAGAAAAAGAAATTAAAACTTCATGGATTTACATAAGAAACTACATGGATCTACAACAATAAATTGATTTCACCATAGTAGTGCGATCTGGAAAAAAAATCTGTGTGGGGGGTGTAAAATGGGAAAATAGGAGACAAGATTACCCGAGGGAGGCAGTAACTACGGGAGAGTGATGAGAGAGGGAGACGGTTTGTGGTGTGTGATGCGACTGAAAGGTAGAGTTTTAGGGGGGTGTATGGGCGAGTACATCATTTGGGTGTGTGTTTACCATAATATCCTTGTGTTTGAATTGAAGTGAAAAAGAGGGAATTAATTATTGAGAAGAAAAAGAGGGGGAAATCAAAAATTTCAGGGGCAAAATAGGAAGTGCAAAAAAAAATTCATCTAGATGACATCATCTTTTGATCTTATGACATACATAAGTTTTGTAACTTATATATATATATATATATATATATATATATATATATATATATATATATATATATATATAGAGAGAGAGAGAGAGAGAGAGAGAGAGAGAGAGAGAGAAGTACCCAAAATAAAGAGAAAGATGAAAATAACCAGAGTGGTGGTGGTGAAAGATGGGGGGGGGGTGAAAGGTGGGGGTGGTGCAAGGTGGGGATGCCTTAAATCATTTGGATGATTGGAATGATTGTTGCCTTGAACCCAAATGATTGAAACCTAAACGTTGAAACCTTTAATCATTTTAATGGAAGTTGTCTGAATCGTTTCAGATAGAGAGAGAATTTGGTGAAACAAATGGCTGAGAAGAATAAGTTGTTAGGGTTATATTTTGCTTTTGTTGTCACAATTGTATCAGGGTCAAAGAGTGTGACAACAAACAAACGTTGTCACGGTCATCGACCCTGACACGATCATGACAATGCCCTTGTCAAGGTCTTTGACCGTGATAACAAGTTATCACGATCGTGTCAGGGTCAAAGACCATGACAAGGGCTCTGTATTTGTTTGCCAAGATTTTGACCGTGACAACTCTTTGCGGGTTAAAAGTGACAAAAACCATTTTTTGGTGTAGTGAATTAACACAGTAGACTCATACAACTGTACTCAACATAAAAAAAAATTATACATCTTGCTCACAAAACTATAATGCAATGCACCCATTTATTACTATATTTGCATTCAACACATTGGTATTATGTATAAATTTACAGTCAACACATTGGTATAAACAAAACACTTTTATAGATACCATGACACAAGTCATCATTAAACCATAATTAAAACTTGACAAGATATAAAGCTCCAAAAAAATAATAATCCCTACAGCTTTTGTACTTTTTGAACTCTAAGTCCAAACATTACTCACAATATATATTGATCTATACCATTTATTATCTACCAGAACACAATTGCAGATACCATTTCAAGTAACTCATATACCATTAGTTGTCTGTTCGTATTCTAACGCAAAACATTAGTTTCAATACAATTTTGAATTAATGAAGATATTAGCAAGCCCGTATATACAAACGAACATTTTAATGAACTCCTCGATAGATCTTCAAATTAATTATAATAATAACTTTTTAATGTGTAACGTTACCCAAAATAATGTTGTATTTTATACACTAACATCATATACTAGTAGCAAGAAAATAGGTTTTCATAAAAATATTTTGTTAAACTTGATGTACACACACTCAAATAAGTATATACCCAACAACCAATATTGTAACATCCACAAACACGCATATACTCTATCCAGATATGATTTTAGACAATACAAAAATAAAATTACCCCCCCGCCCACCCAAAAAAAATCCTGAACTTTTTGTAAAGAATGCTTATATTTTCAAACATTTTAACTATTTTTCATTACCATTCTAGTTTATACTGATTGTGAGGATGTGTTATGAAACCATCAACCTTCAATACAATACAATACAATACAATACAATACAATACAATACAATACAATACAATACAACATATGATTATGTGATTTCATAAAAAAGATCTATGAAAAATATAGGTGTTGATAAAGGCACCCCAAAAATGTCTTTCTATCACCACACAATACATAAAATATATTGTACACTATGTATTAAAATCAGTACTTTAGTGCTAGAAAAACATTTTTAGGGTGTGTTTATCAGCACCTAATGAACATTAACAAAAATCCTTGTCTTTTACGAACATGCATGAAAATAATGTCCCAAGATAAAAAATCATAAAGTTGTTCATTACCTTCCAGGTATGGAAGTGTGGTTTGATCTTTTGTAAGTTGTGTGAATCTGCTATTTGTAAGCAATGAGAATCAGGTAAGAAAGTTGTAATACCCCGTACTTTTATAGATATTTAAATTTCATAAGTCGGTGTAATTTGAAAATTTGAGGAATTATTACGAATAGAAATTTTGGAATTTATAAGTGTAATTTAATTAGTGAATTTTAGTTAAGTGACTCGTATGGAGATTTAGAGTGCACGGTTGGTTCGGAATGGCTGAGATAGTCAGAATAGAGTACTCGGGGGTAGTGTTTAGGTCCCAAGGATTTTTGGACTAATAGGGACTCGCAATTGAGTAAACGAGTCAAAGCATGAGAGAGTCGGAGAAAGGAAATAAAAGAGAGAAAATAATAAGAGAAGGGAGTAAGAGAAGAAGGGAAGAAAGAAAAGCAAAGTTCGGACAAACTCCGCGGGATTCGACTCGAGGCCGTCGAATTTTATCCACAAGGCAAGTGTTTACTTGCTTTATTTCTTTTAAGCATAAATCTCATATTATAGTTGGTAGTGATAAACTATAAGGATTTTTGGGTTGGGTTTTCTTGAATCAAACGGGTGTTTCGGAAGATTAAATGGATAAAACTCGAATAATATCCAATTTGAGAAATTTAGGAATTAATTGAAATTAGTTATTGGATATGGGTTCTAGGATGATTAGGACCCTTTTTATGTGTGTAAGTATAGTTGGTTGTGATTAAATGAGGTTGGGAGAAGAAATAAAAAAATCTTAGAGGTGTATTAATGGAGGTTTGGGATTTTTGGAGAAGAGGGTGATTAATGACCAGCGTCACTTCCGAATCAATTCGGCTAGGAAGCGTATCGATTCGGCTCTTGGTCAATGAAATTTGTATATATTTTTTATACAGTCACGTGGGCACTGACCGCGTATTTTCCTAATTTTTTTTAATTTATAATGATTTTTCTACGGAAGGCTGTCCGAGATCGAAATCCTTAGTCAGAAATCCAGCCAGTGGGAGAAAAAAAATTAATTGATGTGTTAGATAGAAATCAGTGTGAGGATTATAATGGTGATGTTGGTTGAGGTTAGAAACCATAAAATGGAGAATGGGTTGATAATTGGGTATTTTGGAGAAGATGAAATCGTCCAAACAGTGCCCTCTAAATAGGGCGAATCGATTCGGGTCTAGACCGAATCAATTCGCATAAGGAGACCTGTAAGACTGTCTCAGACCGAATCAATTCGAATTAAGACCGAATCGATTCTCCTTTGAGGACCTACTTTTAGAATACTTCTGAATCGATTCGGATGGAAACCGAATCGACTCGCTAGCCCGAATCGATTCGCATTTGGGGCGAATCGATTCGCCTTTGTTGAATTTGACAATTTTCCTTCTTTGAGTTTAGGGGGAGTTAAATTGCAATGGTAGATTATTATGGGGGATTTTAGTTATGATATTAGGAATCCTAGATGACGGTATTGAGGGTGATTAAACCTTGGAATGAACGAGGGAACCTTGGATTAGTTTAATGTACAATCCTGGGTATGGACTTGGTGAATGTTCGGGTCGAACCACGTTCGAGAGAGGTTTTCGTCAAGTATGTATAGAGAATACTTATGGGTTTAGTATTTTAATTGTGTGAATACTTAAACATTATTATGAATGAGAACATTCGGGGTTATTAGCTATCGCTGTATGAGATTGACAATTATAGCCATATGTATATATTGAGAAGTGATATATACTATATATACGAGAGTTGTTATAGTATATATATGATATAATTATAAATATATCTGTGCGTAAATAGTATACTTATGTGAAGCATACCCCTCTAATTCTATCACGGGGAGTTGCGCGATATGGGTGAGGCCCCTAGCTTTAGGAGCAGGGAGCATATAGTCCCCAGGTCATATAGTCCCTTTTATATTGTGTGATTTTTATTAGGGGTGAGATGTGGTGGGTATATTTCGTCTCATTTCCGGGGAGGAACTATGACCGCTTCCCATACGTTGTGATTTAGGTTTTACCAAGTCGATGTGAGATTCCGACTGCTAGTACCCAAGATGGTATATGAGTAATTCCCTGGAAGATGATAGCATTGAGAGACTGCATCCTCGAGTTATAGCTCGATGTGATGGTTATTCTACTTGTTGTGTATAGTATATTACATGTATATGAGGACAAGATGTCATATATCTTTCACTAGTGTAAAGAGATAAATGAATAAGGATTTATTCTCAATCCGGCAAATTTTATCAGGACTTAAATTGTGATATGTATATTAAAGTGAGTATTATATGTATATATTTATATGAGTATACATATACGTTATGTACTGTGGGCCTAATGGATCTCGACGATCGACATTGGTAAGTATTAGTGTATTGGGGGGGGTCCTTATTTGGATTTCGCTTCGCGAGACACCCCACGCATGAACGTAGCGCAGTGTTGGGTCTGGGGAGAAGTTTAGACCTTAGTACTTAGGTTAATTAGGATTTTTAAGGATTGGGTGAAACGGGTTTAATTAAGCAGCGTAGCTTAACTAGGTTGTTTAAAAGGTATGCGATAGGTGTGCACTATTAGAAGAGGGGTGAGGGGTATCTCATGAGAGTGCGATACCAATTTAAATATGTGATAAATCATATTTTTTAAAATTTGGCATTTATGCACTTGCAAAATATTTTCAAACTCGGTCTCTGGCCCGTTTCTTTATTTTCACTCTCTTGCTATATATATATATATATATATATATATATATTAGGTGTCCAGACACAGGGATGCCTGGATGAAGATTCTTTCGAGTCAGACATTCACTGCAGCAGCTGTGGATGCATGCAGGTTTACTATAGACGCTTATATTCTTGTAATCTAGATAGGAGGTACTGTAGAAACATTCGGGTCGATAGCCTAACTGTATTTATTTATTCTTTTACCGCCTTTTAGTGCGGCTATTCGATTTGGTTGTATACTGTTAAACCGAGTGTTCGGTTATTTTATTTCATTTCAGTTCTATATATAAATTGTTGTGGATGTTTGAAATTGAATGGTTTTTCTAAAAAGATTAGTTAATTAAAATTTTGACGCCAGACTAATAGGTTATTAGTAATTAATTTAGTTTTTCGATAGTGATGCTAAGAATGAACCATATGAGACTCCTGTTTTAATTTGGTAGAGGATTGATCGTCCGGTATTTTACTAGGTGGGGTGTCACAAATGGTATCAAAGCATCAGGTTCTAGTGTCCTTAGGAATCTGTGCGGACATACTACACTTTCAGTGTTACTCTCGATTTGATATAGAGCCTTAAGATTTGGATTGCTGATTCCTCTTGTGAGATTTTGTTCTCCTACCGTCATGTAAGATTATTGTAAATCTTTTGCACGCTCGTTTGAGATTCATGTGTTAATCGATGAAGGGAGACCAGGAAAGCCGTGATGAAGGCAGCAGGAGATGGGTCTTAGTTGGAGCTATAAGTTGTAGTTGGGAATGAGGACCGCGGTAGAGGTTACTCCCCTTTGTGGCATTGTTAAGGGTTGCTACAATGACTACTAAAGTATAGTAGTTATAATTATGCAAGTACCGTCATAATAGAGAGTGGTGCTAAACTTGAATTACCCCGTGAAGTTAAGTTGGGGAAAAAGTTTGAAAGGGTCTTTTACAAGGACTATATGTTAAAGTTAAGTCATGTGAAGTAAGTGTAGCATTACTCAGTGGAAGTAGAAGGCTCAAAAACTTTAGGCTTAGAGCAGGGTATGGAACTGCCCAGATGTGAAAATTTTAGGAAAAAAATTTCACTCGGGGGAGAAATATTGAAATGGTGGGAACGGTAGTCACCATGTTTAAGAGAGCCGGATGTTTTTATCACAAAGGGATCTTACAGATGGTTTTAACCGCGAGTTCCCATGATTAGCAGGAATGAAAAGAATGTAGTTTTGAATTATTCACATATGGATCGGTTAGAGGCCGACAGTGAATAAAGAGTGATATGGAGAAATGAACCTTGTACAGAAGTAAGGCAGGTACAATGAACAGAGTCCTTCAGAAGAATGATAAGCTCACTAGAAAGTGTTCCTAACACTTATGGAGAATTTGTGTTCGTGGAACTCCATTAGTGGACATCCACCCGGGGAGTTCATTGAAATAGGGTTGTTGAGGCCGGTAGTGGAGTTTCCTTTTGACGAAGAAGTTAAGGGGTTATATTTTGAATTTGTATCTGGTTTATACTACTCGTTTTGTATGTGTTATACGAGTATGGTACTATTATAAGAGTAACGTTATTGTATTATATGAGAGATAACAGGCTAATGATTGCAAGACTATCATATCCGCGGTTCCAAGGTGGAACGGGTTGTTATTGTGATATCTCACCTGGATACAGGTTGAGTTCACCTTTATTATACGTTTAGATGAAACTTCGGTGAGTGGATATTTCTTTATCATGATTTAAGTGCGTGGAGACCTTATATATATGATTTAAGGTATGCAGGATTTATTGTTAAGCTATGAGTTTAAGCTTGTTGTTGTTTGTGCAAAGGACTTAGTGTTAGTACAAGCGCCTTGTGGTATGGCTCCCATGAAGAAGTAGGAGTTCAGACCACATTTTGTTCGTTTATGGGATGGAATGATCCTAGTGGCATGTTTGAAGCTAAGGGACCTCCACGACCGACAAAGTTAAGTAGTAGTGTATAGGAGGGGTTCCTTGTTTGGATTTTGCTTGAGAGACACTCCACGCATGAACCTTAACAACGTCGGGAGTGGAGAGATGTTATGGGATGCAAGGATGTTGGTTTTGATGATACGTTACCTAGTGTGGAGAAAACACTATAAACTGAGAGCCGTGTGAGGATTGCTTGTTTAGGGAGATAGAAGTGTTGTGGAAAAGCATGTTAATGGTTCTCACCCCGTAAGTAAATGGGTGAGGCAGGAGTTAGAAAATTGATTTGAGGCTTATAGCCAGGCCTTGAATAGAAGGAAAATTCTGAGGTAATATGTTTTGGGTACAATGTTCGTAACACTTTTGTAGAGAGTAGGCGCCCATATTAGTTAGACTTTCCATTTCATCAAGATGGTGGGACATAGTGGTAGAAGTACGTTAGTAGGTTAATGAGGTAGGATTTAGAACATCCCGATTGTGTGCCTTAGGCCATTATATCTCGATGACCAACGATGCGAGGGAGTAGTGTAACGGGAGGGTTCCTTATTTGGATTTCTCTTTGCGAGATATCCCACGCATGAAACCAAGCAAATGTCGGAAGTTGAGAGAGGTCTTGGGCACTACGGATATAGTTAGGATAGTATTCATTTTACGTGTGTAGGAAAACACACCGATCTTAGGACTACTAAGAGATAAAGGCCAGTAGGGCAAGTGGCGCTAATAGGCAGAGTTGAATTTCGAATTATTCGGGTTAGAAATACCCAGGTGTTAGTACCATGCTGAGCAAATGAGGTCCATTTTTTTAGATAGAGTGTTACGTGTCAGACATTTACAATGGTTGTGCAGATGGGCACGGGTTAAAAGGTGTATCGGCACCTTGGTAAGTTGATTTTATATACCGACCAAAATAGAAGGGACGTAGTATATAAATCTGAATATTATCATGCGAGGCAGTTATAAATGGATTTGGAATGGGTTGGATGGAACGTCGTAGGAGGTACGCAATGATCCAATTATATTTGTGCAATAAGAGTTAGCACACCTAAAATAAGCGAGAAGACTGACGGGAATAGTTAAGCTCAAGTATAATTTCCTTTTGAGGGAAATTCGATATCCTATTATAGATGAGTGGACGCCTAGAGTAGCGGATCTACGATGGGATCAATAAGTTAGAGAGGTGTTTATAGGCTCATTTTCCTCATATGCGGTTATAGAAGCACTAGGTGCAATGTGATGTGAGAATCAACCATACGATCGAGGTAGAGTTATAGCATATAGAGATTTAGATAAGCTTGTTGTTAAATGACCTGGCGGAAAAAGTGTGTTCGTGTGAGGACACAATCGTCGTGTGTTTCGCCGCCGCGATACAAAGAAAACCTAAGCTACTACTACACTTGACAAGCAAGCACAACGGTAAGTCGGGTGTCGTAAGAAATCCATAGGGAGTGATTGAATTTTAGATTTTAATTGTTTAATTACTTCAAGAATAAAAGTGGTGTAAAATAAATAAATGAAAAGGTGATAGGGTGGTTATGGTGACAAAAGAAAAGAATAAGTTACGCTACACGAAAGTAAAGCGAGGATCGGGATCGCATTCCACCACACGAGTTAAACAACTACTAATTAGAATTAAGGCTTGAAAGCAATTTAATCGAGCATTTTCAATTAAGCATAAACATCACACAAGAAGGAATTTAACCCAAAGTTGCGAGATAAAACATTTAACTGAAAATGGTCACACGAGGATTAAATTCGGATTGTCGCTATAAACACTAAAGTTGCGTGACAAATAAAGTTAAACGCATAACAATCCAACTTTAATACACGCGGTTTCAATTAAACGCAATTTTACACAAAACCTAATTTTCGATGTCCAAACCCGAAAATGGCGGAAATAAAATCCCGACCCTATTTATCTAAGGGCTAAGCATGAATAAACTAATTAAACTAAGAAAGCAAGAAATAAAGCAAGTAAACCTAATTATGAAAGCATGAAAAATATCTACAAAGCAAGAATAAATGGAAAGCAAGCTATATTAATGGAGAGGGAAGATGAAAGTACCAATTACAACCCCTAAAGGGTGTCAAACCAAGAGAGGAGGAAGAAGAAGATCTCAAATCCCCAAACCTTAACTAAAACTAACCTAAAATCGTTCCCCCAGGTTTATTACAACAAAATTTGGCTTATGTAGTAAGTTGGAATAAAAATAAAGAAGAAAGAAAAGAAGGCAAAATATCTGCAGAAAACAGAGCATCGACCTAGGGAAAATTTCGGCAAATCTAGAATGGTCGATCGATCGACCATAAGCATCGATCGATCGATCAAACAGGGCAGAATGCAGCAGCCTACTGCATTCTTCTTCTCCTCTTCTCCTTCTCCTCTTTTGCTTTCCTTGTTTTTCCTCCGCTGAAATCGCCGTAACTTCTTTGTTATGCATCGGAATCGCGCACTGTTCGCGGCCACGCGAAGCTAGCGAGGAGGGATAAAACTTTCGTGAGATGTCAGGCTAGGTGCCCAAGTTGTGAAAAGACTAAAATGCCCTTGAATGTGAAATTGCGTATGAAACTTCATCGGAATGCATCCGAACTTCATACTAAGCATCCAAATACCTACAAAAGCTCAATTAACCCCTGCAAAACATGTTAACATAGAAATCCGAGGTTGTCTGGTTAACGAGCATAAATATAAGGATTAAGATACCCGAGGGGGCTAATAACGCATAGGTTAACGGGTGAAATACACAATATTTGCGTCGTATCATTAAACTAGTGCGTTAGAGTATAAACCTTAAGATAGGTGGGTATCGTGAACAAGTGCACTAGGATGTAGTGTGATTAAGGATCCTAGGTTGGTGGTGCAGATTATATCTGAATTTTGAGGATGAAATTTCATTGTGAGGGGGGAAGTATGTAATACCCCGTACTTTTATAGATATTTAAATTACATAAGTGGGTGTAACTTGGAAATTTGAGGAATTATTGTCAATAGTAATTTTGGAATTTATGAGTGTAATTTAATTAGTGAATTTTAGTTAAGTGACTAGTATGGAGATTTCGAGTGCGTGATTGGTTTCAGAATGGCCGAGATAGTCAGAATAGAGTATCCGGGGGTAGTGTTTAGGTCCCGGGGATTTTTGGACTAATAAGGACTCGCAACTGAGTAAACGAGTCATTTTTGGGTTTATAAGGGATAAACCCTTATTTATCTCTATATAAAGCCTTATTTCTCTCTATATAGAGAGTGGGAGAAAGGAAAAAAAAATAGAGGAACAAAAGAAGGGAAGAAAGAAAAGGAGAGTTCGGCCAAATTCCGCAGAATTTGACTCGAGGTCGTCGAATTTTATCCACGAGGCAAGTGTTTACTTTCTTTATTTCTTTTAGGCATAAATATCATATTATAGTTGGTAGTTATAAACTATAAAGATTTTTCGGTTGGGTTTTCGTTAATCAAACGGGTGTTTCGGAAGATTAAACGGATAAAACTCGAATAATATCCAATTTGAGAAATTTAGGAATTAATTGAAATTAATTATTGGTTATGGGTTCTAGGATGATTAGAACCCTTTTTATATGTGTAAGTATAGTTGGTTGTGATTAAATGAGGTTGGGAGAAGAAATAAAAAAATCTTGGAGGTGTATTAATGGAGGTTTGGGATTTTTGGAGAAGAGGGTGAATAGTGACCAGCGTCACTTCCGAATCAATTCGGCTAGGAAGCGTATCGATTCAGCTCTTGGTCAATGAAATTTGTATATATTGTTAATACGGTCACGTGGGCACTGGCCACGTATATTCCTGATTTTTTTTAATTTATAATGATTTTTCTACGGAAGGTTGTCCGAGATCGAAATCATTAGTCAGAAATCCGACCAAACCTTGGGAGAAAAAAAAATTAATTGATGTGTTAGATAGAAATCAGTGTTAGGGTGATAATGGTGATGTTGGTTGAGGTTAGAAACCATAAAATGGAGAATGGGTTGATAATTGGGTATTTTGGAGAAGATGAAATAGTCCAAACAGTGCCCTCTGAATAGGGCGAATCGATTTGGTTCTAGACCGAATCGATTTGCATAAGGGGACCTGTAAGGCTGTCTCATACCGAATCGATTCGGATTAAGACCCAATCAATTCGCCTTTGATGATCTGCTTGCAGATTACTTTCTAAATCCATTCAGATGGAAACCGAATCGATTCTCTAGCCCGAATCGATTCGCATTTGGGGCGAATCGATTCTCCTTTGTTGAATTTGGCAGTTTGCCTTCCTTGAGTTTAGGGGGAGTTAAATTGTAATTGGAGATTATTATGGGGTATTCTAGTTATGATATTAGGATTCCTAGATGACAGTATTGAGGGTGAGTAAACCTTGGAATGAACGAGGGAACCTTAGATTAGTTTAGTGTATGATTCGGGGTATGGACTTGGTGAATGTTCGGGTCGAACCACGTTCGAGAGAGGTCTTTGTCAAGTGTGTATAGAGAATACTTATGGGTTTAGTATTTTAAGTGTGTGAATACTTAAACATTATTATGAATGAGAACATTCGGTCTTATTGGCTATCGCTATATGAGATTGATAATTATAGCCATATGTATATATTGAGAAGTGATATATACTATATATACGGGAGTTGTTATAGTATATATATGATATAATTATAAATATATCTGTGTGTAAATGGTATACTTATGTGAAGCATACCCCCTCTAATGCTATCGTGGGAAGTTACGCGATGTGGGTGAGGCCCCAGGCTTGAGGAGAAGGGATCGTATAGTCCCCAGGTCATAGCGTCCATTTTATATTATGTGATTTTTATTAGGGGTGAGACGTGGTGGCTATGTTTCATCTCATTTCTGGGGAGGAACTATGACCTCTTCCCATACGTTGTGATTTGGTTTTTACCAAGTCAGTGTGAGATTCCAACCGCTGGTACCCAAGATGGTATATGAGTAATTCCCTAGAAAATGATAGCATTGAGAGACTGCAACCTCGAGTTATAGCTCAGTGGGATGGTTGTTATACTTGTTGTGTATAATATATTACCTGTGTATGAGGACAAGATATCATATATCTTTCACTAGTGTAAAGAGATAAATGAATAAGGATTTATTCTCATTTCGGCAAATTTCATCTAGACTTAAATTGTGATATGTATATTAAAGTGAGTATTATATGTATATATTTATATGAGTATACATATACATTATGTACTGAGGGCCTAATGGATCTCGACGATCAACATTGCCAAGTAGTAGTGTATCGGGGGGGTTCCTTGTTTGGATTTCGCTTCGCGAGACACCCCACGCAGGAACATAGCACAATATTGGGACTGGGGAGAAGTTTAGCCCGTAGTACTTGGGTTAATTACGATTTTTAGGGATTGGGTGAAAAGGGTTTAGTGAAGCAGGGTAGCTTAACTAGGTTTTTTAAAAGCTATGCGATAGGTGCGCACTATAAGAAGAGGGGTGAGGGGTATCTCATGAGAGTGCGATACCAATTTAAATATGTGATAAATCATATTTTTTAAAATATGACATTTATGCACTTGCAAAATATTTTCGAACTCGGGCTCTGACCCGTTTCTATATTTTCTGTCTCTTGCTTTATAGGAGGTACTGTAGAAACATTCGGGCCAATAGCCCAACTGTATTTATTTATTCTTTTACTGCCTTTTAGTGCGGCTATTCGATTTGGTTGTATGATGTTAAACCAAGTGTTCGGTTGTTTTATTTCATTTCAGTTCTATATATAAACTGTTGTGGATGTTTTAAATTGAATGGTTTGTCTAAAAAGATTAGTTAATTAAATTTTTGACACCAGCCTAATAGGCTTTTAGTAATTAATTTGGTTTCTCGATAGTGATTCTAAGAATGAACCATATGAGACTCCTGTTTTAATTTGGTACATGATTGATCGCCAGGTATTTTATTAGGCGGGGTGTCACGAAAGTGTGGTTTCATATTTGATGAAGAGTTATAGATTGATTTGTTTCTAAACAGATACAAGAGAATATAGGAAGTTGAAAAGATTTTATCTTTTCTTGTAAATATTCATTTGTGAGAGGGGCACAAGTGCAAGAGTCCAAATGCAGGACTCACGTGGGGGATTTTTAAAAAAATAAAAAATAGTTATATTTTATTTTTTTATTTTGGGGTTGAAACATTTCAGAGGATTTGTAAAAAAAATCAAACTCAAAATTTTTTTAATCGCGCAATATTTTTGTAATTTTTCATAAGTATCCAAAATAAGTCAGATTTCACTTAACTTGTGATTATTTCCATATCTATTAATATAAGGGGTTTTTATTGTCGAGTCCTTAGACTAATAATTTTGGACTCTAAACCCAAGTCAAAAAATTTTAAACAATTAGATCCAACATATAAATACCCCCGAATTGAAAAAAAAACACTTCATAGAATTTTAAGCGCCAAAATGATTGTATTGTCTCTTCGATCAAAACCCCAAAACGATTCTTATTCTCAATCAAATTTTGGTCCAACAACAGCATATAAATAACCTTGAATTCCAAAACAAACACACTTCAGAGAAATTCAAGCGATCAAAACCCTAATCGTGGAAGTTCTAACAAACATTTCACATTCTCAATCAAATTCTTCCAAACAACACTGACATGTATGGATACATGCTCATAAATATATGTATTTGATGTAATATATTGTGAATTAAATGTGATATTGTGTTCTTAAGATTATACCATACACTTTGTATATGTTGTGTTCTTAACCTTATGTTTCTGATATAACATGTTTGTTCTTATATTTTGAGTATTATGTTTTGTATTCCATCTACTATTTTTTAGCCTTAGGTTTTATATAACTTTTTCCTTATTTTATTATGTATTTTGTGTTCTCATATGTATAAACTTGCAGACATTATACAAGGACTGATGAAATCACATTATGTTTGTTCATGGTATGAAAAAAACATTTATTGCCCTAATTTTAAATGCAAAACATACTTTTTGCATGTTGAGGACTACACATCTATGTATTTCATCATTGTACATTTCCTCTTGTATACATCATTTATTGAGAACTAGAAACATATACATGATTGGAATATGTACATTCTTTTTGTATTTGTATAGGTCATATATCAATTGTGGTTTGTTCCAGCGACATTTATTTAGGACTCCAAAAATTCAAATGTTTTGTGTATTAAGTGCATGTACTTTGTGAATTTTTGCGTACTTTCAAAAAGTACACGCAAATTCATAAAGTACATGCACATTGTAATTAATTTAGTTCAATCTAATGTTCTTGTACTTTATGTATTATGCATTACTCTATATAATGTATATGTCCTCTCCATATTTAACAGATCATATGTTATTGTGGTCCGCTCCAGGAGCATTTGAATGATATTCCACTATTTATAACAGGTATTATGGTTGTGTTATTGTTTAGGAATCATACCATCAAGCATGTTAAACTACAAAATTATTGGGTGCAGCATTGAAGATCTTAATAATACAAAACTTTTCACATTGACAGTCATATCAACTTATAATGACATAATTCATTTTTTGCTTTGCATCAATAACAGAGAAAAACATTTACTTGGTTTTTACTATTAGTTTGAAGTCTTTAAGTGAACTTTTGATGTAAAATAGCTACAAGTAACTTAATCAAAAGCGAAGGATTTAGTCAAATCAATTGAGCAGTATTGCTTAAGAGGGTTTGAAAGAGCTGGAATCTTTAGCATGGATATATTGTATCACTTCTTTTATGAATATGTTATGAATAGATAATCTTGGTTTATAACTTGTCAAACAATAGGTCTTAGATATTACCATTTAATGGATGATAGGGAATTTTTTTATTGAAGTTATTTTTTACGAATTTCTTGTATTTTGTTGAGATTTGTATAAAGTGTTAGAGAATATTCCGTGTATTTTTTGTTAAATACACATGTACTTTATTGCTTGAGCCTATATTTTATTTCTGTTTGCGTGTATTTTATTTTTTGTACATGTAATTTATCATTATGGATTTGTAATTTAAATTTTATGTGTTTAGATGATTAGAATGGGGATGAAAAGGAAAGAACAATAGGAAGAGCAATTCTAAAGAACGTTTTGCAAGTAGTGATGTGAAATATACACGTGGAATGAATAAATTCGACCATTATAGGTCTAATGTTGTTAACTTTTGTGATGATTTGTCTGCTATTAAAAAATATAAATGATAGGCATATTAAACAACTTAACAAGACTCCATTATGGGAGTTATTCAATGCCTACTACAACGAGGAGGTAGTAGAAATGAAGCACGAAAAAACTAATAAGAATATTCTATCCATTATGAAGTTGTAAAAAAGGAAAGTAGGAGTTTTGACATGAAAAGTAGTGCCCACATTATCCCAAAAGATATAAGTGAAATATTTGGGATCCCTATGGTAGATGACCAACAATCAACAAATCTAAAAAAGAGATTGAATGCGTCTGCTCCAAAACCTAGATTCCTTGCCTGATACTTCAAAGCTAATAAAAAAATTGGAAAATCAGTCATAAATAAAAATTTGGAGAAATCGGTAGAATTGAACACAGATGAGGGCATAACTAATTTTGTAAAACTTGTTTATCTTCACTTCATGACTATTTTGCTTTTCTCTAACTCAAACTTCACAATTTGAGAATGCTTCACACTATACATCATTGATATTGAGGACATGGTTAAATATGATTGGGCCTATGTTGTGCATGGGTTTCTCAGTAATTTTCTTAACAAAACAACAAGTTCAAAGCCTAGCACAACATGTGGATGTGTCATTTCGTTATTGGTGAGCAAAACTTACTAATGCAATTAGTCCAACAAAAAAATTGAAAATTTTGTTTAAAAAGCCGAGTTCACATGTAATCTATAAATATCATGTGTACTTTCAAAATACACGTGATATTTATAAAGTACACACGTAATTTCAGTGACCATGGTTATTGAAATATCACGTGTACTTTCAAAATACACGTCTTTCAAAATACACATGATCACGTGTATTTTGAAAGTACATGCGTGTATTTTATAAAAATCACATGTATTTTGAAAGTACACGTGATATTAATAAATTATACGCATTATTCCAGTTATAAAAACTAGATAATACAATGATTAATATCACGTGTTTTTTCATGATCACAATGTTGGGTCTGGAAAGATACTGAAACGGGTGAGGCTTGACCCACTACAATGGACTCTGCCTCCAAGGTCTTCAAATGTTTCAAGAGAAGCTCCTGGTAAATCCATCCTTTTTTAGTAAAAATGGAGTCAAAACTAGAACCACTCCCTGCAAGAAGATAAACTTCACAAACAATAATAGTAACTTGGAGAAAAGGATCTCATGAGAATGATAGTTGTCAAGGTGGGAGTGAATAAATAAGTACTCAACACTTAGACAGAGAGCATGGAAAGAATACTAGGTGGTCTCGTGTGATTTTGACAGAGTAAAGTTTCAAGATTGAGTTTCTTATCTCACTTAACCTTTCCCAGGGGTTTTATTTATACTTGGGTACTAGGGCTAAGTTGACACTTTTGGATGACAAAATGAGATGGTTATTGAGGGGCAAGGTTTGCAATGTACATTTTGTCCCTACTTGTGTACAACAGACTGTCCCTTCTGACAGGTGTCACCTGGTGAGAACCGAAGTAAAAAAGCAAATATGTATCTTAATGGAGATAAAATAGTTGATTTGGTAAATATCTTTTGAAACGATAACTTGTGGTGCAAACTTTTTAAACTTGAGAGGGTCCTCAAGGACCACCGCCTCTAAAATAATCAAACTTGAGAGGGGCCTTGAGGGCCCCTTCTCTAAAATCATTTTACTTGGGGGGGGGGGGGGGAGGGGGCTTGAGGACCCTCTCCTCTACAATCATTTTATAAAAAGTTAATTTCTTGTGAGCAACCTCTTGGTGGCTCGCTTCAGTTATGACTGGATGTGAACTATGTAAGAACTTAAGTGACCTCAAGGGTCTCTCCACTAGTATTCTCTCCATCGTAAATTTCTAAGTGGTTAAGCTTGCTCAACAAACCTTGTTTCTCAGCCACCAAGTCGAAACTCCCAAGAGATACCAATTGGCATATTTGAGCCCTGCCTGCTCAACTTGGCTACCTGTACAAGAAAGTAAATATTAGTACTTTTGTTTTGTAAAAGAATAGATTTTCATGATAAGTGGTTGTCCGTAGTAGACCCTCTCATTCTGGCCTATTTTGCTCTTTGGGCCACTACTTGGACCCTCTCACTATAAAACAAATATTGCTCGAACATTTTCTGGAGGAGTCCTTCCCTGTGGACTTCCTCACCATATTTTACATTTTATCGGGTCTTGGAAGAGGGGTCCCTCATTTGTGGACTCCCTTGCCCATGCATAATTTCAACTGGTTTTAGTTTGGAGGGAGCTCTTCACCCAAACTGTATCAACTTTGGAATTACAAGGAGGTGGGGGAGGGGGTCTCTCTCCCAAAACACGTTTGGAACTGGAAGGATGTCCTGGGGGGTCCCTCGCCCAAATATCTTATAAATTCTGGAAGGAGGGGCTGGAGGGATCCCTCACCCCAAATATCTTGGAAACTTTGGAAGGAGGGGCTGGAGGGGTTCATCATCCACATATCTTAAAATTTTCTGGAGCGAGGGTCTGGAGGGATTCCTTACCCTAAATATCTTGGAAACTCTAGAAGGATGGGCTGTAGGGGTACCTCGCTCACATATCTTTTAAATTCTAGAAGAATGGGTAGAAGGGGTCCCTCGCCCCAAATATCTCATTTCTTGGAATTTGGCAAGAGGGGGAGGTCCCTCGCCCAAAAATCCTATTTCTTGGAATTTAGCAAGAGGGATAGGTCACTCACCCAAAACTCCTATTTCTTGGAATTTTGTAGGAGGGGGAGGTCCCTAGCCCAAAATTCTCATTTTTTGGAATTTAGCAGGAGGGGGGGGGGGCCCTCTCCCAAAATTCCTATTTCTTGGAATTTTGTAGGAGGGGGAGGCCCCTTACCCAAAATTCCTATTTCTTTGAATTTAGTAGGAGGGGGAGGTCCCTCGCTAAAAATTTTCATTTCTCGAAATTTGGTAGGAGGGGGAGGTCCCTCGCCAAAAATTCCTTTTTCTTGGAATTTGGCAGCAAGGGAGGTCCCTTGCCCAAAATTCTCATTTCTTGGAATTTGGCAGGAGGGGGAGGTCCATTGCCCAAAATTCCTATTTCTTGGAATTTGGTAGGAGGGGGAGGTCCCTAGCCCAAAATTCTCATTTCTTGGGATTTGGTAGGAGGGGGAGTCCCATACCCCAAATTCCTATTTCTTGGAATTTAGTAGGAGGGGGAGGTCCCTCACCCAAAATTCTCATTTCTTGGAGGCGTAGGTCCCTCACTCAAAATTCCTATTTCTTGGAATTTGGCAGGAGGGGGAGTTCCCTCGTCCAAAATTCTCATTTCTTGGAATTTGGCAGGAGGGAGGGGGGTCCGTTCCCAAGGATATTGTGATAAAACTATAATACCCCTCTAGATTAGTCCCCTCGTGTAATGTTTTTTGTGTTGGGCAAACTAAAAGGCTTTGTACGTCATAATGAAATCTTCATTTAATTTTGAGGGACCTTAGGGCTTCTTCATCATTATCCCTGGGGTCATTAAATGCTCTCTCTCTTTATCCCACATTTTGGGGATGAGGCCACTCGTGGTGGACCCCTTTTCTAGGGTATCAACATGGGCAGGGGGGTTGCTCGTGGTGAGTGTCCTCGCCCTGGCCTTTTTTTGTATCCTTCTCTCATATTTAGAGGGGTTGCTTGTGGTGAGCCCCCTCATCTATGGCCATTTTTCTGTGTTCTTATATTACATTTAGAGGGCTTTCTCACAGTGAGCCCCCTCATCTTTGGACTTTTTCAGTGGCCTTCTATCTTGTTCATAGGAGTTTCTCGTAGTGGGCCTCCTCATCCTTGGTTTTTTCTATGGCTTTATATTAAATTTATAGGTGTTGCTAATGGTGAGCCCCCTCGTCCTTGGCCTTTTTCTATGGACTTATATCTTTTTTAGAGGGATTTCTTGTGGTCAGCCCCTTCGACCTTGTCTTTTTTCAGTGGCTTCATTTTTAAGTAGAGGGGTTTATCATTGTGAGCCCCCTGTCTAGGTATTACACTTGGTCATAGGGCCATTCAAGGAGGACCCCCTCGCTCTAAATATTTTCTTGCTAACTTGGGCATGGGAGGCCCTCTAGGTGGGATCACTCTCCCTACGTAATTTTAGAATAGTAAATGGACACCCCTCTACATTAGTCCCCTCATACAAAAAGGTTTGTATTTGGTAGACCAAATTCTTTTTTACGAAATAATGACTTCCTCTTGGAATATGAAGTTTTGTGCCATTGCATCATTGCACTTTTTGATTTTGAATGGCTGATGGATCCCTCACAGTGGGAAGAGGAGTCACTCGTGGTGGACTCTCTCACCCAAATAGTACATTTACTGTGGTATTGGCAGAGAGGTCCCACGCAGTGGTCTCCCTTGCCATCATTCACTCCTTTGGTTATGGTCTTGGAAGAGGGGTCCCTCATAGTGGACTCCTTCGCCATGAATTACTATTTGATGTGGGGCAGTACCCCTCTACAACAGTCCCCTAGTGAAAATTCTTTTGCGTTAGGTAGACCAAAAGGCTTTGTATGCCATCATCAGTTTCTTAAATATCGAGGGACCCTAGGGCTGCTTCTCCAATAACCTCTGCAGTTGTTGGGGCCCCTGCTGCTACTAGTTTTGGTGGCAGCACATGTACTATATATTCCTTCACAAGAGGCACTTTTTTCTATATGCCATTCTTTTGCTAACATTTTTCTATTTTTACTTGCTTTCGAGTCAGCGTAGCTGAGGTCTCATTGTCTGTGAGACTTGTTGTGAGTTTCAGGATAGTGACTCCCCAGGTAATTCTTTGCGGCATCAGTTCATTTTTCTTATACTTCTTTCCTTTTATTTTATGCCTGATAATCTTTAGGTCTTTCTGACATACTTGTAATTATGGTCCCTCTATCTTCGGGACTTTAATCTTGATTCTCAGGTTAGCGCTGCATCAGCTCCTGCACCTATAGGACCTTCGGATAACATTCGGGAGGGGCTGCCTTGGTATGTTTGGCATACTATACTTTTGACTTGCATTTTTTTTGTTCAAAGGTTTGCTAAAACTTGCTTGTCTTATTACTTTCGAGTCAGCATTGTAGTTATCCCTGTCATTGTGGGGCCTCTGACTAGTGTCTCAGATGAGACTATACAGGTAAACATTTAGTATATTATACCTTTCAAATTTTCTTTTAATGTTCAAGTGTTCGCTAACACATACCTGTTTCCTTGTTTTCAAGTTAGTGTTGCTGTTATTCTACAAGTTGTGGAACATCTTGGGGAAGCGATTGTGAGAGAGGTATTATACTGTCATAACCTTTTCTCCTTTCTACTTCCCCTTTTCTTTTTGCTTTTACTGTGTAAGTGTGCTCGCCATCACACCAATGTTTCCTTGTTTTCAGTTAAGTGAGGCACGTGTTTCGATAGTTGTGGAACATCCTGAGAGTGATATATTGTGCACTCCTCAGGTATAAAACTGTTATACGTGTTTTACTTTTAGTCGTTTCTTAGAAATTTTCATTTTTAACTAACAAAAAGTACACTAAGGCTATCTTTTCCTTTGTGTTGCGTTGATTTATATTAACTGTGACCTACTCTATTTACTGTGAGCACTTTGTCAATTAGAACTGCCCTATATTTTGTGGGGTACTTTCATGAAATATGAGCAAGTTATCATTTCTTAAGGTGCCCCTCTAATTGCGGAGTTCTTGCACATGAGTTGAGTAAGTTATTATTTTGAAGTTGCCCCTCTAATTGCGAGGTACTTGCATATAAGCTGAGAACTTATTATTTCTGAAGCTGCCCCTCTAACTGTTGGGTACTTACAAATGAGTTGAACAAGTTATTATTTTTAAAGTTGTCCCTCTAACTGTGGGGTACATGCATATAGCTGAGGTAGTTAAAATTTTGAAGTTTCCCCTCTAACTGTGGAGTACTTGCATATGAGCTGAGCAAGTTAATATTTAGAAGTTGCCCCTCTAACCGTGGGGTAGTTGCATATAGCTGAGAAAGTTAAAATTTAGAAGTTTCCCCTCTAACTGTGGTGTACTTGAATATGAGCTGAGAAATTTATCATTTGGATGTCGTCCCTCTAACTGTGGGGTGCTTGCATATAACTGAGCAAATTAAAATTTTGAATATGCCTCTCTAACTGTGGGGTACATGCATATATATACATTTTTTAACGGAATAACTTGGAGGAGGGTCACCCCCTTCTCATTCCCAAACTCATAAACGACAATCATAAGAGTAGAAATAAGCAAAGATAATAACCATTTTTTAGTAAAACTGGCCCTAGTCTGCGGGGTCCTCGTTCCAAAATTTTCTTAGAAACCTTTTTGTCATAGAAAAATAACAAGTTTAGAGAGTGGGGTATACCCCCTTCTCCATTTTTTTTAGAACTGGTCAAGTAAAATTTTTTTTGAGAATGGAGGTTAGGACTTGTTCTCTAGGCCTGTATGGAATAATAAAAAAATAATATACATTTTTTATTACTACTTAGTAGGAGGATAACCTCCTACTGGTCTGGTGTAAACATTTTACCTGTTATGTCTGTAAGGACTTTGTTCAATATTATTTTCCCTTGGGATGGATATTATCCCAAGTATAATGAGGAAAGACCTTCTAATCTAGTAGAGGTTCTACTATTCTCTTAAGAAAGAGAAATCATTAGTCCGGTGTACCTTTTGTTTATCCTTGGCGTTTGCTCGTCTACTTAATTTGTTTATTTGTTTTCGGGTTAATACCGTGAGCGATCCTATGCCCTTGGAGCCTGAGGTACTAAGTTATCATACCTCATATTTATACTTGGCACTTGCTTAATACTTTGAGCGCTCCTATGCCTTTGGAGCCCGATGTACTAAATTGTCGTACCTTTTATTTATACTTGACACTTGCTCAACACTGTGAGCGCTCCTATGCCCTTAGAGCCTGGGGTAATAAATTATCCTACCTTCTATTTATATTTGTCACTTACTCAATACTGTGTATGTTCTTGGAGCCTGAGGTACTAAATTGTCGTATCTTTTATTTATACTTGGCATTTGCTCAATACTGTGAGTGCTCCTACGCCCTTGGAGCCTAAATTAAAAAATTAACGTACCTTTTATTTATACTTGACACTTGCTTAATACTTTGAGCTCTCATACTCCCTTAGAGTCGGATGTACTACACTGTTGTACCATTTATTTATACTTTGGAGCCTGAGGTACTAAACTGTCGCACATTTAATTTATACTTGGTACTTGCTAAAGACTGTGAGCGCTCATATGCCCTTGAAGACTAAATCACTAAACTGTCGTATTTACATATGTTTTATTTATACTGGGCACTTGCTCAACTGTATAGCCTATTTCCCTATTTTTAGGTTGATATTATGAGTGCTTCGATGCTCATGAAGTCTTAGGTACCAAACTGGCGTACCCTTTTATATACTTTTATAAATATTTTTTGTGTTCTTACACCTATTATCTTATTTTATTAAGTGAAGATATACTAGCAAATAAAAAAATGCAGTGGGAGGCCTCATAGCCTATATGAAATAACTTAACATTTCATAGAGAAGCCATCCCCTTCTATTTCGCTGTCTATAAATTAAGTGTCCGAGCAACTTCTCGACCCTCCTTTGATATAAAGAACGTTGATCAATTTATCGGACGAGAGGGTCCCTCTTTTGTTCTTTAGAGAGAAACCCATTTATGTTGTTCTTTAGAAACACCACACCCATTTTTTTTTTCTTTTCTATAAAACATAAAAGGTGGGAAAACCACATCCCTTTTATTAAGATCGGTAAGGAAATTTCAAGCGGGTTCACCCAATGTTTTCACAAGTGGGTATCAAAATTTTATCTCTCCTCATATAGATCTCTAGTGGATCAAATTAAAAAAAACTTGGGATGGATTTGCACGCTACAAATCCATGGTACTGTGCTTCCTTAACACCTGTTCCTTGTCTATTTCTATTTCTTTGTTCTTTATTCTAAAGCCTTTTCATCTCGGTTTGAGAGATCAAGTGACTAAGATGCTTGGAGGTGGTCATCGATCACTTAAAGTTCATGAAAGATTCTAAGCAATCAAAGATCAAACCCGCCTCATTCAAAGCATCTTTAGTTTCATCAAAGATCCCAAGTTTGAGATGCAGCATACGAACAGATATCTGAGGTACGGTGTATAAAAAATGCATATGAACTCACTTTTTATGTGGTACAAAAATCAATTCGAGCAGGTGTATTTTACTCGAACAGGTTCTGCACCATTTTTATTTGAGTAAAATCGCTAAACCGTTTGATTTGAGTAAGGCAAGGCACAAATAGTTTTGGGTCGATCAAGGCATAAATTGTTTTGGTTGAAACAAGGTGCCAAATATTTTCTGGGTCGAGCAGGTCCAATTAATTATGGGTAGGACTCAAAAAAACTTTAAGTCATGATAATTTTGGACAAGCGGACATCTCAAACATTTTTTTGCGAGTAGGTCTTCCAAATACTTTTTTTTGGCTGGGATGAGCTAGTCTGCCAAATACTTTTTTGGTTAGGACGAGCAGGTCTTTTGGTTCATAAATTTAGCTGGAGTAGGTTCTAAGGATTTTTTTGGGTCGAGCAGGCTATAGAACATTTCGGCGATCAAGTCACTAAACTTATTGTATTTTTCTTTATCCTTTCATCCCCTCATTTTTCACTTTTAGAGGAATGAACTGGTATATAAAAATATTGTTGCAATTCACAACAGTTGCCTGACCTCTGGGTTTTCATGTGTTTAGTGCGAGAAACCCATTTAGCTAAACTAACCATGTACATGAGATGCTCAACAGAAATCCAAATCGCAAGAACAATAAGGATTTCGGCGAGGAAACTCTCTATGAGCGGCAAGCCTATTGACTCTCTATGAGCGGCAAGCCTGTACAATTTATTAGTCTATTTTTTTTAGATATGTACCCATGATGGGTCATTATCATGTATATAGTCACTATCCTACTGTTCTAACTACTTTTCCTCTATATTAATTTGAATCCACTCGATCACTTTGTTTGAGCAAGCCCATACTTCATTGGCTAATACATGAAGTTATTTATTTACTTTTGAGGAAATGGGTTGTAGGACAACTACTTTCAGATATCATCTCAAGAAATTATAGCATATTTCTTAACTATCTAGCATGTATATAAAAATGCCCGTAAAACATAAATCGCCATTTGTTAAATGAAAATTTTCACTAAATAATTAAGTAAGACGGTTTACTTAGCTGATTGAGAATAAGATATGTCTAAACATAGGTCCTGAATACCCTATCTTCTTCTTCTTTTTAAGTATCTATATACTAAGAGTGGGTATAGTCTCCTCTAAGGTGTCTTTAGGGGTGAATCCTACACCTCCACTTTCTTTGTTAGAGAGTTACTCAGCCACCACTTTTTTTGTCAGTGCCACCTCTGGCACCGCTTCTCTCCCTCATGGAAATCATCACTGGTGTTGCACAAACTTACTCTGCTATCACCTTATGTGGTGGAGTCACCTCTATAGTCATTATTACGACTGCGGATGCCCACCCAACAGGGGCCACCACCAGTGTTGTGCAAGATTGACTCCCAATGGCATAGTTGTTACCGCGCTAGTCTGTCCTACTTGAGGAGTAGGTGCTCTAACTTCTGTCACCACAACTTCTTCTTGTGTCTGACTATCTTCAAAAACTAGCTTATTTGACACATTATAACCTTCTTTGTCCGTGGAAGTGAGGATAACTCCCCAGCGGAGTGGCCAAATGTAGGAGGGTGGTATGATTAGGTTCTAGTAAGATACTAAAATGGGTGAGGTGTGATCCACTCCAATGGACTCTTCCTCCAAGGTCTTCAATAATAGTAACTTGGAGAAAATGATCTCTTGAGAATGATGGTTGTCAAGGTGGGAGTGAAGAAATAAGCACTCAACACTTAGAGAGAGAGCATGAAAAGAATACTAGGTGGGCTGGTTTAATTTTGAGAGAGTAACATTTCAAGCTTGAATTTCTTATCTCACTTGACCTTGCCTAGGGGTCCTATTTATACCTGGGCACTAGGGTTGAGTTGTCACTTTTGGGCGCCAAAATGAAAGGGTTGTTGAGGGACATGGTCTATAATGTACCTTTTGTCCCTACCTGTGTGCAGCAGTCTGTCCCCTCTGATAGATGCCACCTGGTGCAAACCAAAGTCAAAAAGTAAATGTGTCTCCTAATGGAGACAAAATAGTTGATTTGGTAAGAGATTCCTCAAGGATCACCTCCTCTAAAATCATTAAACTTGAGAGGGGCTTCAGGATCCCCTTCTCTAAAATTGTCTTACTTTAAGGGGTCCTTGAGGACCCTCCCCTTAAAAATCGTTTTATAAAAAGTTAATTTCTTGTAAGCAACCTCTTAGTTGCTCACTTCAGTTATGACTGGGTGTGAACTATGTAAGGACTTGAGTGACTCCTAGGGTCTCTCTACTAGTATTCTCTCTATCTTAAAGTGTTAAGTGGTTGAGCCTGCTCAACAAACCTTGTTCCTAAGCCACCAAGACAAAACTTCCAGGAGATCCCAATGGACTATTTAAGCCTTGCCTACTCAACTAGGCTACATGTACAAGAAAGAAAATGTTACTACTTTTATTTTGTAAAAGAATATTTTTTCATGATAAGGGGTTGTTCATGGTAGATCCCCTCTTCCTGGCCTATTTTTCTCTTTAGGGCACTACCCTCATTGTAAAATAAATATTGTTTGAACATTTGCTATAGGAGTTCTTCCCTATGGACTTCCTCACTAGATTTTACATTTTATCTCATCTTGGAAGAGGGGTCCTTCATTTGTGGACTCCCTTGCTCAGGTATCATTTTAACTGATTTTAGTTTGGGGGGAGTTCCTCACCCAAACCATATCAACTTAGGAATTAGAAAAAGTTGGGGAGGGGGTTCCTCGCCCAAAATGTATTTGGAACTGGAATGAGGTCCTGGAGGGGTCCCTCGCCCAAATATCTTGGAAATTATGGAAGGAGGGGCGGGAGGGGTCCCTCACCTCAAAAATCTTGGAAACTCTGGAAGGATCGATGGAGGGGTCCCTCTCCCACATATCTTGGAAATTCTGGAAGGAGGGACTGGTGGGGTCCCTAGCCCCAAATATGGAGGCGTCCCTCGCCCATGTATCATGGAAATTATGGAGGGAGGGGATGGAGGGGTCCCTCGCCCCAAATATCTCCTTTCTTGGAATTTGGCAGGAGGGGGAGGTCCCTCGCCCAAAATTCCTATTTCTTAGAATTTGGCATGAGGAAAATTAGAATTTTGGGCGAGGAACCTCCCCCTCCTACAAAATTCCAAGAAATAGGAATTTTGGGTGAGGGACCTCCCCCTCCTACAAAATTCCAAGAAATAGGAATTTGGCATGAGGGGGAGGTCCTTCACCCAAAATTCCTATTTCTTGGAATTTTGTAGGAGGGGGAGGTTCCTCGCCCAAAATTCTAATTTTTTGGAATTTGGTAGGAGGGGAAGGTCCCTCGCCCAAAATTACTATTTCTTGGAATTTTGCCGGAGTGGGAGGTCCCTCACCTAAAATTCCTATTTCTTTGAATTTATCAAGAGGAGGAGGTCCCTCACCCAAAATTCTCATTTATTTGAATTTGGCAGAAGGGTGAGGTCCTTCTCCCAAAGTTTCTATTTCTTGGAATTTTCCTGGAGGGGAGGTCCCTCGCCCAAAATTACTTTTTCTTAGAATTTGGCAAGAGGGGGAGGTCCCTCACCCAAAATTCTATTCTCTTGTAATTTGGAAAGAGGGGAGGTCCCTGATCTAAAATTCCTATTTCTTGGAATTTGGCAGGAGGGGGAGGTCGCTCTCCCTAAATTCTCATTTCTTGGAATTTAGTAGGAGGGGGGGGTCCCTTCCTAAGGATATTGTGATAAAACTATAATACCCCTCTACAGTATGTGAGAAGTTTGATGTCATTCCACCTGTTGAAGGGAAGGAAGAAAAGACACCAAAATTTCTTTGATGGAACTTGTCATCTTTCAAAGATTGGTTATCTGAGAATGATTTCGCTTCAGGAAATTTTAAAAAGGAGACTATAATTAAAGCATCCAGTAAGGATAGTGCAGTGGAAAGTGAAGTTGATCTCAACAAGGGCATCAAAAAGAGTAAAACTCAATGTGAAGGGCCCAGTTTCTCTTTGAACATTTTTTAGAAAAGTCCTACACATACTGATTCATCGTTTGAAGAAGTTGTTGAAGAATGTGATGACAATGCACTTTCATCAGGTTGGAATTTTCCACTTAAAAACTTTGTGATTCCTTTAAAAAAGAAGGGAAATGATCAACCAAAATATAATGGGAATTTTGAATTAGTGGATTATGAAAAGTTTCAGAATGCTCGGCATTATGAACCAATAGATACTCAAAATTTTGAATCAAGCGATTTTGATAATGCTGAGAAGGTGAATTTGGATTAACAAACTGTTGCATTAAAAATGGAGTTGTTGGAAAAATTATGCAACTATCTAAAGCAACTCTAGAACTTGATTTTGCACTTGAGAAGTTGAAGGCTTTGGAAGTGGAAGATGACAAACTTATTGTTTTAAATGTACAGTTAGAGATGGATAATCATCAACTTCTGGAAGCACAAGAGGAAATGAAGAAGTTGGAGGTGGAAAATTTCTAACTTTTGAAAGAAAAAAAGTTACTCAATAAGTTGGATGTGGAAAATGCCCAACTTGTTGTCATAAAAAATTATTTGGTTGAAAAAATTGTTCAAGTAGCAATGAGTGAGTTAGAAAGAATTAAACAACTAGAGAAATCATTGAAAAAACAGGCTGAATCATCAAAGATGTTGTAGCAAACAAATGCCTATCTATCTGAGAGTAATAAAAATCTTAAAAAATATATACGAATATATACTGCAAAAATTGAGAGATGGTGAGCTAGAAATGGTGACATTGAGGTTAATCTTGAAGAATCGGAAATAAAAAGAACTGAACAGCTACTTTTGATTAATTTTCAAATGAAAAATATGATTATTCTATAAAGTACAAGCAGTTATTTTATAAAGTACACTCATTTTATTAAAATACATACAGTATTTTGATAAAATTACACGTGTTTTTATCAAAATACACGCAGTACTTATGTAAAAGTACAAGCATTTTATATTATAGAATAGTGTTGTTTTAGAAAATACATGTAGTTTTTTTTTATAAAGTACATGTAGTTATTGATGTTGTTCTTTATCATTTGTTTCATTTGTCTGTACTTGTATTCATTGTTCTTTCACATTATGTTTATCAAATAATGATTACAATCTAACATTTCCTTTTTAATATATCAGGAAAACACTAATAAAAAACTCATGAACGAAATTTCGGTGTTGAGAAAAACTCTTGAAGAATCACAAGTGAAAAAAACTAAACAAGTACTTTTGATTAATATTCAAATGGTAAACATCATTATTCTTGTTGATACCAAAATTGACATGCTGACATGGATGAATCACAAGAAGACATGTATCAGTCCACATGGCATATACAAACATTTCTATAATTACTTTAGCAACGAGGAATTCTGCCTCCCCGATCAACTCAGACCCTCCGAATAACAGGAATACTCCGAGGAACTTCATTGCTCCGAGGAACTCCTGAATATCGAGCAACTAAGGCGGTCCGAGCTGCACCTCGACCATAGCATTAATTGTCAGATAATCAACAGTTCGACTATTCATTAAATGCTTATCATACAGACGTATACACTTAAGGGGCATTAATTATTTACCCTTTCACATGTACAGCCTAAGGGCTATAAATACATTGTATCATCCTCATTCAAGGGGGACGGGAATTTCTTGATAAAACCTATAATCGAGAATTCTCAAACATCCAGCAATAACAGAAATAGTGGACGTAGGTCATTCTTAGAAGGCTGAACCACTTTAAAAATTCTTTGTCTTATTGAAATTTATCTGTGATTAAAAAATTAGAAGTAATCTAATTTTTTACATCAACAGATTGACGCCGTCTGTGGGAAACGACTGTTGTTATCGTTTTTCACCAAAAAAAATTCATCATCAATGGCTGATAATCCTGAATCAAGCAATTGAAACGCTGGAAACCCTCCAAATCTATCTGCACCTTCAACCGTTCCAGATCTGGCTGGAGTAATGACAAATCTCGCCCAAGGCCAGACCGCCATGCAAGAAACCATGCGGGAACTTATACAAACCCTTCATGGCGGTGCACCTGCCCATTCAGGACAACGAAGTGGTCAAAGGCAAACCCATTTACTTTCTTCACGATCCAGGCGTACTGATTCATATCATAATGAGGAATCTGATGATTTCTCTTATCAACCTGGGCGAACTTCGTCAATACGGGCTACAAATACTGCACAACGTATTACTCTCTCTCCAAAGAGGACCAGTGCACTGGAAAGATTAAGCAGGGTGTCTCCTTTCAGTCGATTCGGCCCTAGGAGGAATAGAAGGCCACCTAAGGCCATATCGAGGAGTTTTCGACAACCATTAGATCTAAGAAAAGGATCAGCACAATCACGACCAGCTGCTCGTCAAGATAAATCTCAAGAAGCCACATCAGCTCGATCAATTGCTCGAACCAATAGACCCGAGGAAGGAAATGACGCGTGGAAAGGCTCTATTCAGAAAGTGGAAGATAGGTTGGGAGAAATGGCTAAAGCGAAGAATCCCTTACAGCGAACTTTTGTTCAAGGGACACCTTTTGTCCAGGCCATTGTGGATTTTCCCACACGATCAAAGTTCAAAGCACCTGTTGTGACCCCCAAATATGATGGAAAGACAGATCCTGTTCTTCACATAGAGCAATATCAAGCTGCCGCTGACATCTATGCTGTCCCTGATGAGATGAGATGTAGAGCATTCTCGGGAACTCTTACTGGATCTGCCCAGATATGGTACAACAATCTTCCTCGGGGTAAGATTTCAACTTTCTTTCAACTGGCCGAGTTATTCATTGGGAATTTCTGTTTTGGAGCAAAGCCAGTAAAACGAGTAGCGCATTTGTTAAGCGTTAGACAAAAAGCTGGTGAGAGTACTAGAGACTACATAACTCGTTTCAATAACGAGAAACTAGAAGTCATAGATTATGAAGAGAAGACAGCGATTACCGCCTTAATGAGTGGGTTGTTGCCTAATAAGTTGTATTACACTTTGGCTAAAGATCCACCTACAACTATGTCAGAGTTGATGGAAAAAGCGGCCAAAATCATGAATGCCGAGGAGGCTATGGCTGCGAAGAAGAATATGGATAAAGAAACCAAGGTGGAAGTCGACAAAGCTAAGAAGAAAGAGCATAAGGGCAATGGTGGTGACAAACAATCCAAAAATAGGTCGTCATGGGAAGTCTTGAAGAAGTTTGATAATTATACTCCTTTGAAGATGGGTATCAACCACGTCTTGAAAGAAATCAAGAATAATGAGGAGTTAAAATGGTCAAAGAAAATGAAGGCAGACCCTGACAGAAGGAATAGAGAAAAATTTTGCGAGTTTCACAAAGATCATGGTCATATGAGTAAAAATTGCATAGCACTCCAGAATGAGATCGAAACACTCATTAGACGAGGAAAACTGTCCAAGTATGTCGATCGTAGAAATGAAAGAGGAAACGACGATCGAACAAGAGAAAGGTCTAGGTCTCCTTGTCGGGCAGAGGAGAACAGGAAAAGAGATCATGAAGATAATATAGAAGATGACCCTGATCTCCCCAAAAGGCCAAGGCAATCGGAACGCGAGGTATTTTCAATACGTTTTGGGTCATTTGATTGTAATGTTATTACAGGTGGAGATGCAGGAGGAGGAGATCTTACTGCAGAAAGAAAGGCTTACCTCTGTGAGGCTCAAGCTTGCTCATATATTCAACGGATAAATTTGGCCGAGGAGGATCACCCGAGGAAGGTAAACAAAGAAAAGTTGGTCATTGGTTTTTCAAAGAACGACCTCGCAGGTGTCTTATATCCTCATGATGACACTTTGGTGATCAAAATGAGGATGAAAGAAGTGATGATTTCAAGAGTTCTGGTAGATAATGGTAGCTCGACAGACATCATGTTCTACTCGTGCTTCGACAGTTTAAACTTAAAGTTATCGCAACTGGAGCCTTATCACAGACCTCTCCTTGGTTTTGCTGGCGAGAAAGTTTTTCCACTTGGGACGATCAAGTTGGATATATTCATTGGTACATGGCCTGCTTGTCGAACAGAAAGAATACGCTTCTTTGTGATGGATAAGAATGTTCAGTCAGCCTATAACATCATCATGGGAAGGGTAGGATTAAAGAAGTTTGAAGCAGTCCCATCTACGGTACATAGTGCCTAAAATTTCCAACAAATTTTGGAGTAGGAATTGTGAAAGGTGATCAAAAAGTAGCTCAGGAATGCTATTATTCATCTGCTGAGCAAGAAGAGCTGGAGGAATCGAGGAAAAAGACTACTACCTATCAAGTGGATGAAGGTACAGAGATTGAAACACTGGATCCTAGAGATGAATCTCAACTTATAAAAGGTCAGGTGGTGGAAGCTACAGAAAATGTCATTCTGGACGACGAGCACCCTGAACGAACAACTCAAATAGGTTCGTCGTTGGATGCATCAATAAAACAATAGTTGATAACTTTCCTAAGAAGTAGAAAGAAAACTTTTGCATGGAGTCATGAAGATATGCCAGGGATAGACCCAAACTTCTCATGTCATGAGCTCAACGTGAATAAGGAGAACAAGCCTATAAAGCAGAGAAGAAGAGTATTTAGTCCCGAGAAGAATCAAGCTATACAAGAGGAGGTCGAGAAGCTCCAGAAAGCTCGATTCATTGAAGATGTTAAATACCCAGACTTGTTAGCAAATGTGGTGATGGTAAAGAAGAAAAACAACAAATGGAGGATGTGTATTGATTTCACTGACCTCAACAAAGCATGCCCAAAGGATCACTTTCCACTGCCTCGAATTGATCAACTGGTGGATGCTACCTCGGGACACGAGCTACTCAGCTTCATGGATGCTTATTCTGGTTACAACCAGATCAAAATGAAACCTGAAGACAGGGAGAGTACTTCTTTCATTACCCCTAGGGGAACTTATTATTATAATGTTATGCCTTTTGGTTTGAAAAATGCAGGTGCGACATATCAGCGGCTGATGAACAAGGTCTTTGCCGAACAAATCAGTTGCAATATGGAAGTCTATGTCGATGATATGCTGACTAAAAGTAAGAGAGCTGCTGATCATCTAGTTGACTTA
This sequence comes from Sambucus nigra, assembly GCA_949130495.1. NCBI lineage: Eukaryota > Viridiplantae > Streptophyta > Magnoliopsida > Dipsacales > Adoxaceae > Sambucus > Sambucus nigra. Next base: position 331,169,939 of record OX422222.1, read on the forward strand.
GACCTTTGATCAACTGGACAAATACCAAATGGAGCTGAACCCGACGAAGTGCATATTTGGAGTACGAGAAGGCATGTTTCTCGGATACATTGTCAATCAACGAGGCATTGAAGCAAATCCAGAAAAGATCAAAGATCTATTAAGGCTACGATCTCCAACGACGAAGAAAGAAGTGCAAAGTTTTACAGGACGAGTAGCAGCACTCAACAGATTTGTATCGCGAGCAACTGATAGATGTCTCCCGTTCTTCAAAACACTTCGAACAACTTTTGAGTGGAATGATGAATGTGAGAAGGCCTTTCAAGACTTGAAGAAGTATCTGGGAGCACCTCCTCTATTGTCCAGGCCCGTGATGGGAGAAAAATTGTACTTGTATCTGGAAGTATCAGAGAATGCAGTTAGCTCGGCATTGATCAGAATGGAGAACGGAGTGCAAAAGCCCATTTATTACACAAGTAAGGCTTTCCGAGGAGCAGAGATCAGATATCCAAAGCTGAAAAAATTGGCATTGGCACTAATTAAAGCAAGTAGGAGAATGAGGCAATACTTCCAGACCCATACTATAGTTGTATATATTGACATGCCATTGAGACAAGCCCTTCATAAACCAGAAAAATCAGGGAGATTGATGTACTGGGCAATAGAGCTCGGCGAATATGTTATAATTTATGAACCCAGGACATCACTTAAAGGGCAAGCAATAGTAGATTTCATATCAGGATTCACCTATCCGGATACCCCCGAGGAGCAAAATCAGCTCGACAATCAACCTGTGGATGTTACAGGATCAACAAACACTGGCTCAGACCAACTTAGTTTGGTAAAAGGGCAAGTGGATGTGACAGGATCATCAAATTCGAGCTTAGACCAACTTAGGTTGGTAAAAGGGCCAGAAGAGATGGTCGAAGAAGAACAAGAAAACTCAAGGGATGGTGAAAAGAAGCAACAAATATTTCACCGAGGAACTCCGTCAGATCAGAAATTAGAAGACGAGTTGCCTATCTGGAGGTTGTATATAGATGGCTCATCTTGTACTACAGGCTGTGGGGCAGGAATTATTTTGAACAGCCCGGACGAGGTCGATATGGAGTATGCACTACGATTCCAATTCAAAGCTTCCAATAATGAGGCTGAGTATGAGGCTATGATAGCAGGACTTAATTTGGCCAAAACTATGGAGGCGCAACAGGTTATTGTATTCAGTGATTTACAATTAATTGTGAATCAGATGTTAGGAACATATGCAGCCAAAGGAGAATTAATTATCAAGTATCATGCAAAGGTGATGGAGTTGGTATCAGAATTTGTTGCCATTCAGTTGATCAGAATACCGAGAATGGAGAATACAAGAGCAAACACCCTGGCCCGATTAGCATCAGCTACTCGTACCGAGTTGCGAAGAATAATACCAATTGAAGTGTTAGCTAGTCGGACCATAGATGAAAATCTGATGATGAGTTTTATTACCCTTGATTTTGGACCATCTTGGATGGATCCCATCAGGGCATATATTGAGGAAGGAGAATTACCAATTGATAAACTCGCTGCAAAAAAATTAAAGTTTAAAGCTGCTCGGTATGTATTGACTAACGGTGTTTTGTACAGACGAGGAATCATGGCAGGATTACAAAGATGTGTACATCCCTCTGAGGTGAAAGAATTGATTGAAGAGATCCATGAAGGGTCCTGTGGAGCTCATGTAGCAGGTCGTACTCTTTTATAAAGGGCAATGACACAGGGTTACTACTGGCCAACGATGAGGGCTGATTGTATAGCCTATGCCAAGAAATGTGACAAGTGCCAGCGTTTTTCCTCCATCCGAAGAAAAGGTTAAGTGAGGCTAAAGCAAATTGGATTAATGAGTTATAGTCAGTACTGTGGGCTTATCGTACTACTCCCCGAGCAGCAACGGGAGAATCCCCATATATGCTAGCATTTGGAAGTGAAGCTGTAATACCTGCCGAGTTGGGTCTCCCAACACACAGAGTGCTGAATTTCAACTCCCCACTTAGTGACTTAATGAGAAGATTGGATTTGGACATGCTCGAGGAAGTTAGAGAAGAAGCAGCCATTAGGAATGCCGCTTACCAACAACGAACAACTCTGTTCTACAATAAGAGGGTGAAGAAGTGCGACCTAAAAGAAGGAGATTATGTGCTAAAGAAGGTCATTCAGAAGCACAACAAGTTGGAGACAAATTGGCATGGCCCATACCGAGTTACAGAAGTTGTTCGATCAGGAACTTACCGAATAGCAACTTTAGAAGGGGAAGATTTTAAGAATGCATGGAATGCTGAACACTTGCGCAAGTACTATCAGTGATGTAAAATCTTATGTAAAGCAGTTCCATCAGTATGAATAAAATGATGATATTTTGCCAGCCTCTCTCCTTTTATTGAAAGTTTTTCGGGGATTACTAGTGCTACACACTACACTGCTTAGCAACATCAACATAAAAAATATCCCTAAAAATGCCAACTCGGTTTGGTTAGGGAAAAGACATTCCTAAAAATGCCAACTCGGTTTGGTTAGGAGGCAACGACATTCCTAAAAATGCCAACTCCGGTTGGTTAGGAATAAAAATATATTTTCCAAAAATCACCTAAGTTGGTTGGAAAAAGAAAAATTCACCAAGTTATATTGGTTAAGAATCAAAGGATGTTGACCATTGTTGGTCGGAAGCATTTTACGAATATTATAGAGACCAAGTTAAATTTTTATTGGTCGAGAAGCAAAACATCATTATTTTTGGTTAGCCAAATGATTACTACAAATTTAAGGTAGTTGACAACAAGTTTGAATCAACTGCAGTTGGTCGACAAGATATATAATATTGTTATATTTTTTTAACACATATACATACACAAATGAAAAGTGTTTTATAACTGTAAGACAACGATAATCAACATTTGCAAACAAAATGCATTTCATTAAGTCTAAAAATAAAGTACATTGATTATGAAATGTATAAATAACCATTACATCAAGAGCCCTATTCTATTGGTTTCTTTCCTTGTGCTTTTGAAACAGGTTCCTCGCCAGCAGGAGGATCTTCCAAGGAAAGGGGAGAATTGATGAAGTTAGGGTCTTGTAGCATTCTGATATTCATTACAGATGGTCTATCTAGTAGGTGCTCGGGACGAGATAACTCTGCATTTGAATGGAGATTATAATCACCGAGATACTTTGAAATCAGGCACCGAGGAATGGCCCGAGCAGGGATCCAGCTCATGTCAAGCTTGAAGGGTGGAATTGGTAGATCGAGCAGCCCAGGGTCATGGTAGTTCCATAAATAGTGACTTTACTCCAATTTCATTACACCCAGAGCGTTCAACCACCCCTGTTTATAGCCTTCATTGTTAGCGTTCTCAATACGAGCATCCAAGTGGCAAAGGGATTCGTTGTAGCCTGCCATCCAGAATTCTTGAGGTTGTTTATGGAATTGATAAGTTAATCTCTCTAATTGCTCGTGAAGGCTTCTGGCAAAAATCTCTTTATTTTCTAAAGCAGACTTTTGCGTAATAAGTTGCTCCTCCAGACTCTGGATTTTCTTGGACATTTCAGACAAGGCTTGATTTTTTGCCATCAACTGGAATGCTTGGTTTTTCAACGCTGATTGAGTGCGAGCTTCTTCAATAGTAGGCCAAAGAACTCTTGGTCGTCGCCGAGAACCTCTAGCTCGTCCCCGAGCAGAAGTAGAAGGACCAGCTCTTCTCAAAGTCTCCAATTCTTCCCGTAATTTAGCGTTTTCAACTTCCAAAAAGGAGAATCCCTCGTCAGTCACAGGTACCAAGGCGCTTGAGGAGGATGCAACAGACCTCAACTGAGTTAGTTCCTTTTGCAGATTATTATTCTCTTGCTCCAACAGCTCAGCGATTTGCCTGTGCTCCTCGACTTCTGTTTTTAAAGTTCTCTCTCTCAATTCATAAGCAGCCAATATCTTGTCATGACCTTTGTCAGCACTGAGTTGTTGATATTACTTTTCATACCCTTCATGTAAAAGAGTTGTTGTATTGCTGCTAAAGCTCATCAAGAGTACCTTGTAAGTCTTCAATCATTTCGTAATAAGCCACATTATTGGCTACGGCACGATCAAGAAGACACTTCAAGTACTGATAGGCCTCAACTGCCTATTCTGAAGCATCTTGGCCAAGGATGTCTACAATTTGTGACTTATCCAAATCAGTATGACCTGCCTTAAAGTATTCATTGCATTATCTCAGCAATTTTGTGTCATGAGCAGACACCAATTCCATTCTGACCATAAACTAATAAAGAGGAGAAGGGAAGACTTAATAAGAATGCATACAGAGTATCAACAACATATATGATAAAAAATGCAAGTTTTATTATATCATAGAAAAAGAGTACAAAGTTCAGAGTACATATGTCAAAAGAAAATAAAACAAATACCGAACAACTTCACACCTTTTCCTTGTCTCCCAAAACGTTCTCGGGAGGCTGGGATGAGGAGCTAGGTTGCTCGGCAGAAACAAAAAGTTGTTCGGCAGGTGCAGGAGGCTGCTCTAATGGGGCAGGCAGAAGTGGAAGCTTCTCGTTGGTTGGCTGGACAACTTGTGGGGTAGGGATTTGATCACCCACAACCATGGAGGACTCCTCGAGGCAGCTTCATCCACTCCTTCATCCTCGAGATTTGGAGAGGGACCAGGAATATGTTGTTGAAATAGGTCAGAACCCTGATCAACTTTCAATTCTTGTAGAGCAGCCACCCAACCATCTCTGAAGTCCTTGAGACTGCCATACTCTACCTGCGACATCATGGCAGCTACTCCTTTATTCCATCCCTTGTCCCAGCCAGTGCTGAAGGACTTCTTCACAGCTAATTTCCTTTTTGTTTTCTCCGAGGATAGCTTCTCGGACATAAGCTCCTCGGTAGTCTTCAACTTGCCTTCCACTTCCTCCTTTTGACGATTTACCTCGCGAAGATGGATTAGTTACTCTTCAGCAATTTTGAGCTTATTCTCAAGCTCACCATAATTCTTGAGCTTCTCAGCAAGCTCCTTATTCTTCTCTTCCAAACTTTTTACTTTATTCTCCAACCCTTTGGAGACTTCAACCATCTGAGCCTTCTTTTCCTCGACCAAGGCCAGTTTCTTCTCCCAATCAGCTTTGTCATCGTCATATTTCTGACGGGGGTCCTTCAAGGATTGGGTCAAACCCAGTAAAGCTTCCTCCACACCAGATGAGGAGCTAGAAGCCTTGATTGCTTCATCTTTCTTCACAATTGTGTTAAAACAGCTCACCAACTGGACAAAGGAAATAACGATAAGTCAGTACAGAGACAGATACAACAGGGGAAAAATGAAAGATTCAAAACGAGAGAAACTTACTGAAGCAAATATGGCGAGTAGCCAAGGAGGTGAGCGCATCTCGAGAAAGGTTTTCTTCAATTCCTTGGATCTCGGGGATGATCCAAGTTTTCACCGAGCTCATAGCAGAGCTCGGGGGAACAATGGTGGGAACACCAGCACTACTAACCAGGGGCTGGGAAATGGTTTCAGCCAAATTGACCGAGGAACTTTTCTTCAGCCTCCTCGGGGGTACATAAATAGTTTCGACCAAGGAAGAACTCTTGGTCGGAGAAATGGTAATCACTTACTTAGGAGCATCATTCTTGCTCGGAGCCACTAGGGGCTTCTCAGCAGCCTTCTTGGTTGCAACAGAAGGAGCAGCATCTATTTTCTTTGTCCCCTCTGGAACATCAGACTTATTTCTTTTTGCCTCTCCAGCAGAGGCAGATGTCTCGAAGATAGCACGAACTCTTCTTTTACCCATCTTCTGACTCAGGGGAATGTGAGATTCAGGAGAAGAGTCTTCAGGAACTGGCACTGGTTCAGTATTGTTGATCACAGGGCGAGCAGTAAAAGATGATGTATAGCTCTTATACTGCAGCAAGTATGAAGCAAACCTAATGTGTTCGTCTGCAACTGACTGATGCAAGCCCCAGATAAGTTTCAAGTGTTTTATGTTAATTTCAGTTTCCTTTGGAGCTTTTCTTTTGCTATCAACTGCAAACAAATACACATTGAAATATCAGTCACACATTTTATCAAACACAATGAAAGAGTAATTTCAGAAATAAAATAAAATAAAAATAACCTATCCCATTGCCATAAGGAGGGCATCTGGGACCTTGATATACTTCATCTCCAATTAAAGGGGCATGTTGCCAATTTTTAATAACAACCCCATGTTCAAAATAGTCCCTATTGGCATCTGAGAGATTGACTACTAAAGCCCTATTCAAAAATCTAGTTTTTAAGTAAAAAGTATTATCCAAAACTGCCCATCTATAACAAAACATAATCTCAGGAATTCCTATGCGAGTTCCATGAATTTGATTTAACCTATGCACCCCATTAACTATTCTCCATGTGTTGGGGGCTATTTTTACAGGAACGACATCAAAGTATTGACAGAATTCTAAACATAAGGAATTTGGTGGGAAAAAAAATCCACACTCTGCAATAAAAAGGCTGGGGAATTAATGTCCCTCAGCCAAACGAAAAAATCTGAAGGCTCAGAAAGTTCCTCCAGAGTTACCCAAGAAGGGATAGAAAAATCAGAACGAAACTTCTCAAGAGATTCAATAAGATAAACCATGATGAATAAAAGAAATGAAGAAGAAGGAAGAAGATCTTACAGAAAAAAGGGGGATCTGTTGATAACGAACGATGAAAAAGATGAACGCACAAGAGAGAGAAAGAGACAATGGAAAACTCGAAGACAGAAATTTGATAAAGTAGAAGACGATGGGATTATCTGAGACGCTTAAATACTTTGGCTCGAGAAACGGTGAAGGAAATGATTACAAAAAGAAACGATTACGCTACCGGCGGCTAAAAGGACAAAAAGTGCGCGAAGATCGAAGCAGTTATAAAAATTCAAAAAAGTTGATTCTGCGAATCTGGAAGGAAAAATAAATACGAAGGAAACGCTCCTAAAAATCAGGAGGATCATTTAAAATTGTCATATTCCGAGAAAGAATATTCCATACTCCTCAAATTTTGAACTATGAAACATTGGGGGCTTCTGTTGATACCAAAATTGACATGCTGACATGGATGAATCACAAGAAGACATGTATCAGTCCACATGGCATATACAAACATTTCTACAATTACTTTAGCAACGAGGAACTCTGCCTCCCCGATCAACTCAGACCCTCCGAATAACAGGAATACTCTGAGGAACTTCATTGCTCCGAGGAACTCCTGAATATCGAGCAACTAAGACGGTCCGAGCTGCACCTCGATCATAGCATTAATTGCCAGATAATCAACAGTTCGACTATTCATTGAATGCTTATCATACAGACGTATACGCTTAAGGGGCCTTAATTATTTACCCTTTCACATGTACAACCTAAGGGCTATAAATACATTGTATCATCCTCATTCAAGGGGGACGAGAATTTCTTGATAAAACCTATAATCGAGAATTCCCAAACATTCAGCAATAACAGAAAAATGGACGTAGGCCATTCTTAGAAGGCTGAACCACTTTAAAAATTCTCTGTCTTATTTAAATTTATCCGTGATTAAAAAATTAGAAGTAATCTAATTTTTTACATCAACAATTCTATAAATTACAAGCACTCATTTTATAAAGTACATGCTTTTTATCAAAATAAATGCAATACTTTGAGAAACGCACACTTCGTTTTTATAAAGTACACGCGTTTTTAAAGGACATGATCTTTTTTATTAAGTACAAGCAGTTATTTTATAACGTACACACATTTATCAAAATACGTCCAATACTTAAATGAAAGTACACGCATTTTATATTGTTAAATAATGACGTTGTTTGACATTATGTTAACAAAAAAATTCTTACAATCTAACATTCCTTTTTTTATATATCCGGAAAACACTAATAAAAAACTCATGGATGAAATATGGGAGTGGAAGACTGTACAAGCCTCAAATTTCAAGAGAATCCATGAGAGACAAGATATTAAAACACTATAGGCCACCCACAAAGGGTTTGTATTTAGAGAAATGCCCAAAATAAAAGGGTCTGTTAGTAGAGGACAAAAGAATAAAAAAGATTTCGATGAAACCAAGAAGAATCGCCCAATTTAAAAACAGAAGTTGAGAAAGCCAAGAGCCGACAAGCTAATAATACCTCAACAATATAAAGAAAATCACTTCAATCTTCAAGCAGTCAATACATAGAAATACCTCAATGAAGATACGAAGAAAAAAATTGAAGAGTTTATTCAAAAGGCCGAACCAGGGTAAAGTGTATTGTTTGATGATATTGCACTTCACTTATTTTTATTTTTCTAGCTACAGAAGAATAATGTTATTCTTATTATACAATTGTTGTTGCCTATATTAAAATGCAAAGAATTTATTTACCAAGGGTTGGTTTCATATGTCACATGGAAAGATTTTGTTGAAGTCCTCAAGAATCAAGAAATATCAAGCCGGGTATGTAAACCAAATATTAGACATTTATTAAAATTTAACATTATTATATCCTCACCATTTTAAATGTATGAAACAGATAATATTCTCCTTCAGTTAAATATTGAGAACAAAATTGTCAAAGGAAGGGTTCTCCGCCACACACACTTTTTCTGATTATTATTGGTTGAGGAAAATTAAACCGAAAGCTATTATGCATCACAATCACATAAATACTGTAATTTTTTTTACTAACACAATGTCTATAATTTTTTTTTCAAAAAGATGCCTAGAGAAAAAATGAAGTCGATAAGAAGGACAAGTTATCCAAAGATTTATTTCAATACCTTGGCAGTTGTAATATTTTGTTAATTGTACTAAGACGTGACATGGAATATTTCACATCACTTACGATATATAAAGACCAAAATAAAGTCATCTATATCGATTCTCTTCGACCGGATGACAAGGAACAAAACACATGATGCTTCGATAATGCCAAAAAATGGTTAGATCCTAAACTCAAACTTAGATATGTTACCTGTACTTTTATGATTCATGTTTACTTTGCAATATTGATGATGTGTACTTGGCATTAGTTCTAAATAATCACCTACAGTATCAAAGTACAACCACAATGTTATAAATTGCACGTGAAATGCACAAATACATGCACGTGTACTTTAATATTATGTGTGTACTTTGCAGTATTAAATCTACATATACTTTTTTATTTGTATACACATTATTTTTCCTCTTAACAATTTTCTATCTTCTAAAAAACACTGTACGTATTGAAGACTAAAGCAGAAACATTGAAAAAAACGGTTTCGTAACTCAGAGAATGATTGATGAAGGTATACTAAATGAGTTTATAATTGATGATGATCTATTGAGAGAACAAGGAAAAAGAACAATAGATTTCTTGCTGGAAAGTGATCTCAAATTTGACCTAATAAGATATCATGAATTCACTAAGCAATATAATAGGTAAGAAAAAACTCCATTTCTATAAAGTACTAATTTTTATATTTGCAACAAATTTCATTCACATCATACTAATTTGTATAGTTGTTTTATTTTAATTTCAGGATTGACTACGGGGTATTCTACATCTACTTCATTGAACAAACTAGCACAGACAAGGAATGAAAAAAATCTTTTGAGAATATGTACTAAGTGAAATTATGTTTTCAGAATATTTCTTCCCCAAAAATGACCATTTGTAAATTGATTCAAATACATACCATATTTGTAAAAAAATTTATTGGTTATTGTTCCTTATATGTATTTCTCCAAAATGGTACCGCTGGCGCGGACCATGAAAGTTATACGCAAAATGATAACTAACACAAAATATCCTATGTAAGGTTATATTACCGCTGGCGTTTACTACAATGCATGTAAGGTGTACACAATGATAACTACACGAACAATTTCTTCAAAGTAAATGTTATAAAACAAATTACACGTATTTTAATCAAAAGTACATTCTTTATGAATAAAGAACACACAATATAAACAAAGTACACGCATGGATGAGCAATCTCTTTAGAGCAAATGTTATGAAATAAAGTACATGCATTTAATAAAAAGGACACATGTTATTAGCAAAGTACATGCAAAATAAACCAAGTACACACATTGATTAATTAAATAAATTTTGATTTTTGCAATTTAAAATTGCTATTAAATTATAAGATATGCAAAGAAAATATTTTTTTTATAAGAAAAAAGGGTAAAAGAGATTTTGAAAGAAAAGCATAAAAAACAAACTTAAAAATCTTATTAGGAAATTTTTCAACTGAAAATTACAATTAAATTATAAGACATGCATGAAAGAAAATAATTTTTTTATTAGAAAAACAAAAAAAAAGGTAAAAGATATTTTGAAAGAAAAACATAAAAAAACAAAATCAAAACATAAAAAGTTTATCAGGAAAACCTTCAACACTATATATGGACTCAATATGATATGAAAGCTATACACAAAATGATAACTAACACAAAATATCCTATGTAAGCTTATGTTGCCACTGGCACAGACCACAATACACGTAAGGTATGCACAATGATAACTACATGAATAATTTCTTCAAAGTAAATGTTATGAAACAAATTACACGCATTATAATTAAAAGTACACACTTTATGAGAAAAGTACACACATGGATGAACAATTTCTTCAAAGTAAATATCATGAAATAAAGTACACACATTTTAATCAAAAGTACACGCTTAATAAGAAAAGTATATGCAATATATACAAAGTACATGCATTGATTAATGGGTCCTGATATTTCCACTAAAAAATTTACTTCAAAACACCATTTTCTCTAAAACACCACATAAGTACACAATATTTGTATAAAACACCTAACACACACAACATCACATTAATATTGTCCCATATAAAAACCCAAAAAAAGTTAAACCTCACTTTTTCTATTTCCTCTCTCTCTCTCTCTCTCTCTAACTTCCCTCACAAACCTTTCAACCTTCCAACCTTTCAACGTACTTTCATTTTCTCTTAACCCTTACTACTCACCCTCAAGCTTCAATTCTAGTATGTTACACTATTAAAACTTACTCCTATACTATCATTTTATCAGATATATGCTCTCATTTTTTGTATTAAATCCTATCATGCAATCTACATATAAAAACCCCATTATAAACTCATTAAACCATACAAAATATAACCCTAATAATTATATATGGTAATATATTGCATAATCGGAAAAATATAGTATTTAACCCATTTAACGAGCTAGGGTTTACCAATTTGTAAAAACAATACTTGCTCTTTGCACCTACGGCTTCCTGTCGTCGAAGGTGCCGATACTATACGGTCATATCCCACCATAGTTTACAATGGAATGTTCATATCCCACCGTGGTTTGATGTTCACGGCCATATACCACTGAGGTCTTCTTTTCACAGCCTCTTGTAACCGTGGTGTATTGTTTCACGACCAATACTCACCGTGTTATACCAAAAAGAAACATTAAAAATGTTGTGTAATTATACCACTTTAACTTATTGACTTTTTGTGTAATAAAAATGTTGTCATTTTTAGGCCATTGCATATTATTTGACAGCCGTCTATTTTATATTTTCCTCATATTGAAAATATTTATAGTAATTTTTAATATATGTATGTATATATGATTCTGCAAGCTTCAACATGGTGAACGTTAACTTATTAATTTGATGTTCATTTGCTAATATAATTTTCTTAATTTCTTATGTAGGTCATATGAATGGGAAGAAGTAAAAATCTTCTATCGCATTCGAGCAGAAGAGGAGGTTGGAGGCGTTGAAGGAAGTACGACCACCCGTATCATCATTGTCTAGTAGTTGTTCTAGTAGTGCCACTAGTTTGAGCAAAGAATGTTCTCCTGCGCGATCAATAGATAAAGTAGTCAACAAAGTAGTAGGGGTTTTAGTGACAGTTGATGAGGATGCTACATCGCAGTCAATTAACCAAGTGGTTGAGCAGGTTGTATGCAATTTACTTGGGGTTAGTAGAGGGGGTGATGTAAAAGCGTAAGGTAAAGAAGAAGAGAAAGAAGGAGAAAAATCATAAGAGGAATCTAGATAGGAGGAAAGAGAGAAAGAAATAAAAGCGGAAAGAAAGGAGGAAAAAGAGCAAGAGAGAGAAGAGGACAGGAGTAAGAAAGAGACGAGGAAAGAGAGAAAGAAAGAGATGAAGAAGGAGAGGGTGAAGGAGAGAAATAAGAGGTAGAAGGAGGGAAAGAAGTAGAGGACCCCAAATATGATATAGAAGAGTCTTCTTCATCGGAAGATGAAATCCAAAGGGACATATATAAAGCGCTCGAGAAGAAAGAACATAAAAAATAAGCCACTCGGATTCAAAACGGCCGAAGGGGTGCACGCTAAATAACCCTAAATTGCTAAAGACAATTCATAGCCATATTAATTATTCGATATGTAACCAAGATAAGAAGAGGGGAATAATAAAGTGTGTGTACCACTATAAAAAAACTTATTGAGTGGGACATAGAGAAGGAAGATGAGCGGGTTATCAAGTTTGTGAAGAACTCGGGTCTATGGGGTCTAATAAAACACTCCTAGCGGTATATAGGCAATGTATCGGTGTTGATAAACAATGGAAGTCGAAGATGAATTCATTTCATATACCGGTCGGTAAGATGACCATCACCCTTAACGATGTGTGCCATCTCCTCCAAAATCGTGGAAGTCGGTAAATCGGTGTACGATATTATTTTAATAATGACTGAAGAGAAGGCAGACAAAATCAAATGGCTTGGGTTTTACTGAGGAGGAGGCTTTGGAGGAGTGCAAGTTTGTCTATGTTGTATGTTTTGACCGGATAATAAATTTGTGCAAGGGGAGGGTTAAGAAGTTGGGGAACGATGTCACGAAGAAATAGATTAAGTAGGTTACTATGGGGTACTTGCTTTTCATGGTCGGTTACTTATTGTTCCCGAACAAATCGGAGAATCGAGTCTCGGTGTACTACCTGCAGTCATTGTGAAAAGTCGATAAATTCAAAGAATATGCTTGGGGTATGGGTGTATTGGCGCATTTATATCGACAATTGGGGATTGCGTAATGGGTAAACATTTGACAGGTGGCCGAATATCATCCCCTTCTCGTGGTACATATTTTAAATTTGACACGTGATTTTAATTTTATTTTGTACCATATGAATTTCCTAATCAATATGTCAATTTGATTGCAGGTGTGGATATGCGACCATTTCAATTTCGGCTAGTGGTGTTAGAAATCTTGAGTCTCAGTATAGTGAGTCGTGTGTATGGAGGGAGCAAATGGTGTCTGGTGATACCTTTGCACATATACTGGAGCTAAGGGAAACCATTAACGATTTAAAAGCTTCAGACGTAAGTATTATTTGTTTTAAATGCAATTTTTGCTCTTTTTTATTTATTAAGATTTGGAAATATGTTTAGGTCGTATGGGATCCCTATTCAAAAAACAGTGAGGCTTACTCATTTTAAGAGGTGTCATAGTACAACGACCTCCTTATTTGCTATGATGTTAGTGAACCCTATTACCCGGAGAGGGTCCTACACCAGGACGGATGTGTTTAAACAATCCCTAGACAGCCAATGCGCCCTATATCAGAGGAGAAGGGAAAGACCCAGTCCCTCTACAAAGTAAAGTTTGATATCGAGAAATGGTATCAACTTAACTAGATGGACCATGTTCTTTCTGATGCCAGATGCTCGACCGTGATGAGGACCGTGCCTTAGGAATGTGTGTATGGGTATATGACTTAGTACCTGGAAAGCTCCTATCCGTACATTCAAAATCCCGAGCATAGACTATGCAAGCCGAATTTAAATCACTCTGATAAAATGGTAAATGTTTCAAAATTTAACCGTAAATTGATTTATTTTCTTCAAGTATTGTCTAACACATTTTATGGTAATATGCATATAGGCCCAGGAGATAGACGTATCCATTATCCTGCTCCAGGAAGCTATTAAAACTAGCTAGAACCAGGAGGTTTCGGATGTCCTTGAATTATCACGTGTAGCATTTGACACCCTGCTTGAGGCCAAAGGAACGCACGCTCATAAAGAAAGGAGAAAGGCACCGTTGCATCAAGAAACTCGGACCAAGGCATATCACCATCCAGCACCCAAGCAAAAAACCCCTAAATAGAAGGCCCTCCAATCAAAAAGCCCCCCGAATATGAAATGTGGGTGTTACGGATGTGCTTGAATTATGACATGTTGGAACAAATTTGAATTATAACATGTATGAATAATATTTTGTTATGTGTTTGAATGTAAATAATATTGTGTTTGAATGTAATTCTTCTTTGTGTGAACATTTTTAATTGTATTTTATGGTGATAGCCTGATTAATTGTAAAGGTTGCATATCATGTACGGTAGGACCCAAATATAAGTGACTGGCCTACGCTCTAGTGTGAACGAAAGTGAAAGGTCCATAGTTTGGTCTCACCGCGAGAATGCGAACAACGATTTCCAATGATCGTGAGGATGTCAAGCAAGGTTATAAGTGATCGTGAGTATGTGACACGTGGTTGCAAGTGATCAACATATTTAGGTTTGAAAATACCCTAAGTTGTTGCATAAAGAGACGGTGACATAAAATTGGGTAATATAACACTACACCAAATCTGCCCATTTGTCAAGGTCATTGACCTTGAAAAATCCACCTTGTCAAGGTCAATGACCGTGACATTTCGAGGCGAGACAACTTTTTTTATCACGGTCGTGTCACGGTCATTGACCTTGACACAAAACTCGCGTTTTGTGTCACGGTCGTGTCAAGGTCAATGACCATGACACGTTTGTCACGGTTTATAACCGTGACAAAGCCGTGACCCTTTTTAAAAAAATTGTCACGGTCATTGACCGTGACACGTCCGTGGCAATTTTGTCACGGGCGTGTCACGGTCAATGACTGTGACAATTCTGGGCAGAATTAAAAAAAAAACTGCTGGGCAGTATGGCCACTGCCACTGCCCAGCAGTATATTTGTACCTGTTATAGCAACGTTTTACCTGTTCCAAACATCACATATCCAAACAAACTAAAGATAATGCAAATATATATTCAAATAAGAAACTATTTAAAAAGAAACAACATCACCATCATTTTATCTCAAATCTACAAACTATTTTCATGGAAAAGAGATTTTGTACCGCGACGCTCAGGAACACCTCCTTATCCTTCCCTTCTCGTCCGAATAGCCACATAAGTATAGAGCATATGTGGCCTACCCTTAGGGCCACTCCCTGTCCCCTGAATTGAAATAAAGTAAAATTAGTATCCGCCCCTCAAATATAGATAAATATAAATCGTAATTGAAATCGAAATCGAAATTGACATATAAATATAAATACATTACATGTAGTGTCACTCAAACAGCTAACTTGAGCTCATATGACACCTCCTTCCAACTAATGTACCCCGGGCAATCGTGTCAATTATAATTCTCTTCATATCTAAACACTAAGAAATACCATAATCCTATGGAGGTATGCGTTGGAAATTCATTCCAACCGTTGTGTAGCCAAAAATCAGTAGTTGAAGTTGTCAACTCCACCTTTGAATGGTCTCCCATGTTTTGCTAGAAGTTCCAAGTGGTGGGGTATGGAAAGTGGAATTGACAACTTCAACCGGTGATGTTTGGCTACATAACGGTTGGGAGGAATTTGCAGAGCATCGCTCCATAGGATTATGGCATTTCTTAGTGTTCGGATAAACGAAGAAATTCAGTCTCCTCTCCACAAATAGGACACCCCAAATAACTATGTACTAATCACCTATTAAAGGTAAGAAGCGTATATTCATGGATTAGTATAAACAAAACTTAGATGTAGTTGGAATATTTATGTATTAATCTCCTCTCCACACACGCACACTACACAAGAGTGAAAATGATAAAGTGCAGATCAAGTAAAAGCATTAAAAATGGATGTTTCGGTACAAATTGAAATATTTATTACAAATTGAAAAATTGTTTGAAATTCGGGTTATCATAAAAAATGGATTGATATTCGGTAGGAGCAGCCAAGTCATCCACACTACTATTTAGACGCCTTGGCGCGTGTTGGACAATTGACCACGGCTCGTTCTTGATATACTTCGAGTAAAACACTTGCTTAACCTTTTGAAATGCACAAACAAACGGCTCATCGCTCACGTGGTCGTTGCTCTTCAACTTGGACAAGTCAACCATGATCAAATTGGTGATAGGATCAACTTTACAAGCATATTTATCCTCAACTCTTACCCATTCACAGTAAAATACAATCTCTTTGAAGCTTATATAATCCAATTCAAATATATTTTGGATTACACCACAGTAAGTCATTTCAGCTTCAACGAGGTTTTTATCTTTTGCGCTTGCTCGAAAGAAAGTAAGAGCCTTGTATGAAATTCCCGAGTTCTGTACATTTGTACTTTCCTCGTACACTTTAGCGCCGAAAATGTAACCGTTCAATCGATATTTTTTGTACTCTTGTGCCACGAACAAGGGTCCAGTGGCTAGACGAGCAAGCCTTGATGTCGCATCACCCATCTTTAGGAGCTGAGAATATAGATAAATTAATTATATTAGTGGTAAAATTTGAGTGTAATGTAACGTTATATAACGACTGTTTTCATTGTAATTACCTCTTGTGTCAACCATAGCCTAAATTCGCTGTCTGATTGTACCACTGTTTTTCGTCTTTTATTGTTCTCACAGGCTTCATATTTACTGCATATTACAAAATTAATCATGTATAAAATAATCTAAAATAATGTTAAACATTATAATATTCGAAACTTACTTTTTCCATTCTTCGACATCTTCATGTGTGTCAAATAGATAACGAGCTACTTGTTCATGTTGCAAACTCGTTAATTTCACTCGTTTTCCCATCACATTACCACCATCATCGAGGAATTCATCAGTGTCATCAACGCTGGTAGAGTCAGTCATATATTCCCGAGTATATATTGATGACTCCACGGTGATGTATTCCTCTGCAATTGATCCTGCAATATATCGCGTATTCTTGACGTAATCTTTAAAAACTTTCATCAATCTTTCAAACAGATACATCCACCGATATCTAACTGGACCATAAAGAAGTGCCTCGTCGCATAGGTGTACCAACAAGTGAACACTTATGTCAAAGAATGCTGGGGAAAGTACTTCTCCAATACACAAATCGCTTCGTTCACAACCAATTTTGCGGCCACTATGTGTTCTCGATTCACTACCTTCTCACACAAGAGGGAGAAGGTAATACTAATTTGCATAATAGCCCTACGCAAATCCTTGTGCTTGGAGAAACAGTGCTTAAACAATAGAGGAACCAATTGCATGATCACATGCCAATCGTGGGACTTACACTTATGTAAATCATGAGTAACATAATTCACAATCCTTTGGAAGTTGGACGAGAAAGTAGATGGGCCCTTCAAATTATATATTGTGTCCAGAAGCACCTTCCTTTCCTCACTCGTCAAAGTAAACGCACCAGGGGGAATTATTGTCCTTCCCCTACTATCTTCTTTCAACCATAGTTGTGGTTTAAGTTTTAACGTTTTAAGGTCTTTTCATGCATTTTCTCCATCCTTCGAATGACTCCCCCCAAGGCAAGTACCCATAATATGTTCAGCGAAGTTCTTCTCTACATGCATCACATCCAATACATGGCGCACCGGGTTTTTCTTCCAATAAGGCAAGTCAAATAAAATTGACCTCCGAGATCATGCCTTTCTTATCTCAGTTTCATTCCCAGTTGGGGTCTTCTTATGCTTGACATTCTTAAATTTGGGATTCTTACCTGGCATATTGGGGCCACATTCAGAAGATTTACTTTCAATTTCTGAATCGGAAAGTTGTCTCGGCGCTAGCCTATGTTCAACTCCGCCCAATAAAAAATTGGAAGCTTTCTCAAATCTGAAACTATGAGCTGGGGGTAAAAACCTCTTGTGGCAATGGTATACATTTTTTAAGCTGGAGGATAGACGAAGAGATTCAGTCTCCTCTCCACAAATAGGACACCCCAAATAACCATGTACTACACATCCGGATAATGTCCCATAAGCTGGAAAATCATGAATTGCCCACATCAACATAGCTTTCAGCGTAAACTCTTCTTTTCTAAAAGAGTCAAATGATTGCACACCCTCTTCCCACAACTCATTTAATTCTTCTACCAAAGGAGCCAGGTAGATATCAATGTCTTCACTTGGTGCCTTTGGCCCAGGTATCAATAAAGCCATCATCGAAAATTCAGGTCTCATACACTGTGAAGGAGGGAGGTTGAGTGGGGCTAGGATCACTGTCCATACACTCTGATTGGTGCTTAGATTTCCAAATGGATTGAAACCATCTGTTGATATAGCCAAACGAATGTTGCGTTGTTCTCGAGCAAAATCGGGATATTCATAATTCATCCTCCGTCAGGCAGTAGAATCAATAGGATGACGCATGATATTACCCCCTACTTCTGCCCTAGCTTGCCAAGTCATTTCCTATGCAATCCATGGTACCGTGAAAAATCACTTTAATCTAGGCCCAACAGGAAAATATTTCAATACTTTTCGAGGCACTTTTGAGCTTGTGCCTTCCTTACTAGTAGATTGGACATATCTAGGTTCATCGCATACCGGACAACGATCGAGATTTTCATACTCCTTTCGGTATAGTATGCAGTCATACACACAAGCATGAATCGATTTATACTTCATTCCCAAACCTTTCAAACTGTTCTTCATAACAGGATAGCTATTTGGAAGTGTATTCACCTTGGGTAATAAGCCCTTCACCCATTTCAGAATTCCCGTCACGCTATTGCCAGACAAACCGTACTGCGTCTTCAAACTGTGCAAACCAACCATGGCATGTAAAGTTATTTGATCTTTCTCACAGCCAGAGTATAACGGTTGGGTCGCCTTAAATTTTGAACTTTGGTAGTCATCGTCAAGTTTTATCGTGTTATCTTCACGAGCACTTGAATCTTCTACATCATCAGTAACCTCATTCTCCTCAGCTTCATAAACTCCGTACGCATCATCAACTAAATCCTCTAACATATTATGATCTACGTCATCCCCTTCTTCATCTATTCTACTTGTTGAAGGATGTTGTGAAGGTTGGTCAGGGACAAAAGAAACTTTCAATTCACCGTGAAAACTCCAAAATCGATAACTATCTTGCATACCCGATCTTAACAAATGTAGTTCAACTGTTTTCCACTCAAACACCTTACCATTCTTACACCTAGCACACGGACACGAAAACTCTTCATCATTACGACATCTCTTTGCATATTTCACAAATTCGTTAGCACCTCTGCGAAACACATACCCCATTCTATTAGTCTCACCCATCCACTCTTTGTATTTCGGATATCCCATCACAGCTACCACAACTAAACACCTATTAAAGGTAAACAAAACTTAGATTTATAGTATGTTTTATTTAATGATCCCATCATTTAATTATCCTATTAAAGGGTAAGTGGTCCTATCCCATTCAAGAATGCATTTTTCTGTAATATACTTAACAGCTCATGCACATTGTTACGATTTGAAAAAAATTCGACAGCATATCCCCTTAGTTCTCCAAGTACATGACGTAGATTGGCAGGTGTGAGTGTTATTTCAATTGGTCAATTAAAATAACAGTCACACTTGTCAATCTAGTATGTACCCAGAGAACATTAAGATACGACTGCAGAACTTCCTCCAAAAGTAACAACTTTAAGCCAATAAGAATATTATATAGAAATTATACAGTCTCAAACTGTCCAAACTGGACAATTCGAGAGATCTCATTACAGGGGTAATGACTCTCAAACGGGTCTAAGGGTTATTGAATGCGTACGCATAAGAACTAGAATGCTAGTATTCTATGCGCACTATATTTTATTTCATGTATGTTTCATATAATGGGTTAATTCAAATACAAAAATAAATTCATGGGATAATTCAAATACAAAAATAAATTCATGTATTGTTACACACACACACACAATATCTAAGCTGTTCTATAGGTATAAAAACAATTATTATCCAATTATTATCGAAAACATAACGTGGAGAATCATAATATACCGTAATCAATTTTAATAATAATAACACATTCTTTCGAGTGATTTATAAATAATTAAATTTGAGTGAAATCATGATTATTTAGTGGAATGAATCGTGATTAAATAAATAAAGGATATAAATTAGACGATTATAAATTGGGATTTCCTAGTATTTACTTTGAATCCAGTTTATTTATTTATCTTTGGTCCCTAGTATAGTCATTGCCCAAATAGTAGGAGCGAAACTCTATAAAACCCTAGTTTAGCTAAAGCCCATGAATTATACCACCACCCCCTCCCCACCACACACCACCACACACACACACACACACACACCCCACCCCACCCCACCCCCTGCCCCCCTCCACCACCCCCTCCCCCACCACACACCACCACACACACACACACACCCCACCCCACCCCCTGCCCCCTCCACCACCCCCTCCCCCACCACACACCACCACACACACACACACACCCCACCCTACCCCACCCCCTTCCCCCTCCACCACCCCCTCACCCCCTCCACCACCCCCTCCCCCAAAACACACCACCACACACACACACACCGCACCCCACCCCACCCCCTTCCCCCTCCACCACCCCCTCCCCCACCCTGCCCCACCCCGCCCCACCCTGCCCCACCCCCCACACACGCACACACATACACACATATATATATATACACATACACACATAAATATACACACAAATATATATATAAATGGAAGAGAGAGAGAGAGAGAGAGAGAAATTGGACCTGAAAGTAGAGAGAGAGAGAGAGCAGCGTCGAGAGAGAGAGAGAGAGAGAGAGAGGGAGGGAACGGTGGGAGGGAAAAAAGAAGGGGGAAAGGGTTTTTGCTGGAAAAGTTGTCACGGTCGTGTCAAGGTCATTGACCGTGACAAGACCGTGACAATTAAATTTGTCACGGCCTTGTCACGGTCATTGACCGTGAAAATTAGTTGTCAAGGTCGTGTCAAGGTCAATGACCGTGACATAAAACGCGTGTTTTTTTGTCACGGTCAATGACCTTGACAAGGCTGGCCGGCTGAAAGGTGACAATTTGCCCATTTTGGTGTAGTGTAAGTGCACGGATACAAGTGATCGTGGGACTGTGACACATAGTTTCAAGTGATTGTCATATTCTACCCAAGAAAAACCCAAGTTCTTGTATAAATGGTACGGTGATACAAAACCGAGGTATCTGAACATACAGCTACAAGAGACCGTGAGTATGTGACACACGGTTGTAAGTGACTGGCATATTTGGGTTGGAAAAACCCCCAAGTTTCTTCATAAAGAGATGATGATATAAAATTGTGTAATATAAGTTCACGGCTACAAGTGACTGTGGGACTGTGACACATGATTTCAAGTGACCGACATATTCCACCCAAAAGTAAACCCAAGTTCTTACATAAATGGGAAAGTGATACCAAATAGTGGTTTATGAACATACGACTTCAAGAAACTCTGAGTATGTGGCACGTAGTTGCAAGTGACCGGAATATTTGGGTTGGAAAATAACCCAAGTTTCTACATAAAGAGACGGTGACATAAAACCGTGTAGTATAAGTGTACGGTTACAATTGACCGTGGGACTGTGACACACGATTTTAAGTGACGGGCATATTCCACCCAAAAAAACAAGTTCCTACATAAATGGGATGGTGATACCAAACCGTGGTATATGAACATATGGCTACAAGAGACCATGAGTATGTGACACGCAGTTTCTACTGATCGACATATTTAGGTTGGAAAACACCCCATGTCTCTGCATAAAGAGACGGTGAAATCAAACTGTGTAATATAAGTGCACAACTCCAACTGACCGTGGGACCGTGACACACGATTTCAAGTGACTGACATATTCCACCCAAAAAAACCCAAGTTTCTGCATAAATGGTACAGTGATACCAAACCATGGTATATGAACATACAACTATAAGAGACCGTGACTATGTGACATGCGGTTGCAAGTGATCGGCATATTTGCGTTGGAAAATACCCCAAGTTTATGCATAAAGCGATGGTACTGAGGGATGTCCGGGATAATGGAAAGTTTCTTCCAATGATCATCTAGTGCCCACTATGGAATTACTTGGCCTAGCTTCTCCCATTGGGCCAATTCGTGGACACGTGGTAATTGATAAGCACCCAAGAGTGTACATTTTACACCCTAAATAGATGTATTTTAATTGCTAATTCTGGAAAAAATGGATCTTATGCGCGTTATTGTTTATTTTGTAGGTCTAACGCATCTTACAGATTCAAACGCTCTAAATCAAGGAAGATGCACAGTTAAAAGGAGCTAAGTCTAATTCCCTATCACCGTACCTTAAGCCTGTCCCGAACCGAGCCCAAACAATCACCCGAGCCCCGTGTGTGATTAGTTTGTACTTTTTAGATTTTTCTAGATTTTTAATTAAGTCGTTTTTGAATTTTTAGAATTTATTTTATATTTTTAGGTCATGTATATATTTTTAGGCATTTTTATATTTGCGTGTCGCGCATGTTTTTATTATTTTTATATTTTTATAGTTGTGCTTATTAGTTTTATTTAATTTTTATTTTTATTTGATTTTTAGTTTTTAGTATTAACTTAGTTTTGTTATTTCTTATTTCATTAAGTTAGGTTTATTAGTATAATTATATTTTGAGTCTTTTATTTTTAGACGAGTAATTTAATTTTTGATTTTATATTTCTTTAGTTTTATTTTAATTTTTTTTAAGATTTGTAAATATTTAGTTTTTATTAGGTTAGCATTTTCATTAGATTGATATTTTTTATGTATTTATTTGGTGTCTTAGTTTATTTTTGTAGGGTCACAATTTAAACACACACATAAACACCACACTCTCCCACACCCTCACCCAACTTCTCATACAACTCACTACACCTAATCAAATCCACTATCACTATTCATCTTACTCTGACCATCACTTTCTTTCTCACCGCCACTAACCAACTCCATGCCCAACCCGAGTTAAACCCGCAGTCAACAAAACCCAAATCTCTCTCTTCCAATCATACCATCGCGACCCAAAAACATGACTCCGACCTACAGTCCATATACCCACTTCCTAAACCCGCTACCTAGACTCCATAAGCCCGAATCCAACGAGCCTAATCGTCATCTCCCATACAAACTCGAAACCCATCGCCCATTCCTTAACTCCGGCCAACCCGTGTTTAACCCAAACCCGAGCTCCTACATCCATATCCCTCCCCGATCGTAACCCGCGATTCAACCAACAAATCCAGAGAACCCGGACCCATTTCCACCTTAACCCTCGAATCCGGGCACCCTATACCTCACACTCGGTTCGATCATCTCCATACCCGTTACCTTTTCCCAACATAACCCACAAGCCCCTACTTGATTTCCCCATATGTTTAAAGACCAAATAAAACATAATACCCCACACATGTGTTTTAAACCTCACATTCCCTTATTCCTAAAATACCCCCATCATCTCCCACTCTCCTTACCTCACCCAACGCACATGCAAATGTGTGTGCCATTACCAAAAATAACCCTCTCACCCCTCATGTACAATTATCATGCCCACATTGCCCCTAGCTCCATGTACACCATATAAATTGAAGACTTGGTGCCATTGAAGAATGCTCTCCAATCTATAAAGAGTATTCTCATTTTTAGCAAATATCTCAATATAGAGGTGTGTGGTGAAATTTATCTCTTGGATGAATTCTACTCCACCCTTCTATGGTGAGTTTTTGCATTTTTAGCAACTATCTCAAAATAGAGTGATATGGTTGAATTCATCCCTTGGAAAGTAAATTCTAATCCATTCCTTTATGGTGAGTATTTGCATTTTTAGCAAATATCTCAACATAAAGTGATGAAGAAAAATTTATTTCCTTAGATCAGTTCTAATGTACAATTATATAATTTGAGGATTTTCATTTTTAGCAAATCTCTCTTATTATTTATTTAAGACTCCATTATAATTTCATCCATTTTATATATTGTAATTAGGTTTTATATGTTTATTCTTTAGTTTTTATTTTAGAATCAATAAATACATTAGTAAGGGATTGTAATTGAGAGAATTTTGGTGTATAATTGACGAGTTGCTCCAATTTAAGTACAAATGGGTTTGATCTATTCCTCTTTAATTTCTCTTGATTTAATCCTCGCATGCTCTTATTGGTTACTTTTATTTTTGGTTGATGATTATTGAGGGATAATCTCCCATTCATGGGATGAATTTTGAAACCCTCACGAGTCCAATTAGTTAGTTTACTTATTAGCACAATTTTATTTATCTCAACCTTTTAAATTAGCTTTTACATCTTAGTTAATACTTAAAAAAAATTAGTATAGCTAGTTAATTAATAATCCCTTGAAAAATCATAAAAAAATAATAATAATATGCAAATGAATTTACACATGTCTTCACTTACTTTGTGTTTCATCCTTGGATTTGGATTGACTCCCTTACTTACCCTATGCATATTTTGAGTTTATTTGCAGGTTCGGGGGAATTCTGATGGAAATGGAGTTGTAACAACGACACTCACACAAGAGATGAATTTTATTTTCTATCAGTAATCCATAGATGGTGCGAAGTATTCGGGAGCATTGTATCTTCGTATATTGGGTGTTAGCAGCGGATATGCTCAACATCGATTGCATGCAATTGATCTCAACAACAATTAGGTCCAAGGCATACTGTGATTCCCTACCACGCATCTCGCGCAACAACGCGTCATTGTGTCCCTGCTTGGTGAACTGGAGTAATTTTTTAAACTCCGTTTGTATTTGAGTGACTTGGTGGCCATGAAATGCGTCCATACCCTTCCACTTCGTCACAAACAAATCGGTTCTATTTATTAAGTATTTTTCAGTTGGGTATGGGAACCCTCCGCTCTTTTAGTTGTGCAGTTGTGCAGTTTCCACGGTAGGGTACGCGATTAGTCCATCCATGCGCGTACTGAAAATGCAAACGCATTCAATTCTTCTGTATGTACCCATTCATGTTCGGGCAATTTTGCCAGTTTTGATGGAAAGTCAACCATGCATTTTCAAAGTCGATTGGATTCTCCGACTCCATAACCCCAATCCAACCCTGCATAAATACCTTTTTATCATGGTCTTTAATGTTTAATTCACACATGCACCAATAATTTTTTTTAACTTGGAATAAACATAATAGAATGGTGGCAAGTGGAAACACACTTGGCAAAGAGTTTAGGCAAGATTGTTGTTTGTCAGAGACAATAACTTGTGGCAAAGCTTCTGGCTCGTATAGTGACCGCAAATGTTATAGAGCCCAGCTAAAATTCTCCTCTTTCTCACACTTCAGAAAAGCAAATGCAATGCAAAATGATTGCCCGGTGGAAGTGACTCCAATCATCTCAAATAATGGCATATTGTAATGATTGGTCTTATAGGTGCAATCGATGACCTCTACTCTCAGGAATCATTTAACCAACAAGTAAGAGGTGGGATGTGCAAAAAATAAACCATCCACCACATTAGTTTGATCAGTCCTTCTATGCTAGTGGACATAACTCTTTTCCACGAGCAAATGCATAAATTATTGCATGGCGGTGCACCCTTTCATCTCAATGTTCTTCATTTTGATTTTAACGTCATAAATTGTTCATATGGATGGACAATTTTATTCTGATCTCTTTTTCAATGTTGGTAGTACTTCCTTCTGGCCCACCCCATTGTTGATCATCTCAGCAATAATGTTCCACTCTTCTTGGGAGAGTCGATCGGCATAAGGGTGTCCAACAAGTGATTTAGACACCTCATGGTTGTGTAGCCCATAAATAACTTCCACCCCCAATGACCATCATCCTAAGGAATGCCTTTTAATCGAAAGGGACAATCACACTTTCGCATTCTAGAACACCACTTTCTCTTCTTGTCCATCCCATTATCTTTTCTTGGTCTATGAATTTCGCTTCGCTCACAACCAAGTATGACCCTCCCCTTTCGGACTAAACTGGCCTTGTCGGATTTCAAAATGATCACGACCGCATGAAGCTTACGACCAGCTTGATGCCACCAAATCATCTTGTCGCGGTTATAAAAAATTTTCACAAGACGAACATTGTTAGATGAAATGATAGTTTAAATGGAAATTTGAAGTATAAATGAAAAATCATGTTGAATATAGTATAAATAAACTAAACATGCCTCCTCAGTGGGGAATTCGACTGTATGGACTTGATTAATTACATTAACATTCAATACTTCTTCTATTATCGCATCCTAACAATGCATATAATCAAATTATGTCATACAATCATGTCATACATTAAAAATCTCAAAATTTTGAAAATTAACTTTGTGATATGGTTTTTTACCATAGACTATGTGAAATCTGGAAATAAATCGTGCAAACATTTGGGCGAGGTTGATGTCGTTGCTTATTCGCTCATATTAATTTTATGCATATTCGATTTCTCGGTGGAAGCATGTTGCGTAGATACACTTGGTACAATAATATTATTTATATCTTGCCGAAATGTATAATCAAGTACCGAGTCATCTAACTAAAATGATAATAGAATAATCAGTACAATAAGAATTGACAATATAATAGCAAAAATAAATAAAAACACATACACCATTTAATAATTGAACTTTAATTTTAATATGGAACCCACAGCTAATTACAACCACTAGAGGGGTACATACGGTGTAAGGTGACCATGAATGGTAAAACCACGTCCACTTCTAATCGGGTAATACTTAACACGGTCATATGAAACCGCAATTTATAATCCCACGGCCTCATATAACCGTGATTCAATTATTGACTAACATTAAACCACGGTCAAATGAGACCATGGTACAAGATAATACGATCACTTATAATCAAAAGTGTCCATCACTTATGGTGAAGGGTGGGCGGAAGTGCAGTCAACCCGAATTTTGTTTTTGAACATCATTGTACATGTTTTTTTACATATTATATAGTTTGTAGAGGTGTTATAATACCTCAAATCATCAAGAGAGCATTGGATGTTCTGAGTTTAGAAAGCTTGAATATTAACTTTCTTTTCCTCACCCATTGCAATGTAGCCCCTTTATCCTTGATTTTTGTTTAGAAACAACACAACAGAGATCACAACAACACAAAAAACACTCGAAAATGGAGATTTAGGGAGAAATGAACAATATGATTTGGGTTACGTTTAACTGTGGGCTTGAATGTTTTGGTGGGAATATCAACAATTTTGATTTTTTGTTTATTGTGGTGTTTTAGATTACGTGGTATTAGTTTGTGTGTAATTTTTTGTTTATTTTGGGTTATATTAGACATTTTAAAGAAAATAAAAGGTACCACACTTTTGGGTGTGGTTAGTAAAGTTTGTATTTAATTTTTATGTGGTGTTTTGGATAGATTTTTTGGGTGAAAATATCAGGACCCTTGATTAATTAAATAAATTTTGATTTTGCAATTGAAAATTACTATTTGTATTTAAAAGGTAATTAAAAAGGAAATAAAAGGTAATACACTATTTTGTAATTGGAAATATCAGGACCCTTGATTAATTAAAAAGGTTACTTCGGTCTTCCTCCCAATCCCGTTTATTTATTTGATGTGGATGAGGATCCTCCTCAAACTCATTAAGGCCTCATGTCTTTCTATACACATGAGGCTACAAAGAATATTATGGAGATGAGGGAGAACAAGGCTTACCATGAAGGCCTTGTAGCTGCGATGGAAGGACAAATCAAAGTCTACTTGAATTTAATCGACTCTCTTCCTCACATCACAGATGCCTTTAACAACTTTCCCAACTAGTAGTCTTCCTTAATCTTTTTTAAACTTGTGTTATTGATAAAAATTGTACTTTTTTGTTTTAAAAAAAAAACTTTTCTTTCATGCGTGTCTTGTGACTTATATCATACATTAGTACCCATATAACATATCACTAGCTCAAACCATGATTCATACATAGAGTGCAAAAATATAAAATACACATGAACTTTAGAAAAAAATGATCACGTTCACTTTATAAAAAATAGGTGTACTTTGCAGAACTGTCGTACAAAAAACAAACAAAAAAATAGAACTAAATACTAAACAATAAAATTACATACATTTATTCAATATAATGAGTTTTTAAATAATTTTATTCAATCAAGGGGTTACATTGAAAGAATTAGACAATCATACATAGAGTAGAAAAATGTAAAATACATTCAAATTTAATAAAGTACAAGTAATCTTTAGGAAAAATGATCATGTGTACTTTATAAAACAAATACGTGTACTTTGTTGCACTGCCATATAAAAAATAAATAAATAAATGGATCTTATACCAAAAAGTCCCTAAAACATTTTTGAATACACATTTAGTCCAAACCTTTTGCTTTGTTCCAAAAAAACCCTCATCAAATAAAAACATTGAAAAAAATGGAACTCCGGTTGGGGTGGGGGGGGGGGGGGGGGGGGGGGAGGAAGGTGGGGGTGAATGTCGCTAGCGCGAACTTTTAAAAATAAGAAAATATTAGTTAAATGGGTTTTTGAATGATTTTTTGGAACAAAGTAAAAAACTTGGACTAAATGTGTATTAAAAAATGTTTGAAGGCTGTTTTGGTATTTGATATTAACAAAATAGAACAAAACACTAAAGAATAAAATTACATTCATTATTCATTCGAATATTTTCTTAAATAATTTATTCAATCAAATAGTTACAATGAATGATCACGTGTACTTTATAAAAAAATACGTGTACTTTGCTGAACTTCCATATAAAAAATAAATAAAAAAATAGGACTAAACAATAAACAATAAAATTACATTCATTTACTCAAACAAATGGGTTGTTAAACAATTTATTCAATCAAATAGTTACAAGGAATGAATTCAACAATCATACATAGAGTGCAAAAATGTAAAATACACGCAACTTAAATAACATAGACGTGAACTTTAGGAAAAATGATCTCGAGTACTTTCTAAAAAATACGTGTACTTTGCTGAACTGCTAAACAGAAAACAAATAAAAAATGGGGCTTTTATCGAAAACTCCCTCAAACATTTTTTAATACACATTTAGTCCAACCCTTTTACCTTTTTTTCAAAAAGTCTCTCACCATATAAAAACATTCAAAAAAGTGAACTCCGATTAGGACGGGGACGGGGGGTGAATGCCTCTAGAGCGGACTTTTAAAAATAAGAAAATATTAGTTAAATGAGTGTTTGAGGGACTTTTTGGAACAAAGTAAAAGACTTGAACTAAATGTACATTAAAAAATATTTCAAGGAATTTTTGGTATATGATCCTAAAAAAATAGAACTAAAAAATAAAATTACGTTCATTTATTCAATTAAATGGGTTTTTAAATAATTTTATTCAATCAAATGGTTACAATGAATGAATTCAAAAACTTTACAGAGTGCAAAAATGTCACACACTCGCATATTTAATTAAGTACACATGAACTTTAGGAAAATGATCACATGTACTTTATAAAAAAATACGTGTACTTTGGTGAACTGCCATACAAAAAAAACTAATTGAGGTACTTTATGTATTCTTTGTGTACAAAAAACAAAAAATAAATAAAGTTCACATAAATAGAACGTGATTTTGGTCAGTACCATGTACGTGTACTTTATAAAAACATGTGTGCACTTTACATTGATCTCATGCACAAAAAAATAAGACAGAAATAAACACTCAACAATAAAATTATATTAATTTATTCAAATGCTAACTGTTGATTTAAAAAACTAGATTTGATCTAATTAATAAATCACAGATAAATTTGAAATAAGAAATAAGACACAAGACTTTTAAAGTGGTTCAGCCTTATAAAAATGGCTTACGTCCACTGTTTTGTATTGCTGGATGTTTGCCTTAATCTTGATCACAATTGCTAATGATCCATTACCCCGTTATGGTTAAAATGCATTTATAGCCTTGAGGTTGTCAGTATGAATAGATGATATGTCGTTATTCAATAGACATATACATATGTACAATAAGGATGTTCATTCAATTCTATGTTCATTGAATGTGTAATTGTCACTTGATCTTCCTGGATAGATGCTCTGCACGATGAGTAGCTCGACACGGTAAGTATCTCGGTTTGATGAGTAGCTCGATGCTGCGAGTTATTCGGTGAGTATAGGCATTTACCATGTAAGATGACACATGTCTTCATAGAATTGGTCCACGCCAGCTTACTAATTTTTGTATCAGCAGAAGCCCCCAATGTTTCACAATTGAGTTTTGGTATGAGAGTGTGGAACATTTTACCCAAACGTTGCTCGGGCACCTTTTGCGTCTTGATTAATTACAGATCTCCAACACTTAGGAATTTTCTCTTTAGTCTTATCATTTGAGCGCGAAATGAAAAACTTGTAAATATTTTGAATCTGCGACAAATGCTTGGGTATTTGCGTCTTTTTCATAATTTAATCGTCGAAAATGCAACCGTCTTTTCTAGTAATCATTTATTTTCCTACTTCCAGATCCAATGTATTTAAAAGCGATAGAAACAGATCGTCATCTACTTTTTGCCTCTAGATTTCAAAACTCTTTGTCTTCTCCTTCTATCCTTGTATTATCATTTTTCTGTCATCTGCCTTAGAAGATTTCTCAATTCCTCTGTAAGAACTTCTTCTTTCTTTGCTTTAGCCACCATGGTTTATCTTATAGAATCATTGGATAAGTTCCGAGCTGATTTTGCGATTCCCTCTTGGGTTATTCTAGAAGGAACTCCTTGCTCCTCTGATTTATTTTTTCTGGCTGAGGGACATTGGTTTACCTCCCTTTTTATAGCGGAATGTCGTTTTTCTTTTCCGCCTAATTCCTTGATTTTGGAGTTTTGCCAATATTTCGATATTGTTCCTGCAAGAGTAGCTCCAAATACATTGAGGGTAGTTAATGGCGTACATGGGATAAACCAAACTCATGGGACTCATTTAGGGATCCCTGAGATTATGTTTTGTTATAAATGAGTTACCAGTGATACCACATTTTATTTAAAAACTAGGTTTTCCAATAGAGCTTTGGTGGTCAATCTTCCCGATGCTAATAGGGACTATTTTGATCATGGAGTTGTCATGAAAAATTGGAAACACCCCCCATGAAAAGGAAATGATGTTTACCAAGGCCCCAGATGTCCACTTTATGGCAATGGGATAGGTTATTTTTAATTTTTTGATTTAGTTCTGTTTATGTTTGATGAAATGCGTCACTGATATTCATTTTACTTTTTGCAGCTGATAACAAAAGAAAGCCCCCAAAAGAGAGTGACATTAATATAAAATATTTGAAACTCATCTGGGGTTTGCATCAATCATTTGGTATGGAGCACGTTAGGGCTACTTCTTATTTGTTGAGATATAAAAACACTACTTCCTCTTTTATTGCTTGTCCTCTTTCCCCTCATGTGATAATTAATCTTGATCAAATTCCATCATCTCGAGACACCGTAGAAGAATCTTCTTTTGATTTGGGTACCTCTATTGCTGATTTGATGACGAGGAAGAGGAAAATGCCTGAATTATTTGCCAAAGATGCTCCTGGCACTGATGGGGCAAAGAAAAGCAAAGGGGATGTCCCAGCTGAAGGGACGAAGAAAATGGATATGGCTCCATCAAAGGGAATAATCCCACCTGTCAAGGAGTTTGACAAAAAGCTACTTATTGTCCCAAAAGAGGCAGAACCTTTGATTGAAGGTGTTACTTTTACACAAGAAGAGGCAGTACCTTTGATTGAAGGTGCTCCTTTAAGGAGATTTTGGAGAGGTCTTGTAGAAAGACCTATAAAAACTGTTGCTCAACCTTCTGATGTTGAGGATCCTTCTTTGAGAGTGAAGCCTCCAGCCCTCATTGCTTCGAGCTTGGCCAAAGGTTTGATCAAGTCTTGGACCATTCCTGAGTATCGAGCTGATGAGGGTTCCCTTTCTCACGATAAGGTCACTAACTTAGCAGCCCAATGTATTGCGTCACTAAGTATTATCAACTTACTACTTTATCTCCAGATACCGTATTTATATTCTGATCTGATCTTCTTTTCTTTTTCAATTTATGATGTATTTTAATAGTGTCCTGGAGAAAGATGAGCCTATTAAGGCTTCAACTTCCTTCAGTGGGGTGGAAGAAGCATTTGATGGGTTATCATAATCTTTGAAGAACTCCTAGTAGAAGTATGAGTAAGCTAAAGATTCTTGGGATAAGACTCTTCTATCTGCAGAGACAACTCGCTAACAAGCTGATACAGCTCGACACCAAGCTAGAAATGCCTCCAAGGAGTTAGAGGAAAAATTAAAGGTTTCCATTTCCAATAAGAAATAAGATGATGGTAAGCTTGAAGAAGTTGAACGGCATTAAAAAGATCTGGAGGAGAAGATCAAGTTTGTTGAGGTATATACTTCTTCCAAGAAGGTGAAGAGAAAAGCTGCCGTGAAACAGTCATTTAGCTCTTGTTGGGACAAAGGATGGAACAAAGCCTTAACTGCTATTACTTTCTAGATGGATTATGTAAGTTTGAAGTACTTCAGAGACAGATGGGTCATTGAATTGAAAGAGTTGAGTGTTGCAGACGATTCTAAATTATTTCAAAAAGACACTTATGGCCCTCTTCCTACTATTGACGAAGAAGAAGAGGATGAAGCTTCATTTGATGAATCTTATATGTGGATAGTAGAACAAGTACCTATTGTTACCATTCCTCAGCCCTTCGAGCAAGTTCGGCAGGTAAAAACCTCTATCGAGCAATGCCAACTGTCCTCCGAGCAGCCAACTTCTTCATCCAAACCGACTGATGATGTTGTAGGGAATAAGGAGAAGGTGTAGAGTTGTTTGGCTCTTGAATTATGTTATTCTTTTGTTTTTCCCTTTTTTGTTGTAACTCTAGTTATACTTGCTTCCCCCGTTGATTAATAAAAAGAACTTTGTTATTTCTTCTGAATTTTCTATCTTACCTCAATGTTTGATCTCCAATTATCTTGGTGATTACAATCTTCATGAAGATTATGAGATATCTCGACTCCTCATCTGCTTGAGCGACCAAGTTCGAGCAACACTAGGATTCTACTAGATATGAATTTTATCAATTCTCCTTACGCTTTAGATGGTCCTCCCGCTGGGATGGAACCTGTGCCAAAATCAGAAGGAAAAAAGCCAATAGAATAGGAAATTTGTATTAAATGAAGAAAACTTCATCTTTTGTGATTTGCTTTCCTTTATTTAATGAAGAAAAATTTTATTTTTGTGCATTCCATTTTTCTTTCTTTGGAAATAGTTTTTAAGATGTTTTTCTTATAACATATTATCTAGTGATGAATGAATATATATCTATAGAGGGACAATTTGTCCTATTTTGTTTTAACTGCTTAGAAAATGGAGCTTGCCCCACTTACTGCCTAGTTGTAGTGACTTATCACCCATAAGTACCTAAGCAATGGAATGATTTTCATCCCATGATCCTTCTTAATTGTAGTTATCTTTTCAGGAACACCTTGGTCCATAGACAATGGATGCCCCTGTGACACCCCGACTAATTAAATACCGGGTAGCTACTCCTTTATTAAATTAAATCAAAATGCCAAGTTGGCTGAGTTAATAACATCACTGTCGAAAACATTTTTTTTTTATAATTACTAACCACCTAGTATTTAAAAGTAAGATGTCAAATTTTAAATTAAGTCTGGTTAACAATGCGAAAAGAATAATGAAATAATAACATAACCATTCACCATAAAGTCTCAATAAAGTAACCAACAAATAATAGTAAGTCCGGAGGAAAACTCCTCACAACAATCCCACAACTGAAATAAATAAAACAGTGTATCCTAAATTAATTACATGCCAAAAGTCTGAATAACTGAAAAATGAAATGTCTCTAAAAGAAATGGGCGACATGCCCTACAACTGATGAAAACTGAATATAGAGTCAAGACAAATGAAGCATCTACTAGCAAGGCCCTGTAACTTCCACAACAGCTACATCTCGTCACCTGAATGGAAATCCTATTCATGGTGTCCTTGTGACTGGGCACCTAAAAGGTTTTTACAAAACATTTGATTTGAAAGCAAACGGGTCAGAGCCCGAGAGTGGAGAGTATTTTAAAAATAGCAAGTGCTTTAATAACATTAAAATAATGAATGCAAAATACATGTTAGGACGTGCACTCACATGAAATACTCACCTCTCGACTAATTGTGCACTCCTAACGTACCGTACCCATCTGAGTGACATTCATATCTAACTAAACTCTCATAAGTTCTACCCCTTTCTACTCGATTCCCATTATACATTCTAACGTTATCAATTAAATAGAGGGTTTTACTTAAACTCGGATTCCCAATTATTGACAATACAATTCACTACAGGTTATCCCTTTTCATTTTCTCAAAGCGTTGTCATAATTATACTCACAGTACCAATATAAAAGTTCTCATTATTTAAGTGAATATTATTCACGTCATGAATATACAATAGAAGCACCCCGAGACTAAGCTGCGGTGCACACATACTCTGCTATCCATCCCGTTACATCACGTACATAAGGATCACGCATTCCGAATCTCTCAGGAATGATTCTCAGATAATAGCAAATCACAAAACAATGGAGGCGAACACAGTCACATCACATGGGTCACGCACATACCTACGTTCTCACGATCAGCAAACTTATTAACATCTCAATAAGTCCTTCTCTGACCTATGTTCTCGAGGTACCAATCTATATCCCCCCGTAGGCACACAAAGACTAGATGGCCCTAAACGAACGCAAACCTCCCGTGATAGCAAGTATGGTAGGTATGTCATACACATCAAATCATATATACTAAGCATGCACACATCTTAGTTATTACCATATTTATATTAGTGGTATACTTCTCGTTCTTATACCCACACACTTGTCCCCGGTTTATATATACACATCATCCATTATCCTCACGTCGTAATTAGTTACTCACGTTCTAACCCACAAATATCATTCGGTCCAATTCACTATTTTATAATTTACTCCTCAATATATCCCAAATCTCCCAACTATATCAATTTTTTAACACGGAGAAGTTATCTCATCAATTAAACAAGGTTACGGGACACTAGAAATCAAATCAGGCCAAAAAAGGCCAAACTGTCAACTCGTTAGAAGTCTCATTCGAACGAGGCTGTTCGAACGAGAGTTCGTTCGAACGAAATGGGCATCTAACGAGATCTCGTTCGAACGAAAGGCATCGAATGAATATCCAACTCGTTAGAAGTCAAACTGTCAGATCGTTAGAAGCTTGTTCGAACGAACTCGTTCGAACGACCTGGGCAGGTCTTTTAACGAGGTGACAGTCCCGAGCCCAGAATTTTCCTATCTCGTTTTTCTCTATTTTCTTCACCTCTAAACCCATATAAAAATCGTCCCAACAGTATTTTAAGGTTTCTAATCTACACTAAACATTCGTAGGTCATAACTAAACATTTTCATAGGGCCAAATCTTTCTAAGCATCATCTAATTATCATAACTCCCCAATTTTTCCCAAACCTTATGAACATGAACTCTAGAAATTTAAAGTCTTCAATTTCCATAAATAAATCCGTTTTGTAACATAAAAAGGTGTAATTCTTTTAGTCCAATCACCCAAAAACAAATCTACATGCAAACCTATATCAAATCTGAATTTATAACTCTAATTTCATGGGTTTTTATAAATCTCCCAATACAATAGAAATATATCAATTTCTAAGCATGGAAGAAGAATTTGCTTGAAATTAACGTAATTAAACCACTTGCCTTAGGTCTTTCTCTCAATTTGATGTTGAATTGATGAAGTTTGATCTCTCTCTCTCTCTCTCTCTCTCTCTCTCTCTCTCTGCAGAATTCTCCTTCCTCTCTCTACCAGCTTTTCTTCAAGTTGACAATGGTGGTTTAGAGGTTGCCTTAGGAAACTCTTAGAACTTTATCCAATAACTCCCGTAGCCCATTAAGTCATTTAGAGTTGTTAGTGGGTTTAGTGGGTAAAGACTAAATCAGATTTTAACTTCTAATTTTCGTGGGTTTTAATTCCCAAAATTCCGAAATTACCAAACTACCCTTTTGGGTTGCCGGTATGGCCTAAAAATGCCCCGGGACCAAAACTAAACCCCCGGCTAGTGTTTTCTGACTATTTCGACCCTTCCGGACGCGTTGGCGCACTCAAAATGACCATACGGTTAATAAAAATAAAATTCACTTTTTAATTAAATTAATTACTTTCCTGACGCGACTGTCACACGCGTCTCAACAAAATTTCCCAAATTGCTGTATTTCAATCTCACGACAAATTCAATAATTTCAATATTAATATAACGTCATATGCATACATTATAGTCAAATACCAACTCACATCTCGTTAGTATTTTGTACGGATTAATTCTCAATTAATACACATTTAATTTAATTAATCCCATAAATAAATATCAATAAAAGTACGGGGTATTACATACTTCCCCCCTAATAACATAATTTTGTCCCGAAATTCGGAACTAGAAAGTACCTGGTAAAAACAACTCTGGATAACGTTCGCGCATCTCATCCTCGCGCTCCCATGTGGACTCCTTAACATTATGATGTCTCCACTGAACACGTACTAACGGGACTATCTTTGACCGCAGTTTCCGCTCACTTCGGTCCAAAATAGCAATCGGCCCTTCCTCGTAGGAGCTATCAGGCTGGAGGTCGATGTCTTCCAAAGAAATGTGAGAATGAGCCAAATCGTCCCTAAGATATTTCCTTAGCGAGGAAATATGAAACACATCATGAATCCTGTGCAAATGCTCCGGTAACCCAAGTCTATATGCAACAGACCCATTCCGCTCGATGATAGGAAATGGCCCCACATATCTCGGTGCCAACTTCCCCTTCTTCCCAAATCGCATAATCCCCTTCATAGGAGATACTCTGAGTAAAACTTGGTCCCCCACTTGGAACTCCCTGAAGAACCTCTTCGCATCAGCATAGCTCTTCTGCCGATCCTGAGCTACCCGAATGCGACTCCGTATCAATTCTATCCTCGTCGAAGTATCCTGAATCACTTCCGGCCCAAGTAGTTTGTTATCCCCCACCTCCAACCAAAATGCTGGGGAACGACAAGGTCTACCGTACAACGCCTCAAATGGAGCCATGCCAATGGTGAACTGTTAGGAGTTGTTGTAAGAAAACTCTACCAGTGGAAGATAATGCTCCTATCCACCCCCGAAATCAATGATGCACATACGCAACATGTCTTCCAACATCTGGTTTGTACGCCCGGTTTGCCCATCGGTCTGCGGGTGATACGCCGTACTCAACCGCAATTCCATGCCCATGGCCTCCTGAAAACTCTTCCAAAACCGTGAAACAAATATCTTGTCTCTGTCAGACACGATATTTAGGGGCACACCGTCTGCAATAAAGAGCTGGGCATACTGTCCTATAGTGTAGTCGATCCTTACGGGTAGAAAATGAGCGAGTTTTGTCAACCTGTCCACAATTACCCAAATGGAGTCGTGACCTCTCTGTGACGTAGGCAACCCCGTGATGAAGTCCATGGATATGCTCTCCCACATCTACATCAGAACCTCTAATGGATATAGAAGTCCTGTCGGTCTCTGATGATCCACTTTTACCAGCTGACAAGTGGCGCATTTAGAAACAAACACGGCAATATCTCTCTTCATCCCGCTCCACCAATACTGTCGTCTCATGTCTTGGTACATTTTGTCCCCACCTGGATGTACCACGAATCGTGAGCCGTGCGACTCTGCCATCACCTCGTGTCGCAATTCCTCCCCTTCCGGAACTACCAGTCTCCCATTGAAGCGTAATCCTCCGTCTGAGCTAACGGTATAGGATTCGGCTCCCTCTGCTAGTAATCGAACTATCTGCTCCTGACAGAACGAGTCATTTGCCTGGGCCTTTACCACCTTCATGACAATCTGCGGTGTAACAGTCATCACAGACATGAACGATCGGGCCACTGCATCCTGGTGTCCCAACTCTTTCCACTTTGCCTTCCACACCCCTGCCACCTCATCTACTGGCCTACGGCTCAACGCGTCTGCTACCACGTTAGCCTTCCCCAGGTGATATTGGATATCAAACTGATAATCCTTCACAAACTCAAGCCACCTTCGCTGCCGCATATTCAACTCCTTCTGCGTGAATAGGTACTGTAGGGACTTGTGGTCCGTGAACAATCGAAACTTCTCCCCCAAGAGATAATGTCTCCAAATCCGAAGGGCAAATACCACTGCCACTAACTCTAAGTCATGAGTGGGGTAATTCTTCTCGTGAGGCTTAAGCTTACGGGAAGCATAAGCTATGGCCTGACTCTCCTGCAGTAATACACCTCCAAGTCCTTGTAAGGAAGCATCGGTGTAAACTAGATACTCAACTCCCGGTCTCGACAATGCTAACATAGGTGCTGAGGTCAACTTATCCTTCAGCTCATCGAATGCCAACTGACAGGCATCACTCCAGATGAATGGCACACCCTTACGAGTCAGATGTGTCAAAGGACATGCTATCTTCAAAAATCCCATAATAAGCCTCCTGTAGTATCCTGCTAGTCCCAAGAAACTACGGATCTACGTTGGTGTCATGGGCTGTCCCCACTCCCTCACCACCGATACCTTCCCCGGATCAACAGATA
The DNA here is from genome assembly GCA_949130495.1 of Sambucus nigra. Lineage (NCBI taxonomy): Eukaryota > Viridiplantae > Streptophyta > Magnoliopsida > Dipsacales > Adoxaceae > Sambucus > Sambucus nigra. The sequence goes on from OX422222.1 coordinate 331,208,598, forward strand.
TCCCCCGGTCAGAAATAATATGCCCCAAAAACTGAACCTCCTTCAGCCAAAACCTGCACTTCTCATATTTTGCATACAGCTCATTCTGGCGTAGCGTCTGCAAAACCTGCCTCAAATGCTCGGCGTGCTCCTCCTCTGTCTGGGAGTAAAACAGAATGTCATCAATGAAGACAATGACGAACTGATCTAGGAACTCTCTGAACACCCTATTCATTAAGTCCATAAACACGGCTGGAGCATTGGTCAAACCAAAAGGCATACCCCGAAACTCGTAGGAACCATATCTCGTTAAGAAAGCAGTCTTCGAGACGTCCTCCTCCCTTATACGCAACTGATGGTATCCCGATCGCAAATAATTCTTTGAGAAGAAATAAGCTCCTCTCAGTTAGTCGAATAATTCATCGATTCGGGGCAACGGATACTTATTCCGTATCGTGACCTTATTCAACTCCCGGTAATCCACACACAACCTCAACGATCTATCTCTCTTCTTCACAAACAACACAGGGGCACCCCACGGCGAAGTACTCCTCCGGATAAAGCCTGACCTAATAACTGCTCAATCTGATCCCGTAACTCTCTCATCTCAACTAGAGCCATACGGTAAGGTGCGCGGGCAATAGGCCGAGTTCCCGGCGTCAAATCTATCACAAAATCTATCTACCTACTCAGAGGTAATCCAGGTATATCCTGAAATACATCGACAAACTCTCGAACATCCGAAATCGAATCAAGTGGTATCACCACTTCCTTAGAGGTCTCCTCCTCTATATAGTACAAATGAGTGGACGATCCTCCCTCAGGGCGAGGCATCACCACTAAAAACATCTCCTGCCCGAGAATGGCAAAGATAATACTCATACTGAAACAGTCAATCATGGCTCGGTACGCAACTAGACAATCCATGCCAATAATGGCATCATACTCGGTCATATATAATACTAACATATCCGCGGGTAAAGTAAACCTCTCGATCTCTATACCCACACCTCTACATATAAGCGAAATCACGGAACTCCTACTCAACGGTGAATCTACACAAGTAATCGTGCTCTCGGCGGTGTCTAACAACCCAATGGTGCGTGCAAATATCATAGCAATGAAACAATGTGTAGCCCCCGTGTCAAATAAAATATGCCCCATAGTCCCCTGAATAGAGAACATACCCTCAATGGCTGGTGGATCCTGTGGGGCTGCGGCCTGTTGAAGCTGATATACTCTCCCATACTGAAGTTGTCCCTGCTGAACTGGGACCGCTGGAATGGGTGGTAATGCTTCCATCTGTGGTGGTGCCGGGAGGGCGGCGGGAAACATGGGTCTCTGCGGCTCCAGTCGAGCACCCTGCTGCTGCTACTGCGGGGCCCTGCCCCTATCTGGGCAATCCTGGCGTTTATGGCCAGTCTTGCCACAAAAGGAACACTTACCTGGGAAGTTCCCCCCTCTCTGTCCCTGCTGCCCTCGGGCCTGGTGGCCGTTACCATTTCTCCCCTAGCCCTGCTATTGACCATTTTGCCCTTGCTGGCCGTTCGGACCATGATGGCGCTGCCTGAAACCTCCCTGTCCGTGCCTGAAATATCCCGATCTGAACCTCTTGTGATCCCCCTGCTGGGAACCCTGGTCACCCTGCCTCTGTCCCTGAACATAATGTGCCCCACTGGCACCATTTCCCCCAGTCCTGCCCTGATGGCCGGACTCTCCTGATCTCTTGCTCTCAGCCATGTGAAAGCGGTGATCCTGGCAGTGTAACAGTGCAGCGTTAACCACATCAGAGTAAGTGGCCAACGACAGATTCCCCAACAAATGCTGACGGATCCTCCAAGTCAACCCGTTTGTACACTTCTGGATCTTTTTCTCCTCTGTCGGTATCTCATCCGGAACAATATTCAACAGATTTGAAAATTCGGCCTCATACTCGGCCACAGTCTTTCCCTCCTATCTAAGATTCATTAGCTTCCTCCTCATTTCCGTGTGAACGGCTGACGGAAAATACTTGCGGTCAAACCGCACCCAAAACTCTTGTATCGTGAGGGTATCTCTCTCCTCCACGGTGGTAATAGACTCCCACCACTGCAGTGCAGATCCAACTAGCTTGAAAGTAGCTAGCACCTGCTTCTGAACTTCGGTGCACTCATACATCCTCAAGTGCCGCTGAATGTCTTTCCTCCACTGACTTGAAACCACAACATCGGAGCTACTTGCAAACTCCGGCGGGTGTGCTTTATGAAAAGCATCACGTACGCGCTCCCAAGCAGACGGGAATGCATGTGTCTGAACTGGGGAGGCTACTGGCGCCTGAGATGGTGCCTGCTGAACCACGGCTAGTGCGGCATTTACCGCTTAGGCTACAATGGCTGCAACCTCGGCGGCATTCATCGTGCCCTGAACTGGTGCGGGCTGTGGTTCTGGCGTTGCATCCCTGGGAACCCGTTGTGCACGTCGTGGAGGCATCTGAAATAAGAATAAAGTCTATAAGTTCGCAGTTATAAACTCAAAATAGCTGAAGAACGAAGCATACACAAGAGAATACAACCATCCTAAAATATAGGGCTCTACATCAAAGAAAGCTCAGCGGAAACATAATAAGCCATACAAATCCTAAAGGACACTAGAACCTGATGCTCTGATACCACCTGTGACACCCCGACTAATTAAATACCGGGTAGCTACTCCTTTATTAAATTAAATCAAAATGCCAAGTTGGCTCAGTTACTAGCATCACTGTCGAAAACAATTTTTTTTTGTAATTACTAACCACCTAGTATTTAAAAGTAAGATGTCAAATTTTAAATTAAGTCTGGTTAACAATGCGAAAGGAATAATGAAAGAATAACATAAACATTCACCATAAAGTCTCAATAAAGTAACCAACAAATAATAGTAAGTCCGGAGGAAAACTCCTCACAACAATCCCACAACTGAAATAAATAAAACAGTGTATCCTAAATTAATTACATGCCAAAAGTCTGAATAACTGAAAAATGAAATGTCTCTAAAAGAAATGGGCGACATGCCCTACAACTGATGAAAATTGAATATAGAGTCAAGACAAATGAAGCGTCTACTAGCAAGGCCCTGTAACTTCCACAACAGCTACAGCTCGTCACCTGAATGGAAATCCTATGCATGGTGTCCTTGTGGCTGGGCACCTAAAAGGTTTTTACAAAACATTTGATTTGAAAGCAAACGGGTCAGAGCCCGAGAGTGGAGAGTATTTTAAAAATAGCAAGTGCTTTAATAACATTAAAACAATGAATGCAAAATACATGTTAGGACGTGCACTCACATGAAATACTCACCTCTCGACTAATTGTGCACTCCTAACGTACCGTACCCATCTAAGTGACATTCATATCTAACTAAACCGTCATAAGTTCTACCCCTTTCTACTCGATTCCCATTATACATTCTAACATTATCAATTAAATAGAGGGCTTTACTTAAACTCGGATTCCCAATTATTGACAATACAATTCACTACAGGTTATCCCTTTTTATTTTCTCAAAGCGTTATCATAATTATACTCACAGTACCAATATAAAAGTTCTCATTATTTAAGTGTATATTATTCACGTCATGAAAATACAATAGAAGCACCCCGAGACTAAGCTGCGGTGCACACATACTCTGCTATCCATCCCGATACATCATGTACATAAGTATCACGCATTCCGAATCTCTCAGGAATCGTTCTCAGATAATAGCAAATCACAAAACAATGGAGGCGAACACAGTCACATCACATGGGTCACGCACATACCTACGCTCCCACGATCAGCAAACTTATTAACATCTCAATAAGTCCTTCTCTGACCTATGTTCTCGAGGTACCAATCTATATCCCCCCGTAGGCACGTAAAGATTAGATGGACCTAAACGAACGCAAACCTCCGGTGATAGCAAGTATGGTAGGTATGTCATACACATCAAATCATATATACTAAGCATGCACACATCTTAGTTATTACCATATTTATATTAGTGGTATACTTCTCATGCTTATACCCACACACTTGTCCCCGATTTATATATACACATCATCCATTATCCTCACGTCGTAATTAGTTACTCACATTCTAACCCACAAATATCATTCGGTCCAATTCACTATTTTATAATTTACTCCTCAATATATCCCAAATCTCCCAACTATATCATTTTGTTAACACGGGGAAGTTATCTCATCAATTAAACAAGGTTACGGGACACTAGAAATCAAATCTGGCCAAAAAAGGCCAAACTGTCGACTCGTTAGAAGTCTCGTTCGAACGAGGTTATTCGAACAAGAGTTCGTTCGAAATGAAGTGGGCATCTAACGAGATCTCGTTCGAACGAAAGGCATCTAACGAATATCCAACTCATTAGAAGTCAAACTTCCAGCTCGTTAGAAGCTCGTTCGAACGAGCTCGTTCGAACGACCTGGGCAGGTCTTCTAACGAGGTGACAGTCCTGAGCCCAGAATTTTCCTATCTCTTTTTTCTCTATTTTCTTCACCTCTAATCCCATATAAAAATCGTCCCAACAGTATTTTAAGGTTTCTAATCCACACTAAATATTCGTAGGTCATAACTAAACATTTACATAGGGCCAAATCTTCCTAAACATCATCTAATTATCATAACTCCCCAATTTTTCCCAAACCTTATGAACATGAACCCTAGAAATTTAAAGTCTTCAATTTCCATAAATAAATCCGTTTTTGTAACATAAAAAGGTGTAATTCTTTTATTCCAATCACCCAACAACAAATCTACATGCAAACCTATATCAAATCTGAATTTATAACTCGAATTTCATGGGTTTTTATAAATCTCCCAATACAATACAAATATATCAATTTCTAAGCATGGAAAAGCATTTGCTTGAAATTAACGTAATTAAACCACTTGCCTTAGGTCTTTCTCTGAATTTGATGTTGAATTGATGAAGGTTGATCTCTCTCTCTCTCTCTCTCTCTCTCTGCAGAATTCTCCTTCCTCTCTCTACCAGTTTTTCTCCAAGATGACAATGGTGGTTTAGAGGTTGCCTTAGGAAACTCTTAGAACTTTTTCCAATAATTCCCGTAGCCCATTAAGTCATTTAGTGTTGTTAGTGGGTTTAGTGGGTAAATACTAAATCAGATTTTAACTTCTAATTTTCGTGGGTTTTAATTCCCAAAATTCCGAAATTACCAAACTACCCTTTTGGGTTGCTGGTATGGCCTAAAAATGCCCCGGGACCCAAACTAAACCCCCGGCTAGTGTTTTCTGACTATTTCAACCCTTTCGGATGCGTTGGCTCACTCAAAATGACTATACGGTTAATAAACAAAAAAATTCACTTTTTAATTAAAATAATTATTTTCCTGACGCGACTGTCACACGCGTCTCAACAAAATTTCCCAAATTGCCGTATTTCAATCTCACGACAAATTCAATAATTTCAGTATTAATATAACGTCGTATGCACACATTATAGTCAAATACCAACTCACATCTCGTTTGTATTTTTTCCGGATTAATTCTTAATTAATACACATTTAATTTAATTAATCCCATAAATAAATACTAATAAAAGTACGGGGTATTACAGCCCCGTGAGGTCACCCATCTTTTTGCCTAGTTTGGGATGCCCCTTGAGTCACCCATGATCAAACAGGCTTTGTCTTGTATGATTATTATGCCAAGGTGTTGGTTAAATTAATTAATGCCGACCAACCGTGGTTGGTGGTTGCTAATATGCCGACCAACCATAGTTGGTGGTTGTTGATATGCCGACCATCCTTAGTTGGTGGTTGGTTAAATTTATTGATGCCGACCAACCGTGGTTGGTGGTTGCTGATATGTCGACCAACCTTAGTTGGTGGTTGCTGATATGCCGACCAACCGTAATTGGTGGTGTAGTGTGTAGCACGAGTACTCCGAAAAAAATTGAACAAAAAGGAATATGGGGAAAATATCATTTTTATTCATATTAAAAAAATGGGGTACATGTGAATCTGTATTACTGATAACATTTGCGCAGGTGCTCCGCATTCCACACATTTCTGAATTCTTTGCCCTCTAAGGTCTCTATTCTGTAGGTCCCAGGTCGAACAACCGTAATTACTCGGTAGGGCCCATGCCAGTTAGCCTCTAGCTTATTATGCTTCTGAATTACCATCTTGAGCACATAGTCTCCCTCTTTAAGATCACATTTCTTGACTCTTTTGTTGTAGAACATGACAGTTCATTGCTGGTAAGCTGCGTTCCTGATTGCCTCATTTTCTCTTACTTCTTCGAGCATATCCAAGTCTAAACGTATCATTAAATCGCTTATACGAGAGTTAAAATTAAGCACCTTGTGTGTGGGTAAGCCCAGTTCAGCTGGTATGACTGCTTCACTTCCAAAGGCTAGAATGTAAGGAGACTCCCCAGTTTCTGTTCGGGGATTTGTGCGATAAGCCCATAACACAGAATGTAACTCGTTAATCCAATTACCCTTTGCATCATCCAGCCTTTTCTTCAACCCGTTTAGCAGAGTCATGTTCATCACTTCGGTTTGCCCATTGCTATGAGGATGCCCTGGTGCAGAATGGATTTTCTAGACATTGGATTGGTGACAATATGCGGTAAAGTACTCATTATCAAATTGGGTACCATGGTTAGTGATGAAAGCCTGTTGATTAGGCATAAATTATTCACATTTATCCCCTTAATTTTGGTATTTGTATGATCTCGTGCGGTGCAAATAGATTGTATTTGTCTTATATTTATGTTACTAACCCTTTTTGGCAAGTATTTCGTATTTTGTGTATCTCTTATGTGTTTTACAGGTATTTCATGCAAGTTAGTGCCAAAGAGAACTCAAAATAGTGAAAGAAAACCAAGAAATGGGGAGTAAAGGGCATTTTCATAATTTTCAGCCTTATTTCGGAGGTGGGTCCAACTGGAAAGTTGAATAGCTTTCAACTACAAGAACACTGGAAAAAACGGAACCTCAATCGGAGTCCAGGTGTGAAAGTTATGAGCAATCAAAGATAGAAGAAAAAGTCAAATAAAGAGAGGACCGGTCCGCCCCGAAATTAAAAGAATCGGTCCTCACAGGACCGGTCCGCCCAGAAATTAAAAGAACCGATCCGCGTAGGACCAGTTCGCCCTCACCCCGGATTGATCCACTGTGAAAACTCCAGTAGACCTCGGATCGAATGTAAACCGAAGAAGGTAAAAAAATAAAATAACCGGTTCGCACCGGACCGGTCCGCCAAGAAATTAAAAGAACCGATTCTCATTCAAGGCAAACCGGCCCGAAGGAGGACAGGACCTGCCCGGATCAAGGCAAACCGGTCCGAAGGAGGAGGGGACCGGTCCGACTGTCGCAGTTTTAATTTTCTAATTTTCCTCTAATGGAGAGTCCTAGTGCTGCTAAAACTCTTGGAGTCTTGTAGGGTATAAAAACCCATTTTATTGTTATTATTTGCACGGAGAATTAGTATAATTTTCTTACTTGTTCAGAAATCCTAGTTTTGATACAGTTATTATTTTAATTCCAAGATTGAAGCTTTGTTCAGATTTCAGTGATTACCAGTAATTCTAGCTAGTACTTTGAGTGCTTTGGTAAGATTAGTAAGTAATTTCTTCTGTTTAATTCCATTTCACATCAATTAACAAGTTTTTCTTAGATTAATCATGATTTTCTGCACATCAAACACTGTTTTTATTACTTTCAGCATGCTAGCCTAGATGTTCTAAGGCCGAGATACATGAACCCGGCCTTATGTGTTAGTTGCATGTGTATAACATTAATCCTCTAAATTTAGTGATTGATTACGACCGTATTGCGTAGGAACACAACAATTGTAGATCTTTATATCTCGTTTGCCTCTGGGTAACCGGGATGATTTAGAATGCAATTCGAGTGTCACTATCTCGATACCGATTTACTCATCCTCAGATTAGATATGACGCGGGCTTAAACCTCCTATACATAATGCTGGAAGTACTAAATTCTGGGTCAAATTAATCAGTTAAATTCATGATTAGTATTATAACTGCAATACACTAGGGTTGGGGATTGTATTCCCGTCCTGTTTTTCTCATCACTTAGTTCAAAAGTTTCAAATTATTCTTCATCAGTATTTTAGGTAGATTAGTATAATTGCATCTTTTCCTAATTTCATAATTCCATCTAGTGTAGTCATTCCACAACTCAAATCACTTTTTCTTTTCCCTTTAGAGTCAGAGTTAGGATTTCCTTATCTATCCAATGTCGTCACAACTCCGTTGTCCTTTTTCCCTGTGGATACGATCCCGACTTACCAGGTTTATTACTAACGCGATATGCTTGCACTTGAGCCTAGAGTGAACACACATTAGAGACACTTTCTGAGTCGCATAAAGTTTTTGGTGCCGTTGCTGGGGAATTAGGTAGACTTAGGATTAGATCGGGTCAATCTAAAACTTTCACCAAAAATTTCCAAAAACCCAAAAACATAAAAAATTTCAAAAAGCAAAGATTCACCATCATCCCTCACAAGCTATTAATGCAAAATTCTGAACTCACTCCCACACCCCATAATACCCCAACCAGCATTCACGAAAATCCAATCGTTGAGTACGAAACCGATAGCCCCCACACTCCTAACGTCCCACAGTTCTGGATTCCACGTCCCACACCGTCACACTCAATCTCAAATAAAACTCCGTTTTCCTTCTTAGGACACACTTCAGAGCACACTCCAAGTAAATCTAGTGAGAGCACCAAGTCGTTAAGAGAGAGAGAGAGAGATATCGCAACACGGTAGTGCAGCCACCGGTGAGGAAGAGGCCCCATATCGCCCGCTGAGAGAAATCTTATATCTCAAGCGCACTATTACTCCGGGATGCATTATACTCCCGTATAATGCCAGATAATTCCATTTCAAAAATGTAATGATCCAGATGTTACCCCATTACCATGGTATGGATTCTGAAAAGCCATATCTCCATATTAGGGAATTTGAGGATGTGTACAAAACTCTCAATGATAAAACTTGCACACAAGAGGTGATCCACCTCAAACTCTTCCCCTTCTCGCTCAAAGATAAAGTTAAGACCTGGCTATGGTCTTTGCCTCCAAGCTCGATTCCATCTTGGAACGAGTTGCAATTGAGATTTCTCAAGAAATTCTTCCCACCACATCGAACAATCTCCATAAAGGCTCAAATTCAAGCATTCAGACAATCTCATCGATGTTACGAGCATTCAAATGAGTTAGTCACTTCGTGCCCCCATCATGGATTTGATTCAGCGCAAATCATTTCTTTTCTCTATAATGGGCTGAATCTTAACTCCAAGCAACTTATGGAAACCATGGGAAGTGGTCCCTTTGTCTACTTAGACGCCTACGATGTTAAGCTTCACCTGAGGTATGTCGCAGAGACTACCCAATCTCGGGATACATCTGACCCTAATGCTCAAAATCAAAATCGTCAAGTGACCACTAATCCGTCAGCGTTCGACCTATTTCATGTAGAAAAGAGTTCTATAGCGGGCAGTCGAATCGATATACTTGAGAAGGAAGTGCGAGACCTACGTGGGATATGTGGAAGAGGAACAACTGGATCCATACCAACCCCCGTTGAAAAGGTGTGTGCGATTTGTGAGGCGGGTCATTCAACTGAGGAATGCCCGACTATACCCGCCTACAAAGTGATGCTTTTAGAGCAGGTTAGTGGTATAGGAGGTTTTAAGGGTAATTTCGGTGCACCGCACGAAAATTCTTACAACCCTTCATGAAAAAACCATCATGGTTTTAACTATGGGCAACAACATGCTGCGATGAACCATACTTCTCATGTTGCCCCTCCTCCACCACAACACTTTCAACAAGCTCCACACATGTAAGGACATGTGCAAGCACCACCACCTCAAGGATCTTAAATCCCGCCACCGCGGAGAAGTCTCGAGGATACTATCAACCACTTTATCAATACCTAGACTTCAACTAATGCTAGGCATGAGCGCATGATGAATGACATGAATGCGAACATTTCACAGTTGTAATCATTGTGGAGTATCCAAGAGAAGGGCAAGTTTCCTGCCTAGGGCCGAAGACCTCTCCAAGGTCAAACTAGTGTTAGCTCGACACCCCATGACCATCCTGAGCAATGTAGCACAATTATCACTCTACGTAGTGGGAGAGTAGTTGACTTGTCACCTCCCCCACAAGACGTACTTAAAGATAAGGAGATTTTTCCCGGCACGAAAGTGGTCGAAAATGTCCCCTTGAATGAGAGTGACAAAGAAGACGCTAGTGAACCTGAGGTAGTAGTGAAACCACCCACCGCGACACCATTTCCTCAAAGGCTAATTCCTTCCCATAAAGGAAACCCACGTGATGACGTGCTAAAGCAAGTAAAGCTGAACTTACCTTTCCTCGATGCCATTAAGCAAATTCCAGCTTAATCAAAAGTCATCAAAGACTTGTTGACAGTAAAGAGAAAGATGAAGGTAAATAAAAATATCTTTCTAGCACAGAATGTGAGCTCCATTCTACTCAATGATCTCCCGCCTAAATTCAAAGATCCCGGTGCACCCACCATTTCCTGCATCATTGGAGAAAATAAAATCAAAAAATCCTTACTAGATTTGGGAGCAAGTGTCAATATCCTCCCCTATTCCATTTATAGGCAACTTGATTTGGGCGATCTCAAGCCCACAAGGATCACTCTCCAATTAGCGGATCAAACTATGAAGATCCCACGAGGTGTAGTTGAGGACGTGATCGTCCAAGTTGACACCTTTGTAACACCCTGTATTTTTTACAATTTAAATAATTATATGATTAATTATTATTATGGGAATAAGTATGTGATTAATTATTGTTGTTGGATTAATTAAATTAAAACGTGAGAAATTAATTTGTTTTTAATCCGGATTAAAATAATTATTAACTAGCGTGCCAAGGGTTAATACTTATTGTTGTGAACTATTAAATATTACAGTGTGATATGTAATATGGAATTATGATATTTGATAAACTGTCGGAAGTGAGAAATACGACAGTTTGGTAATTTAAGTCTGTCACGCGTGTGAGTCGTGTCGGGACTAATTGAATGGAATAAAAAGTGAATTTATTTTTATTAACTTGTATGGTCATTTCAAGTGTGCCATTGAGTCCGGGAGGGTCGAGATAGTCAAAATAGTATACCCGGGTGTTTAGTTTGGGTCCCGGGGCAATTTAAGGCCCAACCGGCACCCCGAGAGGGCATTTTGGTAAATTATATTTTTGGGCTAAATTAATGGACAAAAATTGGGATTTATTATATCAGCAAAGAAAGTCCATTAGGGTTAAGAAGTGACAGGAAGTTAGAGCGGCCATGGAGGGTGTGAGGGAGAGCTAAATTCCAAGAGAGAAGACTCATTTGGCATCACCTTGCACAAACGTGACCACCAACGAGTAGATCGAGAGGATAGGAACGCGTGTATACCAACATCACCAATGGATCAGACCGTCATATTCGAGGCAAGTGTTTATTACTTGCTTTCTTTTAGCAATAATCATGCTCATGTTAGTATAGGTGGAATTAATCATGATTTATATGTTAATTGGGTGAAAATTGGAGAATTAAATTATGATTAAGGATTGGTTTAATTAGTGGTTGGAATTCATTTATGTATGTAGAGGATTAATCACGGAATTTGATTATATATTGATGAACGAATCTGGGTTGATTAGGTTCTGTAATTGAAAAATTTGGAAACTAGGGTTCATATGAATTAATTTGGGGATTTTACATATTTATGATGATTTATGACGAATTAATGATCCTAAGAGGTTAGGAATGATTTATAACCTGTTGGGTGTTGATGGGTACTGATGATGAGTTGTTGGGAATCGAATCTTAGAGGTTCTTAGGTTTAAAAATGGAGGAAAAACACAAAAGTTTGGTGAAGAAGACGAACAGTGTAATCTCGTGCGATCTCACATGAAGTGGTTCAAACGAGATGGGGATCTCGCGCAAAGTAATTCAAACGATATTGGAAGTCGTTCGAATGACATGAATTCTGGTTCGAACGACATGTCTTCTAGTTCGAACCACATGTTATTCTGGTTCAAACCACAGGGTCAATTTCTGGAAATTTTCTTAGAGCCCAGTTTGGAGTTTATTAGTTTATTGGGGTGAGAGAAACTACCACATAGTAAATTCAAATAAAAAGGAATTTTGGGAAAAGTATGTGGGAATTATTACTTTAATTATTTCGGTATAGAGAGAATGTACCTTGGAGATTACGAGAGAGATAGTAATCTAATTATTTATACTATACATAGTAAAGAGGTTAAAATACGTATGGGGAGTATATATATAGGTTGGAGAAATACCTATAAATTATAATAGGATGTGTGTATGCCTATTATGTGATATTATTGTTAAGAGCACTAATGGGCAATAACCCGGGGGTGCAAGAACCTTATAGTTAAGAGCACTAATGAGTGATAACTCGGGGGTGCAGAAACTCTATTATTAAGTGTACTGATGGTGATAACCCGGGGGTACAACGATGATTATTGTTCGGCGCACTCATGGGTGATAACCCGAGGGTGATGAATTATTATTGATAGGTGCATTAATGGGTGCTAACACGGGGATGAAATATTCTATTGTTCGGCTCACTAATGGGTGATAACCCGGGGGTGTTGAATTATTATTGATAGGTGCATTAATGGGTGCTAACCCGGGGATGCATGATTTTCTGGAGATATGCACTAATGGGTCTTAGCCGGGGGTGCATGATTAGTGTATATATATGTGTAGGGATGATGTGACTATATATATATATGGACTTGTGAATATTGCTATTGTGTGAAATTAGTAGACATGGTAATAATAATAATCATTATATTGCACCAAGCGGTCTTAACCTAAGGATGCAGGATTAATGTATATATATAGAGATGATGAGACTATATATATGTATGAGTGTACTTGGGTAACTTTCTAATTTGTGAGACTAGTAGATAAAAATGAAAATGAGAAGTAAAATAATCTTAGTGAATAAAAGATTTAACCATTCAAACGGTGAGTAATGTAATTCAGTATGTGAGATAAACTATCTGATTAGCATATTGTATGGGCGATATGGGAATACTACTAGTGAGCGTAGTTAGTATTAGTGTGGTTTTTGACTAGTTAGACTGAGAGGTATAACTAAGGGGAGATTAGATGTACGTTAGGCGTGCACAATAGACGAGAGGTGAGAAACTCATGTGAGAGTTCGATAACTAACATGCGTATAAGACTTGTTTTAAGAACCAGTTTTAAATACTTGCTAAAATATTTTTACACATCGAGCTCTAACCCGTTTCTTGTATCTCTTCTCTCTTTTGCTATATATATATGTATTATATCAGGTGCTCAGCCACAAGAGTATCATATTTAGAGATTTGGATTGCTTGACGTGCTGCAGCTGTTGTGGAAGTTGTAGGTCCTTGCAGTAGATGCATCTATCCTTTCCATTCAGTTTCATCTAGACTTCTTGTTTAGGTCATATGTCGCCCACTTGTAGTTATTCCATCAGAGACATTGTATTGAGTTTATTATATGGTTAGGAGTTTTGAACTGGGAGGTTTTATTCAGTCTTATTTATTTCAGTACTTGATTCATGTTCCGTATTTATTACATTCCTATGTGTGGTGAATGGTTTATATTTTAAGATGGAAAGAAATGGATTACTTGGTTTTATTAAATTGGAAATGTTTTGACACCTAGCTTAATTTTATAATAGGTGATGAATATGTTAAAAAGTTTTTCGATAGTGATGCTGAGAATGAACCAACTGAATATCCTGTTTTAAATTGGTAGAGGACTGATCACCCTATATTTAATTGGGCGGGGTGTCACAGGTGGTATCAGAGCCACAGGTTCTAGTGTCCTTAGCATCTGTGCGACTTATTACGTTTCAGCGTATCGTTCTTTGGTGTAGAGCCTTATGATAGGATTGTTGTGTTCCCTTACGTATGCGACTTATGTTCTCCTGCTACGAATCATAATGGAGCTTACTCATTATACGAAATTCGGTGTGATTCAAACCCCAAAAATTTTAGAATGACGAACGAGGGTCGTAAGAAGAACTGCGGGAGGAGAAGCTCAACAGAAGACGTAGAGCAATCGGGTAATAGTGATTGGGACAAAAATCACCATGAGAATTACTTAAGTAAGAGATAGTAAAATTGTCACTAGGGATCTATGGGTTCCCAGGACACAGTCGTATATAACGGTGGAGTGAATTTAGGGCCACCTAGCATAGTCGATAAAGGGGAAATAAGAGGGAATCCTTTGAAAACCCATCGATGAAGATGCGAAAAAGAAAATGAGAAAGTGTAACAGACCAGCGGAGGTAGAAAATTGGAAGGAAATTGTGTAGAGTGGGGCGTGACGGCACTCATAATTAAATTTGGAGTTAAAAGCTATAGCTCTTAGGAGCATCGTGTAGTGATTAGAGGCAATCACCATATATGAAGAAGTGTTTTTGGAATTTAGAGAGAAATTTGAGTATGATTTGACTGTGAAGTCTTCCATTCGGTGTGGTAACAAAATATGAGTGAAATTTTGATGTTTAGCACAATGGGTAAGATAGAAAATGATCATGAGAGAAAGGTTGAATTGCATGATGAACTTCGTGCCTGGTAGAGGGGTATAAATTATCCAAAGGGTTTATAGTTGATAAAGGACCCGTGAGTAGAATACCAGTATGGATGAGAAATCCAACTAGGATGACTAATGTTGATGTCATCAAAGTTATACGGTTGCTAGTGATGGTAGTCCTTCGAAGAGAAGGGAGTAAAGAGGGTTAACGAACCTGCTGAAGAGCAGAAACTGAATTTAACGGTGTTAATGAAACCCCACATGAGAGTATACCCAATAGAGAACTTGGTTAGATTATTTAAGTGATTAACTTCAAGAGGACGATGAAGTCAATCAGGATGTAGAGGACAACCATAGTTTCGAATAACTAGCGTAGCCAAAGGGACAATGGAAGAATAACAGTGAGTTAAGACTGTCGGTCCGAGAAAAGAACATTCCCAAAATGGTCAGTGGGACCAGTGACGGGAAATAGTTCATGAAGCTTTCCTTATGTGAAGGAAGTAGAACTACAAGTGTTGAATGTGTCCACAATTGAGAAGTGAGATCGAAGAGATTAGAAATGGTAAACCGTGCCAATTAAGCATAATGACTGGAGGAGCGAGACTTCCAGCAAAAGAATTTGGAGTTAAGAGAATTATAACCCGAGAGTGATGGGTTCAGGCTGGACCAGTGGAGTCCTTGTTAATAATAGCATACATTGTGTCCGGGTTGACGGGACCCGGGATGTAAACGAGAGTTTTATAAAGCTATAATTGAGGCTTGGAGAGTTTGGTCCAACGTTTTAATAATGGGCGCAAAATCCACAAGATGGGATAAATTGTCCATGGTGAGAGGGGACAACTATAGGATGAGATCCTAGGATGTATGATGATTGTAGATGTTCATGGGTCGTGATTGAAGCCACGTGAAGAGACCCTGTGATTTGGCGAGACTGGTGAGGTTTTGCTTCTTCCTTGTTAGTAAAGGATAGATTCTAGTGACACAGGTGTGCCACAACTTTTATGTAAATTGGAAACCCTAGACTTTGCGTGTGGGTCGAGTTTAGTGGGAACGTTAGTTTTAACAGTCTTGTTACAAACGTATTTCTCGTTGTTAGCAGGGCATTTTGATGATTTCTCGTGAGTGAACCGGGCGGGCCCTAAGAATGTATTTTGTTATTATAATTTACTACTGCAGTGAGTGAGCTTTAGTAGAGTTTATTATGGTAATGTGTAGTGATTAATTACCGTATGGGTAAACGATAGTGAAAATGTAGTGATATGACTGTCATTTCGGATACTCCGGGAGGAGTGATCTTAGTTTTGTGTGGTGCCACCTGAAATAGGGTTGGGCCCAGATATGAGTATATATATGAAACTTTCATGGTATTATAGACATCAGCGAGTATAGTGTCTAATGATATGTGATTCCCGAGCATAGGGATTTATTTATTTGTTAAGACTTAGAATACATTGTGTTCTTATCGACCGACGAAATATAGCTCGTTATATATTTGTAGCGCCAAGTACTTGGGATAGTGAGGGCGCCATGCTTCATGTTACATTTTTAGAGACATGAGAGTGGACGAGTACACTTTTATGTCACAATACGTAGATTGTGGGAAAGTACATAGTAGGTACTGAAGGCCTTACAGAACTCAACAACCGGCTAGGTTAGATTGTAGTGTATCGAGGGGGTTCCTTGTTTGGATTTCGCTTTGCGAGACATCCCACGCATGAAACTAGCGAACGTCGGAAGTTGGAGAGAAGTTTGGTCGATAGTATATAAGTTTTGTATGTTGGTTATTGTACCTATAGGAGAATATATTTGAGAGTTGATAATTCTTTTATAACTTACGGCCAATAGAGTAGCCTGACCTTAGTATTTTTCGAAATAGATGAATGATGCCATTGAAGGATGGTTGAAGTCATGATTAGTGGGGTGGTTGAGTGTACCCCTACAACATCAGCATACCAAGTGTGCAAGAATTGAGGTAAGAAAATTTTAATGTCTTTGTATAATGATGTGCGAGGCATAGGGTGTATGGGCGCCCTAGGTGATTGAATCAGGTTGTGGATTATGATTAGCATGTGAATTCGATAACATGTAGTCGGGTAAGCCGAACTTATTCACGAAGTTTTGTCAGAGACTTACGTTTCAAGATAAATTGAAATTTATTCAAGAAAGACAAGATGTATCAGAATACAAACAACAGTGGTGATAGGTTTAATGTAGAGTAACCTTCAAAGTTAGTCTGCAGTGGGTCAGCTAACTGTTAGAAAAAGGGCAGACAATTCGAAACCGGTAGGGGTTTCTTCCACTCGAGAATGGAAGAGTATTCCCTAGGATCTTCTCATGTAGCTGATATGGTGAAATTATATGTACTAAGATGCGACTGAGTACGGACTAATACCCATAGAGTAACGGGCAGGATAAACGGTCTAATCAGATGCAGGAGAGAAAATTTTGTGTGGACCCTGAGATCTTAGAGGAGGAAGGGAGCAGTACCTTACACTAGTGGAGTTTATGTACAAATAATTCCTATAAGTTCATGTTCGGGCAGAGTTCCAGTAGAAGTATGGCATGGTCAACTTTGTTGTTGTCCTACTTGATAGTTAAAGGTGAGGGACCAATTATGATTACAAATGTCGGAGAAGAATCGATATTTTCGTATATATTGTGTGTGAAATATATATTGCACAGTTAATTTACTTGTATGAACGATACGAGAAAGAGTCGTATGTATATGGAAAGGGGATATATCTACTAAGGTGTAAATAGTAGAAGGCTTGATAGTGAAAATCTAAAATAATGTTGAAGTAGTGAAACTTAAGCAGAAAGGCTTGGGCAGGAGCCTATATGACAGGGTAACCTGGAGTTTAAAGCAAAGACATGTGAAGTGTTCATTATTAAGGGCATTCGATAGCGTACTATATGGGTGGTACGGAGTAGCTTACTTGTGAGCGTCGGGATGCGATGCACAATATTTTTACAGCATTGCCTGTACCTGGTATACTTTTTCCGAATTTCGAGACGAAATTCCGTTGTAAGGGGGGAAGTATGTAACACCCCGCATTTTTGACGATTTAAATAATTATATGATTAATTATTATTATGGTAATAAGTATGCAATTAATTATTGTTGTTGGATTAATTAAATTAAAATGTGAGAAATTAATTTGTTATTAATCCGGATTAAAATAATTATTAACTAGCGTGCCAAGGGTTAATACTTATTGTTGTGAACTATTAAATATTACTGTGTGATATGTAATATGGAATTATGATATTTGATAAATTGTCGGAAGTGAG
Source organism: Sambucus nigra (assembly GCA_949130495.1). Taxonomy (NCBI): domain Eukaryota; kingdom Viridiplantae; phylum Streptophyta; class Magnoliopsida; order Dipsacales; family Adoxaceae; genus Sambucus; species Sambucus nigra. The sequence goes on from OX422222.1 coordinate 331,226,471, forward strand.
AAATACGGTAGTTTGGTAATTTAAGTCTATCACACGTGTGAGTCGTGTTGTGACTAATTGAATGGAATAAAAAGAGAATTTATTTTTATTAACTCATATGGTCATTTTGAGTGCGCCATTGAGTTCATGAGGGTCAAGATAGTCAAAATAGTATACCCGGGTATTTAGTTTGGGTCCCGGGGCTATTTTAAGCCTAACCGGCACCCCGAGAGGGGATTTTGGTAAATTGTATTTTGGGCTAAATTAATGGACGAAAATTGGGATTTATAATATCAGCCAAGAAATTCCATTAGGGTTAAGAAGTGACAGGAAGTTAGAACGTCCATGGAGGGTGTGAGAGAGAGCCAAATTCCAAGAGAGAAGACTCATTTGGCATCACCTTGCACAACCGTGACCACTAACGCATAGATCGAGAGGAGAGGAACGCCTTTATACCAACATCACCAATGGATCAGACCGTCATATTCGAGGAAAGTGTTTATTACTTGCTTTATTTTAGCAATAATCATGCACATGTTAGTATAGGTGGAATTAATCATGGTTTATATGTTAATTGGGTGAAAATTGGAGAATTAAATTATGATTAAGGATTGGTTTAATTAGTGGTTGGAATACCTTTATGTATGTAGAGGATTAATCACGGAATTTGATTATATATTGATGAACGAATCTGGGTTGATTAGGTTCTGTAATTGAAAATTTTGGAAACTAGGGTCCATATGAATTAATTTGGGGATTTTACATATTTATGATGATTTATGACGAATTAATGATCCTAGGAGGTTAGGAATGATTTATAACTTGTTGGGTGTTGATGGGTATTGATGATGAGTTGTTGTGAATCGAATCTTAGAGGTTATTAGATTTAAAAATGGAGGAAAAACGCAGAAGTTTGGTGAAGAAGACGAACAGTGTAATCTCGCGCGATGTCGCGCGAAGTGGTGCAAACGAGATGGGGATCTCGCGCGAAGTGGTTCGAACGACATGTCTTCTGGTTCGAACGACATGTCTTTTGGTTCAAGCCACATGTCATTCGGGTTCAAACCAGATGACATTCTAGTTCAAACCATAGGGTAAATTTCTGGAAATTTGCTTCGAGCCCAGTTTGGAGTTTATTGGTTTATTGGGGTAAGAGAAGCTACTAAATAGTATATTCAAATAAGAATGAATTTTGGGAAAAGTATGTGGGAATTATTACTTAATTATTTCGGTATAGAGAGAATGTACCTCGGAGATTACGAGAGAGATAGTAATCTAATTATTTATACTATACGTAGTGAAGAGGTTAAAATACATATGGGAAGTATATATGTAGGTTGGAGAAATACCTATAAATTATAATAGGATGTGTGTATGCCTATTATGTGATATTATTGTTAAGAGCACGAATGGGTGATAACCCGGGGGTGCAAGAACCTTATAGTTAAGAGAACTAATGAGTGATAACTCGGGGGTGAAGAAACTTTATTATAAAGTGCACTAATGGGTGATAACCCGGGGGTACAAAGATGATTATTGTTAGGCGCACTAATGGGTGATAAGCCGGGGGTGATGTATTATTATTGATAGGTGCATTAATGGGTGCTAACCCGGGGATGAGATATTCTATTGTTAGGCGCACTAATGGGTGATAACCCGGGGGTGCTGAATTATTATTGATAGGTGCATTAATGGGTGCTAACCCGGGGATGCATGATTTTCTGGAGATATGCACTAATGGGTCTTAGCCGGGGGTTCAGGATTAGTATATATATGAGTAGGGGATTATGTGACTATATATATATATATATATGGACTTGTGAATATTGCTACTGTGTGAAATTAGTAGACTTGGTAATAATAATAATCATTACATTGCACCAAGCGGTCTTAACCTAAGGATGCAGGATTAGTGTATATATATAGGGATGATGACACTATATATATGTATGAGTGTAATTGGGTAACATTCTACTTTGTGAGACTAGTAGATAAAAATGAAAATGAGAAGTAAAATAATCTTAGTGAATAAAAGATTTAACCATTCAAACGGTGAGTAATGTAATTCAGTATGTGAGATAAACTATCTGGTTAGCGTATTGTATGGGCAATACGGGAATACTACTAGTGAGCATAGTTAGTATTAGTGTGGTTTTTGACTAGTTAGACTGAGAGGTATAACTAGGGGGAGATTAGATGTACGTTAGGCGTGCATAATAGACGAGAGGTGAGAAACTCATGTGAGAGTTTGATAACTAACATGCGTATAAGACTTTCTTTAAGAACCAGTTTTAAATACTTGCTAAAATATTATTGCACATCGGGCTCTGACCCGTTTCTTGTATCTCTTCTCTCTTTGCTATATATATGTATTATATCAGGTGCTCAGCCACAGGAGTATCAGATTTAGAGATTTGGATTGCTTGACGTGCTGCAGCTGTTGTGGAAGTTGTAGGTCCTTGCAGTAGACGCATCTATCCTTTCCATTCAGTTTCATTTAGACTTCTTGTTTAGGTCATATGTCGCCCACTTCTAGTTCTTCCATCAGAGACATTTTATTCAGTTTATTATATGGTTAGGAGTTTTGAACTAGGAGGTTTTATTCAGTCTTATTTATTTCAGTCCTTGATTCATGTTCAGTATTTATTTACATTTCTATGTGTGGTGAATGGTTTATATTTTAAGATGGAAAGAAATGGATTACTTGGTGTTGATGTAAAAAATTAGATCGCTCTAATTATTCAATCACAGATAAATAAATAAGACAAAGATTTTTAAAGTGGTTCAGCCTTATAAGAATGGCCTACGTCCACTGTTGTGTTATTGCTGAGTGTTTGGGAATTCTTGATTACAAGTTCTCTCAAGAAATTCCGGTCCCCTTGAATGAGGGTGATACAATGTATTTATAGCCCTGAGGCTCTCATATGAAAGGGTGATACATTAAATGATATACATCTGAAAGGGTAATCCATTTAATGCTCTTCAAACGTATGCGTCAAGGATAAGCATTCAATGAATAGTTGAACTGTTGATTATCTGTCAATTAATGCTGGGGTCGAGATGCAGCTCGAACCGCCTTAGTTGCTCGGAGCATGGGAGTTCCTCGGAGCAATGGAGTTTCTCGGAGTACTGGTATTCCTCGAAACACGGGAGTTCCTCGGAGAGAATGTAACTTGGTCGGGGAAGTGATATTCCTTGTTGTTATCGTGCCACGTATATTGTCACCTATCTTCATATGAGTGGTCCACGTTAGCATACTAATTTTGGTATCAACAGAAGCCCCCAATGTTTCATATTTCGAACTTTGAGGAGTATGGAACATTCTTTCTTGGTATATGGCAATATTAAATGACTTTTCAGGGTTTTAGGAGCATTTAAATTTCTTTCTGAATTCACAGAATCCGCCTTTTTTTGAATTTTTATGAGCGCTTCGATCTTCGTGCCCTTTTTGTCCTTTTAGCCGCCGGGAGCTCAATAGTTTCTCTTTGTAATCATTTCTTTCTCCATTTGCCCAGGCACAGTATTTAAACTTCCCAAGCAATCATACCGTCCTCTACCTTTTCCAATTTTCTTGCTTTCGAATTTCTCCATAGCTTTTCTTTCTCTTGTGCGTTCATCCTTGTTTTCGTTCGTTGTCAACAGATCTCCTTTCTTCCTGTAAGATCCTCTTCCTTCTCCTTTTATTCACCATGGTTTATATTATTGAATCTATTGAAAAATTCCGCTCTGATTTTTCCATCCCATCTTGGGTAATTTTGGAGGAGCTTTCTGAACCTCAAAATTACTTTCGTTTGGCTGAGGGACATTGGTTCCCCAGTCTTTTTATTGCTGAATGTGGGTTTTGCTTTCCACCAAACCCATTATGTTTAGAGTTCTGTCAGTACTTCGATGTTGTCCCAGCAAAAATAGCCCCCAATACATGGAGAATAGTTAATGGGGTGCATAGGTTAAATCAAACTCATGGAACTCGTATAGGAATTCCTGAGATTATGTATTGCTATAGATGGGCTGTTTTAGATAATGTTTATTATTTAAAAACCAGATTTTTGAATAGGGCTTTAGTAGTCAACCTCCCTGATGCTAACAGGGATTATTTTGAACATGGATTAGTTTTCAAAAATTGGCAACATGCTCCTTCAGTCGGAGACGACGTGTATGATGGTCCCAAATGCCCTCCATATGGCAATGGGATAGGTTATTTTCATTTTATTTTATTCTTGAAATTGTGACTTCATCATGTTTGAATAAATGCATGATTAATATTTCAATTTATTTTTGTTTGCAGTTGACAGCAAGAGAAAAACTCCCAAAGAATCAGAAGTTAATATAAGGCAATTGAAACACATCTGGAGCTTGCATCAGAAGGTTGCAGATAAGAACATCAGGTCTGCTTCATACTTGTTGCAGTATAGGAGCTATACGTCATCCTTTACTGCTCGTCCTGTGGTTAGCTCCACTGATCCAGTGCAAATTCCTAAAGACTCTAATCCGGAATCTCACATTCCTTTGAGCCAGAAAATGGGCAAGAGAAGAGTTCCTGCTCTCTTCGAGGAGACTTCCTCTGCTGGAGATGGGAAGAAAAATAAGGTTGATGTCCAAAAGGGGACAAAGAATAAAGATGCCACCCCTCCTGTTGCCTCTTAGAAGGTTGTCGAGAAGCCCCCAGTGGCTCCTGTGCAGAAGGATGCACCTGCAGAAGTAATCACTATCTCTCCAACCAAAAGTTCTTCTTTGGTTGAGGTTGCTAAAAAGGTACCGAGGAGACTGAGGAAATCCTCCTCGGTCAGTTTTTCTGTAGCCATTCCCAAGCTCCCAGCTGGTGTAGATGGTGTTCCAATCATTGTTCCTCCGAGCTCTACGATGAGCTCGGCAAAGCTTTTGCCCATTCCTGAGGTGCAAGGTAATGAAGACGACCTTACTCGTGATATAGTTACTTCCCTGGCTGCTCGTCATTTGGCTTCAGTAAGTATCTCTACTCTGAGCTTTTTATATTTTCCTTTGTTGTTTCCCATATTTGTTTCTGATTTCGTTTTCCTCTTCTGATTACAGTTGACGAGCTGTTTTAATTTAATCCTTAAAAAGGATGAAGCAATCAAAGCTTCTTGCTCCTCTTCCACTGTGGAGGGAGCACTGGAGAAAGCTATCAAATCTGTGAGTGAATCCCGTCAAAAGTATGACGAGGATAAAATTAAATGGGAGAAGACGTTGGCTGCGTCTGATGCAGAGAAGGTACAACTGGGTAATAAGGTGAAGGACTTGGAGAGAGCAAATAAAGACTATGCCGAGAAACTTTCAGGCTTTGGGGAGCTTGAAAATAAATTGAAATCAGCTGAAGAAGAGCTGACCCTCCTGCGAGAAGTAAATCGCCAGAAGGAGGAGGTGGAGACCAAATTGAAGACCACCGAAAATCTTATGTCCGAGAAGCTATCCTCGGAAAAAATGAAGAGAAAAACAACTGTGAAGACGTCCTTTAAAACTGGTTGGGACAAAGGATGGGACAGGGGGGTGGCAGCTATGACGACCCAGGTGAAGTATGGAAGTTTGAAATATTTTCATGATGGTTGGGTTGCAGCACTGCAGGAGTTGAAGGTGAGCGAGGACTCCGAGCTATTTCAACAACATCTCCCTGGTCCTCCTCCAGTTATTGAAGATGAGTCTTCAGACGAAGCTGCATCTGAAGAATCTTCAATGATAGTGGGTGATCAAGTCCTTGTTCCACCACCCAACCAGACAGCCACCGAGGAGATTTCGTCATTGCCTGCTCCTCCAGAACAAGTCCCAGCTTCTACTAATCAGATCATTGTTCCTACCGAGCAACCAAGCTCCTCGTCCCAGCCTCCCGAGAAAGTCTTGGGAGACAAGGAAAAGGTGTGAAGTTGTTCGGTACCCTTTTTCTGTTCTTCTTTTACTTATCCTTTGTATTCCAGACGATGTAATCTTGTTGATGATGTAATAAAATCATATCTTCTTGTTCCTCTACATTGTTGATGCTCTGTCTGTTTTTATTTATTAACTCTTGCCTTCTCTTCTTTATTAGTTTATGGCTAGAATGGAACTGATATCTGCCCATGATACAAAGCTGAGGCAGCAATGCCATGAATATTATAAGGCTGGTCACACAGATTTGAGTGTATCAGAAATTGCTGACATCCTTGGCCATGATGCTTCAGAACAAGCAATTGAGGCTTATCGATACCTGAAGGATTTACTTGACCGAGCTTTGGCCAATAACGTGGCCTACTACGAATTGATTGAGGAGCTTCATTATAACCTAGAAGATCTTCAGAATCAACACAATGAATCGACTGCCCTGTTGCATGAGGGGTATGAGGATAGGTATCAACAGCTTTCTTCCGAGGCAGGCCACAAAAAGATCATTGCTGCGTATGATGTCAGGGAGAGAACTCTAAAGGGTGAAATCGAAGCCTGTAGACAGATCGCCGAGCTGCTGGAGCAAGAGAATAACAATTTGCAGAGAGAACTAGCACAGTGTAAGTCTGCGGCTTCTTCTTCCACAAGTATAATCCCAGTGACTGATGAGGGATTCTCATTTTTGGAAGTTGAGAATGCCAAATTAAGGCAAGAGTTGGACACTCTGAGGAGGTCTGGTGCTTCTCCTGTAACTCGGGGACGAGGAAGAGGTTCCCGTGGACGAGGAAGGAATGCTCTGAACGTCGTCGAAGAACAAATTATTCCACTTGCTCGAGGACAATCAAGAGTTCTTCGTCGTAATGTTGAAGAATCTCGTTCTTAGTCGACGATAGAAACTCAAGCGTTCCAATTGAATGCAAAAGATCGGGATTTGTCTGAAATGTCCAAGAAAAACCTATCTTTGGAAGATCAACTTACTGCGACGAAGTCTGCTTTGCATACTAAGGACCTTTTCGCCAAAAACATTCATGAACAATTGGATAAACTAACTTTCCAATTCCATAAACAGCCCAGGGAATTTTGGATGGCTGGATACAACGAGGCTCTAGTTCATTTAGATGCTCGTATCCAGAATGCCAATAATGAGGGCTATAAACAAGGTTGGCTGAATGCCTTATGTGTGTTAAAGCTCGAGCAAGGAGATTATTTGTGGGATTACTACGAGCCTGGAGTGCTTGACTTGCCTGTGCCACCTTTCAAGTTGGATATGGAATGGATACCAGCTCGCGCCATTCCTCGGAGCCTAATTGCAAATTATCTTGGTGATAACAGCTTGCATTCCCAGTTTGAGGTATCTCGTCCCGAGCATCTTCTAGATCGTCCCTGTGTAATGAACGTCAGAATGCTCCGAGATCTTAACTTTATTAATTCTCCTCTTTGCCTGGAAGATCCTCCTGCTGGCGAGGGGCCTGTCTCAAAAGCTAAAGGAAAAAAACCAATAGAATAGGAATTTGTAATATAATAGTTAGTATACATATCTATGTAATGTAACTTGTAATCTATTTTTAATTTTAATGGAAAACTTTCATTTTCTTTTTGCAAATCTGTGTTGCTATTGTCTTATGCTTGTCAAACACTTTATATTTGTGCTTGCATAACAATATTGTATGATTCATCGACAAAGCTACAAGTATCAGAAATTGTGCTCGATCACTTAATAATAAAGTAATGAGTAAAATAAATGCTTAAAATTTTTCTAAACAACCAAGGTTGTTAAATTATGCTTGTCGACCAACTATGATTAGTGGGTTTTTATCCCCGACCAATTATACTTGGTTCATTTTGGAATATATTTGTTTCTTAATCAACCGAGAATGGCGTTTTAAGAATGTTGTTCTTGCCCTTTTACCAACCAAAGTTAGTCGTGGGTCCGAACTATCGGGTTCTTTCGAACTATCTTGTACACAAGCTCTTTTACCAACCGAAGTTGATCACGCAAGTGTACGCCTCCTAACCAAAGGAGTATAACTTGTTCTCGCTATTTTACAAACCAAAGTTGATCACGCTCGAACTATCTTGTCCACAAGCTCTTTTACGAACCGAAGTTGATCACACAAGTGTACGCCTCCTAACCAAAGGAGTATAATTTTTTCTCGCTATTTTACCAACCGAAGTTGATCACGCTCGAACTATCAGGTTCTTTCGAACTATTAGGTTCTTTCGAACTATCAGGTTCCTTCGAACTATTAGGTTCTTTTGAACTATCAGTGTAGTGTATCACACTAGTATTCCCCGAAAAACTTTCAATAAAAGGAGAGAAAATGGAGAAATATCATCGTTTTATTCATATTAATGGATCTGCTTTACATTTTGCATCATTGATAATACTTGCGCAGGTGTTCAGCATTCCATGCATTCTTAAATTCCTCTCCTTCTAGAGTTGCTATTCGGTAAGTGCCTGGTCGAACTACTTCTGTAACTCGGTAAGGTCCATGCCCGTTTGCTTCCAACTTATTATGCTTCTGAATAACCTTCTTTAGCACGTAATCTCCTTCTTTTAAGTCGCATTTCTTCAGCCTCTTATTGTAGAACAGAGTTGTTCGTTGTTGGTAAGCAGCATTCCTAATTGCTGCCTGTTCTCTAACCTCCTCGAGCATATCCAAATCCAGTCTTCTCATTAAGTCGCTGACTGGGGAATTGAAATTTAGCACTTTGTGTATTGGAAGACCCAACTCGGCAGGTATTACAGCCTCACTTCCAAATGCCAACATATATGGTGATTCTCCAGTTGCTGCTCGGGGAGTTGTTCAGTAAGCCCACAATACTGACTGTAGCTCATTAATACAATTTTCTTTGGCCTCACTTAGCCTTTTCTTCAAACCATTTAACAATGTTCTGTTCGTTACTTCAGTCTGTCCATTGCTTTGAGGATGACCTGGTGCTGAATGAAATTTCAAAATGTTTGACTGATGACAATAGGCAGCAAACTCCTCCTTATCAAATTGTGTTCCATGGTGTGTGATGAAGGCATGAGGGAGACCATATCGGCAGATGATGTTCTTCCATACGAACTGATACACCTTCTCATATGTCATATCAATCAGAGGTTCAGCTTCTACCCACTTAGTAAAATAATCCACTGCGACGACGAGGTACTTGAATCTTCCTCGGGTCGTTGGCAGTGATCCAACCAAATCAATTCCCCACATGGAAAATGGCCAAGGGGAAGTTATGTGTGTCAACAATGCTTGTGGAGTTCGTCGGATGGAGGAAAAACGTTGACACTTATCACATTTCTTGGCATAGGCTATACAATCAGCCCTCATCGTCGGCTAATAGTACCCCTGCGTCATCACCCTTTGGAAAAGTGTCCGACCTGATACATGAGCTCCACAGGACCCTTCATGTATCTCTTCAATTAATTCTTTTACCTCGGAGCGATGTACACATCTCTGTAAACTTTCCATAATTCCTCGTCTATATAAAACACCATTAGTCAATACATACCGAGCAACTTTATATTTCAATTTCTTGGCAGTGAGCTTGTCCTCCGGTAATGCTCCATCTTCAATATATGCCCTGATGGGATCCATCCAAGATGGCCCTAGATCAAGGGTAATAACATTCATTTTCAGGTCTTCATCTATGCTCCGATTTTCCAATATTTCAATTGGTATCGTTCTTCGCAACTCGGTACGAGTAGCTGATGCTAATCGGGCCAACGCGTCTGCTTGTGCATTTTTTATTCTTGGTATTCTGATCAACTGAATGGCATCAAATTCTGCAAGCAACTCCATCACCTTGGCATAATATTTGGCCATTAATTCTCCTTTAACTGCATATATTCCCAATATCTTATTCACAATTAACTGAGAATCACTGAATACCATTAGTTGTTGTGCTGCCATAATCTTTGCTAAATTAAGACCTGCTATCATGGCTTCATATTCAGCCTCATTATTGGAAGCTTTGAATTGGAATCGTAGGGCATATTCCATATCAATCTCGTATGGGGTTTTCAAAACAATTCCTGCTCCACAACCTGTTGTGCAAGATGACCCATCCACATATAATCTCCATGTAGGTAACTCGTCTTTAAATTTCTTATCTGACAAAGTTCCTCGGTGAAATATCTGTTGTTTCCTTTCATCTTCCCCTGATATTTTTTGCTCTTCGTCGACCATCTTTTCTCGCCCTTTTACCAACCGGAGTTGGTCTGGGTTTGAATTTGATGATCCTTCTACATCCACAAGTCCTTTTACCAACCGAAGTTGGTCTGGACTTATGTCTGTTGATCCTGTAACATCCACAGGTTGGTCCGCGAGTAGCTTTTGTTCCTCGAGAGTATCAGGATACGTAAACTCTGCTATAAAATCTGCAACAGCTTGCCCTTTTAATGATGATCTGGGCTCATACACAATATCATATTCACCGAGCTCTATTGCCCAGTACATCAGTCTCCCTGATTTTTCTGGCTTATGGAGGGCTTGTCTTAGTGGCATGTCGGTATACACGATGATGGTATGGGCCTGGAAATATGGCCTCATTAATCTACTTGCTTCAATTAATGCCAATGCCAATTTTTCTAGCTTTGTGTACCTAATCTCTGCACCTCGAAAAGCCTTACTTGTGTAATAAATTGGCTTCTGGACTCCATTCTCCAATCTGATCAATGCCGAGCTGACTGCATTTTCTGATACTGCCAAGTATAAGTACAGCTTTTCTCCCATTATTGGTCTGGATAACAATGGAGGTGCTCCCAAGTATTTCTTCAAGTCTTGAAAGGATTTTTCACATTCCTCATTCCACTCGAAGGTTTTTCGAAGTGTTTTGAAGAATGTTAGGCATCTATAAGTTGCTCGGGATACAAATCTGTTGAGCGCTGCAACTAGTCCTATAAGACTCTGCACTTCTTTCTTCGTCGTTGGAGATCGTAGCCCTAAAAGAGCTTTGATCTTTTCAGGATTCACCTCAATGCCTCGTTGGTTGACGATGTATCCGAGGAACATTCCTTCTCGTACTCCAAATGTGCACTTCGTAGGATTGAGCTTCATTTGATATTTATCCAGTTGATCAAAAGTCTGGCTTAAATCAACTAGATGATCAGCAGCTTTCTTGCTTTTTGTCAGCATGTCGTCGACATAGACTTCCATATTGCAACTGATTTTTTCGGTAAAAACCTTGTTCATCAGCCGCTGGTATGTCGCTCCTTCATTTTTCAAACCAAAAGGCATAACATTATAACAATAAGTTCCCCTAGGGGTGATAAAAGAAGTACTTTCCCTGTCTTCAGGTTTCATATTGATCTGGTTGTAGCCAGAGTAAGCATCCATGAAGCTGAGCAGCTCGTGTCTCGAGGTAGCATCCACTAGTTGATCAATTCTGGGCAATGGAAAGTGATCCTTTGGGCATGCCTTGTTGAGATCGGTGAAATCAACACACATTCTCCGTTTATTATTTTTCTTCTTTACCATCACTACATTTGCCAACCAGTCTGGATACTTCACATCTTCAATGAATTGGGCTTTCTGGAGTTTCTCGACCTCCTCTTGTATAGCTTGATTCTTCTCGGGACTGAATACTCTTCTTCTTTGCTTTACAGGTTTGATTTCCTTATTCACATTGAGCTCGTGACATAAGAAATTTGGATCTATTCCTGGTATGTCTTCATGACTCCACGCGAAAGTTTTCTTCCTATTTTTCAAGAAAGTTATTAACTCCTGTTTTATTAAAGCATCCAACGACGAACCTATCTGGGTTACTCGTTAAGGGTGCTCGTCGTCCAGAATAACATTTTCTGTAGATTCCACCACCTGTCCTTTTACAAGTTGGGATTCATCTCTAGGATCAAGTGTTTCAATTTCTGTACCTTGCTCTACCTGGTAGGTAGTAGTCTTTTTCTTTGACTCTTCAAGCTCTTCTTGTTCGGCAGATGAATAATAGCATTCCCGAGATGCTTTTTGGTCACCTTTCACAACTCCAACTCCGAAATTTGTTGGGAATTTTAAGCACTGATGTACTGTAGACGGAACTGCTTCGAACTTCTTTAAACTAACTCTTCCCATGATGATGTTGTAGGCTGACTGCACATTCTTATCCATCACAAAGAAGCGTATTCTTTCCGTTCGATAAGCAGGCCAAGTTCAAATTAATATATCCAACTTGATCGTCCCAAGTGGAAAAACTTTCTCGCCAGCAAAACCCAGAAGGGGTCTGTGATAAGGTTCCAATTGAGATAATTTCAAATTTAAACTATCAAAACAAGAGTAGTACATGATGTCTGCCGAACTGCCATTATCTACTAGAACCCTTGAAATCACTACCTCTTTCATCCTCATTTTGATCACCAAAGGGTCGTCGTGAGGATAAAGAACACCTGCCAGGTCATTTTTCGAAAAGCCAATGACAAGCTTATCTTTGTTTACCTTCCTCGGGCGATCTTCCTCCGCCAAATTTATTCGTTGAATGTATGAGCAAGCTTGGGCCTCTCCGAGGTAAGCCTTTCTTTCTGCAGTAAGGTCTCCTCCTCCTGCATCTCCTCATGTAATGACATTACAATCAAATGACCCAAAACGTATAGAAAAGACCTCTCATTCTGGCTGCCTTGGTTTCTTGGGAAGGTCGGGGTCACCATCTGGATCATCTTCATGGTTTCTCTTCCTTTTCTCCTCTGTTCAATGAGGAGATCTAGACCTCTCTCTAGATCGGTCGTTATTTTTTCTTTCACCTCCCCGATCAAGATATTTTGCTAGTTTTCCTCTTCGGATGAGTGTTTCAATCTCGTTCTGAAGAGCTATGCCGTTTTTGGTCATATGAACATGATCTTTATGAAACTCGCAATATTTATCCCTACTCCTCGAATTAGGGTCTGACCTCAGTTTCTTTGGCCATTTTACCTCCTCGTTGTTCTTGATTTCTTCCAAGACATGATTAATAGCCATTTTCAAAGGAGTATAATTATCGTACTTTTCATGACTTCCCATTTATTCTTGGAATGCTTGTCTCCACCATTGCTATTATGCTCTTTCTTCTTAGATTTGTCGACTTCCACCTTGGTTTCTTTATCCATATTCTTCTTTGCAGCCATAGCCTCCTCGGCATTCATGATTTTGGCCGCTTTTGCCATCAACTCTTACATAGTTTCAGGTGGATCTTTGGCCAAAGTGTAATACAACTTATTAGGCAACAACCCACTCATTAAGGCGGTAATTGCAGTCTTTTCTTCATAATCTATGACTTCCAGCTTCTCGTTATTGAAACGAGTTATATAATCTCTAGTACTCTCACCAGATTTCTGTCTAACACTTAACAAATGTGCTACTCGTTTTACTGGCTTTGCTCCAAAGTAGAAATTACCAATAAATAGCTCGGCCAACTGAAAGAAAGTTGAAATCTTACCCCGAGGAAGATTGTTGTACCATATCTGGGCAGATCCAGTAAGAGTTCCTGAGAATGCCCTGCATCTCATCTCGTCGCGGACAACGTAAATGTCAGCAGCAGCTTGATATTGCTCTATATGAAGAACATGATCTGTCTTTCCATCATATTTGGGGGTCACCACAGGTGCTTTAAATTTTGATGGTGTAGGAAAATCTACAATGGATTGTACAAAAGGTACCCCTCGAACAAAAGTTCGCTGTAAGGGGTTCTTTGCCTTAGGCATTTCTCCCAATCTATCCTCCAATCGCTGAATGGAACCTTTCTAAGCATCATTTCCTTCCTCGGGTTTATTAGTTCAAGCAACTGATCGTTCTGAAGTAGCCTCCTGGGATTTGTCTCGACGAGTAGCTGGTCGGTCTTCAGATCTATCTTGACGGGTAACTGGTCGCGACTGGGCAGATCCTTCCCTTACATCTGAGGGTCGTCGAAAACTCCTCGACATTGCATTAAGAGGACTTTTGTTCCTCCTAGGGCCCAATCGATCAAAAGGAGAGGTCCTACTTAATCTTTCCAATACGCTGGCCCTTTCTAGAGAGAGAGTAACACGTTGATCCGTATCTGTAGCCCATAGTGATGAAGTTTGCCCAGGTTGATAAGAGAAATCATCTGATTCTTCATTACGATATGTATTGGTACGCCTGGATCGTGAAGAGAGTAAATAGGTTTGCCTCTGACCACTTCGATGTCCTGAATGTGCAGGTGCTCCGCCATGAAGGGTCTGTATGAGTTAACGCATTGTATCTTGCATGGCGGTTTGTCCTTGAGCCAGATTCGTCATGATTCCAGCCAGATCTGGAGGTGCAGAAGGATTTGGAGGATTTACAGTATTTCCGGCATTTCAATTGCTGGATTCTGGGTTGTCTGCCATTGATAATAAATGAAATTTTGTGAAAAATGATAATGACAATCGTTCCCACAGACGGCGCCAATCTGTTGATGTAAAAAATTAGATCGCTCTAATTATTCAATCACAGATAAATAAATAAGACAAAGATTTTTAAAGTGGTTCAGCCTTATAAGAATGGCCTACGTCCACTGTTGTGTTATTGCTTAGTGTTTGGGAATTCTTGATTACAAGTTCTCTCAAGAAATTCCGGTCCCCTTGAATGAGGGTGATACAATGTATTTATAGCCTTGAGGCTCTCATATGAAAGGGTGATACATTAAATGATATACATATGAAAGGGTAATCCATTTAATGCTCTTCAAACGTATGCGTCAAGGATAAGCATTCAATGAATAGTTGAACTGTTAATTATCTGTCAATTAATGCGGGGGCCGAGATGCAGCTTGAACCGCCTTAGTTGCTCGGAGCATGGGAGTTCCTCGGAGCAATGGAGTTTCTCGGAGTACTGGTATTCCTCGGAACACGGGAGTTCCTCGGAGAGAATGTAACTTGGTCGGGGAAGTGATATTCCTTGTTGTTATCGTGCCACGTAGATTGTCACCTGTCTTCATATGAGTGGTCCACGTTAGCATACTAATTTTGGTATCAACACTTGGTTTTATTAAATTGGAAATGTTTTGACACCTAGCTTAATTTTATAATAGGTGATGAATATGTTAAAAAGTTTTTCGATAGTGATGCTGAGAATGAACCAACTGAATATCCTGTTTTAAATTGGTAGAGGACCGATCACCCTATATTTAATTGGGCGGGGTGTCATAACCTTCTACTTCCCAGTAGATTTTTTCATTTGGGACACGAAACCCTCCTTCACCTCGAGCAACCATGTTCCCATCATCCTTGGGCTCCCATTCTTAGCTATAACTAACGCAATCAGCAATACTCGGAATGGGAGAATGCAACTCACCTTTGGGAACATGACCTTAGAAACCAACATCTTCCATATAGCCCAACATACGGGGGAAGAAGATGATCTTCACGCGATGAGCTTAATTGATGAGATCGTAGAAGTGCACATTTAGGAAAATTTATGCGGAGACGCCTTAAAATCTTGATTAGTGTCGAGCCATGAGAATGAACCATGAGAAGAGAGAAAAATGGTGGAGTTAGAGATCGAGCAAGTAAGAGAGGACGTAGGCACTACTCGAGAGAGAGAACAAGGGGACATGAGCATGGAAGAATTTGAAAGAGAATTCAGTCCGGTGGATGAGAGACTTAGCGATGAAGTCCAAACTCTATTGGATTCATGTAGTCACCTGGAAGAAAGTGAATGGAAAGATAAAATCGATGAATTCCATCGTTGTGACCATCCACCCATACGACTAGAGGTCCCGAAGGCGAGTGAGGAGAAAAGGTGTGGTTCATACGACTTAGAGCCCGACCCATGCATCTTAAAAATTGAAAGAAACCTAGGTGTTCCCTCCGAGTCAACGCACGCAGACCACGCTTTCAGTCAGCATCATGAGGATCCCTTTCCAATTAGTCCTGATGAGTCTCCCGGTCTATCCTTTATCTATGGGCGAGGTCCCAACTTGTTCCGATTGTTGGAATATAATCCTAGGACAGGAGAGACGAGGAGAGCATCAAACCCCGTGAGTGGGGTCCGGTGAGTTTGTGGAGAGATGAGAGGTCACCGCACCCTCGACGTGTATGGGGTGATTTTTAGTGTATTATTGGGTCATGTGCTAGGGTCATTTAGTATCTTAATGCATTTTAAATATTTGTTTGTTTTATTTTTACGCACTTTTCATTCGCTTTGAGTTAGATTTTAGTCCTTTTTGCTTGAGGACAATGCAAAGGTCTAAGTTAGGGGGGGTCACAAGTGCGTATTTCTAAAACTTCACAAAATTTCCAAAATGCCCAGAAATTTCCAAAAAAAATCATAAAATTTTGAAAAACCCAAAAATATTTTTGTTCAAAATAAATAAAAATTGGAATTCCAATTTTTCAAAAATATCATTAAAAGTCGAATTGAAGTCTCAAGTTGTAAAATTCAACATACACAAAGCCAAAATTGACCAAAGATGGAAATTGAGCGAAAATTGACGACTTAACGAATAAGTGTGGAGATTAACAAACCCGGTGAGATTCGAGCCTATTACTTTTTGCGAGTTTTTAAATCAATCCGAGTTAATTGTTAACTCAAAGTTCTTTTTATCGCCTAAAAAGTCGTCGAGGATCTCAATCCAGTCATTTTGATCGGTTATGAAAGATGTGTGTGATATTGCTTTGAAAAACGTGCCAAAATTGATCTCTAAACTTAAATTCATCTCGAAACGCATATGGTAACGCAATTGGTATTTTGGACAATAAAGTAGGCCCTCGTTTGTTACCCAAAAATATTGGCCAGAAAAAGATGTGAAAAATCACCCCTTTTGCAACCCAAATTGAGCCGAATAAATTTTTCATTTCATTTGAGAACCCAAAAAACCCAAATATACCGAAACTGTGAAAAATGGAAAAATTCAGAATTTAAGTCCGAAAAGTGCATAAAAAGGGGCAAGAAAAAATAGATATGCTCAACAAAATTAGTGAGAAAAGAAAAGAAGTGAAAAACCGAAAAAATAGAGAAAAAGAAGAAAAAAATTGAGCAATAGCCCGGAAAAAGTACAAATGGACATCATAAATGACTTTTCCAATTCCAACCTTCCCAACAATTTCCATTTTACCCTATATACCTTAAAACCCGAAAAAGTCCTAACCGAGTCTAAATTGCGAAATTGGTTACCGCGTGGAGAGCTAATACACCAAAATATAATAAAGGTGATTAAATGAGAGGAAAAAAAGGCAATGTTCCCATTTTTAAAAACCGTAATCCATTGATGAGATCCTATCACTTTGAAATTTTCGTCTTTCTACTTATATGCGTGACTTTGCGTCCATTACATTTACTCTTTATATCACGCATACCGAGAGAATAACCACATTCCGAGTGATTTGTTTGAGAGAGCATTCCGTGAGAAATTGAAATCAAAATGAATTTTCGGGTAAGTAACGTAATGATCAATCGGTGGAAATTTGCGGTTAAATTTTTGGTTTCGCACACATGCACTATGATTTGAGACTTGTAAATATGATTTGATGGTGACTATTTTCTGGGAAGGTTTGAATTGTACAATTTTGCATATTTTGAATTTTCTTTGAGTCAAATTTTATGGGTACATTCTCTGCAAACCCTCACGAGACACCACTCGTCCTACAAGGGTGACCTAGGGGTTTAAAAGCTTGTTGCATACGCTAAATGCAATCGCTTGCCCGCGAAAAAGGTATTCTATCCCAATAAAATGTTATTTTCAAGAGTTAAACCTTACTAGGAGTCTTATACATTGCTCGGGACGCGCAAAGTTCTAAGTTAGGGGGATTTGATTAGGCATAAATTCTTCACATTTATCCCCTTAATTTTGGTATTTGTATCATCTCGTGTGGTGTAAATAGATTGTATTTGGCTTATATTTATGCTACTAACCCTTTTTGTCAAGTATTTCGTATTTTGTGTATCTCTTATGTGTTTTACAGGTATTTCACGCAAGTTAGTGCCAAAGAGAACTCAAAACAGTGAAAAAAAACCAAGAAATGGGGATTAAAGGGAATTTTTGTAATTTGTTTGCCTTATTTCGGAGGTAGGGCCAACTCGAAAGTTGAAGATCTTTCAACTACAAGAACATTGGAGAAAGCGGCACCTCAATTGGAGTTCGGGTGTGAAAGTTATGAGCAATCAAAGATAGAAGAAAAAGTTAAATAAAGAGAGGACCGGTCCACCCAGAAATTAAAAGAACCGGTCCGCACATGACCAGTCCGTTCAGAAATTAAAGAACTGGTCTGCATAGGATCGGTCCTCCCTCACCCTAGATCGGTCCGCTGTGCAAATTCCAGTAGACCTCGGATCAAAAGCAAATCGAAGAAGGCAGAAAAATAAAAGAACCGATCCGCATTCAAGGCAAACCGGTCCGGAGGAGGACATGACCGGTCCGGATCAAGGAAAATCGGTCCGAAGGAGGAGGGGACCGGTCCGGCTGTCGCAGTTTTAATTTTCTAATTTTCCTCTAATGGAGAGTCCTAGTGCTGCTAAAACTCTTGGAGTATTGTAGGGTATAAAAACCCATTTTATTATTATTATTTGCACGGAGAATTAGTATAATTTTCCTTACTTTTTCAGAAACCCTAGTTTTGATACAATTATTCTTTTAATTCCAAGATTGAAGCTTTGTTCAGATTTCAGTGATTACCAGTAATTCTAGCTAGTACTTTGAGTGCTTTGGTAAGATTAGTAAGTAATTTCTTCTGGTTAATTCCGTTTTACATCAATTAATAAGTTTTTCTTAGATTAATCATGGTTTTTTGCACATCAAACACTGTTTTTATTACTTTCAGCATGCTAGGCTAGATTTTCTAAGGCTGGGATACATGAACCCAGCCTGATGTGTTTGTTGCATGTGTATAACATTAATCCTCTAAATTTAGTGATTGATTACGACCGTATTGCGTAGGAACACAACAATTGTAGATCTTTATATCTCGTTTGCCTCAGGGTAACCGGGATGATTTAGAATGCAATTCGAGTGTCACTATCTCGATACCGATTTACTTGTCCTCAAATTAGATATGATGCGGGCTTAAACCTCCTATACATAATGCTGGGAGTACTAAATTTCGGGTCAAATTAATCAGTTAAATTCATGATTAGTATTATAACTGCAATACACTAGGGTTGGGGATTGTATTCCCGTCCTGTTTTTCTCATCACTTAGTTCAAAAGTTTCAAATTATTCTTCATCAGTATTTTAGGTAGTTTAGTATAATTTTATCTTTTCATAATTTCATAATTCCATCTAGTGTAGTCATTCCACAACTCAAATCACTTTTTCTTTTCCCTTTAGAGTCAGAGTTAGGATTTCCTTGTCTATCCAATGTCGTCACAACTTCTTTGTCCTTTTTCCCTGTGGATACGATCTCGACTTACCAGGTTTATTACTAACGCGATATGCTTGCACTTGAGCCTAGAGTGAACACACATTAGAGACACTTCCTGAGTCGCGTCAAGTTTTTGGCGCCGTTGCCGGGAAATTAGGTAGACTTAGGATTAGATCGGGTCAATCTAAAACTTTGACCAAAAATTTCTAAAAACCCAAAAACATAAAAAATTTCAAAAAGCAAAGATTCACCATCATCCCTCACAAGCTATTAATGCAAAATTCTGAACTCACTCCCACACCCCATAATACCCCAACCAGCATTCACGAAAATCCAATCGTTAAGTACGAAACCGATAGCCCTCACACTCCTAATGTCCTACAGTTCTGGATTCCAACTCCCACACCGTCTCACTCAATCTCAAATAACACTCCGTGTTCCTTCTTAGGACACACTTCAGAGCACACTCCGAGTACATCTAGTGAGAGCACCAAGTCGTTAAGAGAGAGAGAGAGAGAGAGAAAGATTGTATTTGTCTTATATTTATGCTACTAACCCTTTTTGGCAAGTATTTCATATTTTGTGTATCTCTTATGTGTTTTACAGGTATTTCATGCAAGTTAGTGCCAAAGAGAACTCAAAATAGTGAAAGAAAACCAAGAAACGGGGAGTAAAGGGCATTTTCGTAATTTTCAGCCTTATTTCGGAGGTGGGTCCAACTGGAAAGTTGAATAGCTTTAAACTACAAGAACACTGGAAAAAACGGAACCTCAATCGGAGTCCGGGTGTGAAAGTTATGAGCAATCAAAGATAGAAGAAAAAGTCAAATAAAGAGAGGACCGGTCCTCCCAGAAATTAAAAGAATCGGTCCGCCCAGAAATTAAAAGAACCGGTCCGTGTAGGACCGGTTCGCCCTCACCCCGGATCGATCCACTCTGCAAACTCCTGTAGACCTCAGATCGAAAGCAAACCGAAGAAGGTAAAAAAATAAAAGTACCGGTTCGCACCGAACCGGTCCGCCAAGAAATTAAAAGAACCGATTCGCATTCAAGGCAAACCGGCCCGGAGGAGGACAGGACCTTCCCGGATCAAGGCAAACCGGTTCGAAGGAGGAGGGGACCGGTCCAACTGTCGCAGTTTTAATTTTCTAATTTTCCTCTAATGGAGAGTCCTAGTGCTGCTAAAACTCTTGGAGTCTTGTAGGGTATAAAAACCCATTTTATTGTTATTATTTGCACGGATAATTAGTATAATTTTCTTACTTGTTCAGAAACCCTAGTTTTGATACAGTTATTCTTTTAATTCCAAGATTGAAGCTTTGTTCAGATTTCAGTGATTACCAGTAATTCTAGCTAGTACTTTGAGTGCTTTTGTAAGATTAGTAAGTAATTTCTTCTGTTTAATTCCATTTTACACCAATTAACAAGTTTTTCTTAGATTAATCATGATTTTTTGCACATCAAACACTGTTTTTATTACTTTCAGCATGCTAGCCTAGATTTTCTAAGGCCGGGATACATGAACCCAACCTTATGTGTTTGTTGCATGTGTATAACATTAATCCTCTGAATTTAGTGATTGATTACGACCGTATTGCGTAGGAACACAACAATTGTAGATCTTTATATCTCATTTTCCTCTGGGTAACCGGGATGATTTAGAATGCAATTCGAGTGTCACTATCTCGATACCGATTTACTCGTCCTCAGATTAGAGATGACGCGGACTTAAACCTCCTATACATAATGCTGGAAGTACTAAATTCCGGGTCAAATTAATCAGTTAAATTCATGATTAGTATTATAACTGCAATACACTAGGGTTGGGGATTGTATTCCCGTCCTGTTTTTCTCATCACTTAGTTCAAAAGTTTCAAATTATTCTTCATCAGTATTTTAGGTAGTTTAGTATAATTGCATCTTTTCATAATTTCATAATTCCATCTAGTGTAGTCATTCCACAACTCAAATCACTTTTTCTTTTCCCTTTAGAGTCAGAGTTAGGATTTCCTTGTCTATCCAATGTCGTCACAACTCTGTTGTCCTTTTTCCATGTGGATACGATCCTGACTTACCGGGTTTATTACTAACGCGACATTCTTGCACTTGAGCCTAGAGTGAACGCACATTAGAGACACTTTCTGAGTCGCGTCACATGTGGTAGACCATATCTACAGATAATACTCTTCCAAATAAACTGGTAAACCCTTTCATACAACATGTCAATGAGAGGCTCGGCCTCAACTCACTTGGTGAAATAATCAACAGCGACTACTAAACATTTGAATCTCCCTTTGGTGGTCGGCAGAGGCCCGATCAAGTCTATACCCCACATGCCAATGGCCACGGGGAAGTGATGGGTGTTAACAATGCCCGAGGAGTTCTTCTAATGGAAGCGAAACATTGGCAGTTATCATATTTCTTCTCATAAGATATACAGTCAGCTCTCATTGTTGGCCAATAGTATCCATGCGTCGTTATCCTCTGCAGAAGAGTCCGACCTGCTACATGAGCTCCATAAGAGCCTTCGTGAATTTCTTCTATTAAATCTTTAACTTCTAAAAAATGCACACATCTCTGTAGACCTGCTGTAATACCTCTTCTATATAAAACACCATTATTCAGAACATACCGAACAACTTTAAATTTCAGACTCTTGGCTACAAGTTGGTCAATTGGCATAACTCCTTCTTCAATATATGCTCTTATGGGGTCCATACAGGATGGTCCCATATCCAGGCTGATGAATCTTACCATTAAATCTTCATCTATGATCCCATCCGCCAGAATCTCAATAGGAATTGTTCTTCGTAGCTTGGTGCGAGTAGCTGAGGCTAACTGAGCCAGTGCATTAGCCCTCGTATTTTCTAATCTCGGTATTCTGATCAATTGGAACACAGAAAGAGTCGATACAATATCCATAGCTTTGGAATGATACCTTGACATCAAGTCTCCCTTGGCTACATACAACCCAAGAATTTTATTTACAATTAACTGTGAATCATTAAGCACAATAACTTTCTCTGGATTCAGTGTTTTGGCTAAACCTAGGCCCACAATCATAGCTTCATATTCGGCTTCATTGTTGGAAGCTTTGAACTGGAAACGTAACACATATTCTATATCCAATCCATCTGGGTTGTGAAGAATTATACCGGCTCCGCTACCTATGGCACACGAAGAACCATAAACATACAAATTCCTTATGGGAATGCCGTTATCAAATTCTTGGTCTGACAAAGTTCCCTGATGGAATATTTGATATTTTATCATCTCCTAGCACTAGGTTGTTATTTGATGATTCTTGTTGCTTGGGGGTAGTCTCTCATGATCCCCGAACGTCCACAGGTTGTTCTACATGAGACCCTTATTGGTCGGAAGCATCTGGGTTAGTGAACTCCATAATGAAATCTTCTACCGCCTGCCCTTTGAGTGAGGACCTTTGCTCATAAATTATATCATACTCTCCCAGCTCGACCGCACAATACATCAGTCTTCCAGATTTTTCTGGCTTGTGCAAAGCTTGTTTAAGTCGAATGTCAGTGTACACCACTATCGTATGAGCTTGGAAATATGTTTCATCCTTCTACTTGCCTCAATCAATGACAATGCTAATTTCTCTAACTTTGGGTACTGGATTTCTTCTCCTCAAAATGCCTTGCTCGTGTAATACACTGGTCTTTGTACTCCACCTTCTTCTCTAATTAGAGCTGACCTAACTGCACTTTTAGAAAAAGCTAAGTATAGGTACAATTTCCCCCCTACCACCGGTCTGGAAAGCAGAAGTGATGTCCCCGGGTATTTCTTCGTAGCTAGAAATGCCTGCTCGCACTTGTCATTCTACTAAAAAGTCTTTCTAATCACCTTGAAGAATGGGAGGAATTTATCCATCGCTCTGGAGACGAACATGTTTAGAGCTGCAACACGCCCCTTGAGCCTATTTACCTCCTTCTTCGTAGCTGGAGATCGTAGTTCCAACAGAGCTTTAATCTTTTCTGGATTTGATTTAATGCCTCACTAATTTACAATATACCCGAGGAATATCCCTTCTCGTATGCCAAAAACACACTTAGTCGGGTTTAGTTTCATCTAATATTTCTCCAGTTGATCAAATGTTTGGCGCATATCATCTATGTGATCTGCAACTTACTTACTCTTTGTCAGCATATCATCGACATAAACCTCCAAGTTGTTGTTATTTATTCTGTCAACACCTTATTCATCAATCGCTGGTATATTGCATCTGCATTTTTTAGACCAAATGGCATAACATTGTAGCAATATGTACCCCTTGGGGTAATAAAAAAAGTACTCTCTCGGTCTTCTGGTTTCATCTTAATCTGGTTATAGCCAAAATAAGCGTCCATGAAGCTCAGTAACTCATGCCCCGAGGTTGCATCTACCAGTTGGTCTATTTGAGGCAGAGGGAAATGATCTTTTGGGCAGGCTTTGTTGAGATCGATGAAGTCTATGAACATCCTCTATTTGTTATTCTTCTTTTTTACCATGACTACATTAGCTAACCAGTCAGGATATTAGACATCCTCAATAAAAGAGGATTTTTGGAGCTTCTCGACCTCCTCCTGAATGGCTTGGTTCTTCTCTGGGCTAAATACCCTTCTTCATTGTTTCACCGGCTTGACCTCTTTATTAACATTAAGTTCGTGGTATAAGAAAGCTGGGTATATCCCCAGAATATCTTCATGACTCCATGTGAAAGCTTATTTTCGGTGCCTTAAAAATGCCATTAACTCCCACTTTATTGATGGATCTAGTGAAGCACCAATTTGAGTTGTTCGTTATGATCGCTCATCGTCCAGAATAATGTTCTCTGTGGCTTCCATGACCTGACCCTTCACGATCTCTGATTCATCTCTTGGGTCTAATGTCTCAATTTTTACATCTTCAGACTCAACCACATGGTAGGTGGTGGTCTTCTTCCTGGCTTCCTCCATCTCTTCCTGTTCGACCGATGAATAATAGCATTCTCGGGCCACTTTCTCGTCGCCCTTCATAATTCCAACTCCAAAATTGGTCGAAAACTTTAGGCATTGGTGTACGATTGATGGCACTGCTTCGAACTTTTTCAGGCCTACCCTCCCCATGATTATATTGTAGGATGATTAGACATTTTTAACCATTATGAAAAATAATAATTTTTTTGTTCTGCAAGCAGTCCAAGTACCAATAAGCATATCCAACTTGATCGTCCCAAGTGGAAAGACTTTCTCGCCAGTGAACCCGAGGAGGGGCCTATGATATGGCTCCATCTGGGCTAGCTTCAGATTTAAATTATCAAAGCACAAGTAGAATATGATGTCTGCATAGCTACCATTGTCTACCAACACCCTTGAGATCTCCACATCCTTCAGCCTCATCTTGATCACCAATGGGTCATCGTGAGGATATAGGATGCCTTCCCGATCATTTTTAGAAAAACCGATGACCAGTTTATCCTTGTTCACCTTCCTCGGTCGATGTAATCTCTGGTGATTGGGCAGAACCTTCCCTTAGATCGTTTGGTCGTTGAGAATTTCTCGACGCAATCCTATGGGGATTTCTATTCCTCCTAGGGCCCAAACGGTCTAAGGGGGAGACTCTACTTAATCTCTCCAGAGCTCTAGTTCTTTTCAGAGTTAAAGTAACATTAGCTTGAGAGTCCAAAACCTTTATGGGAGATATCCGACTAGGATAATATGAGGGATCATTGGACATCTTAGTATGATGCAATTCCCCGCGTCTGGACTGAGAAACATTTGGGAATAGAGTACGCCTGGTTCATGAAAACAGCAAGTGAGTGTTTCTCTGAATGCTTTGTTGGGCTGACTGGGTAGGCGTTGCATTTTGAACAGTTTGAATGAGTTATCGCATGGTATCCTGCATATCTGTTTGTCCCCTAGCTAAGTTGGCCACTATTCCAGTAAGTTCATTGACAGTTGGAGGAATGGACGGATTAGGAGGGATTCCGTCATTATTCCTGTTGCTAGATTCTGGGCGCTTAGCCATGTTTGATGAATGTTTTAGTGAAAACACTATGTATAGTCAATTCCCACAGACGGCACCAATTTGTTGATGTAAAAAACTAGATTTGATCTAATTAATCAATCACAGATAAATATGAAATAGTAAATAAGACAAAGGACTTTTAAAGTGGTTCGACCTTATAAAAATGGCCTACGTCCATTATTTTGTATTGCCAGATGTTTGCCTTAATCTTGATCACAATTTCTAATGATCCATTACCCGGTTATGGAGGGTGTTACTATGTATTTATAGCCTTGGGGTTGTCAGTATGAATAGACGATATTTCATTATTTAATAGACATATACATCTGTACAATAAGGATGTTCATTAAATCCGATGTTCATTGAACGTGTAATTTTTGCTTAATCTTCCTGGCTAGATGCTCTGCACGATGAGTAGCTCAGCAAGCTAAGTAGCTCGGGGTGATGAGTAACTCGATGCTACGAGTTGTTCGGTGAGTATAGGCATTTTCCACGTAAGATGACACATGTCTTCATATAATTGGTCCACATCAGCTGACTAATTTTCGTATCAACACTAATGCTAATTGATTTTATTAAAAACTATTGTTAAAATAAATTAATTGAACAATATTATGTGGAATCAAACTTGTTCTTTACATGTGAACCTGTAATGACCCATTTTATTGTACCTAAAGAAAGTAATTTCCCGTATTATGACCTCACCAGCAGATTTTATTCTCTTATTTCTTGGCCTCCCTATCGGTCTCTTTGTTAATGGAGTAAGGATTACTGGATTATCGGGTAATGGAAAGTTTAGGAACATCAAATTAGGAAGAGTAACTATAGGTGATCAGTATGATTTTTTTGTAAAAATATATTTTATAATAATCCTCAATATGATCATAAATATTTCCACCTATCTTCCATACGGTAGAAATAATATGAGAACATGGAAATCATCGTATCTGCCAAATCTTATAAGAGCAAATTCCTTATTATAAGTCAACTGTGGCCCGCACATCTGAATGAACTTCAAATACATGTTTACTTGAACGGCTAATATTATAATGTTTACTTTTATTCCAATTTCCATTCAGTAATTTATCAAAATGAGGACACAGCTCCTTTGACCATGTTTTAGATTTAACAAGTTTGTTTGCATTGAAATTCATAATCTTGATCCTCATTTTGTCCAACATATTTATTGTCAATAAATGACATTCCTCTAGGATCCACGAGTTGAATGATTCCGTAACACTTGATGCCATGTCACCATAACGTTTGCCAGTGAAATATATATAACATTCCGGAGGCAAATTACTAAGAAAATCAGCAACACCAGCTCGACCTTCATTCTTCAGGGCATCAATGTTCTTCTAAAATTTATCAACTGTTACAACATATGCATAATGCATGAAATATTTCACAAGATTCTTTTGTAAGTTACCATTCCCCTGTATTTTCTTCTTTATATTTTCCTATAAATGTATAAAGTAGAAATGTGCATACATTGGAAAGCCCTTAGAAACAACTTCAATAAGATCATTGTTCCGATAAAAAATGAATGTGATGTTTCGATCTTGATGAGCTAGTGCATCATGCTAATTAATGAGAAACCACATCCAATTATCCTCCATCTCTGAATCAATAACTGCATATGCAAGAGGATAAAGGTCTGAAAATATAATGAAATATATCAGTACACACACATTTTATGATGAACTCAAAAAATGGTGCCGCTAGCACGAACCATTAAGAACATAGGCCATACAAAAGAATAAATATATTTATAGTGATAGACTACACAAATGTAAAGTATGAACATATTATGCTTGTACTTTGATATATATGGGTGTATTTTATGAAATTTTACCACAATAAAGAAAGAATCCCAAAGTACACGCAAAACATTACAAAGTATATGTAACTGTAATCAGAAGTTCACGTGTACTTTGTAATTATGTGTGTGTACTTTACAATGTTTTTCCAGAACAAATAAGGAATTCTAAAGTACACGCGTGACATTACAAAGTACACGTAACACAAAAGAGAAATTCACGTGTACTTTTTAATCTTATGCACGTACTTTGGGATTCTATGCAAATAACAAAAAGAGACCTCAAAGTACACACATAAGATTAAAAAGTACACGCATATATTCATGTGTACTTTGCAATGTCTTGCATGTACTTTATATTCTGTCTAAAGAATATAAAAAGAATGTCAAAGTAAAGGCATGATATTTTATAGTATACTTCAATGCTTAACATTTACCATTGTTCCAATTCCTTGTAATTGCCGAAAAAATCATTCCACGGTAGCGACTCTTCAAAAAGGCACCATCAAGAAACAAAACAAGCCCGAAGTACTGAAATCCATCAATGGATCCTAAAAACATTAAAAAAATTATTTTGAATAATTTTCTCTCCGGTTCCACGACAAGAATACAACACGATCCTCAATCATACTACAATAGAAGTTCCATATAATTATTGATTAATGTATAGAAAACTTTCTCATCACCATGCAACTCTGCAGTAGCCATCTCTTTCCCCCACCATGCATGATGATAACCTATATCAAGAATGTAGTTCTTCTTCATATCTCTAAGTAAATCAATTGGTATCAACAATGGTTTATCCCTTAGCTCATCATTAAGAAATGTCGAAACCAATTTTGAGTCCTTCATTTTTCTTAACGGACTGCGATATACACCCCTACAAGTATGCTCATTGTTCAGACTTCTTATATAAAAGTAACCATTTACTGTTGATAATGAAGCATGAACTCGCCACATGCAATTCTCAGTACTCCTTTTAGAACACTCTGTTATCACCCGAGTTTTATCATTCTTCAAATATATATACTTGAAACCAACCTCAAAAGCATACTTTTGCAACATATCACGAAACTCAACCACACCTCCTTTGACACATTGATCTTCATGACTAGTATATTCTTCCAATCATTTGACAGATAAACTTTTGACATACTCGGCTCCACACCTCCAACATAAGCATCATTTTCAACTCCACTACTAATATTAATCGCAGTGGTTAATGATATATAGTATACCCTTTCTCTACTTGTACCACTGCATTCAACCCACTCGCAACTTGTATAACTGCGATCAACACGTTCACAAATTCTATATATGCATTCAACACGTTCATGAATTGTACTGGTGGATAAATTTGTTGAATCAAAGTCATATATCCAAATAAAATAAACTTTGAGAATCACTTGAGATCGTAACATAGAACGAACATCTTAATCACAAATCAAAATGAATCTACTATCATCACAAAAGTCATACTTCAATGAAAAAGATACAGCTTTTAAATCCAAAAACCTTCTACATAACTCATTGCATATCAAATCTAATGAGTTGACTTCAAATATTTCAATGCAAGCCATATTATTGAAATAACAACAACGGACAATCCTATAAGTTTTCATCATAACCTACATTAAATTAAAACACAAAAATGCTTTTGTTAAAGCTCAAGATTAATTAATGCCACTAGTGCGAACCCCGAAACATAAGACCAACTAAGACATGTTTAATCTTTTAAGCATGAGCCAATAGTAAGAAAGTAAATGCACATTAACATTATGCCAAATTAATGTCCAAAAATAATTGAGAATTAATCATTAGAAAATCACATGTACTTTATATCAAATTACGTGTACTTTACAGTAATTTTCCAGTAAGCTATATACAAATGACTTTACTGTTTTAAAACTTCAAGATTTGTTAATGCCGCTGGCACGGACCCACAAAGACATGCCTAACTAACACGTGTAAGCTCTATTAAGTAATGAGTCAAAAGTAACAGAGTAGTTGTGTAATTTTGGTAATTGATCCTAAAAAAATCAATAATATGGCTTGATAGTAAGTGATATGCCCAAGTATAACCTCGGCCCAAGGATACCTACCTCGACCGAGATAATGGCCGAGACAGTAATCGACCCAATGGTGGGTAGGGGCCCACGATATCATCCCTCGGCCAGGACTACCTCGTCCCGGGCCGACACTACTACATGCACCTCCCCAAGGACACTACGCACGTCGCAGACATCAACAACATCCTCAAGTACCCAGGAATAGCAACCTCGGCCATCAGTAGGCCGAGATGACAAGGAGCCACTGTTCATCTTCAACATGGACCCTATCTCGGCTTGGACCGAGGTTACCAGAGGTATTAATAACCATCAGCATGCTGCATGCCCAACCTCGGCTCGGGCCGACACTAGCATATGTCTCGGCTGATATCAGGCCGAGACTCCTCATGCACTTCGCGGATTGAGCGGACATCCAACCTTTATAGCTCGGCCTCTCCTAGGCTGAGGTCATTCATCAACATGACTGTCGAGCTTCTGTTGAAATTTGGATAAGGACACCTGGGCACAAATCAGTTATAACAAGATTATTCTCCACACGTGGGAGAATATTTCATCATCATTACCTACATGTGGCCATGACAGGTGGCACACCCCCATTGGTGAGGAAACTACACGCATGCACATTACATGCATAGGGGGTACATTACACCCCCTAGGCACTATATAAAGGGATCATCCCCTACCTTGCAAAGGGATCCAGATATAAAAACCCTAGCTAAAACTCTATCTAAATACACACAGTAGAGAGAGAAAGAGCTTGAGAGGTTGTATCCATGGCCATTAGTGCCTTCTTTCAGTGATATTACTCACACACACTCACAGTGGACGTAGGCCAGATTGGCTGAACCACTTATATTCAGGTGTTATTTCCCTTATCCTCACCTCATTCTTATCTTCTTTATACAGCTGTGTTGCCATTGTTGTACCTATATTGAGCTTGCAAACACCTCACCTGGTGGTGCTGATTCTCAGCATCATCATTTTGGCACCGTCTGTGGGAACGAGAAGATATCTCTTCCTCTTTTTTTGCTTAGCCTCACCGGAGACTCTAGTGGTGAACCAGAAACCACCCCTTGCGTGGAGCTGTTTCACCATTGAAAGAGGTCCTTTAAGGTATTAAGCTCACCTGCTACTCAAAGCTCTATAGTGATAACACATGGCACCAGACTTGCCACCACCTCTTCCGCCTCCTGTGGGTGGAGGGGCTAGTTCCAGTTAGGCTCCTCCTCAGTCCGAAATGGCAGAGGTGGCAGCAGCTTTGAAATCTTTGGCTGGAACACAACAAGCCATGAAGGAGCAATTTGTCCAGCTCAGCCAAACCTTGATGATGAGGCCACCTGGAGTCTCACCGGACATGATCACTCCCGCGGCAGTCCAGCCCCAACCGAATGCCAGGGGACCACCCCAGGCACCGATGAAGGACCAGCCTGCACCCCAGCGGAGGAGGGACATTGCTGACCCTAGGCGCTTGCGCCTGGGGAGGCAAGGAAACCCTTGCCCAAGGGATAGGTATGATGACTTAGAAGCTGAAGAGGCCCCGGAAGATTGTTGGGAGCCGTATGAGGTGTCAGATAACACTGTACGGCCTCTTAGGCAGAGTCAAGGATGTGTCGGCCGAAGAAGAGAAGAGGCCCAACCAAGAGGGTCCGCTTTTGACAGGTTGAGCAGAGGCTCGGCCTTCGAGAGGCTGGGTCCAGTTAATGACCTAAGATAAAGGCTGTCAAGGTCAAGGAGTGCAACAGGCTCCCAAAGAGGGGATAGGCAGGCTCGGCCAGATCAAGGCCGACCCATAGAGAGAAGAGCCAGGGAGAAAGAAGAGGTCAACAGTCAGATGGTCGTGGCTGGGGAACCCTCTGTCCATCGTAGAAAGATGGCAGGGGATAACCTCGGCCAAGTTGATGAGAGAAGACCCTGGAATGACTCGATCCAACGTCTCGAGGAGAAGATAGGGGACCTCATAAAGAGCAGGGACCCATTACAGAGGGGCTACTCGGAGGGCTCCCCGTTTGTTGCTAGGATAGTGGGGTTCCCAACCCCAGCTCAATTCAAGCCTCCTACAGTGACTTCTAAGTATGATGGCAGCACTAACCCTGTGCACCATATCGAGTTGTATCAGTCGGCAGCAATTATTTACTCGATACCTGATGAGATGAAGTGCAGGGCCTTCTCAGGCACCTTGACAGGGGCAGCGCATAGCTGGTTCACCTCTCTTCCAAAGAACTCGATCGAAAACTTCAAAGGGTTGGCCGAGTAGTTCATCCACAACTTCTGCTTTGGGGTAAGACCTCAAAAGAAGACTACCCACCTCCTATATGTCAAACATGCTAAGGGTGAAAGCCTAAGAGACTATATAGCAAGATTCAACAAGGAGAAGTTGGAGGTGGAGGATTACGAGGAGAGCATAGCCATGATCGCTGGCAACCGCGGGGAAGGTGATGTGGAAACTGGTGGAAACTGGTGGAAGACCCTCTTAAGTCTATGGCAGAACTGCTGGCAACCGCGGGGAAGGTGATGAATGCGGAAGAGGCAATGGCCGCCAAATATGAGGAGGAGAACTGTGGTAACATCGGGAGGTCCCAAGGCAAGAAAGAGGGGAAGAAAAGGTCAGTAGATGACAAATTCGCTCATTACACTCCTCTGACTGTGAGCTGTGAGCACATCCTTAATGAGATCAAGACTGACCGGGCCCTGCGGTGGCCAGAGAAACTGAAGGCCCCACCACATAAGAGGAATAAAAACCTCTGGTGTGAGTTCCATCAAGATCACGGCCATGTCACAGATAGATGCTTCGCTTTAAAGGATGAGATTGAGAAGATGCTGAAATCTGGGAAGCTGAGAAAGTATGTGGATGGCAAAGCCCCAAGGGGTGGAAGAGAAGAGCCCAAGAAGAGAAGGAACGACCGGTGCCGTGGAGATGTCCCAGCCAGAAGGGACGACGATTCAGAGGGAGATGACGGAGATGACCCAGATCTCCCACCAAAGGATGACAACACTCCCGTGAAGAGGGTCGGAATGATCTCCTTCGGAGTTAGCACCATATGTGGGGTATTCGCAGGAGGTGGCTCTGAGGTAGCCGATAGAAAGGCTCATGTAGCGGAGGCTAAGTCGGTGGCCAAGCCTGAGGTTATGAATCTAACGTCTTCTAACGCTGTGCAGAAGAGGACGAAGGTGGACATGGACACCCTCGTGGTGGGGTTCTCCCGACTCAACTTCAAGGTAATCTTAGCCCCCCATGATGACCCATTGGTCATAACGACAAGGGTGAATGGGTGCGATGTATGGAGAATCCTCATAGATGGGGGAAGCTCAGTAGATGTGATGTTCTGGCCTTGTTTCAAAAGCTTGGGTCTTAGCAGATCAAGGCTAGTGCCCTACCACCACCCCTTGATAGGCTTCAGTGGTGAGAAAGTGCACCCATTGGGCATGTATGAAATGGATGTACGCATGGGGGATGAATGGCCTAAGAGGCTGACTAAGAAGATAAACTTTTTTATTATGGACGAAAATTTCTTCTCGGCCTACAACCTCATCATCGAAAGAGTAGCCCTCAAGGAGTTTGAAGCCGTGCCGTCGATGGTCCATCAAATGCTAAAATTCCCGACTCCTTATGGGGTAGGGGATGTGCAGGGGGACCAAACCACGGCACGGGAGTGTTACTTCAACTCAGCTGAAGAGAGGGAGGCCCATAAGAGAGCAACCACCACCTACAGCATAGACACTCTTGATCCGAGAGATGAAACAAAGCTGAAGAAGGGCGAGGCCGCGGAAGAGGTAGAATCCATCATCCTCAATGAGGACGAGCCAGAAAAAACCGTCCAGGTCGGTAAGGCCCTAGAACCAAAGATCAAGGAAGAGATGATAAACCTCCTCAAGAAGAGGCAGAGTGTCTTCGCTTGGAGTCACACAGACATGCCTGGTATAGACCCTGAGGTCATGACCCACAAGCTCAACGTGGATAGGGATGCCAGGCCAATTAAGCAGAGGAGAAGAATTTACTCCAGAGAGAAGTATGAGGTCATTCGGGAAGAGGTGAAAAAGTTGGAAGAGGCCGAGTTCATAAGAGAGGTCACCTATCCAGAGTGGCTCTCAAATGCAGTCATCGTGCCTAAAGCCAATGGAAAGTGGCGGATGTGTGTAGATTTCACAGACCTGAATAGGTCTTGCCCGAAGGACAACTATCCCTTACCTAGGATAGACCAGATGGTGGACGCAACGGCAGGGCACGAGATCATGAGCTTCATGGATGCTTATTCAGGTTATAACCAAATCTTCATGGATGCCGAAGACTCTGAGAAGACAGCCTTCATCACTGACAAGGGGATGTACTGTTACAAGGTAATGCCCTTTGGTCTGAAAAATGTGGGGGCAACATATCAGCGTCTCGTCAATAGGATGTTTGAGGAGCAGAGAGGTAAGACCATGGAGGTGTACGTGGACGATATGCTAACAAAGAGCCTGAAGGCATGTACTCACGTAACAGACCTTGAGAAGACCTTTGATGTCATGGACTCGTACAGAATGAAGCTCAACCCGACGAAATGTGTCTTCGGGGTAGGAGCTGGGAAGTTCCTGGGGTTCATCGTTAATCAAAGGGGGATTGAGGAAAACCCTGAGAAAATCAAGGCATTGCTCGACATGAAGACTCCTAGGAGTATAAAGGATGTCCAAAGACTCACTGGAAGAGTGGCAGCCCTGAACAGGTTTGTTTCCAGGGCAACGGATAAGTGTTTTCCATTCTTCAAGGTTCTAAGGAAGGCCTTCCAGTGGGATGAAGATTGTGAAAAATCCTTTGATCAACTCAAGTCCTACTTAGGGTCTCCCTTGCTGCTGTCCCGGCCCATTGCGGGAGAAAGGTTGTTTGTGTATCTGGCAGTCTCTGAGTCGGCTATTAGCGCGGCCATCATACGAGAGGAGGATGGAGTTCAGAGGCCTGTGTACTTCAACAGTAAGGCCCTACAAGGGTCTGAACAAAACTATCCCCGAATGGAGAAGTTGGCTTATGCTCTTATCCATGCTTCAAGGAAAATGAAGCCTTACTTTCAAGCTCACTCTATGATAGTCCTTAAGGACTCCCCACTAAAGCAGGTTCTGCACAAGCCTGAGAAGTCCGGAAGATTGATGGCCTGGGCCATTGAACTAGGTGAGTATGATCTTACTTACCAGCCCAGGACAGCCATTAAGGGGCAGGCCCTTGCAGACTTTATCGCAGAGTTCACTTGGGAAGAGACTGAGTCAGAGAAGAGCTTGGATGGCGGTGGAGAGAAGAGCCTAAGTGTTTTTCGAGATTCAGAAGAGACTGAACCGTACGTCTTCCGAGGCCGAGAAGAGGCTGTCCCAGGCAAGGCTCGGAGGAGAGTAGAAGAAAACGAAGAGGATCGATACCTCTTCGAAAAAGGAGTGATGAGAGAAGGGGTCTTCTCTTCAGATGAAGATGTGTGGAGCCTCTTCGTTGATGGATCCTCCTGTGATGGTGGAAGCGGCGCGGGGCTAGTACTCTCGGCTCCAGATAGCGCCAACATTGAATATACCTTGAGATTCAACTTCCAGGCTTCAAACAACGAGTCTGAGTATGAGACCATGATAGCAGGTCTCCTATTGGCAACAACTCTGCGGGTAAAGCGGCTCCTACTCCATAGCGACTCAAGGTTGGTTGTTAACCAAGTGTTGGGGGCATACGAGGCCAAAGACGAAAGGATGGCCAGGTACTTAAAAAAGGTAAGAGGGTTGCTAGAGTCTTTTGAAGAGGCCAAACTGAAGAGAGTACCGAGACTGAGCAACAATCACGCCGACGCATTGGCAAGACTGGCCTCGGCAATGAAGACAGACTTGGGAAGAACCATCCCAATTGAAGTCCTGGGAAAGGAAAGCATCGAGGAAGACGAGGTACGCAGCCCTTGTCACAATGTGAACCCAAGGGACTCTTGGATCGACCCGCTCGTCAGATACTTAAGAGAGGGGGAGCTACCTGAGTCCAAATTGGAAAGAAGAAAGTTGAGGTACAGAGCTGCCAAGTTCTCATTGGTAGGAGATGTCTTGTATAAAAAGGGGTTCCTCACGCCCCTCCTCAGATGTGTACATCCCATGGAGGTACCCCGGGTCTTTCAGGAGGTTCATAAGGGCTCTTGCTCTAGCCACACAGGGGGAAGACCCTTAGCCAAGAGGATCATCACTCAAGGATACTGGTGGCCCACCTTGTCTAGAGACGCTGCTGACTATGTGAAGAGGTGCGACAAATGTCAGAGGTTCGCCACTATCCCTCACCAACCCCATCAGCCTATGACATCAATCTCTTCTCCATGGCCGTTTGCGGTATGGGGAATTGACTTAGTAGGACCTTTGCCAAGAGTAGTCAACAACTATAGATTCTTGATAGTTGCCATTGACTACTTTTCAAAATGGGTAGAGGCCGAACCAATGATAACAATTACGGAGAAGAAGACCTTTTAATTCATCTGGAAGAACATCATATGTAGGTATGGCTTCCCAAACATGCTCATCTTGGATAATGGGACCTAGTTCAAGAACTCCTCCTTGGAGAAGTATTGCCAAAGTGTGGGGATTAAACAGTTCTTCTCATCTCCTGGTCGACCTCAGGCTAATGGTCAGACCGAGGTCACAAATAGGACTATCTTGGATGGAATCAATAAGAGGTTAGAAGACGCGAAGGGGAGATGGATAGAAGAGGTTTACGCTGTGTTATGGGCTTACAGGACCACAGCGAGGACACCCACAGGAGAAACCCCATTCATGCTGGCACACGGTTCAGAAGTCGTCATACCAACGGAAATAGGCCTACCAACTCATCGGATTCAGACCTACGATCCTGACAGTAATGGGGAAAGGAGGAGGTTAGACCTGGACCTTATTGAAGAAAGAAGGGAAGACGCAGAGGTTAGGAAAGCAGCCTACCAACAGAGAGCAGCGAAATTCTACAATCAAAGGGTGAAGTCAAGACCCATTGCAGTAGGAGACCTAGTGCTTAAGAAAACCCTACAGAAAACAAACAAGCTGCACCCGAACTGGCATGGCCCCTATAGAGTAACGGAAGAGGTTGTGCCTGGAACGTATAGGCTAGAGAACCTAGAGGGAGAACCTTTCACCAACCCGTGGAATGCTGACCACCTAAAGAGATATTTCATATGATGTTGCATCTATTTTGTAATTTGTAAATGTACCATCTTATCGAGAGGAGGTTGTTAATAAAGATCAGTTTCCATGACAAATTCTTGTTCCATTCTTAACATCATTAAGTTGGTGATTTATTATAATTCTAACCTCTTAGGTGATGACCTCAGACCCTCATAACATCACTCGGTGGTGACGAGGTCTGAGCTCAGACACCTGGGTTAGATGACCTCAGACCCTTAACATCATTAATTTGGTCAAATTTATTATGAGGCTAACCTCTTAGGTGATGACCTCAGACCCTCAAATCATCACTCGATGGTGACGAGGTCTGAGCTCAGACACCTGGGTTAGATCACCTCAGACCCTTAACATCATTAAGTTGGTGATTTATTATGAGGCTAACCTCTTAGGTGATGACCTCAGACCCTCATAACAGCACTCGGTGGTGACGAGGTCTGAGCTCAGACACCTGGGTTAGATGACCTCAGACCCTTAACATCATTAATTTGGTGAAATTTATTATGAGGCTAACCTCTTAGGTGATGACCTCAGACCCTCATAACATCACTCGGTGGTGACGAGGTCTGAGCTCAGACACCTGGGTTAGATGACCTCAGACCCTTAACATCATTAAGTTGGTGATTTATTAAGAGGCTAACCTCTTAGGTGATGACCTCAGACCCTCATAACATCACTCGGTGGTGACGAGGTCTGAGCTCAGACACCTGGGTTAGATGACCTCAGACCCTTAACATCATTAATTTGGTGAAATTTATTATAAGGCTAACCTCTTAGGTGATGACCTCAGACCCTCAGAACATCACTCGGTTGTGACGAGGTCTGAGCTCAGACACCTTGGTTAGAGGACCTCAGACCCTTAAGTAATGGTTATGACAACATCATATTAAGTAATGACTTCAGAGATTTCATAACATTCAAATACATTCAGAGATCAAGATGAAGGAAGACATTGGCATTCAATAAAAGGAAGAAATTACATAACATTTAGATGTCTGAGAAATTACAAGTGCAAGATTACAAGTAAAAAAAAAATACAAAAAAACAAGGCCAAGTCAAACATCTGAGGGAGGAACATTCGATGTCTCGTCTGGGTTGTCCTGTTCAGCATTGGTCACCTCAGCCACTTCATCAGCAGGGTCAGTCCCTCCGAGATCGGTCCCTTCCAGAGTAACAGTCTGACCAGGGGCAGCAACCTCGTCCTCTATCTCTTGCAAGGCCTGGGCAAACTGAGGGTCGGCAAGGCCGAGGCCCACAAAGTCGGAGGCCTTTATAGTGCCAACCTCGGTCTCCCTGACCTCGGCCCATTTGGTGGTGTCTTTGATACCTCTTTCGAGGTATTCAAGACCAAAACCTACGAACTCCTCGGAGACTTTGTAGTCAGCAATTATTTTCTCCGAGGCATCTGCAAGAGAGGCCTGCACAGCAGCATTGACTTTCCTCTGCAGGGCATCGTCCTTGTCCTTCAGGGCCTTGGCATGGCTTTGAACGAGGGCAGAGATATCCTTTTCTAGACCCTGGGCCTTATTTTCAGAATTCTGGGCCTTGGTCTCAGCACTCTGTAACTCTGACCTCAGATGGTCAACCTCGACCTTCAAGATGCTCTCAACCTTCTCAGCCTCTTGCCCCTTCTGAATCAGAGGAAATTTCCTCAGGGCCCAGTTAGATAGCTGGTACATGGTAGTCACACCGTGCATATACAATGAAGAGGTTAGAGGGAAATAAATTCAGACATTGGACTTGCAAAAATTTTGGCAAAAGGAACAAGCCGTACCTGGACGGCTCTGTGGAGGCCGAACTCAACCATCATATGAGTGTCCATGGCCCTGTAAAAACTCTTGTCGGCATCGGTCATCACGTTGGCAAGGGCGTCCATGGCCTGCCTGCTGTTGCCGACCACGCTGTCGATAAGCTTTAGCTGGTCCAGACGAGCTGATAATGTGTCGGTTGTGATAGGGATCGCAGCGTCTGAAGTCTTCTTTTGCCTGGAGGTCGGCCTCTGATTATCAGAGGAATGGACCTCAGGGGCCCTCTTCTTGGACTTGGATGTTGAGGGAGCAGGTGGAGCAGCGCTCAAACCAGTCTTCTTGAGGAGCCTAGCCAAACTTGGAGCTGCCATCTCCCACAACTCGTTCGGAACGCCTAGTGGTCTCTCTGCAAAAGTGAAAAGATAAGAGTTAGGAATCAAATATGAATGATCAGAGGTTAGACTTGAACTAAAAAGAAAAATCCTTACCAAAGTCAACTAGGGGGCTTCCACCTAAGCTCATCCCCGAGAGATACTGGGGGGGTCAGCAGATGTTCGAATTTGACAAACAGCCCATGAGCCCCTTGGTCTTGTAAGGGCCTTCACCTTTTTGCTATTTTGAACACTTAGTCCAGGATTGGCCCTTGCAGACATGGTGACTTTACCCCATTTGAGGGGTATTCTCGGCTCATAAATGGAAGAGGGAATAGATGAGCCAAATTCCCACGGCCCTGAGGCAAAAAAGTACCGAGGTTTCCAATTATGATTGGAGGTCTGAGTGACCAAGAGCATCTTTTTCTCAGGCCTCCGAGCCACGAAGTGATAGTAGCTCGGATGATTCTTGGCCGAGGTGGGGACGTAACAACTAGAAAATACCTGGACTGGGAGGTCAGAGTGGTGGACTACCCTCCACAAGATGATGGCCCCTATAATAACTCTCCAAGCATTGGGAGAGAGCTGTGAGGGGGCCAAGTTAATGAAGGAAAGAATGGACCTAATGACAGGGTGAAAGGGAAGATGAAACCTAACTTGAACATCTGCTCGTATAACCAGATTTCTCCATATTGACCGTGGTAGGCCCTCTCTTCCCTCAGAGGTCTCCTTAAATGGATAGAGGGACTGATGGAGTATAAGTATCTGAAGTGCAATAGGTCCACCTCAGTAACTGTGCTCTCATACTCGGCCACCTCAGATACGTCAACATCACTTTCGGCGTCCTCATCATTGTCAGGCTCGACGTTGGCTGGAGCAGACGTAGACGGGTGACCAGGGAACCTCTGAGCAAACTCAGCCCCGATAACGGCCGACAGGGGGATGGCGTCTAGAATGGGTGGCACAGCCACATTTGGCTCATCAAGTTCGACCTCAGAAGAAGAATTGGAGGTGCTAGAGCCATATTGAGAGGAGGCATGACTGGAGACCTCGGCCTGCCCAGGGTCCTGACCAGCCTGAGGAGTAAAATCCATGGCCTCTTGGAAAGAGTCCACGGACATTGGGTCGGAGGTGGAAGACTCAGACTCAGACATCGGCAAGTTGTTGGCAGAGACGTCTGTCTGATAAAAATTCTCAGGTGGACGAGGGTATACCACCTTGAGAGGAGGAGGAAAGAGGGGTCTGACAGGGAATACCTGTGACCTATGAGCTTCTTCCTGAGCTCTCTCTATTTTCCTAATTTTCTCTAAATTCTTTTCTCTAAGATATGGGAAGTCCTCAAGAAGTTGGTACAGGGGTTTGAGCATCAGGGGACGACCCAAAACTTTGACCGACCCTAAACTTGAGGAAAAATCCTAAAAACTACAAACAAGTTTGGCTTGAAAAATAAAGGAGCCCAAAGATCAAACCAAGGAATGTTGCAGAAAACCTAGTTCACCGGAAAACTCAAATCCTCACCGAAAAACTCATAGAACCACCGAAAAACTCAAAACCTCGCCGAAAAATTCAAATCAAAATGCCAAAAATGAAGGAAAGGGAGAGGGAGAGGTACCTAAAGATGAGTTGATGGTTGGGAAAGAAGAAATCTCGCAAGAAACTGGGCGAAACCTCAGCAGAAAGAGCGATGGAATGAAGAGGCCTCGGAGAGAGAATTTGCAGAAAATAGCGCGCGGAAGAGAGAAATGAGGAAGAAGAAAGAGGAAGAGAGGGTTTAACCCTTAAATACTTAGGCACACTTCCCAAGGCTCATCATTGCCTTGGGAAACCCAAGGGACAACTGACAGCGCACGCAAGCCAGTGGGCACGCCTTAGCTTGAGACAGGTGTCACGCAGGTGTTGGCCTTGGGGTGAACAGGCCTCGGAGGTGAGAATACCCTAGCCACCTGCTCTCGCAAATGACTAAGGGCTGGGGGGTGATTGATATGCCCAAGTATAACCTCGGCCCAAGGATACCTACCTCGGCCGAGATAATGGCCGAGACAGTGATCGACCCAATGGTGGGTAGGGGCCCACGATATTATCCCTCGGCCAGGACTACCTCGACCCGGGCCGACACTACTACATGTACCTCCCCAAGGACACTACGCACGTCGCAGACATCAACAACATCCTCAAGTACCTAGGAATAGCAACCTCGGCCATCAGTAGGCCGAGATGACAAGGAGCCACTGTTCATCTTCAACATGGACCCTACCTCGGCTTGGGCCGAGGTTACCAGAGGTATTAATAACCATCAGCATGTTGCATGCCCAACCTCGGCTCGAGCCGACACTAGCATATGTCTCGACTGATATCAGGCCGAGACTCCTCATGACACTTCGCGCATTGAGCGGACATCCAACCTTTACAGCTCGGCCTCTCCTAGGCCGAGGTCATTCATCAACATGACTGTCGAGCTTCTGTTGACATTTGGATAAGGACACCTGGGCACAAATCAATTATAACAAGATTATTCTCCACACGTGGGAGAATATTTCATCATCATTACCTACATGTGGCCATGACAGGTGGCACACCCCCATTGGTGAGGAAACTACACGCATGCACATTACATGCATAGGGGGTACATTACACCCCCTAGGCACTATATAAAGGGATCATCACCTACCTTGCAAAGGGATCCAGATATAAAAACCCTAGCTAAAACTCTGTCTAAATACACACAGTAGAGAGAGAAAGAGCTTGAGAGGTTGTATCCATGGCCATTAGTGCCTTCTTTCAGTGATATTACTCACACACACTCACAGTGGACGTAGGCCAGATTGGCTGAACCACTTATATTCAAGTGTTATTCCCCTTATCCTCACCTCATTCTTATCTTCTTTATACAGCTGTGTTGCCATTGTTGTACCTATATTGAGCTTGCAAACACCTCACCTGGTGGTGCTGATTCTCAGCATCATCAGTAAGTATACACTTACAAATGATCGAATTAATGCAAGGGTAAATCTAGGTTAAACAGAAGCAGAAATAATTGATTTCTTCGAACGAATTGATACCTTCTTTATTTGAGAGAACAAATCTGGTTAAACATAATTGAAAAAACAAGAAAAAGATCCTAAGTTATTGGAGAGAACGAAGTTGTTTGATAGACGTGGAAAGGAGTAAGAGAAGATCCAAGCTTATTGGAAAAGATGTCAATCTATGATTAGGTCATTGATAACAAAATGAATGAAATGACTTAAAAAAATTATTTAAGTGGACCTAATAGTTTAAAATGTGTTTGATCCGTTTAAAAATTCCAAAATGTCCAGTCAAGGGACTAGACCAAATTCCCAACTGTAAAGTCTAGTATTTACGGTGGTTGGTCCTGTGAATTATTTTTTTAGGATAGGGATAAAAGAATTTATTGACTCTCACAATTAACATGTCCCTCTAATGATTAGTTAAAATATTGATGACTCATTTGTTAAGGGTAGAGTATGCAAGTTTGTACTTTTAAAAGAGTTGTCTTAAAATAGGACTCAGTTCTCCCTTAGGCACCTGACTAGGCAATCAATGTTGTACCAAAATGTTAGAATAATGACAACCCTTTTGATAAATGAGTCTTTGTGCCCAGTTTGGAAGGAAATAATTGAGGTGGGTATAGAGGTTAAACGGAGTTGCTTTATTACCCCATATACCATTATGAGTGTAAAGTGCCTTTGTCGAGGCTTCACAATTCCTGTGCACTTTGTTGGCTGGCTTGAGTGGGCAGTTCCAATTGAGAGTGGTTTTGAAAATGACGTCCATGAGGTTTCTAATGGTACATGAAGAAGGAATCGAAATTGCTAATGGCGGATAATGTTGACCTCATAACTACCCTCTTATTTAAGGAATCGATAACTTAATGAAGGGTCATAACATATCTACTAAGCGTTGTGAGAATGTAATGCTCATTGCATCTATGCCATGGTAGTTCTGCAAGTTTCAAGTGAATTTTTGGTACATATTTATGCTAATGTTTTTCTATGTATTTATTTCATGTTTTTTATCTAATCTTCCACCTATAATACATTTTTTATTGTAAATTTTCTGAATTTTGTGTGGACAAAAGTTTGGCAACATAAGGGATTTGAGGGTGAATTACTTATAAAATTACCCTCAAGTCACCGAGATAGAACTGCGAATTTACCTTAAAAAAACTTAATGGAAAAAAAACATAAAAAGAAAATGAGGGGGAGGGGAATTACTCTCACTAACTGCATTCCACATAGTATAATAACGAAAGGAAAAATACAAGAGAGTTAAATAT
The DNA here is from genome assembly GCA_949130495.1 of Sambucus nigra. NCBI lineage: Eukaryota > Viridiplantae > Streptophyta > Magnoliopsida > Dipsacales > Adoxaceae > Sambucus > Sambucus nigra. The sequence goes on from OX422222.1 coordinate 331,269,031, forward strand.
GGAAAAAGACTATTATCTCGTATTTCCTTAATTCACATTAGTCTCCCTCGATTGAACAAAGTTCATCCCAAACTCAAAAGCCGAATGGGGAATGTGTGGAACTAATGAACGAGATTGGAATATATTTGAGCACTCCAATTATCTGGATACTAAAATTTCTTCAAACATATGTGGCCGCAAAATTAATTTTCTCAAATGGGCTGGATTGGTAACATTTTAGCCCCCCAAACTGCATACCATAGAAATCATCTTTTAAATGATGTATTTGGGCCTTCTCAAACTAGCTTGAATTCCCCTACAATTAATTGGGAGAAACTTGTTGCTATAATGCCTTTAGACAATGGCGGTGGGCGTGAAGAGGCATGCGGTTATGATGAAGGCTGATTGTAACGTAGGTAGTAGTTGTGATATATGTAAGCGTGTCAAAGATGGATCTGAATAACTCCTCTACCGAGTAGTGCAACATTCAATCTGAGATTGAGCATTTTTCTTTGGTCCCGTTGTTGCTTTGTTTACGATTTCTCCTACACAACAACAGTGTGTGGAACGACAAGGATAATGATGTCAATGGTATATACAGAAAACACACTCAAATAAGACACTCTCAAAATCTGTCAATTGGATGCCATTCTCAAACTGGGTTAAACAATATTTATGTTTTTCAAAATATTCTAAAGATATGCTATAGGTTGGAGGTTTCTTATGAGGTCATGAGTCATGGATGGCAGAAATATTAAAACATCCCCAAATTCTCTCACTAATGACTAAAATAGCAGAATAACAAAAGGAAAAATACAAGATAGTTAATTCCGAATAAAGGCGACTATGCCTCTATTCTGGTCTTGAATTCACATCACATTATATTGCCATCACTGATTGCTTTGGAAATTATTTTGATCCAGGTTCATTTTTTTCCTTTCGTTTTTGTATTATAGATATATGGCGGTCAAGTGATTTTTTTTATAATTACATATATAATTTTAAAATAAGCATGCTAAGGGGGCGAGGACCCATTTATAGGAAGTAAAGCAATTGGACAATAAAAACACTATCTATAAACAGGGACAACAAATAAAATACCCCTTACAACAGGGAACCACAAAAAACTAAAATGAATCCCGTAGCCTTGTACCTTCCAGAAACCCAACAAAAGAAAGGTCAGAATTGTATGTATGTATATGTATATGTAATATTTCCCACAATACAAATACTCCCTCGATCCCAAATTAATAGTCATGTTTTCGTTTTTAGTTACTACCAAATTAATAGTCACAATACAAATACTTCCTCTGTCATTTGTCCCAAGTGCATGCCTTGCATATAAAGGTAGTCATTATTTTTATAAGGATGGATTTGTAAAGTACAACTTTTGCTTAAAATGTTTCAAATGACAACTATTAATTTGGGACATATGGTATATCATCAAAATTTTGAGCTTTTTCATTTAGGATAAGAAACATTTTAACCCATGAAAAATACAATTGTGATGAGACATCGTGTGACTTGTCTTTGTGAGGTTCCATAAAATTTCGTTCATGTTAGCAAAACGTTTTTTACAATTGGATTTTGATTGTAGAATAGATTCGATCCTTTTATTTTTCTTATTTTTAAATTTATTTGTATATATGAAAATTGGGTATTTGAATATACTTAGTGCTTGCCTATGTTTTTATTCTTATTTGGGATAAATATTGGAGCTAATTTTTCATCTTCCATGATTTTCTAATTTGATTTGAAACATTTTTTTTCATAGTGCTTGACTACCACAATAATGCTTGACTACCATAATAATGCTTAACTACCACAAAATAGAGAATTAACTCTTGATTCCAACTAAAGAAAATAAAATGAATAAACATGCATTGGGTTTCATAGATATCTGCGAAAAAGTAGTTTGTATCAATAAAGCTTAGTTAACAAACTAGAGAATTTTCATTTTTAAGTGGTGTTCGAACATTTAAGGACAAATTTCCAATCGAGTCAATTTGTAGTGTTGGCTTAATTATGAACAAAACAAATTTGAGTCATAGGATAGAAGTGTCCCGTAAAGCCTATGACGTTTCGGTTGAAGATGTAGCATCCAAGATAAATTGAAGATATTATTGTTGGTTTCAAGTGCCTCATTTCTCGTCATTAACCTTACACAATTCCAAAGTCTCTAAAGGTATGAATGCATTAATATATTTATGGAGACTTGGATTGTTTGTATATGGGTGTTCTTTTTATAAAACTTTAGGTTTAAAGATTTTTATTTTTTCAGGAAATCATTTTAAGCTTTTCATGAAAGTTTTTGTGCTCTTTAAAGAAGAATTTTTTCCTTAAAGTAGTTCCAACGAAACTGGGATGTCGTTCGAACGACATGCCCAGGTTGTTCGAACGAATTATCAAATAACTTTGTATTCTAAGTCTATGAAATCTCATTAGTAATCTCGTTTGTTTATGTCGTTCGAACGACATTCGAAATCGTTCGAACCACCTACCAGTTAGAGAAACTTTGGTCAGTTTTTTGGAAACTTCCCACTCACCCACTTTGTTTTCACTTGATCTTTATAGTTTGGGAATGAAATTTTTTATAGGACTTTTCATAACTTTCCAAGTGCTTTGAGAGAGAAAATTCATTAAAGAAAAGGTTCTTTGTTTTTGTGATTTACAAAGGCTAAATTTCAACACAAAAACATGTTTACACCCATTGTTTTGTTTTGATCCAATTTCTAAAAATATATGTCCTTTTAGATCACCATTGTTGGCGCCGAGTATTTTTTCTCATCCCAAAAAGAGAAGTTTCCTATAGAGGATTCCATTTTGTTGAAGATTCATGGTGTGCATGTGTTGGAAAGGCCTTCGTATGTTTTGACGGTAGCTGAGCCCCATCGGTGGATTCCAGATTTATCAACTAGGCGAATGCAGAAGAAAGAATAAGAAACAAGGCTTGAAAGGGAGTCGAGTCGAGGAAGTAAGTCTTTTGTCTTGTTTATGTAAAACCATACCAAGTGGATTTGTTGGTTGGGTTGTCTGAGGTTTTTCCCATTGTGGGTATTCCTCGTACATCGCGGCATTGTGTGTAGTGTTTTATTTTTATCTTGGAAAAATAACTTAGATGCATTTGTAGGATTAAAAAGATAAAAATTGGTTTAATCACAACTTTAGTTGTCGAAAGGGTCACTTTAGGAAGTCTTGTTTTGATCTTCAAAATGGTCGTAGAAAATCCCAGGGTAGAGTCACTAAGGTTCCCAAATCCCGATAGCATCACTCTTCACTTGTTTGGGTTAGGAGATCCAATTTGGAGGCCTTGCAAGATAGAATTTTTTATTCTAATTTGCTTGCACGTGATACCTCCATTGCTAAATCTAGAGCTTAAATGTGTTAGCTTTGTTTACATACACTAGCTTTTGTACTTCATGATAGATTTTTTGCTAGTTGTATCACTTGCTAGAATTATGACTTGTGTATCTTTTGTATTTAATTTTCTATTTATCGTGTCTTATTAAAAAAAATACAAAAAGATTTTTGTTTATCTTTTAGGTTGTCTTTTTGTTTGTTTAAAATTTAAAAAAATCAAAAAGATTATTTTTGTGTGTGTATTTTAGTTTTACACAAGTTAGGTGGCATATACTTGTGTTTGAATCATATATCATCCCCTCTTCCATGTGACTAGAACTTTTGGTTAAGATTTTCAATCCTTAAAGTGTTATTTATCATGCTTTCATGTAGTAATTTGACTTTGACTTGCTTAATGGATTCTCTTTTTATATCCCTCGATTCACACATGCACGAGCTCATTTGATCTTTAACTCCAAATGTATATTTGAGCTAAGTGATATGTTCTCCTATCAATTTAGTCATCTACATGTTTCTATGACTATGGAGGATTTTTTCATGTAAGAATCGTTGCCCGGATTTAAAAAATAGAAAAAAATTTATCCGATGTAGTTGTTTATCAATGAAATCGAGCTGCGAAAGATAAAATTCTTTGCGTGAATAGCCACCATTGAAATATGGACTAAAAAAGTATGGCATTGATAAAAGTAGCCAAGGCCAAAATTGTTTTGTCGTTATGTTCACTCAAAATAAAAAGAAAAGAATCATTATGTTTGAGGAAGTTTGTATGGATATATCAACGGGTTTGCGCAATGATAATGTATCCTAGTTATTCTATTTTTGTCATGATTCTATTGGTTTGTAGAATCATCGAAATTCTAGGCTTGTGTGCATTGTGTATGTTTGTTCCGTTAGTTCACTTTATATTATCATAGGAGGCTATATTTAAGTTTGATAAACATTTTCATTCAAATAAGAACTCCGTGAACATGCTTAAGTGATTAGGTCTTAATTCTTTTGTTGCTAGTTCACACCCTTTCACTATTGTTTACCAGATGTTATTTAGACACATTTTTTTATATAAGTGTGGAAAGCTTAATGTATTTTGTGTCTTGTGTGGTGTTTATACCTTTGTATATGGGCATGTGCGTTATTGGTATATTTTGTGTATGTATATATATGGAATTTATGTTTATTTTTTAGTATTTGCCTTGTTATCTTGTTCATGTATGTTGCTTGTATATATAAATATTCATCTTGTTACGATTGATATCCCACGCTTATATTATTTCATTCTATTTGCTATCGTTTTTTTGGCACCATGGTTGGTGTTTATTAATCTTAGGGTTGGATTAGTTGCTTCTCATTCCATGTGATTTATATTCTTGTCCCTTTATTCACCACTGCATGATATAATTATTTTTTCATTATTCCTATACCTTGTTACATTTAGTGGGAGAATTTCATTTAATTTGGGAGAAATAAGTTCTTTAATGCACTTTAATCTTTGTCTATTCGTGAACAAAAAGGGGGATAAATGGTATCTAAACCTTTTTAACTTGGGAGATCTATCTTAAGGGGAGAGCATTATTTTCTTAAGTAGATCTTGTTAGACAAAGGGGAAGAATTTAATTATGTAATTTAATTTATATTATTATATTCCCTATGCATTTAATGGTGTGTTTAAGTGTGCAGGTTTTTCATCTTTAGCGGCAATCTTTCAAAGCAAGCAAAGCTTCTCATCTATGTGTCTGTCTAGTTAAGTGTATGTAATTTTTTATTTGGGGACGGTCTGTGTCTTTTTAGAAGAGCTTGACAGCCCATAGGGTTTTTGTTTTGGTTTTGTCCCGGAATAGCCAAAGGTAGAGATTTGTAAGGTCAAATTTCCAATCGAGTCAATTTGTAGGGTTGGCTTTATTCCGGACAAAACAAATTTGAGTCATAGGATAAAAGTGTCTCTTCAAGCCTATGACATTTGGGTTGAAGACGTTGCAGCAAAGAAAAATTGAAGATATCATTGATGGTTTCAAGTGCCTCATTTCTCGTCATCAACCTTTCACAATTTCAAAGTCTCTAAAGGTATGAATGCATTAATATATTTATAGAGACTTGGATTGTTTTTATACAGGTGTTCTGTAAAATATGGTGATCCCTTAAATAACCTCTGATACCAATTTGTAAAAACTATGACTGTGTGTGATAATTGATTAAATTCGTAAATTTCTACTTTGGTACACTTATTTAATTAGAGTCTATTTAAACCAAATTAATTCATCCCCTAAACATGCAACTACGTGTGTGCGTGTGTTAAACCAGAAATAAATAAAGCATGTGACACAAGTTTCAGGAAAAATCCCCGTAGGGCAAAACCTTTTATTTCTAGAACTTTGAAAAGTTTATAAGACCATTGACTTACATACAACCTGATAATTGCCCACAAGTGTAACGCACGGTGTCTTCGTCAAACCTTCAAAGCAACGGCTAAAAATCTGCAGTGGTTCACACGCAGCTATACCACAAGGACCGCAGCCCAAAAACTCCGTAGAGACTCCCTCCACAATAGCACGCAAATCTCCGGTTGTAGAGTTCTCCCCATAAATATTAAACAAAAGCAAAGTGTGTTCTTGAACACCAAAACAATTCACCAAAGCATATGGGATTTTTGTGAATTGAAAATAAAAAGGGATTAAATAATAAAAGAAGAAGTCAAAAGGATTCTGCAGTTTTGCAATTTTCTGTCTTTCAAAACGTTGGGACTTCTTAGTGAAAATGAAACCATTTAATGAGTATTTATAGAAAAATACGCCGCCTCGATTGTGGAGCTCGGTCGAACGGGAAAGAGATCTCGTACGAACGAGATACGCGTGTCATTCAAGGGAAATCGCGTGACAATGCAATGTCGTTCGAACGATAGAGCAAAGTCATTTGAATGACTGTTACTTCAGAAAATATTATTTTAATGTTCGCTCCAATACTTAGAAAAATTATTCATTCTCAAATTTTGAAGAAAAAGTCCTCTCCAACACTTAGAAAATATTTTCTAAAAATATTCCAAAAGCTCTAAGTGCAAAGTTAAGGTATTTAAAACATAACCTTACCAAAGTAAACTTCGCGGAGTCTTTTTAATGAAGAACCTTGATATATTCGGATCCGTCTTGATGTAGATTGCTCTTGAACTTCTTCGACGGTTGTAACGGTATATAACCTAATTAATTGTTAACGGTATTATAAAAATATGTCCTTATAAATCTCCCCCTATGTCTATGCCGGTACATACATAAAAACATCTGAATTATCAAATACCAAAATACCTATACAAATCTACCCTCCCATGAATAAATTTACAAGATCTCAAACTGTAAATCTTCATCAAATCTCAAAGCTTTTCTCATCAGGGTGTGCAACATAATGATCTTCAATCTTTGTATCTACACACATGAGATAAAGCAAAAACCTTTGTGACGCATCGAAATTGAAATTATATAAGAATAAATCAATCAATATAATCAAATCTCCCCCATAATGCAAAAACTCCCCCATAACATGACAATTCCTTCTCCCCCTTTTTATGATGCCCCCAAATAGACAGATAAGAAGAAATAATCAAAACATAGAGTGTCACGACAAAATGCATAGCAAACCAGAATCAAACTACGCGCATGCAAATAGTATCTCAAAAACTTTCACAAACTATTTTTGATTTTTCAAAATTTTCATACAAAAATAAGATACCAAAAATCACGCCATAGATTTATACAAAAACAACCAAGTCATGGAAATGGAATGAATGGGTGTGAACACATTCGATAGGTAAATCAACTCAATCAACCATATGTGCACGATGAATATGTGTACCCCTAAAGAATGAACATCAAAAGTATCCTTAGGTGTAAAAATTGTTGAATTTAGATGACATCGTCTTATGAAAAGCAACAAATCAAAGTCAAAGTGATTTCCACACCAATAGCGTCCAAAACTATTTAACGCTTTTTCAAGGACGTGAAAACCCTTTTTAATTCTCCATCCAAACTCCCTCATATATATTTTCTTTTAGAATAGTATAAACTAAATTCTCAAACTCTGGAGAATTGGTGCAAAAACCTAATGGCCCCTTTTTGGCATGAGTTTCTTTTTATTGCCTTTAAAAAATATTCGGGCTCTTTTAAACCTCTTTAGACCCCGGATAATAAAATTCCTTAATTTTTTAGGTCCGATATAATGGTGGCTTAGTATTCGCAAAGGTCAAATGAGAACCTTTCACAGCCCTTCCCCGTTTTCAAATAAAGCACATAAACTCACAAACGGCTCTTACATGCACAACTTTTATCAAGTTTTATTGCGATTGGTTCATTTTAAGGAAAGGATTGAAGTGAAAACACCTAACCAACATGTGATAAGACAAGCACAATAATCAAACAAATTCGTGCATGTGTGCAATAAAGGAAATCATGAGTCAAACATGTAGGAAGTAACACTTAATTACATCTCAATGACTCCAAATATTATAAAGCACATGGATGAATTGACCTATTGTCTCAAAACACTATCAAATAGTCACATGAAAAATGGAATGATGTTGTGACTCGATCATCCTAAGTGTTCTTCCATAAAAGGTGTAAACAAAATACAAAACTCTTTTTGGATGTTTCAAAAATTTTATCAAAATAAAATCTTTTTGGATTTTTCAAAAAAATTATCAAAATAAAATCTTTTTGCATTTTTCTAAACTTTTCAAAAACAAAAATCTAATACAAAAAGTACATGTCATTACACTAGCAAATATAAATCATGAAACCACAACTAGTGTATGACAAACATATAAACAAAATCATCTATATAATATGGCGAGAAAATAATCATGTGCAAGCAAAGAGGAATCAACTTGTCTAAAATCTAGTGCCTCTAAAAGTGATTTCCTAACCCAAATAGATGTGAAACGTCGTGTGGGGGATTTAGGAACCAGAAAAATACTAGACTTTGACTTCCTAGGACTTTTTCCAAGATCAAAACAAAATCTCCTAAGGTGACCTTTCCTACCATAATATGAACATGTGTAAATGGGAGGAATGTTACCTAAAGTGTGATCTTTTCTAACGTTCTTGGGATTAATTGACCCTCAAAAAAAAAAATGGTTTTAGATTTAGCACTAGAAGCATGAGAACAAGATGAGACATTACCATCACTATCAAACCTACTCGAGACTGTCAAATTATTTTTTAACTTCAAAATTTTTTACTCAAGAAAAGAATTAGACTCTTTCGATCTGAGGGACTCCTTCTTCAAATTATCAATCAAAACTAGAAGGTTATCTCGCTCCCCCTCAATTAAAGCAAACGTTTTCCTAAGTGTCTCTTCACGTGCCACAAACTCATTGATTAAAATATTTTTGTCCTCTTTAGCACAAACACAACCACTAGAATTTATAAAGTCCTCCAATTATTTTTCCAAAAATAGGACTCTATCGTCACTCTCCTTCTTAGACAATTATAAAGCATTAAATTCATGGTCCAAAGAAACAAATTTTTCACAATAAAAATCTCTTTTATTTTGAACCATTTGCAAAAGATCCATCGTGGATTTAAAACGAAAATTTTCTTTTTTCAAAAAATCAATTCTTTTAGCAAACGTCAAATTCAAACGATTTATATCATCAAAACTCTGAGTCGTGTCATCAAAGGGGGCATCCGATTACATAAGTGCTCCATCGAAAAATTATGATTTTTCACAAAACTGATTTAAAAAAAAATCAATATCACACAAATTTTGCGAAAAATAGGAATACGCAATAAATTAGCGCAACTTGCTCTGATACCAATTTGTAAAATATGGTGATCGCTTAAATAAGTGCTGATACCAATTTGTAAAAGCTAGGACTTTGTGTGATAATTGATTAAATTCGCAAATTTCTACTTTGGCACACTTATTCAATTAGAATCTATTTAAACCAAATTAATCCATCCCCTAAACATGCAACTACGTGTGTGCGTGTGTCAAACCACAAATAAATAAAGCATGTGACACAAAATTCAGGAAAAAATCCTACAGGGAAAAACCTTTTATTTCTAGAACTTTGAAAAGTTTACAAGACCATTGACTTACATACAACTTGATAATCGCTCACAAGTGTAATGCACGGTGTCTTCGTCAAACCTTCAAAGCAACGGCTAAAAATCTGCAGTGGTTCACGCGCAGCTATACCACAAGGACCGCAGCCCAAAAAATCAGTAGAGACTCCCTCCACAATAGCACGCAGCTCTCCGGTTGTAAAGTTCTCCCCACAAAGAATAAACAAAAGCAAAGTCTGTTCTTGAACACCAAAACAATTCACCAAATCATATGAGATTTTTGTGAATTGAAAATAAAAAGGGATTAAACCCTAAAAGAATAAGCCAAAAGGATTTTGTACTTTCGCAGTTTTCTATCTTTCAAAACACTGGGACTTCTTAATGAAAATGAAATCATTTAATGAGTATTTATAGAAAAACGCGTTGCCTCAGTTGTCGAGCTCGTTTGAACGAGAAAGAGATCTCGCGCGAATGAGATACGCGTGTCATTCAAGTGACATCGCGCGACAATGCAATGTCGTTCGAACGACATATCAAAGTCGTTTGAACGACTGTTACGTCAGAAAATATTATTTTAATGTCTGCTCCAATACTTAGAAAAAAGACTCATACTAAATTTTTGACGAAAAAAGTTTGCCCCAACACTTAGAAAATATTTTGTAAAAGTATTAAGGTATTTAAAACATATCATTACGAAAGTAAACTTTGCGGAGTATTTTTGATAAATAACCTTAATATATTCGGATCCATGTTGATGTAGATTGCTCTTGAACTTCTTCGACGGTTGTAACGGTATATGACATAATTAATTGTTAACAGACTTATAAAAATATGTCCTTACATGTTCTTTTTATAAAACTTTTATTATAATTACTTTTATTTTTCTCAAGAAATTATTTTAACCTTTTCATAAAAAAAATTCGGATTTTTAAAGAAGATTTGTTTTCCTGAAATGTCGTTCGAACAAACCTGGGATGTAGTTCGAACGACATGCCCAGGTCGTTTGAACGAGTTATCAAACGGATTTGTATTCGAAGTCTCTAAAATTTCATTAGTAATCTCATTTTTATATGTCGTTGGAATGACATTTGAAAGTCGTTCGAATGACCTACCAATTAGATCTGTATTTCGTCAATTTTTTAAAAACTTCCCACTCACCCACTTTGTTTTCACCTGATCTTTATAGTTCAGGAATGACACTTTGTTATAGGACTTTTCATAACTCTCTAAGTGCTTTGAGAGAGAAAATTCATTAAAGAAAAGGTCATTTGTTTTTGTCATTTACAATGTCTAAATTTCAACATAAAAACATGTTTACACCCATTATTTTGTTTTGATCCAGATTCTAAATATATATTTTCTTTGAGATCATCATTGTTGACACCGGGTATTTTTCTCATCCCAAAAAGAGAAGTTTCCTACGAAGGAGTCCGTTTTGTTGAATATTCGTGGTGTGCATATGTTGGAAAAGCCTTCATATGTTTTGACGGTAGCTGAGCCCCTTCGGTGGATTCCGAAGTTATCAACTGGGTAGAGGTAGAAGCAAGAAGAAGCGTCAATCTTAAAAGGGAGTCGAGTCGAGTCGAGGAAATAAGTCTTTTGTCTTGTTTCTATAAAACCATACCTAGTGGATTTGTTGGTTGGACCGTCCGAGGTTTTTCCCATTGTGGGTTTTCCTCGTACATCGCGACGTTGTGTGTAGTGCTTTATTTTTATCTTACAAAAATCACTTATCAGATTAAAAAGATAAAAATTGGTTTAATCATAACTTTAGTGTAATTTTGGTGCTAATTATGTTTAGGTAATTTTAGTTTAATTCAAGTTAAGAAATTTAATTTGCAAATATTCATACTTGGATTAATTTTGAAACCTTGAACTTGAATTGAGTTTATTTAATTTTTGTTTTGAAAGAAAATTAAATGTTTGTTTAGTTGAGTTTAATTTTAATTTTGTGGAAATTAAAATTTGGAAATTTAGTTCTTAAATTTGGAATAAATTTTAAGTTTGGTATATTGTGTGAACCATCTCACTTTGGAATTTTAAAATAGGGTTATCTAAAGCATATCTTATAATTTATAGCCCCTTTCAAAACACTTGGTTGACAATTGGTAATCATGTTTTTTGCAGGATTCTAGCTCAAAAAAAAAAAAATGAACCAGGTCTTTTGAAATACTTCAAATGAAGTTGTTACAGGTATGTATTTTCGTTACCTGGGCTCGGGTTAAAAAATTGTAGCTTCCTAGTCCTGTTACCTAGACTAGTTCTTTCAATCTTATTTTATTATATTTTTTATTTGAATTTTTTGGCATTGTTAGAAGTTATCTATAAATTTATTATTTTGCTTTCAAAATGCCGATGCAAAGTTTATTATGTGGCTGTCCAATTATATGGTTGAAATCTTCTCTGTGTTTATATGTATCCCATTAACCTTTTGATGCAGCATAACTATTAAGAGATTTTCCCTACACCAGAGAAAGGAAACAACAATTATTAGAAGAAAAGAAATAAAAACTAATAATTAAAATAAATCTAAATATTCCATATTTAATTCATGTGAAGGGTTCCTTTAATAATGAAGATTACACTTATTTATAGGAGAAATGTAATCCTAATTCAACTAAGACTAAAATACCTAATCAATATCTAATTTAAGATAAATACTAATAAAACTTATTACTAGTAAAAACTAAGCAATCATAAAGAAGATCTAGAATTTACTTATAAAAAAAATGAAGATCAAGAATAATATTTAAATGGATAAATGTATAATTACTAATAACTAATAAATCCTAATCCAATTCCAACTCATTCCCCACTTTGACTTCCAATTTTTTCATCTTTGCCTTGCTGGCTTAGTTAGGATCAAAGACAAGTCACCTTTTACCAAATTGTCTTCTCGACCGTCTACCAATATTTATAAGAAAACACGAGCACACTAATAAATCATGAAATTATAATGAACGGAACAATTTAGGATTAATGTGTACCAAATAGAGAAATTCCAATCTGTGTGTGTGTGTGTGTATAATTTATTTTACTCAAACTTAAAACCATGTATTTGATAACCCAATGTTTTACCATCACACCAAGCAACATCTTATGCAATATTTAGTTATTAGATGTTGGCTTAGATCTGTGACACCCCGCCCAATTAAATACCGGGTGATCAGTCCTTTATTAAATTTAAAACAGAATGGTTGGTTGAATCATTCTTAGCATCACTGTCGAAAACATTTAACCTTATTAATCACCTAATAAATAATTAAGCTAGTGTCAAAACATTTTCCATTTTAAGTTATACCGAAATAATCCATTAATAAATTTCAATTATTAAGACACAAGCCATTTACCATAAACATGAATAAAATAAATACTGGATATGAATCAATTGCTAAAATAAATAAGACTGGATAAAAACATGAAATGTCTAAAGAGAACTGAATGAAATGAGAGTGGCGGCGTTTAAACACGAGGACCTACAGCTCCCACAACTGCTACAACACGTCAAAGAGTTTGACTGTCTAAGCCTGACGTCCCTGTGGCTGGACACCTGATATAAATAGAACAAGAGAGGAGAATATGCAAGAGATGGGTTGGAGCCAGAGTTGAATTTTTTTTACCAAGTATTTAAAATTTGCAATAAAGCAAGTATTATGTGCATGTTAGCTTTTCGAACTCTCACATGAAATTATCATCTATCAGTTATAGTACAGGCCTAACGTACATCTAATCCAATCTAGCTATCGATAACACTTCTAACCAGGTCATAGACTTATTCTGTTAATTATGTGATGTAGTAGTAATCCCGTATTCCCATTACGTGTATTAAATGATTCAACTTTTATTATCTCGATTAAGTGTTATCACACTAAACTTAAGTATTCACAACTTAATGTATTTAACATTTTATTATCTTAATTATCTACAAATATCACACGGTAGATAATATCAAAAGTATACATATATTAATACAGCACCCAAAGGCTACACTGCGGTGAAATACATACTCTGCAATCACGTCCAGGTACATCTCATACTCAAACAAGGACTATCAGTTCAAAAATATCCCATGAACCATATAAACAAATCACACATATTGGAAGCGAACATAGTCCTAGGCCTTTGGGCTACACACACCTACGCACCTAAATGACCGTTCAATACCATTGTTCTCACAAATGGCAATCCAACCAACGTACTATGTTCTGAGATGCCAAATCTAAAATCCCTCCGAAGGTTCATCAGGATAAGACTGTCCTCTATCATTTTCAAAACCTCCCGCGATAGCAAGCAGCTAGGTATGTCATACACATAATAAATCACATGTAGGTATACACACAACCTATCACTTTATTTCACATGTTTCATACGTAGTCTATTTTTATCCCGAATAATCTACGTAATAATAATTCATAGCTTAATTCATTAACAAACGCTCCCGAGTATTGCTCATCACTCGAAGGGTATCCTTAAGTTTATACATCATAACAACGGGTAAGGTCCCTATACCCTACTGGGCTAAGTCATCATTTCTCTCGAATCTCCGAGTCTCGAATTATTCTCTAAAGTAGGTATTTTCTCTCGATTAATAACCCATCATTTTCCCCCTCTTAGATCCAATCCTAACTCAAACTTGGTCTACGGTTTTATTAAGCTAATTCTCATTATACTTCACCACAAACTCATACTTTAATATTTGAAAGGTTCGTGAGTATTGTAGATGAGAAATGAAAACTGCAGCAGACCGAACCGGTTCGACTGAAAAGAAAATGAACCGATCCGACTAAAAAATGAACCAATCCGACTGAAAAACTAACCGATCCGGATCTCTATGAAAAACTGTTCTTTTCCAAATGCGTTTTCCACCATTTACAACCCTAAAACCTCTACTGTTCAATCCCAAACACCAAATCAGCAAGCCTAATTGATATCCTAACATGTCTAGATGATCTCTAGCAAACCTAGAATCAGTAAATCTTAATAATACATCAATAATTCACAAAATTCCCAATTTCTCATCAACAAACCCTAAATCATCAATTCAAGTGTTAATGACATAATAAGTCCATGTTCATTTCTCAAGCAAAACATCCAATTTCGGGATTCCTATTATACATGTATAGGGATTCAATTCTTCACCAAAATAACTTTTAATCTATGATTTAAATTCTCTGACTTCACCCAATTCAATTCTAAATCATGTATTTGATTCTTATGCTAACATGAGGACAATATTGTTAACAGAAAGCAAGTAATAAACACTTGCCTTGATTTTGATGGTATGATCCATTGATGTAGGTGGTATGGGTGTGTTCCTCGTTCTTTGATCTACATGATGGTGGTCTCGGTGTTGCAAGGTTGTGGTTCTAGGTCTTAATTCCTTGAATTTGGTTCTCCCTCACCCTCTGTGGGTCTCCCTTGAAACTTGTGAATAATAACCCTAATTGGAGTCATATAGCTGATATATTCTTCCTCTAATTTTCGTAGGTATAAAATGCCCAAAATGGAAATTACCAAAACACCCTCCCGGGATACCGATTTGGCCTAAAATTGTCCCTTGATCCAAACTAGACCCCCGGGTAGAATTTTCTAACTATCTCGACCCTTCCGAACACATTGACACACTCGAAATGACCATTTGGATTACTTAAAAATAATTTACTCCTTCATTCCTTTCAATTAGTCCTGACATGACTCACACGCGCGTCCTGACTTAATTACCGTGACTGTCGTATTTTTCACTCGCGACAATTATATTAATTTCATAATCACATATTACTTTATTCGCTCAGTAATATTCAACATAATAGACATCAATAAATAATAACCCTTAACTTGCTAGTTAATATTTATTTTAATCCGGAATAATTCTTAATTAATTCTCAAATTAAACTCAATTAATGTAATATTTAAAAATCATTAAAAAATATGGGGTGTTACATACAAACCCCCCTTATAAATTTCGTCCTGAAATTCGAAAATTAAAAGTGTACCTGGTAAGAAGAGATCTGGATACTTCTCACGCATCTCATCCTCACGCTCCCAAGTAGACTCCTCGATATTGTGGTGCTCCTACTGAAAATGCACAAGTGGCACTACTTTCAACCTTAGTCTCCTCTCTCTATGATATAAGATAGCCACCGGTCTCTCCTCATATGAACTATCTGGCTATAAGTCCACCTCTTCTAGCGCAATGTGAGTGTGGGCTAACTCATCCCGAAGATATGATCGAAGCAAAGAAATATGTAACACGTCATGTATCTGATGCAAGTGCCCCGGTAATCCCAATCAATATGCCACTGGTCTGATCCTCTCGATGATAGGAAATGGCCCTACGTACCTCGACGCTAATTTCCCTTTCTTCCCAAATCTCATTATCCCCTTCATAGGAGATACTCGTAACAGCACCTGGTCCCCCACAACAAACTCTCTAAATAATCGCTCAACAAGGACGTATCTTTTCTACCTATCCTGAGCTACCCGTCTACGACTCCAAATCATCTATATTCTAGTCGTAGTCTCCTACATCACCTATGGACCTAGTAGCTTATTGTCCCCCACCTCTAGCTAACAAGCAGGCAGACGACAAGGTATACCATATAATGCGTCAAATGGGGCCATGGCAATCGTAAATTGGTAGGAGTTATTATACGCGAACTCCACCAATGGAAGATACTTCTCCAAACCTCCACTAAATTCAAGAATATACATCTGTAACATATCCTCTAACATCTGATTAGTTCGCTTTATCTTTCCATCAGTTTGTGGGTGGTAAGTCGTACTCAATCGCAACTCCGTGCCCATAGCCTCCTAAAAGCTCTCCCAAAAGCGAGACACAAAAGCTTTGTCCCAGTCAGACATAATATAAAGAGGCACTCTGTGTAGCCTCACTAACTCGACAGAATAGCTGGGCATATTATCCCGCTGTATAATTTGTATGAACTGGCAGAAAGTGGGCCACCTTAGTCAACCGATCTATAATCACCCAAATAGAATCGTGACCCCTCTGAGAAGTAGGCAACCCTATCATTAAATCTATGGAAATTCTCTCATATTTCCACATAGGAACCTCTAGCGGCTGTAATAACCGTGACGGTTTTTGATGGTCCACCTTTACTAGCTGGAAGGTGGCACATGTTGAGACAAATTCAACAATTTCTCTCTTCATCCCACTCCACCAGTATTGCCACCTCATATCCTGGTACATCTTATCCCCGCCGAGATGTACTAAAAATCGTGATCCATGCGACTCTAACATCACCGCGTGTCGCAGATCTTCCCCCTCTGGAATAACCAATCGTCTATTAAAGCGCAATCCTCCCTCTAAACTAACTGAGTAACACTCTACTCCCTCGGCTATCAGCTGTCGAATCCTCTCCTGACAAAACAAATCCACTACCTGGGCTTGTACTATCCTCGTCACAATCTGGGGAGTGACTGTCATGACAGACATGAATGTCGAGCAACTACATACTGATGTCCCAGCTACTTTCATTTTTCCTTGCACACCTCGGCCACCTCACCTACTGGCCTACGTCTCAACGCATTAACAACTACGTTAGCCTTCCCCGGGTGGTACTAGATATCGAACTGGTAATCCTTCACAAGTTCAAGCCACATGCGCTGTCGCATATTCAACTCTCTCTGAGTGAACAAGTACTGCAGTGACTTGTGAACTGTGAATAAGCGAAAATTTTTCCCCAAAATATAATGTCTTCAAATTCGAAGTGTAAACATGACGGATGCTAGCTCCAAGTCGTGGGTGGGGTAATTCCTTTCATGAGGCTTAAGCTTGCGAGAGACATAAGTTATAGCTTGCTCCTCCTGCTGTAATACTCCACCAAGCCCCTATAACGATGCATCTGTGTAAACCAGCTACTCTACTCCTGCTTTGGGGAGTGCTAGTATGGGTGCTGAAATTATCTTGTCCTTTATCTCATCAAATGACAACTGACATGCATCATCCCAAGTGAACAGTACTCCTTTACAAATCAAATCATTCACCGAACCCGCAATCTTTGAGAATCCTCTAATGAACTATTTGTAGTACCCGACTAACCCTAAGAAATTCCACACCTTCGTCGGTGTCATAGGCAATCCCCACTCCCTCACCGCTGACACCTTACTGGGGTCCACCTATATCTGCCTATCTGAAATGATATGCCCCAAAAATTTTACCTCATGCAACTAGAATCCACATTTCTCCAATTTTACGTACAGCTCATTCTCCTATAAAGTCTACAGAACTCTATGTATATGCTCGGCATGCTCCTTCTCTGTCTGTGAATAAATTAGGATGTCATCTATGAAGACAATGACAAACTGATCTAAGAACTCTCTGAATACCCAATTCATCAAGTCCATGAATACCGCCGGAGCGTTCGTTAGCCCAAATGGCATAACTCGAAACTCGTAGAACCCATATCTTGTCAAAAGGCAGTCTTAGACATGTCCTCCTCCCTAATATGTAACAGATGGTATCCCGACCTCAAGTCTATCTTCGAGAAGTAGGCTGATCCTCTAAACTGGTTGAACAAGTCATCGATTTGGGGAAATGGATACTTATTCCTTATCGTGACTTTGTTCAAGTCTCGATAATCCACACATAACTGCAAAGATGCATCTTTCTTGTTCACGAATAGGATTGGAGAACCCCAAGGTGAGGTACTCCTTCTGATAAAAACCTATCCCAAAAGCTGCTCGATCTTATCCCATAACTCCCTTATTTCCATAGGATCCATCCGATAAAGCGCACGAGCTATCGGTTGATTATCAGGTGCTAAATCTATCATAAAATCTATTTCCCTGCTAGGCAGCAATCCCAGTATCTCCGGAAATACGTCAACAAACTTGTGAACTACCATAATCGAATCCAGGGAAACAATAACTCCCATAAAGGTCTCCTCCTCTACATAAAATAGTTTAGTGGACAATCCCCCCTCTCGGCGAGTCATCGCCACTATAAACATCTCCTGACCAGGGATAGAAAAAACAATGCTCCTACTAAAGTAGTCAATCATTGCCCTATACGCGAGTAGCGAAACTATGACAATAATAGCGTCGTACTCAAACATATCTAAAATAAGCATATCATCAGGCAAAATAAGACTCCCAATCTCTATACCCACCCCCAACATATAAAGAAAATCAATGACCCATTACCCAATGGGGAGTCTACACAAATCACAATACTCTCAATCGTGTCTAATAACCCTGTGACTCGTAAAAATCTAGTGGATATGAATGAGTGAGAAGCCCCCGTGTCAAATAAAATATGCCCCATAGCTCCATATATGGAAAACGTACCCTCAACTACGGTTGGTACTTGTGGAACTACAACATGGTGGATGTTATATAAACGTCCATACTGATAATGTCCAGTTGAATCTGGGCTGCTTGAATGGCAGGCAAAGCTGGGACTGGTGTTGGTCCTGGCGCTGGCGCTGGGAGAGCGGCTGGGAAGATCGGCCTAAAAACCTGTTACTAAAGCCGTTTAATACAAGATTAAACTATTTAAGTAACTCCGAACTATTTTTTGAGGAAACTCTTTGCTAAAAATCAAATCAGTTTAATCACAAGATGCGTTTAATAAACCATGCACGAGATCAGTTCAAGATTTGTTAACAAGTTTTAAAAAATAAAACTAAGACAGTTTAAATCAGCACAACAGCAAGAATGAGATGAGGAGATCTAGAAAGGTTAATGACAAGAGATTTTTAACGTGGTAAAAACTCACCCAACTGAGGAAACATCCACGGTGACTTGTAACTCACAAACCAAAAATCCACTAAAATAAAATATATCAGTTACAAACTATATAACACACATGCACACAAATCAGTCCTATACAAGTTTAGGAATGTACCCACTGGTTTCCTTCTAACTTCTCTGCAGTTCTGATTGTTGATGTGGCTCTCCCAGTTTGCTAACTTCCACTTTGTTCCAATATCTACGTCGACTCTTGTTTCAAGATCTTATTACCAACACTTTCAGTGTTGTAGTGCGTAAGTGTTTGTGATGGTGCTCTAACACATGCATGCACACACTCACGCTTATTTATACAAACAGTCCTATCAAATTACAATTAAGATCTATATGCTGTGATTTTTAGTTTCTCTCTTCTTAGAAAACAACAAGCTTATTTGACCTTTAAAATGATCCAAGAATCCACGGTAATCTTGCCCGGAAGACAGTTCAAGATCTTAATCAATTTCAGGGTTTTGAAAATATTTTTGAAATTGAAAACCACCAAGTGCGATTCTTAACTAGGTCAAAGGTCTTGTTTCAAAAGAACTAGAAACAGAAAATGATTTTGTTGATTTTGAAGTTAAAAACATTTACAGAAAATAATCAACAAAAGATTTCTCAAGACGAGAAACTAAGAATGTAGATTTAAGTGTAATATAACATAAAATGACCAGATCTATGATTTCTATGAAATAGACATACAGATCTAACCTAATGTTTAAGTTGGACACAAGATCTTAAAACCAAGAGGTTAAACCACGAAACATCTTTCAAACCAACATAGAAATAACTCTCTAACACTCAGGGTTAGTGTTTGGTGTAAAGGGTTTTTGAAAATGAATTTAGGGTTTGAAACAGTGTTTGAATGAATTAGGGTTTCTAACTCTCTCTCTGGTTTCTCTCTCTTCTCTCTTCTATCTCTACTTAGACGAAGTGGTAAAAGTCTCTCAAAGGCTCAGGGTAAACCTCCTTATATAGGGGCTGAGAAGGATCGAGAAGGCTATTAAAAATCAAGGGTTGAGATTTGGTCTTCCCAAATTGACTTTGATCCAACGGTGAAGTAAAAGCAGTTGGTTAACAGGTTTCTGATTGGATTATAAGGGTTTCACAGGGATTGGCTTAAAAAGCATACAGAGCGTTGATAACAACAATTCAAGGGCTGATAATGAACAACGGTTTTGAGTCTTAAAGAAGCACAAATCCAACCAGTATAAAGGTGACAGGTGTAGGGCTGATATGGAACCTCACCCACGTGTATGAAAATAATTGCACAAGCACCCTATAGTCTCTAGTGCTTTCGAATCCTACCCAAATGAACTTATATGAATAAAACCATAAAATCAGTATTTACTGATTTACCCCAAAAGCTTTTTAATCCAATTTTAATTATGAAAAATCATTTTAAAAAACATTAAAAATTCCCAAAAATTATAATAATCAATTTTAAATGGTATTAAACACACACAAATCTCACACGGTCAATTTTATGCAATATATGAACAATGTATGCAATCCTAATGTGTGTGAGTGTTTGTGAATATACCTTTAAACAATTAAACAAGAGGAATGAAGAGTAGAGTAGAGTCTGAGGCTTTTTGGATTCTAGGTAATGGACTCAATTTTGTCTCTATTTCCAAATTAGATGAGCACTTATACAATGTAGACTCAAGTGAGTCAAGAGTATAAGGTGCTTCAATCTCCCCCTTTGGAAATATGAGACAAAATCTCCTTTGAGTCATCAAGGATTCATAGGGCAACAAAAAGATAAGGAAAAAGCTATTCCTATACAAAAATTCTATCTACCCATTTCCTAGAAACGAAAATTACATAACTCAACTAATTACAAATCAATACCCTAATACATCTATTGGGAATAACTGTAAAGAATCCTGCTAATAATTACTAAGATCAAGCTTATTAGAAATATCTACAGAAAAAAACGAACTCATAAGACTCAAATTTCGCCCCCATTTTGTCTCAAATCGACAAAGGGAAAAAATATGCAAGTCCAAGAGTTTATTCAACGCAAACCATTCCTATCGATTTACGCAAAGCAATAAATCTATTATAATCCAAAGGTTTGGTAAACATATCTGCGAGTTGCAAATTAGTAGGAATATAATTGATTTCTAATTCCTTAATCTCAACTAATTCGCGTATGAAGTGATGTCTAATTTTTATATGGTTTGTCAATAGAGATGTAATTGTTCTTCTTAAATACCATAATCATTTAGCATTTTCTTAAGCCAATGTAATTGAGCACAATAACTTCAGCTTCTATGTATTCAGATTTAGCAGTTGATAAAGAAGTGCAATTTTATTTCTTACTACTCCTGCCTACCAAATTATTACCTATATAGAAACATGCTCCTGATGTGCTCTTACTATCATCAGTACACCCTTCCCAATCGGCATCTGTGTAACCTATTATAGTGTTAGGTGTATCATTGGTGTACCAAAGTCCTAAATTTAGAGCGCCTTTTATGTATTTTATGATTCCTTTAACACAAACTAGATGGCTTTCATTAGGACTGTTTTGATAACGAGCAGATATGCAAACAACGTACATAATATCAGGATGCGAGGCAGTAGGGTATAGTAAGGTTCCTATCATACTACGATATAGAGTTGGATCTACAGATTTACCATTCTCATCCTTTGATAGATTGACCGTAGTACTCATGGGAGTTTTAGCATCTTTTGCACTCTAAAGGCTGAATTTTTTAACAATCTCTAAAGCATATTTTGATTTCGAAATAAATAATCCTTCTAAATTTTATTTGACTTGAAGACCCAATAAAAATTACAACTCCCCCATAAGAGACATTTGAAATTCTTTATGCATAATTTCATAAAAGAATTTAACTTCTGAGGGAGATGTTGATCCAAAGATGATGCCGTCAATATAAACTTGAGCTATGATAATATGTTTCTCAAAATGTTTGACAAAAAGGGTTTGATCATTTCCACCACTCTTAAAACCTTTATCTAAGAGAAAATTGGAAAGTCTCTCATATTAGGCTCTTGGCGCTTTGTTTTAGGCCATACAAGGCCTTTTTAAGAAGAAAAACATGATTTGGATATTGAGGGTCAATGAACCCTTTTGGTTGTTCTAGATAGGTCTCCTCAGTCAATATTCCATTAAGGAAGGCAGATTTGACATACATTTTATAAAGCGTAAAATGTAAGTAACAAGCTATTGCAAAGAGAAGACGAACCGATTTTAATCGAGTAACAGGAGCAAAAGTCTCGTTAAAATCTACTTCTTCAATTTGAGAGTACCCATGAGCAACCAATCTGGCTTTGTTTCTAATGACTATCCCACTTTCATCGGATTTATTTTTAAATATCCAACGTGTTCCAATAACCTTTTTGTGATCAGGACTAGGTACAAGATACCAAACATCATGAATGACAAATTGAAAAAGTTCTTCCTGCATTGCAGAAATCCAATGAGGATCATTCAATGCATCATTTACATTCTTTGGTTCCTAAAGGGAAACAAAACATGCATAATGAGCAAAGTTTCTTAATTGAGATCTTGTACGTACATGCTCACTAGGGTTACCAATAACATTATCTATGGGATGGTCTTAAGAAACCCAATTAGGTACTTCAGGTGTCTCAATTGGTAAAGAATCATCTATTTCTGGAGAGTCATTTTTTAAAACATTTTCAAACTCTTCCACAATAGTTGGTTCTCTAGTCTTACTCTCTATAGTAGTGTCACTCACAATAACGTTTATGGATTACATTGTGGTCTTAGTGCGAAGATTATAGACACGGTATGCTCTACTGTTAGGAGAATATCCTAGAAAGATGGCTTTATCTCGACGAGTCTAAAATTTGGGTAAGTGTTCTCTATCTTTGCAGACATAACACGTACTACCAAAGGTTCTAAGGTACTTAAGATTGGGCTTCATCTCATACCAAAGTTCGTAAGGAGTTTGTTTAGAATTATTTTTAAGATAGACCCTATTGATAATGTGACATGCAATACGAATAGATTCTACCCAAAAATACTTAGGTAAACACTTGGCATCAATCATAACATGTGCCATCTCTTGAAGGGTATCATTCTTTCTTTCAGTAATACCATTTTGTTGAGGAGTCTTAGGAGCACTGAATTCATGTTTATAACCATTATAGTCACAATACTCTATAACACCAGTATCTAAGAATTCTCCACCTCTATCACTACGAATTTTATTTACTTGATTGTCTTTCTCATTTTCAATTCGAAGTAAAATCTTCAAAAAGGTTTGGAAAGTGTCAAACTTTTATTTTAAGAAAGCTACCCAAGTAAATCTGGTGAAGTCATCAACCATAACAAGAATGTAACTGTGTCCACAGAGACTAGCAGTTCGAGAAGGACCCAATAGGTCCATATGGATGAGCTCCATGGGTTTAGAGGTAAGGATATCTTTAACTTTCTTATGAGGGGCCTTAATAATTTTTCCTTCCTGACATGACCCACATACAATATTAGAAATAGGTTTGATCTTAGGAATACCTCTAACTGTTTCTTGTGAAGACAATCTACTAAGATTTTTGTAATTTATGTGACCCATTCGATTATGACGTATCTCATTATCATCCATTCTGGCAATGTTACAAACCTCAGTACTATTCTGGACAGTATAACAATTATCAGGAGTCCTGAGCCCTGTAATTATGCACTCACCTTTTTCATTTAAAATTTTGCAATTATTCTTTGAAAAGGTTACTGTATGATTTGAGTCACAAAATTGCGAGATACTAAGTAGATTAGCCTTAAGACCTTTTACTGGAAGAACATTTTCAAGTAAAGGTAATCCTTCTTCTTGGAGTGTTCTTTTACCAATGATTTGAGATGATACACCATCACCAAAAATAACTTTCCCTCCAACAAAGCTAGTTTTGTTTAAAAGTTTGGTGTCATCCCCAGTCATGTGCTTTGAACATCCAGAGTCTAAATACCAACCAGAGGGAGTGTGTTCAGCTTTTAAAGCAGTAGTCACAATGTTACACCTCATCTGGGGTAATAGCTCATCTTTTCTAATCCCAATAGCTCTTGTTTTCATTTTGTGCCTATTTGCTCTCATTTGATAAAATTTACGAGAATAAGATTTCTGTTGAAAAATGTTTTGCGCATGAGGTTAAATTTTATGGAAAGTATGAGCATTTGGTTTAGAAAAGTGTCTAGGAATCCGTCTTGGAAATGATCTTTTAGGTTTGGTCTTTCTTTTTCTATAGTTAGAGTTTTTGTCTGGTTGTCTAGGCATAACATAATTGTTACGACTTCTTCTAGAATAGTTAAAGTTTTGGTACACAGGAGTATTATAGATAGGGTTAACTAAACGTCTAGAGTAGTAACCTTCAATAGAATGGTTGTATAGGTCACATTATGAGCAATATAAATTGCTTGAAGAGGGAATCTCATTAGGAAAGTCTCTAAACATAGGTTTTATGGAATTTTGGGGTTGAACCTTATTTTTAGGGAGTACAGTTTGAAAGGCAGAATCACTCTTCCTAATCGGGGGGCACACATATTTAGCCTTTGGTGGACTTTCACACTAAGAGCAACTTGATTCCCCAATATCAAACTTTGATTGTTTTTCATCAAACTCATTTTTCAAAGAATGAAAATCTGGACAAGTTTCTATAGGTCTTTTGCCTCCTGACACAAACTTAATTGGTTCAAAGTTTTTAGTTTGTGTCTTCAAATTTGGGCAAAACCCTATTCTAGTTCGATCATCATAATTGGTTTTTGAATTAAGCAACAAAACCATCAAAACAGTTGGAATTATTTTCAAATTTTGCAATTTTTTTTAAAAACAGTTGCTGTCTTTTCTTTAGATTTTTCCAATTCTAATAATATCCCTTTATAATTTTTCTCCAGAGTTCCATTTTCTTCAATCAAATTCTTCAACTTTTGATCAAAAATTTTAACTTCATTTTCATGAGTTAGACATTGGGTAGTATACTCTTTAGCGTTAAGTTTAACCATCAGACTTAGGTTTTCTAGTTTCTTAGTGAGATCTTTCACTATCTTCTCTAGTGTAGTGCTTTTCTTGAGAGTTTAAGCATAAAATGTGTGAATATGAGGGAGGTCTTTAGTGTTCGAATCACTAAGTGTAGTGTGTGAAATGACCCCTAAGGATTCATTTCTTAAAATCACACACACATTGACATCGTCATTATCGCTTTCCCTTTGACTCACACACCCCGCGGTAGAACTAACATTATTTTCATAAATTAAAGCATCTAAACCAGTAGCAACATGATTCATAACAACAGAAGTAGAGTTATTATCATCATTCTCATACATAGGCATATCATCATTATATATTATCTTGGCAAAGAAATACATGCAAGGATCAAAAGCATCAGATGATTCAGGTTCCTTATTTTCAGAATCACTTAAATCATCCCATGTTTTGCAAATGTTGGCCCTAGTATGTTTATTGGTAGTGTTTAGTTTCACTCTACAATCTTGTTCTATATGTCCTAGTTTTCCATATCTAAAATATTCATTGTTCTTAAAGTCCTTGTTAGGTCTCATGTCCTTGTGATGCTTATCTTAACCTTTCTCATGAGGTTTGTAGTTAGACTGAGTTGGATAATTTGGCTTGCCTTATCTGTTTGCCATTTTATTTCTAAATTTGACAATTTTCTTAAACTGTTTTGACATCAAGGTAATTTGATTATCCAAACTATCTATATCACATTCCTCATCATAATCATCATTGGGAATAGTAAGCTCAGGTTTCATCAACTTAGAGGAAAAACTCAAATTGGAACTAGTTTGTTTCCTATTGGACCGGGTCATTTGTTTTTTAAATTCTAATTCCATTTCCACGATTCTTAGTTTACTACTGAGTAATTTAGGAGTGAGATTTTGGTCACACATTTCGTCAATAGTATATCTTTTGTTATCAAATTTATGTGGTAATGACCTTAGAATTTTAGAGACAATTTCATGTCTGTCATAAGTGATCCCATTAGCATGCAATTTGGTCATAATGTCAGTCAATTTCATGTAAAAGTCATCAAAGGATCCAGAGTCTAACATAATTAAAGAGTTATACTGCTGGACTAGCATCTATGTTTTATGAGCCTTAACTCTAGTGTCACCTTAATGTGCTGTAATCAGTGTATCCCAAGCTTCCTTAGAAGTGGCAAAAGATGAGATCCTTTTGAACTCATGTTCATTTATGGACTTAAATATGGCATTCTTTCCTTTGTTATTGTTTCAAGAAGTTTGCTTCTCTTCTTGTGTGAATTCACTTGATGCTGTCTTAATCCTCTTATTACTTCCTTGAGTGGTTGGTTTTGTAGGATAAGTATATCCATTTTCAACAATATCCCAGACATCATCTCCCAAGGTTCCTTGTATGAAAGCAACCATTCTTACCTTCCAGTAAGCAAAGTTGTTTCCAGCAAAGAGAGGGGGTCTTGTCAAGTTGCCAAATCTTTCATTTTTCTCGTCCATTGTTTTGATTTTAAGAAAATAATTTCAGAAACACAAGATCTTTTAAAAAGATTTCCAAAGCTCTGATACTAATTGAAAAATTGTTACTAAAGTCGTTTAATACAAGATTAAACTATTTAAGTAACTCCGAACTATTTTTTGAGGAAAATCTTTTCTAAAAATCAAATCAGTTTAATCACAAGATGCGTTTAATAAACCATGCACGAGATCAATTCAAGATTTGTTAACAAGTTTTGAAAAATAAAACTAAGACAGTTTAAATCAGCAAAGCAGCAAGAATGAGATGAGGAGATCTAGAAAGGTTAATGACAAGAGATTTTTAACATGGTAAAAACTCACCCAACTGAGGAAACATCCACGGTGACTTGTAAGTCACAAACCAAAAATCCACTAAAGCAAAATATATCAGTTACAAACTATATAACACACATGCACACAAATCAGTCCTATACAAGTTTAGGAATGTACCCACTGGTTTCCTTCTAACTTCTCTACAGTTCTGATTCTTGATGTGGCTCTCCTAGTTTGCTAACTTCCACTTGGTTCCAATCTTTACGTCGACTCTTGTTTCAAGATCTTATTACCAACACTTTTAGTGTTGTAGTGTGTAAGTGTTTGTGATGGTGCACTAACACATGCATGCACACACTCACGCTTATTTATACAAACAGTCCTATCAAATTACAATTAAGACTATATGCTGTGATTTTTAGTTTCTCTATTCTTAGAAAACAACAAGCTTATTTGATCTTTAAAATGATCCAAGAATCCACGATAATCTTGCCCGGAAGACAGTTCAAGATCTTAATCAATTTCAGGGTTTTGAAAATATTTTTGAAATTGAAAACCACCAAGTGTGATTCTTAACTAGGTCAAAGGTCTTGTTTAAATAGAACTAGAAACATAAAATGATTTTGTTGATTTTGAAGTTAAAAACATTTACAGAAAATAATCAACAAAAGATTTCTCAAGACGAGAAACTAAGAATGCAGATCTAAGTGTAATATAACATAAAATGACCAGATCTATGATTTCTATGAAATAGAAATACACATCTAACCTAATGTTTTAGTTGGACACAAGATCTTAAAACTAAGAGGTTAAACCACGAAATAGCTTTCAAACCAACACAGAAATAACTCTCAAACACTCAGGGTATGTGTTTGGTGTAAAAGGGTTTTTGAAAACTGATTTAGGGTTTAAAACAGTGTTTGAACGAATTAGGGTTTCTAACTCTCTCTCTCTGGTTTCTCTCTCTTCTCTCTCTTTTCTCTTCTCTCTCTAGTTAGATGAAGTGGAAAAAGTATCTCAAAGGCTGTGGGTAAGCCTCCTTATATTGGGGGCTGAGAAGGATCGAGAAGGCTATTCAAAATCAAGGGCTGGGATTTGGTCTTCCCAAATTGACTTTGATCCAACGGTGAAGTAAAAGCAGTTGGTTAAAAGGCTTCTAATTGTATGATAATGTTTTCACAGGGATTAGTTACAAAAGCATGCAGAGCGTTGATAACAACGATCCAAGGTCTGATAATGAACAACGGTTTTGAGTCTTTAAAGAAGCATTAATCCAACCGGTATAAGGCTGACAGGTGTAGGGCTGATATTTAACCTCACAAACGTGTATGAAAATAATTACACAGGCACCCTATAGTCTCCAGCGCTTTCGTATCCTACCCAAATGAACTTATATGAATAAAACCATAAAATCAGTATTTACAGATTGACCCCAACAACTTTTTAATCCAATTTTAATTATGAAAAATCATTTTAAAAAACATTAAAAATTCCCAAAAAATATAATAATCAATTTTAAGTGGGGTTAAACACACACAACTCTCACACAGTCAATTTTATGCAATATATGAACAATGTATGCAAGACTAATGTGTGTGGGTGTTTGTGAATATACCTTTAAATAATTAAATAAGAGGAATGAAGAGTGGAGTAGAGTAGAGTCTGGGGCTTTTTGGATTCTAGGCAATGGACTCAATTTTGTCACTATTTCCAAACTAGATGAGCACTTATACAATGTAGACACAAGTGAGCCAAGAGTATAAGGTGCTTCACGGCCTCTGGGGCTCCAGATAAGAACCCTGCTGCTGAGGATACTTCCCGTTGATGGGGCACTCAAATCGTTTATGACCAGTCTTATCATAAGTGAAACATCTACCTGCGTAGTTACCCCCTCTCTGCCCCTACTGGCCTCATCCCTGTTGGCCATTTCCGCCTCTCCTTGGCCCTGATGGAACTGTTACTAGCTCTAGTGGACCTACTGACCCTGATGTCCCTACTGACCATGCTGACCCTGGTAGCCATGCCTGAAACCTCCCTGATCTTGATGAAAGTCCCCTGGTCTGAATCTCTTAGCAGAATCTCCCCGATAGGAAACCTGCTCACCCTGCCTCAGTTTACTCTAACCTTCTTGTGCCCCACTAGCACTAGCTCCACTTATCCTGCCCTGCTGGCTAGACTCACCTACCCGCTTAATTAAATATCGTACAGATCCTAAAAGACTCTAAAACCTATTGCTCTGATACCACCTGTCAAACCCCACTTAATTAAATATCGGATGATTAGTCATTTATTAAATTTAAAACAAAATATTTGATTGGATCATTCTTAGCATCTCTGTCGAAAATATTTAACCTTATTAATTACCTAATAAATAATTAAGCTAATGTCAAAACATCACATTTTAAGTTACACCCAAATAATACATTAATAAATTCCAATTATTAAGACACAAACCATTTACTATACACATTAATAAAATAAATACTAGCTATGAATCAACTACTGAAATAAATAAGATTGGATAAAAACATTCCAGTTCAAAGTCTCAAAACCATAAATTAATATAACTGGATCCAACTAGACAACTAAATACTGAAATGAAGGAAGTACAATCTCTCCAATAAAATAACTGAGAATGCACGACACATTCCCTAAATGAAATTTCTAAAGATAACTGAAGGAAATGAGAGTGGTGGCGTCCAAACACGAGGACCTGCAGCTCCCACACCTGATACAACACGTCAAAGAGTTCGACTGTCTATGCCTGGGGTCCCTGTGGCTAGACACCTGATATAAATAGAGCACGAGAGGAGAATATGCAAGAGATGGGTCAGAGCTCGGGTTGAAAAAATATTTTTTTTAGTTAGTATTTAAATTTTGCAATAAAGCAAGTATTAAGTGCATGTTATCTTTTCGAACTCTCACACGAAATTCTTACCTCTCAGCTATTGAGCACGCCTAACGTACATCTAATCCAATCTAGCTATTGATAACACTTCTAACTAGGTCATAATTCTTCTAATTATGTCTCGTAGTAGTAATCCCGTATTCCCAATACTTGTATTAAATGTTTCAACTTTTATTAGCTCGATTAAGTGTTATCACACTAAAGTTAAGTACTCACAACTTAAGATTTTATTATCTTAATTATCTACAAATATCAGACGGTAGATAATATGACAAGTATACATATATACACAACACTATTATATACATATACTAATACATCACCCCAAGGCTACACCGTGGTGCAGTGCATACTCTGCTATCAAGTCCAGGTACATCTCGTACTCAAACAAGGACTATTCGTTCGGAAATACCCCGGGAAGCATATAAACAAATTACACATATTGGAGGCGAACATAGTCCTGGGACTTTGGGCTACGCACATACCTATGCACCCAAATGACCGTTCAATACCATCGTTCTCACAAATGGCAATCTAACCAACGTAATATGTTTTGAGGTGCCAAATCTAAAATCCCCCCTGAAGGCTCATTAGGATAAGACTATCCTCTATCGTTTTCAAAACCTCCCGTGATAGCAAGTATCTAGGTATGTCATACACATAATAAATCACATGTAGGTATACACACAACCTATCACTTTATTTCACATGTTTCATACGTAGTCTATTTTTATCCCGAATAATCTACGTAATAATACTTCATAGCTTAATTCATTAACGAACGGTCCCGAGTATTCCTCATCACTCGAAGGTTATCCTTAAGTTTATACATCATAACATTGGGTAAGGTCCCTATACCCTACTGGTCTAAGTCATCATTTCTCTTAAATATCTAAGTCTCGAATTATTCTCTAAAGTAGGTATTTTCTCTCGATTAATACCCGTCTAAGTCTAGCCCATCAATTTCCCCCTTTTAGATCCAATCCTAACTCAACCTTGGTCTACGTTTTTATTAAGCTAATTCTCGTTATACTTCACCATAAACTAATACTTTAAGATTTGAAAGGTTCGTGAGTATTCTAGATGAGAACTAGAAACTGTAGTAGAAAATTGTAGCAGATCGAATGAGTTCGACTGAAAAATAAAATGAACTAATCCGGCTGAAAAACGAACCGGCCCGGATGAAACTAACCAATCCGAATCTTTGTGAAAAATTGCTCCTCCCCAAATGCTTTTTTCCACCATTTACAACCCCAAAACCTCTAATGTTCAATCCCAAACACCAAATCAGCAAGCCTAATTTATATCCTAACATGTTTAGATGATTTCTAGCAACCTAGAATCATTAAATCTGTATAATACATCAATAATTCACGAAATCCCCAATTTCTCATCAACAAACCCTAAATCATTAATATAAGAGTTAATCACATAATAAACCCAAATTCCTTTCTCAAGCACAACAGATAATTTCTAGATTCCTATTCTGCATGCATAGGGATTCAATTCTTCATCAAAACAACTTTTAATCTATGATTTAAAATCTCTAACTTGACCCAATTCAATTCTAAATCATGTATTTGATTCCTATCCTAACATGAGGATAATTATTGCTAATAGGAAGCCAATAATAAACACTTGCCTTGATTTTGATGATCTAATCCGTTGATGTAGATGGTATGGATGTTTTCCTCGTTCTCTGATCTACACGGTGGTGGTCTCGGTGTTGCAAGGTGGTGATTCTAGGTCTTAATTCCTTGAAATTGGTTGTCCCTCACCCTATATGGATCTGCCTTGAAACTTGTTAATAATAACCCTAATTGGAGTCACATAGTTCTTCCTCTAATTTTCGTAGGTATAAAATGCCCAAAAATGGAAATTACCAAAACATTCTCCGAGGATACCGGTTTGGCCTAAAACTGTCCCTGGATCCATCTAAACTCTCTGGTAGACTTTTCTGACTATCTCAACCCTTCTGGACACATCGATGCACTCTAAATGACCATTTGGATTACTTAAAAATAATTTGTAATACCCCGTATTTTTGTGATATTTTTTTATGGGATTAATTAATTAAATGTGTATTTATTGGAAATTAATCCGGGTTAAAATACTAGCGAGATGAGAGTTGGTATTTGATTATATGTGCATATATGATTATATATGAATTTTTAATTATGAAATTTATCGTGAGATTGAAATACGGCAATTTAGAAATTTTGTTGAGACGCGTATGACAGTCGCGTCATGGTATATAATTATGATAATTAAAAAGTGAATTTTTATTTCTATTATCCGTATGGTCCTTTTGAGTGCGCCAACGCGTTCGGAAGGGTCGAAATAGTCAGAAAACACTAGCCGGGGGTTTGGTTTGGGTCCCGGGGCATTTTTAGGCCATACCGGCAACGTACAAGGGTAGTTTGGTAATTTTGAATTTTGAGGAATTAAAAGCTACGAAAATTGGGAATTAATATCTGATTAGGCATTAACCCACTAAGCCCACTAATACCCAAATAGGCTACGGAAGTTATTGAAACTTGTTCCATAAGAGTTCCTATAGCACACAACCCTAGCCTCCATAGCCACCATTAGAGAAGAGCTTGTAGAGGGAGAGATAGAAGGATTCTGCAGAGAGAGAGAGGGAATACTTCATCAAATCCAGAGTTACCATTAAGGCAAGTGATTTAATTTCGTTTTTATAGAGAATGTTTCTTCCGTGTGTAGGAATTGATAAAAATCTGATTTGTTCTTGAGAGTTAATGAAAAACCCATTAAATTTGGAAATAGAAATTACATTCTTGATGAGGAAATTGCATGTAGATTTGTAGTTGATGATTATTCTGATGATATAACAATTAGTATGAAACCAAAAACGGATTTAATTAGACTTCTAGATGATTTATAAATTCTAGGGTTCATGTGTTTGAAATTGGGGAAAATATGTAGAGATTTGATATTTGAATGATGTTAGGATGAATTAACACCCTCAAACATGTTAATATGTGACCTAAGGATGTTTATGGACGATTAGGAACCTTAAATAGTTGTTAGATTGATGTTTGGAAGAGATTTGAGGTGTAGAGAAATTGGAAAAACGAGATAGGAATTTCTGGGCTTGAATCTGGTCACTCGTTAGAAGACCTACCCAGGTCGTTCGAACGAGCTCGTTCGAACGAGCTTCTAACGATTTGACTTCTAACGAGAGGGATGTTCGTTCGATAATGTCGTTCAAATGAGATCTCGTTAGATAGACCAGTTCGTTCGAACGAACTCTCGTTCGAACAGCCTCGTTCGAATGAGACTTCGAACGAGTTGACAGTTTAGGCTTTTTAGCCTGTTTTTATCCCGAGTGCCCCGTAACCTTGTGTATAGGTAGAGATAGCCTTTCCTTGATGAGTAATTGATATATTTGGGATGTTTGGGATATAATGAGGAGTCAAACCTAGAAGTGTAGTTTGAACCTAAAGGAAAATATGAGTAGGACGTGAGTGTCTATTACGATGCGAGAACTATTGACGGCCTAGCTTATTATATTAACCGGGAACATATAAATGGTGTAGTATTATATGTCAGTACAAGAAGAGATATGTACCAATATATTATGGTGATTACTAAGACGTGTGCATACTTAGTATATATGTATTGATTTTATGTGTGTGACATACCTACCATACTTGCTATCACGGGAGGTTCGCGTTCGCTTAGGGCCCTCTAATCCTTGTGTTGCCCGAATTTAGACTGGTTACCTCGATGAACATAGGTCAGAGAAGGACTTATTGGGATGTTAATAAGTCTGCTGATCGTGGGAGTGCAGGTATGTACGGGACCCATGTGATGTGACTGTGTTCGCCTCCATTATTTGTGATGTTGTTATCTGTGAACTATTCCTGAGAGATTCGTAATATGTGATCATTATGTACGTGATGTACCGGGATGGATAACAAAGTATGTGTGCACCGCAGCTTAGCTCTCGGGGTGCTTGTATTGTATATTTATGATGTGAATAATATACTCTTAATTAATGGGAACTTTCATGTTAATATTGTGAATAAAATTATGGTATTGTTTTGAGAAAACATAACGGGTTAACAAATAGTGAAATGTATTACATATTGAGAATCTGAGTTTAAGTAAAGCCCTCTATTTATTTGGTAAAGTTAGAATGTGTTATGGGAATCGAGTAGTAAGAGGTAGAACTTCTTTCGTTTTGGTTAGATATATGTGTCATTTAGATGGGTAATGTACGTTAGGAGTGCACATGTAGTCGAGAGGTGAGAATTTCATGTGAGTGCACGTCCTAACATGTATTTTGCATTTAATGTTTTAATGTTATTAAAACACTTGTTGTTTTCAAAATGTTTTCCACTTTCGGGCTCTGACCCATTTGCTTCCAAATATTTTTTTTTTAAAACCATTTTAGGTGCCCAGCCACAAGGACACCATGCATAGGATTCTCATTCAGGTGACGAGCTGTAGCTGTTTGTGGAAGTT
Source organism: Sambucus nigra (assembly GCA_949130495.1). Classification (NCBI taxonomy): domain Eukaryota; kingdom Viridiplantae; phylum Streptophyta; class Magnoliopsida; order Dipsacales; family Adoxaceae; genus Sambucus; species Sambucus nigra. The sequence continues at coordinate 331,303,325 of OX422222.1, forward strand.
ACAGGACTTTGCTTGTAGACGCTTCATTGATCTTGACTTGATATTCATCAGTTATCAATTGTAGGGCATGTAGCCCATTTCTTTTAGAGACATTTCATTTATTTCAGTTATTCAGACTTTTGGCATGTAATTATTCAGGATTTAGACTTGTAGTATTATTTCCATTTGTTGGGATTGTTGTGAGGAGTTTTCCTCCGGTTTTCTTAGTATTATTGTGGGTTATTTCATTACTTCGTATGGTGAATGGGTTATGTTGACTCTTCCATTATTCTTTTACTGCATGTTAATCAGACTTAACTTAAAATTTGGCACTTACTTTTTAAATACTAGGTGGTTAGTAATTATAAAAATGTTTTCGACAGTGATGCTATTAACTGAACCAACTTAGCATTTTGAATTAATTTAATAAAGGAGTAGCTACCCGGTATTTAATTAAACGGGGTGTCACAGGTGGTATCAAAGCATCAGGTTCTAGTGTCTTTTAGCATCTGTACGGCTTATTATGTTTTCCGCTGAGCTTTCTTTGATATAGAGCCCTATATTTTAGGACTGTTGTATTCTTTTGTATATGCTACGTTCTTCAGCTATATTAAGTTTATAACTGCGAACTTATAAACTTCATTCTTATTTCAGATGCCTCCACGACGTGCACGGGTTCCCAGGGATGCAACGCCAGAACAACAGCCCGCACCAGCTCAGGGCACGATGAATGCCGCCGAGATTGCAGCCATTGTGGCTCAGGCGGTAAATGCCGCACTAGCTGTAATTCAGCAAGCACCACCTCAGGCACCGATAGCCGTGCCAGTTCAGGCTCATGCATTCCCGTCTGCTTGGGAACGTGTACGTGATGCTTTTCAGAAAGCACACCCTCCGGAGTTCGCAGGTAGCTCCGATGTGGTAGTTTCGAGTCAGTGGAGGAAGGATATACAGCGGCACTTGAGGATGTATGGGTGCACAGATGTTCAGAAGAAGATACTAGCTACCTTTAAGCTAGTAGGGTCTGCACTGCAGTGGTGGGAGTCTATTACCACCGTGGAGGAGATAGACACTCTCACTATTCAGGAGTTCTGGGTGCGGTTCGACCGCAAGTACTTTCCGTCTGCTGTTCACACGGAAATGAGGAGGAAGTTGATGAACCTTCGACAGGAGGGTAAGACTGTGGCCTAGTACGAGGCCGAATTTACTGATCTTCTGAACATTGTTCCGGATGAGATACCGACTGAGGAGAAGAAGATACAGAAATTCACAGACGGGTTGACATGGAGGATTCGTCAGCACTTGTTAGGGAACCTCTCGTTAGCCACTTATTCTGATGTGGTTAACGCTGCTCTGTTATATTTCCAGGATCACCGCTTTCACATGACTGAGAGCAAGCGATCAGGAGAGTCCAGCCATCAGGGCAGGACCGGGGGAAATGGTGCCAGTGGGGCACAATCTGTTCAGGGGCAGAGACAGGGTGATCAGGGTACCCAGCAGGGGGATCACAAGAGGTTCAGGTCAGGAAATTTTAGGCACGGACAGGGAGGTTACCGGCAGGGCCATCAGGGTCAGAATGGTCAACATCAGTTTCAGCAGGGCCAGTGGAGGAACGGTAACGGCCACCAGGGCCGGGGGCAGCAGGGACAGAGAGGGAGGAACTTCCCAGGGAAGTGTTTCGTTTGTGGCAAGACTGGCCATAAACGCCAGGACTGTCCTGATAGGGGCAGGGCCCCGCAGCAGCAGCAGGGTGCTCGAAATGAGCCACAGAGGCCACTTTTTCCACCAGCCCTCCCAGCTCCAGCCCAGGTACCAGCTCTTCCAGCTATTCCAGCAGTTCCTGTACAGCAGGGACAGTTACAGTATGAATGTGTCTATAACGTCCACCAGGCAGTGGCTCCACAATCACCTCCTGCGATTGAGGGTATGTTTCCTATCCATGGTACTATGGGTCGGGTTTTGTTTGATACGGGGGCAACACACTGTTTTATAGCTACACATTTTGCGAAAGCCTTAGGGTTGTTAGCCACAGCAGAGAGCACAGTGACGTGTGTAGACTCACCATTGGGGAGTGGGTCACTTATTTTCTTTATATGCCGGGGAGTGGGGGTAGAGATTGGTAGTCTGGTATTACCTGCAGATATGTTGGTATTAGATATGCATGTTCACGATGTGATTATCGGTATGGATTGGCTCGCTGATTATAGAGCCATGATTGATTGCTTCGGTGGGAGCATTGTTTTTGCCATTCCGGGGCAAGAGATGTTTGTAGTGGCGATGCCTCGCCCAGAGGGAGGCTCGACCGCTCATTTATATTACATAGAGGAGGATACCTCTAAGGAGGTTGTGATTCCTTTGGATTCGATCCCAATTGTCAGGGAGTATCTGATGTGTTTCAGGAGATACCAGGCCTACCCCCCAGTCGATAGATAGACTTTTTTATAGACTTATTGCCAGATACGAGACCTATAGCACGCGCACCGTACCGTATGGCTCCAGCTGAGATGAGGGAGTTACGGGATCAGATTGAGCAGTTGTTGGGTCACGAGTTTATTCGGAGGAGTACTTCACCGTGGGGTGCCCCTGTGTTGTTCGTGAAGAAGAGAGATGGTTCACTGAGATTGTGTGTGGACTACTGAGAGTTGAATAAGGTCACGATACGGAATAAGTATACATTGCCTCGAATCGATGACCTATTCGACCAATTGAGAGGAGCTTCTTTCTTCTCAAAGATTGATTTGAGATCGGGATACCATCAGTTGCGTATCAAGGAGGAGGATGTCTCGAAGACTGCGTTCTTGTCGAGATATGGTTCTTACGAGTTTTGGGTTATGCCTTTTGGCTTGACCAATGCTCCAGCCGTGTTTATGGACTTGATGAATAGGGTGTTCAGGGATTTCCTAGATCAGTTTATCATTGTCTTCATTGATGATATTCTGGTTTACTCCCAGACAAAGGAGGAGCATGCCGAGCATTTGAGGCAAGTTTTGCAAATGCTACGTCAGAACGAGCTGTATGCAAAGTATGAGAAGTGCGGGTTTTGGCTGAAGGAGGTACAGTTTTTAGGACATATTATTTCTGACCGGGGGATATCTGTTGATCCGAGGAAAGTATCCGCGGTGAGGGAGTGGGGACAGCCCACGACACCGACAGAGATCCTTAGTTTCTTGGGCTTAGCAGGTTACTACAGGAGGTTCATTCGGGGATTTTCGAAGATAGCGGGTCCTTTGACACATCTGACTCGTAAAGGTGTGCCATTCATCTGGAGTGATTCCTGTGAGTTGGCATTCGATGAGTTGAAGGATAAGTTGACCTCATCACCTGTGTTAGCATTGCCGAGACCGGGAGTTGAGTATCTAGTCTACACTGATGCATCCTTGCAAGGACTTGGAGGTGTACTACAACAGGAGAGTCAGGCCATAGCTTATGCTTCCCGTAAGCTAAAGCCTCACGAGAAGAACTACCCCACTAATGACTTAGAGTTGGCGGCAGTCGTATTTGCCCTACGTATTTGGAGACATTACCTTTTGGGGGAGAAGTTCCGATTGTTCACGGACCACAAGTCCCTACAGTACCTATTCACGCAGAAGGAGTTGAATATGCGACAGCGTAGGTGGCTTGAGTTTGTAAAGGACTATCAGTTTGATATCCAGTACCACCCGGGAAAGGCTAACGTGGTAGCAGACGCGTTGAGCCGTAGGCTAGTAGATGAAGTGGCAGAGGTGTGGAAAGTCAAGTGGAAGGAATTGGGACACCAGGAGGCAGTGGCCCGATCGTTCATGTCTGTAATGACCGTTACACCGCAGATTGTCACAAAGGTAGTAAGGGCACAGGCAAATGACTCATTCTGTCAGGAGCAGATAGTTCGATTACTAGCTGAGGGAGCCGAGTCCTATACCGTTAGCTCAGACGGGGGATTACGCTTCAATGGGAGATTGGTAGTTCTGGAAGGGGAGGAATTGCGGCACGAGGTGATGGCAGAATCGCATGGCTCGCGGTTCGCGGTACATCCCGGTGGGGAAAAAATGTACCAAGACATGAGACGTCAGTATTGGTGGAGCGGGATGAAGAGAGATATTTCCGAGTTTGTTTCTAAATGCGCCACTTGTCAGCTAGTAAAAGTTGATCATCAGAGACCGGCAGGACTGCTACAGCCCTTGGAGGTCCCGATGTGGATGTGGGAGAGCATATCCATGGACTTTATCATGGGATTGGCTACGTCACAGAGAGGTCACGACTCCATTTGGGTAATTGTGGACAGGTTGACCAAAGTCTCTCATTTTCTACCCGTAAGGACAGACTACACTGCGGGACAGTATGCCCATCTCTTTATTGCAGAGATAGTGAGACTTCATGATGTGCCCCTAAATATCGTGTCTGACCGAGACAAGGTATTTATTTCACGATTTTGGGAGAGTTTTCAAGAGGCCATGGGCACGGAATTGCGGTTGAGTACGGCGTATCACCCGCAGATCGATGGGCAAACCGAGCGTACAAACCAGATGTTGGAGGACATGCTACATATGAGTATCATTGACTTTGGGGGTGGATGGGAGCAGTATCTTCCACTGGTGGAGTTTGCTTACAACAACTCCTACCAGTTCACTATTGGCATGGCTCCATTTGAGGCGTTGTACGGTAGACCTTGTCGTTCCCCAGCATGTTGGTTGGAGGTGGGGGACAACAAACTACTTGGGCCGGAAGTGATTCAGGATACTTCGGCGAGAATAGAATTGATTCGGAGTCGCATTCGGGTAGCTCAGGACAGGCAGAAGAGCTATGCTGATGCGAAGAGGTTCTTCAGGGAGTTCCAAGTGGGGGACCAGGTTTGCTCAGAGTATCTCCTATGAAGGGGATTATGCGTTTCGGGAAGAAAGGGAAGTTGGCACCGAGATATGTGGGACCATTTCCTATTATTGAGCGAATTGGACCGGTTGCGTATAGGCTTGGATTACCGGAGCATTTGCATCGGATTCACGATGTATTTCATATTTCCTCGCTAAGGAAATATCTTAGAGACAATTTGGCTCATTCTCATATTGCTTTATAGAACATCGATCTCCATCCTGATAGCTCCTACGAGGAGGGGCCGATTGCTATTTTGGACCGAAGTGAGCGGAAACTGCGATCAAAGATCGTTCCGTTAGTGCGTGTTCAGTGGCGACATCATAATGTCAAAGAGTCCACATGGGAGCGCGAGGATGAGATGCGCGAACGTTATCCAGAGTTGTTCTTACCAGGTGCTTTCTAGTTTCGAATTTCGGGACGAAATTCAGTTATTAGGGGGGAAGTATGTAATACCCCGTATTTTTGTGATATTTATTTTATGGGATTAATTAATTAAATGTGTATTTATTGGAAATTAATCCGGGTTTAAATACTAGCGAGATGCGAGTTGGTATTTGATTATATGTGCATATATGATTATATATGAATTTTGAATTATGAAATTTGTCGTGAGATTGAAATACGATAATTTGGAAATTTTGTTGACACGCGTATGACAGTCGCGTCATGGTATATAATTATGATAATTAAAAAGTGAACTTTTATTTCTATTATTCGTGTGGTCGTTTTGAGTGCGCCAACGCGTCCGGAAGGGTCGAAATAGTCAGAAAACACTAGCCGGGGGTTTGGTTTGGGTCCTGGGGCATTTTTAGGCCATACCGGCAACGTACAAGGCTAGTTTGGTAATTTTGAATTTTGAGGAATTAAAATCTACGAAAATTGGGAATTAATATCTGATTAGGCATTAACCCACTAAGCCCACTAATACCCAAATAGGCTACGGAAGTTATTGAAACTTGTTCCATAAGAGTTCCTATATCACAAAACCCTAGCCTCCATAGCCACCATTAGAGAAGAGCTTGTAGAGGGAGAGATAGAAGGATTCTGCAGAGAGAGAGGGAATACTTCATCAAATTCGTCATCAAATCCAGAGTTACCATTAAGGCAAGTGATTTAATTTCGTTTTTATAGAGAATGTTTCTTCCATGTGTAGGAATTGATAAAAATCTGATTTGTTCTTGAGAGTTAATGAAAAACCCATTAAATTTGGAAATAGAAATTACATTCTTGATGAGGAAATTGCATGTAGATTTGTAGTTGATGATTATTCTGATGATATTACAATTATTATGAAACCAAAAACGGATTTAATTAGACTTCTAGATGATTTATAAATTCTAGGGTTCATGTGTTTGAAATTGGGGAAAATATGTAGAGATTTGATATTTGAATGATGTTAGGATGAATTAACACCCTCAAACATGTTAATATGTGACCTAAGGATGTTTAGGGACGATTAGGAACCTTAAACAGTTGTTAGATTGATGTTTGGAAGAGATTTGAGGTGTAGAGAAATTGGAAAAACGAGATAGGAATTTCTGGGCTTGAATCTGGTCACTCATTAGAAGACCTACCCAGGTCGTTCGAACGAGCTCGTTCGAACGAGCTTCTAACGAGTTGACTTCTCACGAGAGGGATGTTCGTTCGATAATCTCGTTCGAACGAGATCACGTTAGATAGACCAGTTCGTTCGAACGAACTCTCGTTCGAACAGCCTCGTCGAACGAGACTTCGAACGAGTTGACAGTTTAGGCTTTTTAGCCTGTTTTGATCTCGAGTGCCCCATAACCTTGTGTATAGGTAGAGATAGCCTTTTCTTGATGAGTAATTGATATATTTGGGATGTTTGGGATATAATGAGGAGTCAAACCTAGAAGTGTAGTTTGAACCTAAAGGAAAATATGAGTAGGACGTGAGTGTCTATTACGATGCGAGAACTATTGACGGCCTAGCTTATTATATTAACCGGGAACATATAAATGGTGTAGTATTATATGTCAGTACGAGAAGAGATATGTACCAATATATTATGGTGATTACTAAAACGTGTGCATACTTAATATATATGTATTGATTTTATGTGTATGATATACCTACCATACTTGCTATCACGGGAGGTTCGTGTTCGCTTAGGGCCCTCTAATCCTTGTGTTGCCCGGATTTAGACTGGTTACCTCGATGAACATAGGTCAGAGAAGGACTTATTGGGATGTTAATAAGTCTGCTGATCGTGGGAGCGCAGGTATGTGCGTGACCCATGTGATGTGACTGTGTTCGCCTCCATTATTTGTGATGTTGTTATCTTTGAACTATTCCTGAGAGATTCAGAATATGTGATCCTTATGTACGTGATGTACCGGGATGGGTAGCAGAGTATGTGTGCACCGCAGCTTAGCTCTCGGGGTGCTTGTATTGTATATTTATGATGTGAATAATATACTCTTAATTAATGGGAACTTTCATGTTAATATTGTGAATAAAATTATGGTATTGTTTTGAGAAAACATAACGGGTTAACAAATAGTGAAATGTATTACATATTGAGAATCTGAGTTTAAGTAAAGCCCTCTATTTATTTGGTAACGTTAGAATGTGTTATAGGAATCGAGTAGTAAGAGGTAGAACTTCTTTCGTTTTGGTTAGATATATGTGTGATGTAGATGGGTAATGTACGTTAGGAGTGCACATGTAGTCGAGAGGTGAGAATTTCATGTGAGTGCACGTCCTATCATGTATTTTGCATTTAATGTTTTAATGTTATTAAAACACTTGCTGTTTTAAAAAAAAATCCACTTTCGGGCTCTGACCCATTTGCTTCCAAATCTTTTTTTAAAACCATTTTAGGTTCCCAGCCACAAGGACACCATGCATAGGATTCTCATTCAGGTGACGAGATGTAGTTGTTTGTGGAAGTTACAGGACTTTGCTTGTAGACGCTTCATCGATCTTGACTCGATATTCATCAGTTATCAGTTGTAGGGCATGTAGCCCATTTCTTTTAGAGACATTTCATATATTTCAGTTATTCAGACTTTTGGCATGTAATTATTCAGGATTTAGACTTGTAGTATTATTTCCATTTGTTGGGATTATTGTGAGGAGTTTTCGTCCGGTTTTCTTAGTATTATTGTTGGTTATTTCATTACTTTGTATGGTGAATGGATAATGTTGACTCTTCCATTATTCTTTTACTGCATGTTAATCAGACTTAACTTAAAATTTGGCACTTACTTTTTAAATACTAGGTGGTTAGTAATTATAAAAATGTTTCGACAGTGATGCTATTAACTGAACCAACTTGGCATTTTGAATTAATTTAATAAAGGAGTAGCTACCCGGTATTTAATTAAACGGGGTGTCACATAATTTACTTTTTAAGTTCTTTCAATTAGTCTTGACATGACTCACAAGCGCGTCCCAAATTAATTACCGTAACTATCGTATTTTTCACTCGCGACAATTATATTAATTTCATAATCATATATTACTTTATTCGTTCAGTAATATTTGACACAATACACATCAATGAATATTAACCCCTAACTCGCTAGTTAATATTTATTTCAATCCGGATTAATTCTTAATTGATTCTCAAATTAAATTCAATTAATCCTATATTTAAAAATCATTAAAAAAAACACGGGGTGTTGCAAGATCCACAAAGCTAGCTCAAATTTTTCCTCTCTCAACTTATTTAGTTATGCATAGACTATGGATACTTGGATGTTTGAAATCCTATAAGTAATAGGAGATGGTTTTCATTCTTCATTGTAGTTCATTTGCATGGAAGGTTAATTTGAAATTTGTTGTAATTCTAATTTACTATGAAGACTACGTGGCTTTGTCTTGGTTTCAATAAGGGTTTGAGTTTAAAGTAAATTTGGAATCTTTTTTATGGAGAAGCATATTTTTTATGTCTTCCCTTTTATTTTCTCTTATTTTCATGTTATTTTTAATCAAGGTCATTTTAGGCTTTTCTCCTAATTAGGACTTGCTCTGTTTTTCTATTTAAGAGAGATCAACCCCTTTTGGTGGACTCATTATTATTATTAATATTATTTGAGTGTTCCCTCTCTTTGTGAGGTCTTTTCTTCTTATCCATTATGAATGTGTGTGATCAATTAGTGAGTAATTGTAATGATGTAAATAGGCTTTACTGTTTATTTTTGTTAATCGTTATTATTAAATGTAATAAAATGGATTTAGTCCTAATTAGGAAATAGTATAGTAAGTGAAGTGTATCTCAATCTTTTAATGATTTCCTAGTTATAGTAGGATTACTACTAGTATAAATACGTGATGATGTAATAGAGATCTCATTTATTAATTCTTTGGCTTGTTAATACAATTTTCAAATTCGTGATTATGTTTTGTCTTTTCTTTAGATCCAATATTTTGCGTTTGCATCATTTAATCTTCCGTTGCGTTTACAGACTTGTACTCCTAATTACAAATGAAAATTAGGTGTCTTTTATTGGTTTAAATAGGTTTCCAAGTTATAATAGACGTTCATTTTACTCCTTTATAAATGGAGGTTATCGTTATCACTTGGAGTACACAAGGCTTTTGTATTTTTTGTATGAAAGGTCAATGAGAGGACGTGAGTCCCTTCCAAAGGCGAGTTTGGGGTGTGCAATTTTCCCAATCACCATTGTTTCTTTCGCAAAGGATGTATAGAGTGGTGACTATGAGTGTTTTTTATGTGTTGGGTGACCATTGAGGGTTATTTTGCTCCATGCCCATTTTTGGGTATTTTGGTCATATTTTCGAATTATTGAGTCATGTGATGTAAGGCCAATTCTATAAGAGGGTTAAATATGAATCAATTTTATTTTGTCCTCTTCCGTCTTTTAGTCTTATTTTCGTGTTGCCCTAGGTTATAGGCTATGAATATCCTTATAATTACCCAAATGTGGGGATATCATATTATTGTGATAGAGTTATTTTAATTTGTGCTCTCTATTGTGTCTAAGTTGTCATGTTACGTCAGTTATATTTAACATAATGAGTATATTGTAGAGTGAAGAGAGAATGGTTCTCCTACACGAATCACTCCCCCATTCCAACTTCCCTGCTCTAGCAATCAAAGCTCTGTATATGTAACTACAGTTGCAGTATCTATTTTTCATGCCATGCTACCTCTTATTATTTTTCGAGATGAGGTGTCCCGAGGCACAAAGAGTGATAGTAGGGAGGATGGAGTTTGCGGAGATGACTATTTGATCTCTCAAGGATACTGAGATAAAGGTTAAACGTAGATTTCTTGGAACGAAGATCTCTACGTGTTCCTCAAATGATGATCTTCTTCGATGGCCCAAAAACATAATTACGGTGCTATTATATAGACCTTAAATGGGTATATTCTATTTGCCAATATGACTTAAAATTACGTCAAATGTAAAATGGTTTCACCCCATTTAGGATTTAACTTGCAAAGGCTGTCACAAAATGCTAAACTCACTCATTTTCTCCATACTGTAATGGTAATGGTTTAAGACCCAACTTCACTCAGCAGGCAAGGATGGTTATATAATTTGATGTCTAGTTTTAAGGATCTTTAAGTCTGGCCTTTTTGGGAAATCTCCATGTTGTTTTGTCAAATAATTCAGTTCTATTGCTGCAAAATTACACTGGCTACAGCATAGAATATATTGAGTTAGATTCTCCCATATATAATGAACAGCTAGATGGAAAACATGCTTAACATATGATTATTATTCCTCAATGACCAACTTAAGTCTACATTACTAATATTGACAAAAATATATATTCGGGTACATGTGTATATATATTACAAGTTGTAATAAATGTGAAAACACACTAGTGGATTGATATGCTTAAACATTCATTAGAGTACAGTCTAATGGTGCCTGAGTGCTTTTATCTATAAATAAACATAAAGAATTCACCATTGAAGTTTGTGGAATAAGCGATTCTCGGATTGAAATAAGAAGCCAGAAAAAAAACGTTGAATGAAATAAATCAACCAACAAAGGGAATTTTAGCCAAATAAATATCATTGGCATGTAAGAAAATAAACAGGGGAATAAAAAGATGCATAGCGATCCAAGATGATAAGGTAAGGAAATGGCGGTGTAGAAGGCAACTGCCATTGCTGCCAGTGTGATGAGCAGTGTCACAACTCCAATCATCAACTTGAAGGGTAAGGTTTGATAAAAATCCATTACTGCATAATGCGAGGTGAGGATGGACAAGAACATCAATATTAAAGCCAAATAAAAGAACACTGATATTGTCTCTGATACGTAGAAGACCTTCAAAATTGCATTGTTTGACATATTAGGTACCCCAGTGTTATCATTAGTGCCACCAGGTATAGTGAAGATTGATGTGAACACGACTGAATCAATAATTGTAGCAACCCACATAGACGATGTAGTTGTACCCTTCCATCAATCTTCACCTTTCTGTGCAAGAACTTGGTGCTCCTCAGCGAATATATCCTGTAGTGTTTTGCCATTACGGTTTTCCTTATTTCTATATAAAGGTTGATCTATCTTTTTCACCTCCCGTCATCATGTTGAAATCAAATATGATATGACTTCGTTTAGTTCTTTCTATAAAAAAAATCGTGAGAATGTAAACTACACACTGGGTAGATTATAGCCTTGTTGTGTATTAGATAATGAGCCTCTATACCCATGGCAATTGGTGTTGATTTTGGGTTAAGTTCACTGATATTAACATGACCTTGGCTTGACTAACTAAGTACTCCATGCTACTGAATGATAATTAACACGCGTGGGGGGCATGTCAATGGTGTAAATATCACATCAGAAAATTAAAGCCCTGCACGATATTATATAGGAGAATTGGCCCCTCCATCCATTCTTAATTGGTTTTGGGTTAGATGTTCTAAATTAAAAAAATATGCAATGATGTGTTACGCTTTATATATATAAGGATTAACAATCCAAATAAAGTTAGGAAGACAATATTCAGATTCCATTTAATAATGTGCAGATATGTGGGCCCACTCACTGTCCTTGTAATTTTTAGGTGATGCTAAGGACACACTACAGTAATTGAATACTCAAATTATTAGACAAGAATTGAATACAAAGTTATATTAAAGTGAGATCAAACTCACAATTTGCCTGATATGGTCAGTATGTAGATAAATAAAATTAATTGTCCAATAGTAAATATTTACCTTGAACCACAATATATCTCGTTGCATTTGAATAGATGCACTAGAAACCATGATGGGCAGATTTTAGGGTGGCAGTTTTGTTGAAAAATGTAGCATATTGTTATGATTATCATCAGGGGCGGATCCAGAAACATTTCTTAAGGTGGGCAAAAGGTCCAAAAAAATAACTATAATAGCAAAAAGCATTCAACTAGTATATGAAAAAACATTATATGGTAAAGGTGTTCAAAATTTCATTAGAATAACACCACAAGAGGGCTTTCTATCATTTAAATATAACTTATCAACCAAAAAACTATAATAGCGAAAACCATTCAACTAGCTCTTTCCCAATGTCACGGTGATATACTTTAACTACTCTTTCATGCATAACTTAACACTCCAATATTTTATGGGTTACTAATTAAGCCTCAAAATCTTGTGAAGTTATAACACAAGTGTTAGACAAGGGGGAATAATGGAGCAAGTTGAACACAAAGGAACACGTATTGTATTACCTGAGAACAAACTACAATGCCTGGATTTGATGGTTTGGCCAAATGACTTCCCCACCTATTTATAGGCATCCACCTCCCCAATGGATGGTGGAGATCAAAATACATGAATAGTCTAAATTAATTCTCCAGAATGGTCCCACGTCCTTGTGGGAACATTCTATAAGGCTACATACTTTCGTATAATTCTTGATTATTCCATGCATTACAAGTAAACTCTAGATTATTCTAGAAAATCCTACAATATTTCATAGCATATTACACAATAGTAGATAATATACTAGGCAAATCTAGAATGTTCTCAAGAATTATTATGTATGGAGCCTTTAAGGAAGAAAAATGTAGAAAATGTGTGGTACATGACATCAAGGTCGTAATCATCGTCGTCACTCAAAGGAGGAGAAAATGTTGAGGCATTTCTTTTATAGTACCTACGCATAACTAAAAAAAATAATGAAAGATACTAAACCTAAACATTTAACAAATTAGCATTTAAAATAGGGGCATATACCATACAGTCCCTCAAACATTTTTTAATAAACGTTTAGTCCAAAAAAATTTATTTTGCTCCAAAAATTCCTTCACCATGCCGCTAATGCGGACCTTTAAAAATAAGAGAATATTAGTTAAATGGGTGTTTGAGGAACTTTTTGGAACAAAATAGAGGCTTGGACTAAATATATCTTAAAAATGTTTGAGGGACTTTTTGGTATTTGATCCTCTAAAATAACCCTAACATTTAATATTACTATTTTACAAAAGCTCAATTTCAAATTTTGGCATTTAACAAATACTAACATTTTTCAAACCTTTGTATTAAAAATAAATTCGCACATTTTTAACATTCATTTTCAAACCTATAACATATCAAAAGCAAGTTGTGATTTTAACATACAAACAAACAATTAATCAAAAATAAACTTAGCTTGGTCATGAATTAGGAAAACCAATACTCTCTATCTCTCTCTCTGTCTAGTCGCATGAGAAAGATCAAGTAGGAGATGAAGATAAGATGTTTGGTCATTCAACAGAGGGTTCTCTCAATCTCTCTACAAGCTTCTTTTATTTGTTTTGGTGTTATACATTTTGGGAGAGTTATGGGTGGTGAACGGATGGACACGGAGAAGATACCATGATATCCATATTTGTATACGTATCCATATCCGTTGGGATAGAAAAATAATTATCGGTATTTGTGTCCTCTCGAATTCCCTGGATTTGGATAATATCTGTATCCATTTACATTATTTATCCATTTCAATTAACACTAATTTTTAAATTATCTAAAATTTATATTGAATAAAAATTAGACGATCGAAGTCCAAGATATTTTTGCTATAACTAACTAAAAAAGCAAAAATATAAATTCTTAAGTGAATGTTTGAAATCAAGTAATAACCTTTAATGTTCATATTCATGAATAATGTTCTCGTTTCCTCTTATTGAATAATCCATAGCTCCTCAATACGTATTTCTCCTTTGTTAAAAAAGGAAGATACACATCAAAATTCTTAACTTTATGAACCTATGGAACTTTGTGGTCACCAATAAACTTCAATGACTAAAGAAAGTTTCCTTGGTTAGCCTAGTCATCGGATTCATCACGAGCACGAAAAGCAATTCCTTACTTCCAAATAATTTGAATACAACAAATAAAAGCATTCAAGTGAATTCAATAATCATATTAAGCCTGATCAGTTTACTTATTTAAGATTGTTTCGATGTTTTGTTGTTGTTTAAAAAAAGCTTGATAATTTCTCAAAACATTATTATGAGTGGCACTGGGCAACCCGACATGTAATTGGATTTTTTCTTTCCTTTTCCAATTGGTAAACCCCACCACAACAAATGCATCACAACTACCGGCATGCTCCTCACCATCCACTTTGAAGAGATAACAACGTAAATAATATCCGGCCTCTTTGTGGATACTATATTCTACCCAAGCCGGGTGTTCATCAAACCAAGAAATATTAAATTGCCTTAATCCTCCTTGATCTCTTTGAAGAAATTTATGATCACGAGGTTGACAAGGCGAAACATTTTTTTGAAGTACCTAAGCATAACTAAAAGAAAACAAATAAAAGCAAGGTCAGATTTTTACACTAAAAAAATAACAAAGCAAAGTGAGATTTTAACATACAAATAATTAAATCCAAGTAAGTTCAGTTTTTTAGGCCGAAAAAAATAAAGTAATAGTTCAGATTTTTACCCCCAAAAAAATAATTAAAAGCAAGATCATATTTTTACACAAAAAAAATCAAAACGAGATTTTAACATACAGAAGAATTAAATCGAAGCAAGCAAGTTCAGTTTTTTACATGGGAAAAAAATCAAGTTCAGAGTTTTATAAAAAAGTAAAATAAAATAAAATAAAGGTAAAATGAGATTTTTACATAAAAAATACAGAGCAAACTAAGATTTTAACATAAAAATAATTAAATCAAATCAAGTCCATATTTTCACACTGAAAAAAAACAAAGCAAGTTCATATATTTACACCAAAAAAAAGATGAGAGTTTTACACCAAAAAAATAAAGCAAACTGAAATTTTAACATATAAAAAATTAATTCAAACTAAACTAACCTTGGACAAGAACACCACACTACTCTCTCTTCAGGTGCTAATTTTGTGATTCTTTCAATCTCTCTCTACAAATGTTACTTTATCTTACTTTGTATTAGATAATATCTATGGATAGTTGTAGCAGTAAAGCTAAGCTAGCTAAGAGATTTTTTGATAAGGTGGGCATTTACCTCTTTACCCCCAAAATTTTTGACTTATTACTAATTTAATTTACAAATTGTAACATCCCACAAATTTAAACCATTAATTATTTTAAATAAATTCAAGATTTGGAAAATAAATTTTTGTGGACTTAAATTATTTTAAGTAATTAAAAATGTTGGTTTTTATTTTTTTGAACTAGGATTTACATCGAAATTTAATTCTAAGTACTACAATTTTTTTTTTAAATGGGAGACTTTCGGTTGTCATGTACCCCGAACTAGTTCGGGGGGTTGGTCCAACCAGTTCACCCAGTTAGTCGGCGGCAGTAGTCTCCTTTGGACTAATTTGATTAGGATTAAAACTCTTTCATTTATATATAAAGGTATTTCGAGGATTAGAACTTTAAAACTCATTCTAATAAAACCTAAGAGCAGTTGCCTCTCATCTTTTACATCATCTTCTACCCCCAAACCATATACCCATTTCTATCAACCTTCAACTTAAAATTTGTCAAGATAAATCAGGCTTTCTCAAGACGAACCAAGAACGGATATTTGTCACTTTTCACGAGGAAAACATTCATACGTTCAGATTTTCTTCAAATAAATCTCAGGCATAGTTACCTCTGTTATTTTTCCTTAGCATTATGCGTAGTAATTGTGGCCTACACACTATATATATGTGCTTTATTACCTTGCATGTTATGATAGAGATTTGGATCCCGTAGACGTTAAGGTGTTCGCATGTAGATTCTTGCATAGGGATGTCATTTAGTGATTGGTATGATGTTAAATAATGGAAAACTTTGTGGATGTTGTGTGGTAGTAAATGCTTGTTGTAAAAATTCTATAATATGCATGTGATTATACATTGAATAATTTGACGAGAATGTGTAGTTTAATTAATATTATGAGTAAATGGACATTAATTGATTAATTAATGGTGTGTGGATAAAATTGTTAAAAATTAGTCTAATCAATGAGAATCTAGCTTTGTGCCACTTGTTTATTTTATTATGTTCGACACCGAGGGAATGACGAGGTTATGGGATAGATAGGGCGCTCACCTTATTTGGGTTGCTTTCTAACTATAGGACTAGTTAGTAGACCTTTGGGTAGTTATTGCTTTCTATGTATGGGACTAGATAGTGGTGATGGTTTACGGATAAATATTTCGGGGTGGGGCTGATTTTAACGTGTTCCTTGGATTAGTGAGCCCAGGGGTGAGGCTAAGTGGTGTTAGTTAGTTAGTTTTATTCCTAAATGATAGGGTATAGGATAAAAAGTGTTTTTGAGGATTTTATGTCGAATAAAATGGTGGGGCTAATTTGAGATAAATGGGAAAAGTTGAAAAATTATGAACTAATACCTAAGATAATAAACAGGTATGGAAATATATTTACAGCGTGAGTATGTGCAGGGTTGACAGTTAAACGGACTGATTGGCTATAGCGACATGGGTGTGTGTGGCCTCATGAGTATGTGCGGGCTGACAGTTAAATGGGATAATGAGATATAATGATGTGTTGTGTGTGGAACCTCACGAGTGTGTACACATCTGACAGTGAACTGGGCAGACTCGCCATAATGAGTGGAATAGGTGTGGTGTAAAACTTGTGGGATCCCCACAAGTAATATGGTGTAATACTTAATGCATGAGTCTCGCGATTGATATTAATAAAATGAGAAGAATAACATATTTGATTAAATTAATTAAATTAAAAATAGGAAATGTTCAAAATTAAATAACGAGACTTGGATTTTTCGGTGGACATTAGTGTGGGTAGATAGTGATTTATTTTTATCACACCTTATCATATCTCGTTAACTTTAAAATATTCTATTGTCATGCTTATTGCGTATAATGTTATTGTCTGGGATTCAAGGACCCCATTTGAGAGGAGTAGCTGGTATTCGTGAGATGGTCTCTAACCCATTGTGTTGACTAATATTTTAGGTTTAGTGTTGGAGTTTTTCTCATATGATTTATTGGAGATCATTTTGGAGGTACAACTAGATTATCATTTATTAATTGCTTTATTAGTATATGTTTACTTTTATTCAGTCGCTTGACATTATGAGACTTCATTATGGATTTTATTGGGTCATTCGGTTCCAATGTTGTTCATGGTTTTATTTAGAGAATTATAGTTGGATTATTATTTGAGATTTATTTATTTGGAGATTGGATTAATTGGAGTTTAGGATGGTGATGGATTTTATTATTGAGTAAATGGTTATTATTCATTAGTTCAATTTTAAATTATTATCCGGTGGAATGGATTTCATATGTCTCATATTTGTCACGTGCTAAGAATGTTATTTAATTTAATAGCGTCCGACATAGTTTTGGTGGCCACCGATGCCAGAATTACGTGGGGTGTTACATAACTTTTTCCTTGAAGTTTTGTTTTGCCCAAAAGACAAGGTTGACAGTTGCCCATCATGTGTTCTTCTTACCTCCATCTATGATTATCATCCATTTAGGTTGTCAAATGTCTGAACGAGTCTAACTCATACAATAAATTAAAGATACTTTGATGGCGATTCAAAATTGCAACATGAAAGATGATTCTCTTGAAATCATCCGTTGTCCAAAGTAAATCGAGAAAGTAGTGAATAACCATGAATGTTTCCTAGTTCTATTGCATCAAGTAGTAGTCGCGGAGCATTTGTGATTAAATCTGAAATTTGCAGGTCATCTTTTCACAAAACATACTCCAATATGCATTTTAGTACTCTAGAGTAGACATGTCAATGGGTTATGTCGAGTCGTCTTCGTGTCATTTTTTATCGTGTTCGGTCTTATTGAGTTCGTGTCCAAACGGTGACTTTTTTATTATGTGAAAAAAATCATATCCAAACCCAACCTGTTATGTTATCATGTCGTGTCGTGTTCACTCGTTAATACCCATTAAGATAATGAATTATTTTGAATTGTATGCAAGTTGACATATTATCTCATTTTTTAACCCAAATAGACCCATTAATTCAGTAACATTACTAAATCTCTCATTTGGTAAAATTAATTATGATTAAATTAACATTATTCTATACAAATTATTTATAAGTTCCAAAAGTATATCTTATTTACTTAAATTAATGGGCCATAACGGGTTTAATCGGGTATTAACGGGTGAAGGGGATCAACCCTAACCCGACTTGTTAACTATCGTGTCTTATCGGGTTGGCACTAATGTGACCTGAAACCATTAAGGGTCCACCCATTAACTTATAAATTCATGTCGGTTCGTGTCGTGTTATCGTGTCGTGCCTCAGTTTTCCAGGTCTAGCCTAGCGGGTTGACTCCTTAATGAACTTCCAATTTTTACTTACTCCATGCCTGAGAATACTGTGATGGAGGAAGTTAGTTTTGTTTATTTTAGAGTAAATTAATTATTTGGATCCTAAACCTTCATGATTATTCTAAAATTACCCCTTAATTATCAAAATCATCAATTAAGCCCTTAAACTAGAAAAGAGGATTTAAAACTTTTTCCAGAGATTATATACTTATTTTGAAACTTCTTGAAATTACCGGTGACAAATACTTGGTATCTCTAAATTAGTTTTTGTCAAAATTTGAGTAAAACAAAGAAGAGAGGATATAAAAATTCTTCAAAAGAGAAAAAATGGAGAAAGTAGAGAGAGAGAGAGAGAGAGAGAGAGAGAGAGAGAGATACCTAGAGAAGATCAAATGGAAACATGGAAAAAGAGGGTTTGAAAACACCTTAATTATGATGCAACGTGATACTGCCTTATTTTTGGTGCACAGGCTCCTCACGTGCCCCAAGACACATGCCATGATTGGCTGGGGACGTGCAACGATAATGCACATAACCCTAAGGATATAGGGTTAACATGCAAATTCCCTTCATTATTGCATTCCCACTACACCAATGTGGAAAACCCATTAGTTCCCAAAGTAGTCGGGAAAGACACGTCTTCATCTATTCGAAATTAGGCTAAGCACACTCTCTAAGACCAACTCGGCCTAATCCTAGTGGTAAATGAAAGAGAATTAATATATCGGTCCCAAAGAGTTGAACACATGGCCAAGAGTTTGCAATTCTACCCTTTGAGTTGGTCGGTGGCCGACCTAGGCCAACCTGGGCCAACATTAATTAGATCAAAGTAAATTCCTAAAATATAGTTGGATCCCTAGGGATAAGTAACATTGACAGTATAGTCCGTAAAGAATACAACGGCTACAAGCAAATATTAAGCAGATCATCAAGAAAACAAAAATCAAGTGAGGGCTATCTCTCATTGTACTCCAAGATATCTAGGGCTCTATTATTGTATATACATTGTAACCTTAAGGCTTGGATCTAAACTATCTATCTAACACCACCTACATCTCGACATTCCCCTCTTTCTCCTGTAATCGTAAGCAATAATGACTTGCTGAATCACGTCGATATGTGTTCTTTTACATTCTTGCATAGCACTCATGGCAAATTTTGTAGTTTGTATGTTGTAGAGTTAAATACCCTAATGTAATAAAAAAAATATTATATTGGTGTTGTACATTATATTATTACCTTGGGATGTTGAGATTTTAGCTAGGATAATAGGTGTGACTCCGTAGAGAATACAACTGCTACAAGCAACTATCAAGCAGATCACCAAGAAACCAAGAATCAAGTGAGCGCTATCTCACATTGTATTCCAAAATATCTAGGACTCTATTATTGTACATACATTGTAACCTTAAGGCTTGACTCTTATCTAGATATCTACCACCCATGTCTCGACATGAATAAAATACCCTCCCTATTTCTCCCGTAACCGTAAATAATGATGACTTGCCGAATCACGTAAGTACTTGTGTTCTTTTACATTCTTACATAGCACTCGTGGTAAATTTGGTAGTTTGTATATTATAGAGTTAAATACCCTAATATAATAACAAATATTATATTGATGTTGGTCATTAGATTATTACATTGGGATGTTGAGATTTTAGCTGGGATAATAGGGGCGATTGTGCAATAAAAAGGTAAGTTACTTATTAGGATCAAATATTGATCGAGTTAACTTGGTATCCCTAGAGTCAACTCGTTTCACTGCATACTGCTTTGATACCATGACACAAGTTAATTAATATGTGTTTTTGGTTCGAATTGTAGAATATTGGCAAGATCTCGGTCGACTCAAACAATAATTCACTATAAATTTTATTTTAATTATAAAAGTAATTAATTTGTCCCACTTCTTTCAAATTTGTGGTGTTATTTAATGTTCAATTATATCTTTACCACATGAGTGATGATGTATTTATTTCTTTTATTATTAACTAAAAATGTATCATTGTATATAACGCACTTCTTTATTTACTTGAAATATATTTAAAATATGTATCATGATTATGTTTATATGTATTAAAATTTTTAATTATTTACTTAATACGAATTAAATAAAGCATTATTATATTTCCTTCACATGCACCATTATTTAATTAAAAGTAATTTTAAAACTGTATTGTGGAGCGTATTAATTAAGTATAACTATTTACTTAATTGATAAAGGTTGAGTGCACAAGACACCCACTCTACTACGGGTTTGCGAGAGGTGGATGTCGGTCTTCCTTACCCCCACTTTATTTACTTAATTAATAATTATTTTTATTATTACATTTAAGAAAATGACGAGAACAATGTATTTAACTTCTATGTGAATTTTTTTAATTAAGTTTTGTGTCTGAATAGATCGTGTTACTTACTTATTATTAATCTAATATGGAATGTTGTAGTTGATAAGTACGATATGTGTCAGTATAACAATGTTCCGCATACTAACTGATAGTTTTGTACTTATCTAATTAATTAATAAGATTATTCATATTTTTCAAAATTTTAAATATTTTTTGGGTTTTGTAAATAGTGGTTCGCTCGATCCCCGCAACCAATACCGAGACTAAGTTGAAAACTTAGTGTTGAAAATTTGGGTCCAAGTCATAGACCAATACGAAGAATATGAACCATGATTACTTATAAATGAGGTGTTTAACTAAATCTAAGTTGCTCTTTCCGACAAGTCATGCTAAAGGCACCATAATTTTTTTCTTCGCCAGCCAAAAAAAAAATCATGGATTATGGCACCCACATAACTTATTCAACTTTATAATTGAAGTAAAACCCACAAGTATTCTTAAACTTTAATTTTTAAACCTAATTAAAAATTTGAGATATTTATTTTTGACCTATAACATGTGCCCTAACCTTACCACCACCACCACCACCACCCCGTAACCCTAATCCAAACCCTAACTTAACGCACAACCACCACCCTACTACTAGGGCGACCTCCATTACACCACCACCACTACAAAAACCTCGACCAACCCTTCTTTTTTTTTCCTCTAAAAACAACAAACCACCATAAAAATTTCCACCACCCCGCGATGAAAATTGTTGTTTTCTAAATAACTAAAATCATAAACAACTTTTAATAACATTTTCGGCCTAAAACGAACACAAGATGAAATTAAAAGCTCCAAACTAAACTTAAAATCGTTAAAAAAGGTCAAAAATATCCTCTCACAGGTCATTCGGTGATTGATTTCCAGAAATGATGACAAAATTTGGCAATTTATGATCGAACGTTCAACAGCCTTCGACGATTTATTACCAAAGGTGCAATACAACCTTAGGCAATTCATCATTGAAGGTGCATTAGGTGATGTATTACCGAAGATTGTATTTCACCTTGAGTAACAAATATCCTAATTTTGTCATCTTATTCGGGAATCTATCACCAAATGATCGGGGCGAACATTTTTGACATTTTTTTTACGATTTTTAGTTTAGTTTAGATCTTTTAATTTCATTGTGTTCGTTTTAGGTCGAAAATCTTATTAAAAGTTGTATATGATTTTAGTAAGTTAAGAAATAATAAATTTAGGTTTCTTGAACATATTTTAGAGAGAGATGGTGTGGGGGGGGGGGGGGGGGGTGCTGTACCAGTGTTGTTGGTGGGTGCTTGTGGTGTCGTGAGGAGACAATACATTGGAGGTGGGAGGTGATACTTTAAGTTTGGGCGTAAAAATAATAAGAATTATTTACAACATGAAATTAATTCTTATAAGATCTTAATATAATCATGCAATAACAAATTCCTTTTTAACTACAAATTATATGGAAAAATACCTTTTACCATGAAGACTTGATTTGTTTGTAGTCCTTGATGTGTATTGAAAAAGGCTCCTTGATGTTCCTTTCTTCAAGCTCTCATCTCTTCCTCCAAATGATCCAGAATCTCTTTAGAAAACAGCCAGAATTCCAAAATATGGAAAATTTGGAAAATCAGGATTTTCCCTTCCTAGCCCAAATATATTTTTGTGTGTTCTTGTATACCAAATGGTGGAGATTGGTTCACTATATATAGGGTGGAAGGGGACCCAAAATTTTCTTTAAAACTCATCATCTACCATCCACCAAAGTACCTAAAGGAACTCACAATATACCAAAAGTCATGTGACCTTTGGAATAATAATTTTTCTAAGATTAATACATAAATTTAATCAAATTCGTCCCCTTATTTGGACCACACTAATTAGGAGAATTAATCAATTTATTTAATTTATAATAACAAAATTTGCTCGAATTTTGTAATTATTAAATAATTAAATATTAATTATAACAGTCTCCCATTTGGTCCTGATAAGGTTATACATAACGAATTGATTAAAAAAAGTTGCGCAAGTATCTTAGAACATCATCAAGTACCTTAACTAAATACTTCCTTAGTGTGAGTCATGGTAGTTCCACACTAATTCAAGAGAATGGCTCCTTCCATGTACCACGCCACCAATATCATATTTAATAAGGATAAATATGTGAGTTATCATAATGGTAACATAATGTCTTTATAAAAAGACTATTTCTGTCACATTCAGTCATTCACATGCATGTATATAATTAAGACAGAAATTTAGAATTCAAAAACTCTTTATTGATATCAAAAGTTGTGTCAAATAACTAAGCAAATATCAATCACACAATTAACTACTCGAGACCCATATCTTTAGCATGTTACAAAAATATCTTCGGAGATAGCCCTTTCGTTAGAGGATTCGCTATATTATCATCAGTACTGATATGTTCAATTGACACAGTTTGTTTTTGAACTTCTTCTTTGAAAGATAGATACTTCATCTCAGTATGCTTAGCTGCTTTCGAATATCTATCATTCTTTGAAAAGAAGACTGGTGAGACATTATCATAATAAATCTTCAGCGGCTTAGATACTGAACCCATAATACTAAGTCCTGAAATAAAATTTTGTAGCCATAACCCATGATTTGTAAGTTCAAAACAAGTCACAAACTCGGCCTCCATAGTTGAAGAAGCGATGACACTCTATTTAGCACTTTTCCATAAAATGGCCCCTCCTGCCATAAGGTAAATATAGCCCGAAGTGTTTTTCCTACTATCAAAGCATCCTCTAAAATCTGAATCTGAATAACCAATCAACTCAAGGTGACCGGATCTCCTATAAGTGAGCATGTAGTCTTTGGTTCCTTGCAAGTACCTTAACACTTTCTTTGCAGCCTTCCAATGGAAGTCACCAGGATTACTTTGATATCTGCCCAGCATCCCAATGGCAAAACTAATATCCGGTCGAGTACAAACCTGTGCATTTAATAAACTCCCTACAAGAGAAGCATATGGCATACCTTTCATGTGATACCTTTCCAATTCAGTTTGGGGACATTGACTTAAACTAAATTTCTCCCCTTTTAGAAGTGGAACATTAATAGGATTACAATTTTGTATGGAAAACATTTGTAAAGCTTTGTTAATGTAAGTCTTTTGAGATAATCCTATCAATCCACGTGATCGATCATGATAAATCTCTAACCCGATCACGAAGGATGCCTCGCCCAAATATTTCATTTTAAAGTTTTGCGAAAGGTACTTCTTAGTGTCCTTTAGTAAACCAATATCACTACTGGCAATAAGCAAATCATCAACATATAGGACCAAAAATACAAACTTACTCCCACTGGTCTTTAGGTATATACACCGGTCAACAGTGTTTTCCTTAAACCCAAAAGATGTAATTGTATGATGAAACTTAAAATACCATTGACGAGAAGCTTGTTTAAGTCCATATATGTATTTCTTTAACAAACAGACTTTGTATTCCTGTCCCTTTTGAATGAAGTCTTTTGGTTGGTCCATATAGACTTCTTCCTCCAAACTCCCATTAAGAAAAGTTGTTTTAACATCCATTTGATGTAGCTCTAATATGATTCTAAGTGAATCCTTCTTTGAAACGGGAGAGAAGGTTTCACTATAATCAATGCCTTCTTTTTTAGTAAAACCTTTGGCAACAAGTCTTGCTTTATATCGTTTGATATTGCCATTTGAGTCGCGTTTGGTCTTATATATCCACTTAAATCCGACTGCTTTATGACCTTTAGGCAAATTGACTAACTCCCGGACTTGATTAAAATCCATAGATTTTATTTCATCATTCGTGTCATCAATCCATTTATTGAAATCTATGTTAGACAAAGCTTTTTCATAAGAGACCGGATCATCAATATCCCCAATATTAAATTCATTTTGTTAAAGATACACCACATAGTTATCCGAAATAGATGATCTCTAATTTCTCTGAGAATTTCTTAAAGCTATGTCTTGTGGTGTTGCAATAATAAGTGCATTTAGTGGTTATTCAGTATGTAGTCCATCCAGTAGTTCTTCGTTGTTGTTCAGAGTAATAATCGATTCAATAACATCAATAGGAACAATAGCAACAGAAGGAACCTCATTATGATTATCTAGAATTATTGAAAGAGGAGGAGTTTCCTTGATTTCTTGAATAATTAAATTTTGAACTTCATTACACCCACTAACTTCACCATGTTCAATGAATTTAGCATTTCTGGTTTCAATAATTCTTGTTGTATGGTTAGGATAGTAGAAATTATACCCTTTTGATTTTGCTGGATACCCAATAAAATAACATGTTAATGTTCTAGGGTCCAACTTCTTTTCATGTGGATTATAAATGCGTACTTCTTTTGTACATCCCCAAACAAGAAAATGACTTAAAGAGGGTTTCCAACCTTTCCATAGTTCAAAAGAAGTTTTTGAAACTACCTTAGTAGGAACCCTATTTAAGATATGTGCAGCAGTCATAAGAGCATGCATCCACAGAAACATAGGCAAATCAGTTCTACTTATCATACTCCTAACCATTTCAATAAGAGTACAGTTGCGCCTTTGAGCGACACCATTTTGCCAAAGTTAACCTTGCATGGTGTATTGTGCGCAAATACCTAAACGTTCAAGGAGTTTAGCAAAAGGACTGGGATGTTGTCCCGTTTCATCATGTTTTTCATAAAACGTGAATTTTACATTTTTGCCCAATTGTCGTTCTACTTCTGTAATATAAACCTCAACTGCGTTAACGGATTGAGCTTTATCATGTAACAAATATATTTTGCAATATCGGGAAAAATCATCTATAAAAGTTATAAAGTATTTTTCTCCTTTCTGTATGTATAATTTCAAGAAGCTGGGTGTTTATTGTGGCTCCTTTCTTTGTATATTTGGTCTGTTTACCCTTAATACAATCCACACATACACCAAAATCAGACCAATCCAGATTAGGGATAATTCCCTCTTTAATAATCCTTTCAAGTCTCTCTCTAGATATGTGTCCTAATCTTTTATGCCACAAAAGTAGAATTCTCATTAAATGAGAGACGTTTAGTTCCAATATTAATATGCAGAGATAATAAAGATTCTGAAAAATAAGGATCAAGATTAATTTGAAACAAACCATTCGTCAAAAACCCGAGCAAAAAATAGAATTATTCTTATATAATGTAAAACCATTATTCTGAAAGTGAAAAGAAAAGCCCGTATTGAGAGTTTAGATAAGGAAATTAAACTTCTTCAAACAGTGGGTACAAAAAGAGTGTCTTCAAGATCCAAATAAAGGCCAGATTATAATTTTAAGAGAAAAACTCCAATAGCTTCAACTTTTGATTTAGCCCGATTGCCCATGTAAAGAATATCTTCATTTCGCTTTATTTCCTGAATGGATAGGAATCCCTGCATAGTATTAGAAATTTGACATGTAGAACCCAAATCAATTTACCATGTATTAGAAGGAACATCAATCAAGTTTGATTCGAAACATACATAAGCACAAAGTGTACCTTTCTTTTCAAACCAAGCTTTACGCTTTATGCCGTCTTTTTAAAAATTCCCCTTCCTATGACAGAAGTGACCTGTGACTGCTGATTTTTCCTTCTTTTAGTTGGAAGGACCAAGTTCACTATTGGATGTACCAGGACCGTGCTTTATGCCCTTTCCTTTATTTTTCTTACCAGCTCCTTTACTGGCCATCACATTTTCCACTTGCAATTTAGGCACCTTACCATTTCGCTGCTTAAGACGTCCTTCTTCCTAAACTAATATGCTTTGCAGTTCATTAACATTTCATTTATCTTTTATGGTATTGTAATGAATCTTGAAAGTCCCATAATCAGAACGCAAGGAATTTAGGACAAATTGGACTAAGAAAGAATCACCCACTAAACATCCTAAGGTCCTTAGTTTAGCAGCAATATTGGTCATTTCAATAATATGTGCGTTCATGGTCTTAGTGCCATCGAACTGCATAATGGTCAAATCCTCCATAAGTTTCCCAGCCAGGGATTTGTCACCAGTGTGAAACCTTCCTTAACATTTGTCAGATATTGTTTGACGTTGGTGCTTTCTGGTAGGGAGGACTTTACATTTGGTGCAATGCATATTCTGATAAACATCAGACATATTTGATTTGGACCATGTGTTGTAAATTAACATATTATTCTCACTGCTTTGTTCAGTAATAGCAGTGGGTTCACTAGTAAGAAGTGCTATGTCAATGTCCATAACACCAAGGCCAAATTCGATTTGCTCGCACAATTCCGACAGATTAGTTCCGTCAAATTTTGAAAAGGTTGCGGCTTGGAAAAATAGGTTAATATTTGCTGCAAAATGCTCACTCTAATTAAAAATTAACACACATCACTAAAATTTGCAAGGAAATGAATATATAAAATTGTCAAATTTTGATGGCAGAATTATATCAATTGTGTCAAAAATTGACCTTTAATATTTATTAAATCACAAAACCATAAAATGAAAAATATCTTCAATGGAATTTTAATACAGAAAATTGTGATTTAATAAACGCATTATTGGACAATTTAATATTCAATTAATAATTCTAAAGTTGATTAAATCTATATAATAACAAACTTTAGAATAAACATAAAGTTGATATTTTTTGTAATGAGTCATTGGCCTGTGTTTGGCACGAGACGCTTTAATCAAAATATCAAAACAGTAATATTTAATATTCAATGTTATAAATCACTAGCCTATGTTTGGCACGGAACTTATAAAAATATGAATATTAAAATTAAAAATAATAATAATAATATTTTTAACATTCAATGTTATGAATCATTGGTCTGTGTTTGGGAGGAGACTCATAAAAATATCAATATTAAAAAAATTTCAATATATTTAATATTCACTGTTATGAATCATTGACCCGTGTTTGGCACGAGACTCATAAAAATATGAATATTAAAATAACACAAGTCCAATATCCTAGTATATGAAATATGATGGCATGTGTTTGACATGAATATTCAACTAAAATAGGATCATAAGAATAAGGTTTATAAAGCAGGCCAGTGATTTATAACATTGAATATTAAAGGGATAGCGTGACAATATTTAAACAAGGCTCTGATACCACGTATAAAAATAATAAGAATTATTTATAACATGAAATTAATTCTTATAACAAATTGGAAAAATACCTTTTTTCATGAAGACTTAATTTTTTTGTAGTCCTTGATGTGTCTTGAAAAAGGCTCCTTGATGTTCCTTTCTTCAAGCTCTTATCTCTTCATCCAATGATCTAGAATCTGTTTAGAAGCCAGAATTCCAAGATTTGGAAAATCGAGATTTTTCCTTCCTAGCCCAAATATATTATTGTATGTTCTTGTGTACCAAATGGTGGAGATTGGTTCACTGTATATAGGGTGTAAGGGGACCCGAAATTCCCTTTAAAACTCATCATCTACCATCCACCAAAGTAGATAAAGGGACTCACAATATATCAAAAGTCATGTGACCTTTGGAGTAATAATTTTTCTAAGATTAATACATAAATTTAATCAATTCATCCCCTTATTTGGACCACGCTAAGTAGGAGAATTAATTTATTTATTTAATTTATAATTATAAAGTTTGTCCAAATTTTGTAATTATTAAATAATTAAATATTAATTCTAACATTGGGGTATATTAGAAGTCGGAGAGAAGAAGTTTAGTGAGAAAAGGGGAAGTGAAGTGAAATGAAAATTTTAGGTTTGAATACCTTAGACCATGTGGGTGCCTAAGTTTCAGTGGTAGGGATAACTTTGTCTAACTGATGGTGATTTTGGGAAGTGGAGGACGATAAAAAAAAGTGTTGCCTTCAGCATGACACTTTACCGACAGCTACATAGTATATTATTTTTAGGACATAAAATGTTGCACAACGATTACCAAGTAATTCACATATCCAATTGAATTCAAGAATATTCTCCGGAATGAAATTATGAAAATTATTACGGTTTCGAAAAACTAACAAAGTTTGATGAGTCTTGTTCATGTTGCATTTTCATTTCCACTAGAAAATGTTGAAGGCAGACGCACTAGCACATCCAATGCGGTCTCATCATCCCTATCTTGAACCAAAAGTAGTTGTGGGTGAACTGTTATCATCTTGAGGGATACATCTGCATATATACCACATAAATTAATATTCATAACTCTGACCAAATGATATAAAATTCTTTGCACATGGTTTGATTAATACAAGTTAGTTATATACTCACCAAACAAGCTGTTGGCAATACAGGTAGTGAGTAGCTGAGTTTGTTCCTCTTCAGGCCAGTCTTCCACCCCCAAAAAGGGGTAAAGATAGTCCACAGTATCTCTGTGTCCTAACATCGCAGACATTTACATTGGTTTCACCCCAGTAGGATCGGGAATTGTTGGCAGTAGGCAATTTTTCTCAACCATCAATTGAACAATCTGCACGTTTATTTTTGCTGCAGCAAGACACAGGGCATTATTACCACTTAGGTTTTTAATCTCCAAGTCTTTTGGCTTCATCCTATCAATCAGCTTCTTTACAAAGTGAACGTGTTTCCCTACAGATGCAATATGAAGTGCAGTTTTCTCTTTGTCAGTGATACGAGCTCGTACAACAGCTCTATCAATGTCCATCACCCTTCCAGTGGTTTCCCAGTCTCCGTTTAATGCAAATATATAGAGGGGCAGATGTTTGTTGAGGTAGTTGCTTTTTCGTTCAATTGTGTAAGCTTCAATCATTCAAGTCATGCATTTTGGGTGGGGTGGTGTGTAAAAGATTGCATTAGAATTGATTAACTAATACATATAAAAGGGAAAATTTATTGCACGAGGCTTCCATCAGGGGTGGGTGGGTGTGTTAGATGTATGCAGCCTTATTCATGCACTTGGAGAGAGGTTGGGGTGGGACTGTTTTCGCGATTCGAACCTTTTACCTCCAGGTCACAATGAGTCAATCTTATCGTTGCTCCTGGTTCGCCCCTTTAGTAATTGACGCATATATTAATGAGAAATAGTTTGGTGCATGAAGTGCACCATGTCTCCATTGTGACGTGTACAAGTGGTACTTCACCTAAAAAACACACAATTTTAGATACCTTATTTGTTAGTTATGTTTATCAAGTGAAATTACCATTCGTCATTGGGTTGGTTGGGGGTAAAAGATGGCTTCAGAATTAGTAATCGACACATTTTGTTCATGAGAAGTAGTTTGGTGCATGAAGGACCCCATGTGTCTGTTGTGTACAAGTGGTACTTGCACCTGATAAACATGCAATATAGATTCCTGATTTGGTAGTTATGTAGGATTATTTTTAGAATTCTTCATAAGAGCTATTTATTGTTAAAATAATAAATGAAAACATTTCTAAATGTGTATATGATGTATAGAATGTGCTTATTTAGTAATAGCATAAATCGTTTAATATCTAAATATAATTTTGATATCTCCTCTTAGAGAATTGACATGTGTACAATAGACATTAATCTCCTCCCTAATTAAAAATTCCACCCCTTTGTTTGCGTCTCTTTGAGAACTACCGATCTATTAAATCCCTCCCACCTCTTCATTTTATCTTCTGGGTAAACTCATAAATCCTCTTCATATACCAATCGTTTGGTAGATTCTTCTTCCCCACTCTCACTATTTTTTATCTATAAATATTGTGGTGGCCAGATATGACTTTTGAACCCTTCATTTTCTCTATTTTTCATTTATCTTGAGCTTCTAGACCAGATATTACTTCTAACCCCTCTCATCAGTTCCATCACAACATCGTTGTGGAAGAAAGAAAATAAAACAAAATTTGGTTTGGTTCAGCATAAGGTGGAAGAAAGAAAATAAAACGAAATGGTATGGAATAGCATACATACAAGTTTCTCCTTGATTGCATTTTTGGGTTTATAATCTACAACAGCTAATGTTTCACCATCGCAATGAGTGCAAATATTGGTTGAAATTGAGAAGAGTAATGATAAACACACAGAAAATTTATCCCAAAATTATCGAAATTGTGCTTTAAGGGGTTGTGCCCTGGTGGGACCCATGTCATAGTACAATACCCTTAAAGCACATTCGATAATTTTTCGGTGCATACATCATTTTCCAATTGAAAATTCAACAGCACTCATAATTAATATAATATGGTGAGTCTCAGAAGTGGATAGAAGATATTTTGTTTCAGCTTGAATAGTGTCTTTTTTTGTTAAAATAGGACAACATGTCAAATGGAGATTCAATCAATGTGTTGTCATACTTTATATATGTGCATCTATGGTGGATGTTATTAATGGACTAAATTTTCAGTGTATGGCATATGTAAACTTATTTGGCTTCTATCTTCTATTATGATTTTTATAGACTTACTATTTATATGTTTTTTTCATATTGTAATGATGGTATAACTTTTTATTGAGGCCAAAGCATTGTAAGAATTATTAATTTTATTACGTTACCTATTTTTTTTTCTTCCATATATTTTGAACTGTCTAAATATTTTCTATTTGAGTTTTTCTAAGATGCCCATTATCCATTTGCTAAAATAACATAAAGAAGATACAAATTATATGGTAGAAATTTTGTCATCTCTTCAGACTCCATAACCTTAAAGAACTTGAGAAGGCCCTTTTTTATGGAAATGGTGTCCTTTCAATAAATGAGAAGTTGTCTTAGAAATGATGGTTGATATACAAGACTTGAAGGTGTAGTGTCATAAATTTAGGGTTTTCTTATCACTCAATATCATTTCTAATCCATTGTATTTAAAATATTTCTTATACAAAACAACAAGTTATGATAATATAGATTATCAAGAATTTATTCTACGTTACATAGATTATGCCCTTATATCACATCTGATTTTTAACCATTTTTAAAGTAACATTTATTTTTTTCACAAATTTATGCATTAGAATTTTTAAAACAATATTATATAATTCTTATGTAAAATAATTTTAACTGCCCGCGCGTCGCGCGGGTTAAACACTAGCAATTCTTAAATTTGGTGTACCTGTTTATGTAGGAACATACTTTCCTTTTACATTATCCTAGAAGTCGTGACACAATCGACGCATGTGCATATTGATTGTAAGAATCCTCATTTCAAAGTCAACACTTGTTAAGAAAACATGTACTACGAGATAATCAACGACCAAAACAAACACTTTACTTGAATATATACAGAGTGCTTTGATTTTCAATGTGGACTCTTCATTTGGGAGGACTAAAATGGTAATTAGGATTTTTAATTTGGGATGGTGTAAGTAATATATATAACACACAAGATACATGTGCATTATTATTCTTGCTTTTTCTTAAATTATTTTAATATTATTTTTATAGATCAATTTTAATATTTCATAATTTAATGCTTGTAGTTTATTATTTTAAGTTAATTAAATATTTTCTTGTAATTATATAAAAAAAAATTGAATCATATTTAAGACTATTAATTGTATATCAAGTCACAAGGGGAATAGTTTGTTAAGTCGGATGGAAGATTGGGAATCGATGGATCATCTTTAACTTCATTGTGGGGGTGGCAAAACGGCTTTGAATTTATCTTCTTCTCCTTGTTTGGGTGTTAGATGAGTTATGCCCAACTTAGTGAGGAAAGCTCTAAAAGGATGGAATAATCACCGATTTATGGGTGTATTGCTAAATGTTGGTATATGGTGCTACATTACCTTGTGGTCTCTGTGGACGGATAGAGAAATGCATTGAGGATGTCGAAGTAGCTTCCTACCATATTTGTAACTCTATGCTAATCAATTTTTTTTTGTGGTTCACGAGGGATTTTCCCTTGGGATCTTTTTTTGATAGACTTGCTTGAGTCATGCTTTCACTTTTTTATCTTTACTCCACTTAGGAGGTGACCTTCAATTTTGTATATAAATACGGTGCTTATAAAAGGGAAGTTTTTCATGTATTTTTCCTCTTATAGGTATCCATACATACCTCTCCATAGTTTTTTTCTGGAAACCCAATTTTTTAGTAGGTTGTCTCACATTTTTTAGGGCTCAACTTTAACGCGCATGCACACTTACTCCCTTAAAGTATGCTTTATATCCTGAAATCTATCACGAAAGTAAGAAAACGGTCAAAATTTATGAACCTTCTTTAAGGTACTATTAAGGAATGAAAAGTCAAATTGGTTCACAAAATCTGGGATCTCCTAGAAATATGGGCATTCAACCGTTGTTATTCCCCTTTTGATTTGTTCTCCACATATATGCAGGAATGTAAATAGGAAATAACAATACATGTTCTATAATTTAAGAGTTGAATTAGTTTCTACATTGTATATATATTTCATCCTTTCCAATGAATAATATAAGAGAAATTTACTGCTTTACATGGTATCAGAGCAACCACGTTCCTGAACCCTCATTTCTTAAACATAATAATCATCCTTATTCTAGCCAACACACATGGCTGGAAAAGATACCCAAATGACCCAAGACTCATCCAAGCACGAGGGCAATATATACGACAATCCAAACGACTCCTTCTACCGCCATCATTTCGACCAACCTGGGCTCATCCTCGTCACACAAATGTTGACTGAGGATAACTATAGCACCTGGAGCCGTGCTATGCTCATGGCTCTCAACATAAAGAATAAGGAAGGCTTCGTCAATGGCACCATCCAACATCCACCAATGACTTCCACCACAGAAATCCAACAATGGAGGCGCTGCAACAATATTATAAAGGCATGGATTTTCAATTCAATCTCGAAAGATCTTAAATCGAGCATAATATACATCAACGGTGCCCATGAAATCTGGCCTGATTTGAAAGAATGTTTTTCACGCACTAATAGTGCCAATTTTTTTCAAGTTGAAGAAGCCATCCATGATTGTAAACAAGACAACATGACCATTAGCGCTTATTACAGCAAGCTAAAGGGCCTATTGGATGAACGCGATGCGCTGTGCTATATCCTAACCTGCACTTGTGGAACCGTACATGAGGTTTTGCAGTTCCAACAAAGTCAAAAGACAATGAAATTCCTCACGGGGCTCAATAAAACCTACGCTATTATTCGAGGACAAATTCTACTGATGGATCCACCTCCTACCGTCAACAAAGCTCATTCTCTCTGATGATGCTGGAAACAGAACCACCCTTCAAGGTGTTTGTAAGCTCAATTCAATGTTGACAATGGCAGCATAAGGGTATATACACATATAGTAGAGGGAGATGAGGAGAAGAGGATTCACACCGGAATATAAGTGGTTCAGACAATTAGGCTTACGTCCACTGTGCAAGCGTATGATATGTATCACTCTATGAGGTCTCTAATGACCATTGATACAATCTCTCAAGCTTTCTCTCTATACTGTGTATTTAAACAGAGTTTCAGCTAGGGTTGCTAATTTCGGATCCTTTTCAAGGTAGATGATGACCTCTATATATAGTGTCTGGTGGGTGTAGTGTACCCCCAAGCATGCAATGAGCATGTGCATGAGGATCGAACCAATATGACAATGACACCTGGCTGATCTCATATAGATAATGATGACCTCAATATTCCCTCACGTGAGGGGAATGATTCGGTTATAACTGATTTGTGCACATGTGTTCCTAGCCACACATATGCGCATAAGAGCTCGGCCATCTGTGACTGGTCCCAACCTTGGCATGAAAGAGAACGAGGTTGGTGTGGTAAGGTAACTGCTTGATCAGTGGTGAACTTGGCTCAGGGAAAGAGCCGAGGTAAGGCCGGTGGGACCGAAATGTCAGCCTGGGCTGAGGTAACGGTGGCGTAGCAAGAATGTCGGCCAATTTATAGCCGAGGCTAGTTATGATGATGGAGTTGTCCTGGTAACCTCAGCATTCACCTAGACGAGGTTGTCAACTTTGGGTGGCCTGATGATTTGTCTGCCTCTGTACATCATGGAGATCTCAACTACTATCTGAATGCGAGACTAGTAACGTCGGTTATGGCCGACCTTACTTAGGACGAGACTACTGGTTACCAATCACCCCTTGATGTCTTTGAGCAGTTGGGTACATATAGGGCATATCAATCACCCCCTAGCCCTTAGTTACTTGTGTGACCAGGTGCCTAAGGGGTATGTTTGTCCGCGGTTGAATTTCTTTAGGTGTTGGATACTTTTTTGACAAGTGTCAGCTACTGGCGTAGGAAGCATACCTGACAAGTGTGATGATGTAGGTTGTCTTTTGGGCTCCCAAGGTAATGATGGGCCTTGGGACGTGTGCAATCATACTTAAGGGTTTAACCCCATTTTTCTTCTATTTCTTCCTCATTTCTCTCCTTCTTCGGACTTGGCTGTTTTTGCAACTCTCTCTCTCTTTAAATCTTGGTTGCTTCATTATTTGGGATTTCTGTGTTTCTTCAAACCTCTCCTCATTCCATAAGTCTTCAGGTATAATCTCCACCTTACTCTGCCACTTTTTGCCCCTTTTATTCTTGTCTCTTCAATTTTCGACGAGAGTTTTAAGTTTTTCGGAGACTGCTTTCATTTTTCGGTGGTACTTGTTCTTGTTGTTCTTGGTTGTTTTTGTTCAAAGTTTATTAGTTTGATCTTTAATTCAATTTGCCAATCCTGTTTATTTAGGAGAGTCATAAGTGTAGGGTCTGCCTCATATGCTCAGACCCCTTTACCAACTCTTAGAGGAATTCCCCTCTCTTAGGGAGAAGACCTTAGATAAAATTAGACAAATAGAAAGAGCCCAAGAGGAGGCTCGAAGGGCAGAGGCATTCCCCCAAAAACCTATCTTTCCACCACCTCTGAAGGTCATATACCCTGAACCAACCGAACCAGTTAACCAATCAGAAGTCCCAGTTTAACCCTCTCTAATGTCTGAGTCTGAGGCATCCACCTCAGACCCTATGTCTGTGGACTCTTTTCAAGAGGCCGTGGATTTGCCAACTCGACAAAATCAGGTCCATGACCAAGTCGAGGTTTCGAGTCGTGTCTCATCCCATGCTGAGTTTGGTACATTCGTGTCCTCCTCAGATGTTGAAGTTATTAAACCGAGTGTGGTTGTTCCACCAATTCTTGAATCCATTCCCCTGTCAGCTGTCACGGGTGCTAAGTTCGCCCAAAGGTTTTCAAGAGGTCCCCTATCATCTGCTCAGGCCGACGATGATGGTACTGAGAGTGATGTCGACGTCTCTGAGGCGGCCGAGATAGAAAGTTCTGTCAGCGAGGTCAACCTTCTGGCCTTCAGGCATCTATATTCCCTAATTCCTTCCATAAAACTCAGGAGACCTTTGAGGGAAGAAAGGGCTTTCGGCGATCGAGATGGTGAGATCTGCTTGTACAAACAGATGTTCAAGTTAGGGTTTCATCTACCCATTCATCCCATCATCAGGGCTATATTGTCCTACATCAACTTAGATCCTTCCCAGTTGTCACCCAATGCTTGGAGGGTGATAATTGGAGCTATTGTCTTATGGAGGGTTATCCATCACTCAGACCTTCCAGTCTAAGTCTTCACAGGGTGCCATGTCCCCTCATCTGCTAAAAATCATTCAAGATATTATCATTTTTTAGCTCGAAAGTCAAATAAAAAGATGCTTCAGATCACCTAAACCTCAAACCATAATTGGAAGCCTCATTACTTCTTTGCATCAGGGCCATGGGAATTTGGTCCATGTGCCCCCTCTTCCTCATTAGAGCCGAGAATACCCCTGAGATGGGGAAAGGTAACAATGTCTGCCAGGGCCGACCCTGGGCTGAGCTTAAATAATCTTCAGAAGGTTAAAGACCTTCAGGATCAGGGGGAGCATGGTCTTCTTGTCAAATTCGAACACCTGATGACCCCCTACTATCTCTCTGAGATAGGTCTTGGGGAAAGTCCTTTGATAGAGCTTCGTAAGTGCTTTTTATTTCAACAAGTTATACCTCTTAATTTTCATATATCTGATTTTCTAACTCAGATCTTTCTATTTTGTAGAGCGCCCAAAAGGAATATCTGACGAACTGTGGGAGATGGCAGCCCCAATTCTAACGAAGCTCGTCAAGAAAGCAGGTCTGAATGATCCTCCTCCCACTCCATCTACCTCAAGGGCTACAGCCAGCAAGAAGAGAAACCCTGTCGACCCTGCCTCTGAGGATCAGAGGCAAAAGAAAAAAGGAGGGGATCATGCCATCCCTATTTCTTCTAAGGATGCGTTTATTGCTCGTCTTAAGCAAATAAAGATTGGTGATAGTGCCATTGGCCAAAGTCTAAAGGCCCTTGATGCTATCTGCGATGTCAGGATCGAGTCTAACAAGCGCTTCTGCCGCTCACTAGATAAGCCTCTACTGGTTGAATTCTCCCTCCACCGTTCTATCCAAGTAAGACCTTTAACTTTTCCTTCTGAATTATTTGAGTGTAACATTGGCATCGAACTATATCAGATCTTAGACTGATGTCTTTACACATGTTCTGCAGGGTCTTCTCACCATGCATCACTATATCAACTGGACCTTGGGAAAACTTCCTATGATTGATAAGGGCCAAGAGGCCGAGAAGACCGAGGCCACTTTAAACGCTGAAGTGGAACATCTAAAGACTGCTCTGAAGAAAGCTGAAAGTAACGTGAAGGGACTGCAGAAGGATATGGCAAGCATAAGGAAGATCATAACGCTGCCCTGAAGACTCAGACTGACTCTCTCCAGCATAAGGTCAATGTGGCTGTCAAGGCTGCCTTGGATGATGCCTCCGAGAAGATCTTGGAGGAGTATAAGGTCTCTGATGAGTTTATCAGCTTTGTCTTCGAATACCTGGAGAGAGGGGTCAAGGCTACTGGAAAATGGGCTTCCATGAAGGATAAGGAATCAGGGAGCCTTGCGGCCACTGACTTCATCGGCTTGGGTTATCCTGACCCTAAATTTTCTCAGGCTCTGCAGGAAGTTGAGGAGGAGGGAGGAGCTGCCCCTACCGAGACTGCCCCCCAAGGAGACACCATTACTGAAGATACCGGTGCCCAAGATGACGGGGTGGAGGTAACCACCCTCGGCCAGGGACATGTAGGCATGACTACTAACCCTGAGGCTACAAATAATTAATTCTTGTGAAGCTTTAAGCAATCTTTTGTAACTCTTGATTTGTTGTAACCTCTGATAAACATTGTTACTTTGTATCTTTGCATTTTGTAACTCCCAACTTAATCTGTCAACCTCTGAGGAGGAGTTTTATTCCTTCACTTGCTGAATTATTTATTGAATGATTTTCTTTGCCATGCAATGTGTGTTTAGTTCAGAAGTCTCGGTACAATGACGTCTTTGTTGAGCCAAATGAATGGTTTTTAAGGTCTGAGGTCACCCACGTATGATGTCTTACCTCAGGCCTTGTCACCACATTATGATGTTATAAGGTCTGAGGTCATCAACTAAGATGTTACCCTCATAAATAATTTTCACCAAATTAATGATTTTAAGGGTCTGAGGTCATCCAAGTATGATGTCTTACCTCAGACATTTTCACCAAATCATGATGTTATAAGGTCTGAGGTCATCAATTAAGATGTTATCCCCATAAAATTTACCACTCGGGCATAATGAACCAAGAACTGACACAGGAATTAGATCTTCTCATTAATAATCTCTTCGTAAGTTGATACATTTACATGAAAGCTCTTACAACATCATATGTAACACGTTTTTAGATGATCAGAATTCCAGGGATTGGAAAAAGGTTCCCCTTCGAGGTTCTCTGGCCTGTAGGTTCCTGGTACAATCTCCTCAATTACTTTGTAAGGACCATGCCAATTTGGGTGAAGCTTGTTTGCCTTCTGTACTGTCTTCTTCAGCACCAGGTCCCCTACGGCTATGGGCCTTAATTTTACCCTTTGATTGTAGAACTTTGTTGTTCTCTGTT
The DNA here is from genome assembly GCA_949130495.1 of Sambucus nigra. Lineage (NCBI taxonomy): Eukaryota > Viridiplantae > Streptophyta > Magnoliopsida > Dipsacales > Adoxaceae > Sambucus > Sambucus nigra. The sequence goes on from OX422222.1 coordinate 331,342,052, forward strand.
GGTAAGTTGCTTGCCTGATTTTTGCATCTTCCCTTTTCTCTTCAATCAAGTCTAAGTCGAGTCTTCTCTCCTCTCCATTCTTTTCGGGGTCATAGGTCTGAACCTTATGAGTAGGGAGTCCTACCTCTGTGGGTATGACGGCCTCTGAGCCATGTGATTACATAAATGGGGTCTCCCCCATTGGTGTCCTAGACGTCGTTCTATAGGCCCACAGCACAATATAAACCTCTTCAGTCTATCTTCCCTTAGCATCTTCCAACCTCTTCTTGATCCCGTCGAGGATTGTCCTGTTAGTGACTTTGGTCTTACCGTTTGCCTGAGGTCGGCCAGGAGAAGAGAAAAATTATTTTATCCTAACTCTTTTGCAGTATTTTTCCAAGGAAGAATTTTTGAACTGGGCTTAGTTGTCCGAGATGAGGGTGTTCGGGATGCCATATCTGCATATGATGTTTTTCCAAATAAATTGGAAGGTCTTCTTCTCTGTAATCGTGATCATCGGCTCTGCCTCTACCCACTTGGAGAAGTAATCAATGGCAACTATCAGGAATCAGTAATTATTTGCAGCCCTTGGCAGGGGACCCACTAAGTCAATTCCCTATACTGCGAACGACCAAGGGTAAGTGATAGGCGTCATGGACTGATGAGGTTGATGGGGTATTATGGAGAATCTCTGATATTTGTCGCACCTCTTTACGTAGGCTGCAGCATCTTTGGCCAAGGTCGGCCACCAATATCCTTGCGTGATAATCCTCTTCGCCAAAGGTCTCCCTCCTATGTGACTGGAGCAAGAACCCTCGTGTACCTCCTATAGGACATGGGGAACTTATGTAGGATGAACGCATCTGAGGAGAGGTAATAGGAATCCCTTCCTATACAGGACATCTCCTACTATCGAGAATTTTGTAACTCTGTACCTCAATTTCCTTCTTTCTAACTTTGACTCTGGTAGCACCCCCTCTCTGATATATCTGACAAGGGGATCCATCCATGATTCCTCTAGGTTTAAATTGAGGCAAGGGTTACTGACCTCTTGTTCTTCAATGGTTGCTCTGGGCAAGATCTCAACAGGGACTGTCCTTCTGATATCTGTTCTTGTTGTCGAAGCTAGCCTTGCTAATGCGTCTGCATGACTATTATTTTGCCGAGGTATTCTCTTTATTTTTACCTCTTCGAAGCCTTCGGGTATCGTTCTCACCCTCTTCAGGTATTTGACCATCCTTTCGTCCTTAGCCTCATAAACCCCTAATACTTGATTAACAACCAACCTTGTGTCACTGTGAAGGATGAGTCATCTTATACCAATGATCCTTGCCAAGGAGAGGCCTGCTATCATGGACTCATATTTTGACTCGTTGATTGATGCCTTAAAGTTAAATCTAAGGGTATATTCGATGTTGGTACCATCCGGGTCTGAAAGTATTAGGCCCGCATCGCATCCACTTTCGCAAGAAGACCCGTCGATAAAGAGGTTCCAAATGTATTTTTCTGATGAGAAACCCTCTTCTAATATGATTCCCTGCCTGAAGAGGTACCGGCCTTCCTCATTCTCGAATATTCCATCTCTGGCTCTCTTGGGCATAACATCTTCCGGGTGTCGAAAGACATTGCTATTTGCCCCTTCTCCAGTCTCTAGATTATTCTCAATCTCAGCCTCTTCCCGTGTGAACTCGGTGACAAAATCTGTAAGTGCCTACCCTTTGATGGCCGTCCTAGGCTGATAGGTAAGGTCATACTCCCTTAGTTCAATGGCCCATGTCATCAATCTTTCCTACTTCTCAAGTTTATGGAGGACCTGTCTTAGTGGGGAGTCAGTGAGGATGACCATAAAATGGGCTTGGAAGTAGGGCTTCATTTTCCTAGAGGCATGTATCAAGGCGTAGGATAACTTTTCCATGTGAGGGTAATTTTGTTCAGATCCCTGAAGGGCCTTACTATTAAAGTATACGGGCCTTTGAACCCCAACGTCCTCCCGTACAATGGTCGCGCTTATAGCCAATTCAGAGACTGCTAGATAAACAAACAACCTCTCTCCCTCTATTGGCCGAGATAAGAGCAAGGGAGATCCAAGGTATGACTTGAGTTGATCAAAAGCCTCATCACACTCTTTGTCCCACTCAAAGGCCTTTCTAAGAACCTTGAAGAACAGAAGACATTTGTCGATCGCCCTAGAAATAAACTTGTTGAGCGCAACCACTCTTTCAGTGAGCCTCTGAACGTCCTTGATACTCCTAGGTGTCTTCATGTCTAGCAAAGCCTTGATTTTCTCAAGGTCCGCCTCTATTCCTCTTTGATTGACGATGAATCCAAGAAACTTCCCAGCTCCTACCCCGAAGACACACTTTGCCAAGTTGAGTTTCATCCTGTACAGGTCCATGGTATTGAAGGTCTTTTCTAGGTCTACCACATGAGTGCAGGCCTTTAAGATCTTCGTCAATATATCGTCTACATACACCTCTATAGTCTTGCCTGTTTGGTCTTCTAACATCTTATTCATAAGACGTTTATATGTTGCCCCTGCATTTTTCAATCCGAATGGCATCACCTTGTACCAATACGTCCCCTTTGTCAGTAATGAAGGCTATTTTTTTTAGTCTTCAGCATCCATGAAGATCTGATTATAGCCTGAATACGCATTCATGAAGCTCATGAGCTCATGTCATGCAGTTGCATCTACCATCTAGTCGATCCGAGGTAAGGGATAGCTGTCTTTTGGGCAAGACTTGTTTAGGTCGGTGAAGTCTATGCACATTCTCCATTTTCCGTTGGCTTTGGGTACAATGATTGTAATTGATAGCCATTCCGAATATATGACTTCCCTGATAAACTCAGCCTTTTCTAACTTCCTGACCTCTTCCCGTATGACGTCATACTTTTCCCTGGAGTAAACTCTTCATCTTTGTTTGATTGGCTTAGCATCCTTAGTCACATTGAGTTTATGACACATAACCTCCGGGTTGATGCCAGGCATGTCTATATGACTCCAAACGAATACACTCTGCCTCTTCCTTAAGAAGTCTATCAGCTCTTCCTTGATTTCTGCTTTTAAGGCTTTGCCAACCTGGACGGTTTTTTCCGGCTCATCCTCATTGAGGACGATGGGTTCTACCTCTTCCACGGCCTCTCCTTTCTTCAATTTCATTTCATCTCTGGGGTCGAGTGTATCAATGTTATATGTGGTAGTTGCTCTCTTATGAGCCTCCCTCTCTTCAGCCGAGTTGAAGTAGCATTCTAGTGCTATAGTCTAGTCACCCTTCACTTCCCCTACCCCAAAGGGGGTCGGTAATTTTAGCATCTGGTGGATCATCGACGACACGGCTTCAAATTCTTTAATGGATACTCTTCCTATGATGAGGTTATAGGACAAGAAGACATTTTCGTCAATAAAAAAAAATTTATCTTCCGAGTTAACCTCTTAGGCCACTCATCGCCCATTCGCACGTCCATATCTTAAATGCCCAGTGGGTGGACCTTTTCACCGCTGAACCCCATTAACGTATGATGATAGGGTACCAACCTAGCTCTACTAAGGCCTATGCTTTTGAAGCAGGGCCAGAACATCACATCTGCTGAACTTCCTCTGTCTACAAGAATTCTCTGCACCTCACATCCATGAACTCTTGGTGTGATCACCAAAGGGTCATCATGTGGAGCTAAGATGCCTTTGATGTCGAGTCGAGAGAACCTAACTACGAGAGTGTCCATGTCTACCTTCTTTCTTTTCTGCATAGCCTCGAAAGATGTCAGGTTTACCACTTCAAGTTTGGCCTCTGATTTGGCCTCTTGCACATGAGCTTTTCTGTCAGCAACCTCAGAACCACCCCCACAAGTCCTCCGTATATGGTGCTAATGCCAAAGGAGATCATACCAACCCTCTTCACTGGGGTGTTGTCCTCTTTTGGCGGGACGTCTGGATCGTCTTCATCATCTCCGTCTAAGTCACCATCTCTTCTTGCTGCGGTATCGTCATGACATCTGTCGTTCCTCTTCTTTTTGGGGTCATCTCTTCTCCTTTTGGGAGCTTTGCCATCAATATATTTCCTCAACTTTCCTGACTTCAACATCTTCTCGATCCCATCCTTCAAGGCGAAGCACTTGTCTATTATATGGCCATGGTCTTGGTGGAATTCACACCATAAGTTCTGGTTCCTCTTATGTAGAGGAGCCCTCAGCTTCTCTGGCCATCTTAGGGATCGGTTAGCTTACCGTTAGAGGGGTATAAAGTGCAAACTTATCATCAGTTGAACTCTTCTTTCCATCCTTCTTTCTTTGGAACTGTCCGCTGTTACCACCATTCTCGTCTTCATATTTAGCGGCCATGGCCTTTTCAGCGTTCATGACCTTCCTCGCAGTTGCCAATAACTTTGCCAAGGACTTTTGAGGTACTTTCACAAGTTTCCATAACAATTTCCCCTTCTTAAGACCTCCTATGAGGGCAGTCATGGCAATATTCTCTTCGTAATCTTCAACTTCAAGTTTTTCTTTTTTGAACCTGGCGATGTAGTCTCTTAGGCTCTCATGATTACCTTGTTTTACGTACAACAGATGGGTGGTCTTCTTTTGAGGTCTTACCCCAAAGCAGAAATTGTGAATGAACCGTTCAGCCAAAACCTTAAAGTTCTCAAATGAATTCTTCGAAAGAGAAGTAAACCACATGTGCGCAGCTCCCGTCAAGGTACCGGAGAAGGCCCGACACTTCATCTCATCTGGTATCGAGTAGATGTCCGTCGCTGACTGGTACATCTCAATATGATGTATAGGATTGGTGCTACTGTCATACTTGGGAGTCATTGTGGGTGGCTTCAACTTGGCTGGGGTAGGGAAGCTTACTATCTTAGCCACGAACGGAGAGCCCTCTGATAAACCTCTTTATAGTGGGTCTCGAATTTTGATGAGGTCTCCTATCTTGTCCTCAAGACGTTGGATGGAGTCATTCCATGGTCTTGCAATGTCGACCTGGTTGAGATTATCCCCAGCCACCTCCAAGGGGTGAACTGAGGGTTCTCCAGCCACGGCACAACGTCTGTTGTTCACCTCTTCTTGGTCTCTTCCTCGTCCCTGATGAGGCCGTCGTTGTCTCACTTCCCTTTATGAGCTGTCTGCACTTTTAGACCTTGACAACCTTTATCTTAGGTCATTTACGGGGACGAGCCTTTCAAAGGTTGACCCTCTACTCAGTCGATCAAAAGTTGATCCTCGTTGTTGGGCTTCTCCACCTCTTTTGTCCCCACAACCTTGGCTTCGTTGGATAGGACAAAATGTATTGTTTAAAACCTCATACGGCTCCCAACAATCTTTCGGAACATCTTCCGCCTCTAGATCATCATACTTCTCCTCAGGACAAGGGTTTCCTTTCCTCCCCAGGCACAAGCGCCTAAGGTCATCAACGTCCCTCCTCCGTTGGGGCGTAGGTTGGTCTTTTCGCGGTGCCTGGGGTGGTCCCCTGGCATCAGGATGAGGTAGAACAGCCGCCATAGTGATCATTCTCGGTGAGACTCCAGGTGGCCTCATCATATTTTGGCTGAGCTATGCAAATTGCTCCTGCATTGCTTGTTGCGTTGCAGCCAAAGACCTCAAAGCTGCGGCCACCTCCGCAATTTTAGATTGGGGCGGTGCCTGACTGGAGCTAGGTCCCCCCGCACCAGGCGGCAGAAGAGGTGGTGGTAATTACGGTGCCACGTGTTAGGACAAAGGAGCTGGTGTAGTAAATGAGCTTAATACCTTACAAGACCTCTTTCAATGGTGAAACAGCTCCACGCAAAGGGTGAGGCCTGGTTCACCACCAGAATCTCCGGTGAGGTTAAGCGAATAAAAGGGAAGAGACAGCTTCTCGATTCCCATAGACTGCGCCAAAATGATGATGCTGGAAACAGCACCACCCTTCAAGGTGTTTGTAAGCTCAACTCAATGTTAACAATGAAAGTATAAGGGTATATACACATATAGTAGAGGGAGATGAGGAGAAGAGGATTCACACCGAAATATAAGTGGTTCAGCCAATTAAGCCTACGTCCACTGTGCAAGCGTATGATATGTATCACTGTATGAGGGCTCTAATGGCCATAGATACAATCTCTCAATCTTTCTCTCTCTACTGTGTATTTAGATAGAGTTCTAGCTAGGGTTACTAATTTCGAATCCTTTTCAAGGTAGAGGATGACCTCTTATATATAGTGCTTGGGGGGTGTAGTGTACCCCCAAGCATGCAATGAGCATGTGCATGAGGATCAAACCAGTATGAGAATGACACCTGGATGATCTTATGTAGATAATGATGACCTCAATATTCCCTCACGTGAGGGGAATGATTCGGTTATAACTGATTTGTGCACACGTGTTCCTAGCCACACATATGCGCATAAGAGCTCGGCCATCTGTGAATGGTCCCAACCTCGACCTGAAATAAGATGAGGTTGGTGTGGTAAGGTAACTGCTTGATCAGTGGTGACCTTGGCTCAGGGGAAGAGCCGAGGTAAGGCCGGTGGGACTGTAACGTCGGCCTGGGCCAAGGTAACGGTGGCATAGCAGGAACATCGGTCGATTCATAGCCGAGGCTAGTTATGATGATGGAGTTATCCTAGTAACCTCGACCTGCACCTAGACGAGGTTGTCAACCTTGGCTGGCCTGATGAGTAGTCTTCCTCTATACATCATGAAGATCTCAACTGTTGTCCGAACGCGAGACTAGTAACGTCGGACATGACCGACCTTGCTTAGGACGAGACTGTTGGTTACCAATCTGACCCCTTCAACCTCGGTTATCTCCTTAGACGAGGTTAATGTCTCTGAGCAGTTGGGTACATATAGGGCATATCACTCTCATTCTCCAGGATGAAAAACAATGAGGAATATCAAAGGGAAGCATGATGCTACTTTAAGCTACAACATTTTCCGTAACAAATAACTCCTAAAATTCTTAGAGAAATTTCACACCAAAAAATCCTCATTTGAAATTTGGAATTTGTGACAAGCTTGGACACACTTCAGAGACATGTCGAGCACATCTTAAGTGCGATAATTATGGCTGGAAAAGTCACACCATTGACTTTTGTCATAAGCTGCAAAGGATGAATTCTATAAATGGTAGATCTGATTAGCGAGGGCACCATAACTTTACCTCCAAATCCAATCATTTCAAGGCCAATACAACAGCACCTCCCACCTCTTTTACTCTCACAGCAGAACAGTACCAGAATCTCATGACAATGCTCAATGAAAATAATTCCAACTCCATGGCTAATCACATTGGTAGTGCATCTTCTATGAGTGATCTCTCAGGTACAACCTTATGTGCCTTTGTTTTTAGCAAAGAAATTCATTGGATACTTGACACAGGAGCGACAGATCATACGGTTTGCTCTATTGATTTATTTACTACAAACTCTCGCGTTACCAACCGGACTGTGCATCTTCCCAATGGATCAATCGTTGTTGTCACACACACGGGAAGCATCCATTTTGCTGATTTTTCATTGCACGACATGCTTTATGTTCCTTCTTTTAAATTGAACTTGATCTCTATTAGCAAGCTTGTTTGCAATTCGCACTACCTTGCCACGTTCACTAAAGATGCTAGTATACTGCAGGACAAAAGATCGGTCAAGATGATTGAGACGGTAATTAAACGAGGAGAACTTTACTATGTTGATACTCCATAGAAAACCAGATGTAACTCACTCACCGCAGCAGCCTCTCACTCCCCGAGACTTTGGCATCGGTGTCTTGGTCATATTTCAAATAAGAGTTTTCGCTTTCTTTCTCATTCTGTTACAAACATAAAGTCTTGTGATGTTTTCGATTGATTAATTTGCCCATTAGATAAACAGACTTGTTCTCAATTTCTATTAAGTTCAACTCATACTCATACACCTTTTGAACTAATTCATGTTTACATCTGGAGAGGGTACCATGTACCTGCACTCAATGGGGCACAATATTTTCTTACTATCGTTGAGGATTACACTCGATGTACATGGGTCTATTTAATGCATCATAGATCAAACACTCATAAAAACATCATTTTATTCATCAATTTTGTTGAAACTCAATTTTCCCTGAGAGTTAAAATTCTTCGTAGTGATAATGGTCTTGAATTTACAATGAATTTTTTTTTATTTGGATAAAGGGATCATTCATCAAACTAGTTGTGTCTCTACCCCACAACAAAATGGAGTAGCCGAGTGAAAGCAACATCACCTCCTTAATGTGGCTCGGGCTACTTTATTTCAATCTAACCTTCCTAAGAAATTTTGGGGAGACGCCATCTTGACTGCCACTTATCTCATCAACCGAACACCCACACCTCTCCTTAACGGCAAGACACCTTTTGAGATGGTTTTTCACAAACATTGCACATATGACCATTTACGAGTCTTTGGATGCTTATGTTTTGCCTCAAAAGCCACCATTGCCCCACAAACCTTGATGCTCGAGCAATACGTTGTCTCTTTTTAGGATATCCATACGGTAAAAAGGGATACCGGGTATATGATCTCTGAACTGGTAAAATTATTATTTCATGTGAAGTTTCATTTCATGAGAGTATTTTTCCCTTTCCATCTTCCGCTAAAGATTCTCATCTAGCGTTTCCTTATATTCAACTAGCAACATATGATAATGACAACTCTAATTCATTTCCTTCTTCCAACTCTAACATTGAATCGCTTTCATCAGAACACATCTCTTAGGAAGCATCCCTTTCAAATTCTAACACTGAAGCTTTCTTCACAGATTCCCTTTTACCGAGCATTGCTCCATCCACTACCCAAAACGCCCCAACTTCGTCTCCTATTCCACAGCATCCTTCCTTATGGATGACACGAACTACAGTAACACCTGGTTATCTGCGTGAGTATCATATTGGTAATTCCCTTCCTTCAAGGAATGTTCCATCATCTAACTCAGCACTAGTCAATTACCCTTTATCTGATGTAATTTAATATAATAAATTATCATCCAAACACCATGTTTTCACCATTTCTCTTTCAGTAAAAAAAAACATCATCCTTTGCTCAGGTAGTTTGTGATGTTAAATGGCATCTTTCTATGCAACAAGAGCTTGCTACTCTCAAGGCTAATGGAACATGGTCTCTTCAAACATTACCTCATGGAAAGAAACCGTTTGGATGAAAATGGGTATACAATATCAAATTCCAATCTGATGGTACCATCAAACGCTATAAGGTCAGATTGGTAGCAAAAGGATACAATCAAATTGAGGGATTAGATTACCATGAGTTTTTTGCTCCAGTTTCCAAGCTTGTGATTGTCCATCTACTTCTTGATGTGTCCTCAACTAAATAGTGGCACCTTCACCAACTCGATGCCAATAACTCCTTCCTACATAGAGATCTTAATGAAGATGTTTACATGAATTTACCTCCTGGTTTCGGACGAAAGGGGGAGACACGAGTTTGTAAACTTCACAAATCATTATACGGTCTTAAACAAGCTTCCCATCAATGGTTTATCAAACTTTCAAACGCTCTCAAACAAGCCAACTACAAACAATCGAAGGTTAATTAGTGTTTGTTCGTCCGATCCCAAAATGGTAAATTCACTGCTCTTCTTATTTATGTAGATGATGTCATTTTAGCAGTAAACAATCTACAAGACATTGAAGACACCAAGACATTTTTAAAGGATCAATTTAAATTGAAGGATCTTGGACAATTGAAATACTTTCTAGGCATAGAAGTTGCTCGATCCAACAAAGGCATTGTTCATTCACAACGAAAATATGCTCTATAAATTCTTGAAGATGTTGGATATCTTGGTACGAAGACGTCTTTATTTCCCATGGAATAAAACTTATCTCTAATTAAGTTTGATGGTGAATACATCACTGATCCTTCCTCATATCGAAGACTTGTTGGGCGGCTGATTTATTTTACTATCACACGACCCGACTTGGCATATGTAGTCCATGTTCTAAGCCAATTTATGGACAAACCATGAGTTTCGTATTTAGAGGTAGATCATCGTGTCTTGCGATATGCGAAACAAACACCAGGTCAAGGAACTATTCTTTCTACAACTAGTTTAATACAGTTAAATGCCTTTCGTGATGCAGATTAGGGCAAATGCCATGATACTTGACGATCTGTGACCGGGTACTATATACTTATTGGAAATTCATTGATTTCTTAGAAAACTAAGAAGCAAACTACGGTGTCATGATCCACCGCAGAAGCTGAATACTGATCTATGGCTGCAGCTTGTTGTGAAATTACCTGGTTGAAATATATTCTATAAGATTTGGGCGTCAAACATTCACATCCTGTCAATCTCTATTGTGATAATCAAGAAGCACTCCATATTGTTTCAAACCCAGTCTTCCATGAGCGAACAAAACATATAGATATTGATTGTCATCTTATACGAAAAAAAGTTCAAGAAGGAATGATCAAAACAACTCATTTATCCACATCACAACAGCCAGTCGACATTTTTACAAAGCCACTGAGTTCTTCACAATTCTCAACTTTACTTGGTAAGTTAGGAATTATAAACATACATACCAAACTTGAGGGGGGTTTTAAGGAATGAAAAGTAAAATTGGTTCACAAAGTCTAGGATCTCCTAAAAATATGGGTTGTCAACAGTTGTTATTCCCCTTTTGATTCGTTCTCCACAAATATGAAGGAATGTAAATAGGAAATAACAGTACATGTGCTATAATTTAGGTTTCTACATTGTATATATATTTCATCCTTTTCAATGAATAATATAAGAGAAATTTACTACTTTACAGGTACAGTCAAGTTAACTCTCACAGCTGATTAGTTGAGGCATTAAATTATGTGGGACTTGTAGTGATTATTTATTTTGTACTTTAATACTTTCAATAAATCAGATTTCAGGGCCACCACCTTATTACGAAGAGGGTCAACAGATATAAACTCAAAAAACATGCACATAGTGTTACACTTACTGAATGAGAATGTGTAAAAACTTCATCAGCAAACATACAAGGTAAGGGGAAAAAAGTAATTGAAAAGGTGAAAAAGACCAAACATACGGTAATGTAGATGCAGATTCTCATCTGGTGTTGGTACAAATTGCAACGCACCATTATTAATTTCTTTAATTTGGTGCTTCCTGCAATGAGATTCCAATTAACATTTGATTTTTTCATGAATGAATTAAAATAATAGAATATGGGAAAGATTCATGAATCATATTGATGAGCGAAAGTAAGTTGTTATTGTGTTAGTACACATCTTATTATATTTAACACCTCGAATGGTGGTTAATACTTGAGCATAGTCATCACTAGGTTGAAGTCTACTCAAACATTAAACAGCATTGTTTGGTACTCATGTTAAATTTGCCAAAGCTGCGTTTTATGAAATACTTGTTAGCGCACTATAGTTTTGATAAAGCCAGTAGCTTCATCATTTACTTCTCAAAATACGATATTAAGTGCATTGTTTCTAATGAAATCAAGGAGTAAGCTTTGGCGGACCTTTTGGTAAATTTCACTTGTGATATTTACGAGCCATCAAATGTATGGGCGACAATTTGGGTCAACGGGTCGTGCACGATAAGATTTTTTCGGACACGAACACGACACGACACAACACGAATTCTTGTTTTTTTACATGAACACGGCCCGAATAAAAAACAGCATGGCACGACATGACACGAATACCAGAATTTCTTAAATTTTAAGCCTAAAAAATAAGATAACACGACACGACTCATAATTCAAACACGAACATGATATATCGTATCAATTTCGAGTCAATTTCGTGTCGTTCTGTATTATTTTTTCTTGTCGTTTCTAAAATTACCACCTCTAATTAAATGAAACTCTTCTTGGCTATGACCTTTATCACAACCTCTGCAATAGAAAACAACAAGTGACGGGGCCGAGAGAGTATTGTATAGGAATGTTAAGAAGCTATATACTCCTTCAAGGTGGATTATCCCTATAGAGGGGACTTGAAGGTAATCTTGAGATTAGAGACAATCCTCCCATTAGCAACAGTTTTTAGGATTAAGACAGCGTGGTAGCTCAGTGAGGCAACTCAAGTGAGTCAGCTTAGCGTGGTAGCTCAAGCGAGGCAGCTCAGCGAGGCAACTCAAGTGAGGTAGCTTGGCATGGCAGCTCATACTTTTGCTAGTTATGTTGCTTAGTCATATTGTACTTTTGTTTATATTGACTATGAGATATAACGATTGTAATGGTGTAATGCGTATAATGATTTTTAGTGTGAGGTCAAACGGTACTCGCGAGAGACCAGGCTTGGCAGGGCTGGGAGAGCTTTCATGCTCTATCGAACGACCTCACACTGGGAAATTTAGAGGGACTTGGTTTGGAGAATTGAGAAGTGAGGCACCATTGGGACTTATCCTGACCATCTTAGATACACCTCGTAAAACACTAAAGAACCCTGACCGTAGAACCTTGGGCGGAGCAATATTGAGTTCCATCAGGCGTTAAGTTGTGAACCAAACAACCCTCTACTCAACGTCACACCTACTATATGTGATGTCACTAGCTAGCAAGGTAATGTCAAATCTTCACTTGAGTAAACCATTGTGGTATTTGGGGTTGTCAAACAGTTGGTGAGCCACCTCTGTGATGACAGCCCCTGACACACAATGGTTAGGCAAAAGGCATGTCTTGGCATTTAATGCCTATGAAGTGGAGCTAACTAGTGCATCAGGTATTTAATGTTTCTGACATAAAGTATGAGGGATGTCTTTTACATGTATTAATGACTGAGTTGACTCGGAAGTGGTGTGGCGGGGCTATTTAAGGACCCCAACCACCTCTGGGGAGAGTATGTTCTTTTTAAGGGTTCAGAAGTTATTACTAGAGAGAATATACATCAGAGATAGATTTATTACAAATCGAAGAGTTTACTCACCCACCATTGTCATTTATTATGAAGCTTTTAATACTTGACAGAGATCCTTGAGGGTGGTTTGGGGTGTTTGGCTGCCTGCCAAGGTGTATCTAGGGGGCATACTTCTCTCTCCCTCTAAATGAGTTACTTTTGAGTTCATTGTTATCTTTTGAGTTATACACGAGAGATTTGTGAGTTCAAAATGAGTCTATCTTCACCAAGTTGTGATTGTGTGTCTTGTAATTAATCAATATTATTGTTGATTAACTTATCATTACTGTACTCAAAAGGGGTTACGCCTCCATCTAATCTAAACTACCTTCTTACATTTGGCGACTTTGCTGGGGAGGCATTCTTCTAAGCAAGGAGTATGGCGCAGGATAACATTAATCAAAGACTTAACTTTGATGATATTCAACACAATTAAGAATAGGCGGCGAGAGTGCTGGAGGCTTCCAGGGATGGAGCCCCTCGCCTGAGGTACCTCCAGTTCAAACGGTGACAGGTGTCACAGGGGTGACACAAGCTTCTATGAGAGTTGGGTTAGGACCAGCCCAAGTGGCTCTCCTCATGAATAAATTTTACGAGTTTTTGCAAACTCCCGTAGCTTCAAAGGTGTTGGGGGGATTTGAAGCCAACTCCTTCGTGACACCAGGGGCATCCCCAACGACCCCACCAAGTGCAGTTCTAACAGGAACGGTCCCAGCAAGTATACCCTCTATTTAAATCCAAGAGTGGGAACTCTAGGAGTATCAACCGTTCCAGCTGTGATGATTTCTCCATCTACAACAGGCACTCAGTCCATGGTCCCGCTACTCGTTGCTTCAACGGCATCACCTATGGAAGAGATGAGGAAAGTGATGTAGAAAGAGATACTGAAATCCATGCAAGCTTCCTCGTAATCTGCGGGCGAGGTAGCTTCGGTCTATGATGACTTTCGAATGCCTTACCCCCAGGAATATAACGATGAGACCTACCAAAAATATTATATTGCTCTTATCTTTGAAAAATATACAGGAAAGGGAAGGAACCTGAAATAGCACATTAAACGCTTCGTGGAACATTTGGGAGCGCACTACAATAACAAGAAACTCAGGTTGAGGGAATTTTATAAATCCTTAAACAATAAGGCAAATGCCTGGTATTCTCACATCGCTCCTAAAAGTGTTTCCACGTGGCTGGAGATGCGCATTTTGTTTTTCCAGAAGTTCTTCTTGGCGGAAGATAAGTTCACCTTGACCTAACTGGGGAGAGAGAAGCAACGACCAGGGGAAGTTGTAGTGGCATACGTTCAAAGGTTCAGGAAAAGGTCCCTCAATGTAAGGGAGGAGGCTAGAGAATCTAAATTGCTGTAGATCTGTGTAGAAGGACTGCTTCCTGAGTACATCTGCCATCTTATTAACGAGACGCGCGAGGGGAATTTTGCGACGTTCCTAAAAGAAGCAAGGAATATCTCGTTGGTTGTATGATCAAACCCAGTGGTGGTGCCCATGGTGTTCAGGCAGCCGATACAACCTGTGGGAGGGAGGTATCTCAGCCCCCACGAGTGAGAAATAACGAAGGAACAGATGGGAGAAAAGTAGTGAAGAGGGACAACAAGAGGAAGTTTGGGAGAGACAGGGAAGACCCACCACCGTTGCCTTATACAGTAGAAGAGGATATCAGCTATTACAACGCCATGGTACAAGGAGGAACATTGTATAAACCAAAGGGTATCCTCATTGGGTAACCAGACGCCGTAACTAGGGTGAATCCCAAATATTTCCAGATTCATTGAAAGATCGAACATCCAATGGAGAACTGTTTCACGCTAAGAAGAATCATTGACAAATATGTGAACGCAGGAACACTGTAAATTCCTCCGCAAAATGTTAACAACAATCCACTCCCAACACATGGGGCCAATCTGGTGGTGGACTATAACGAGGAGGCAGAGAAGGAAGCAAGGGAGATAACGACGAAGCAGGTGGAATTTAAAAAATCTTTGGAAGAGTGCACTAGGGGAATAGCTAACGTAGTGTTAGCTTATGATGAAGAAAGTGCTAGAGATGTGGAGGACGTATGTAGCGTTGAAGGTGAGGAAGTAGACAAAGCTATAAAATACTATGCAGTTTTAAAATCCCCAAAGTTTGCCTGGTTCTTCGACCAGGTAGGGATACCAAAAGAGACTAGATTGGAGATAACCCAGGCAATCCTTGATATTGCGGGGAAGAACGCAATCCCTTCGCTGAGATGGAAGGGACCCATGGCCAGGTTGGTAAAGAGATTTCTGTCAGAGATAACTTTCAGCGATGCGGATAGGGCCATGAGATTCCCTCATAATAGACCACTGTATGTGACTGCCAGCATCAACGGGGTTAGCTTTGCAAAGGCTCTTATGGATGGGGGAGCCTCCATCAATATCATGCCAATCAACTCTTTCCACGTAGCTAATATCCCAGAGGAAAGGTTAGTCCCCTTACCGTTGGTGACTTCAAGTTATGACAACCAGTCTTCCAAGTCCATTAGTTATGTGAACTTTGGGATTGTGATGGGAAATATGAGTTCCCACATCAAATTCCACGTGATAGAGAGTGCAACTTACTACCATCTATTGATAAAAAGGGTATGGATTCACAACCAAGGGATAGTTCCTTCGACGTATCACCAATGCCCTAAGGCAAATATCAACGGAACGGAGGAGACCATTATAGCTATGAAGAGGCCCTTTGTCGTTAAGGAAGCTCACCTAGTAGATGCAGTGTTTTACACAGAATTGGAGGAGGACATCAGAGTCCCAATGAGAAGAATGGAGGGAGCATGGGTTCCCTCGATTAGAGAAAGGATGGGTCCCTTGAATCCGCAGAATAAATAAGTTGCAAGAAACAAAGGAGTGATGGCAGAAGAAGCCCACCAGGTGGTCCCTCGTCATCAAAACATCTCAAAACAGATTCAAAACAGATTCAAAACAGAATGAGGCCCAGAATGGATCCAACGGAGCATGAGGTCCGACGACAAAGCGTGCTGAGTCGATTTTTAAGAGGAAGAGTCGCTGAGGCTTCTAGAGAGAAGAAGAGGAAGGCAGTTGTGACTACCAGCAAATAGTGCAAAAAGGTTATCATCGAAGAAAAAAAGGTGGTTTATCGGTTATAATGGTGTGAATGGGCAGCTAAAGAAACTGATAGTGAGGCTGACTCGATATATGAGTGTTTTCTAGTGGATCAATGGGGAAATGTATGGTGATAAACAACTTCAACATATAGGACTTTGTGGAATATGCTGCTGAAGAGCCAGACTATATGGCAGATCAACCAAAACCACAAGCACAAGAGCTGGAATAGTTGAACATGGCGAAAGAAGGAGAGGATTCAAGGCCTATATTCATCTAGAAGGATCTCAGTAAGGAAAAACAAGAGGCCTTGGTTAAGTTAATTCGAGAGTTCATAGACATTTGTGCATGGAAGTACATAGAGATGGAAGGGCTGGATGAGGATGTAAGCTGCCACAAGTTGAACGTGATGCCTTCAGCCATTCTGATGAAACAAGCAATGAGAATGTACAAGACTGAGATAGTCTTGAAGATCAAGGAAGAGGTCCAACGCTTACTGACGGCAGGGTTCATCAAACCGATACATCACCCACTCTGGTTGTCTAGTATTATCCCAGTGGGTAAGAAAGACAAAAATCAAATAAGGATCTGTGTGGATTTTAAAGACTTAAGTAGGGATTGCCCCAAGGATGAGTTCCCTCTACCCTCCATTGATATCTTGATAGATGCAATGGCTGGTTATGAGATGTACAGCTTCATGGATGGGTATGTAGGGTACAACCAGATCAAGATGGACCCCACGAATGCAGAGAAAATGGATTTTAGAACCCCATTGGGAAACTTCATGTACAAAGTAATGCCATTTGGACTCAAGAACGCTGGGGCTACTTATCAAAGAATAATGATGGCTATTTTCTATGACTTATTTCAAAATTTTGTGGAATTTTATGTGGATGATTTGGTCATCAAATCGAGGAAGGATGACTCCCATCTAAGAAATTTGAGGAAGGTGTTCGCTCGATACAGAAAGTATAAGCTGAAGATGAACACACTAAAATGCGTCTTCGATGTAACTAGTGGAAAGTTTTTAGGTTTTGTGGTTGATCGATGGGGGTGAAGATGGACCAAGACAAACAGCGAGCGATCTTTGAGATGCACAGTCTAAGAACGGAGAAGGAACTGAAGAGTTTCCTCAGTAAAGTTTCCTACCTTAGGAGATTTGTGCCTGGATTGGCCGAAATGACGCACCCATTGATGTAGCTTTTACAAAAGAATACAAAATTCAAGTGGGAGGAGGTTTACCAGGAGTCTCTCACTAGGCTGAAGAAGCTGGTCGTTTCATCATAGACCATGGTTCCCCCAAAGGCAGGCATATCATTGCAGTTATGCCTCAAATCCACCACGAGGTCCGTTGGAGCTCTGTTGGCATAAGAGATTGATGGGAAAGAACGGTCAGTCTACTATCTCAGTAGAATCATACATGGGCCAGAGGTCAGGTATAGTAGCTTAGAAAGGCACTGTTTAGCCTTAATCTTTGTAGCACAAAAATTTAGAGATTATATGTTATCTTTTACAATTCATATTGTAACAAGATGTGATCCTATTAAATTTTTATTGGCAAGAACTATATTTATTGGTAGGGCAGCTAGGTGAGTCATCATCCTCTCAGAATATGACTTAAAGTGTGTGGTCCCTAGCGCGATCAAGAGCTAGGCATACGCAGACCTCTTGGTAATCTTCCCCTCTATGATGTTTGAACCACCTAGAGAAAGTATTCCAGGAGATGACTTACAGTCGAATTACTCAGATGAAAGCGATGAAGAATGGACGATGCAGTTTGATGGATCCTCGGCAAAAAGGAAAGGAGGAGCAGTGGTTATTATTTCAAGAGGAATGGAGGAGACTTGTCTTTCCTACAAGTTAGATTTCCCATATTCCAACAATGAAATAGAGTATGAAGCGTTGGTACTCGGGTTGCTGGAGGCTTTTCGAAGGGGAATTCATTCACTTTGCATCAAAGGTGATTCGAACTTGGTGATTCAATAAGTGAATGGAGAATATGTGTTAAAATACCTGAATCTGGCACTATACAGAATAATCATTCAGAGGCTTCTCAGCCAGTTCCATCGGACCAAGATCAAGAGACATCCCCGAACGATGAACCGCCATTCATATGCCTATGACACCATTGCTCAGAAGATGGTTATGAGAGACGATATAACTACAGTTGTGAATCCAATGAAGAACAACTCCCTCGGTGGTACAGTCAATTCTACCGATGGATGACTACTCTGACTGAAGGAGAGAGATTAGAAAATAACTAGAATTGGGGGAAGGAGCGATGGAGTTGAGGGAGTTAGGGAAATCGTTATTTCAGATATGTGAGGGGATGGTTGTCAAGATGCATCGGCCCAGAAAAAGCATAGTGGAGGTTGAAAAAAATACACAAAGAGCACTGCCAAAAAACTGAGATACCACTTTACAGGAGAATTCAAAGGGGGGGATATTTCTGGCCTAGAATGAAGCAGGACGCAGCAGAGCTGCAATAGAAGTGCCATAAGTGACAGTTATTCTTCGAGGCGGATGAATGTCATTTCGTTGAAGCTCAACTTGATTGGAGACAGCCCTATATTGACTTCATTAAAGATGGTGTTATCCCAACAGAGAAAATTAATACGATGGGACTAAAGCGAAGGGCCCCGAGGTTCTACGTTCAGGAGGGGAAGCTTTATCGATGGGGTTACTTCAACAAGCCATTGCGCTGCATCACAAAGGAAGAAGCAGCCGAGGTTCTCGAATAAGCGCATGATCCAGCTGACACAAGAGGGGCCAAATTATATGACCAGTTGATGACATTGGGGTATTATTTATTAATGATGGAGAAGGACTCGATTGAGTTCGATCGAAAGTGTAAGGCTTGCCAAATTCATGGAAATATGATCCAAGCCCCATCGATGGACCTACACTCCCTGGCAACGCCTTACCCTTTTCATACCTGGGCATTTGACCTTGTAGGGGTAATATATCCTTCTTAGAGGGGGAAGATATGGATACTAATAGCAACGGAGTGCTTTACAAAGTGGGCTGAAGCGATACAAATAGGAAGGGCAATGGAAGGGGTGGTGAGAAACTTCATCAGAGAATACATCATTTGCCGTTTTGGGATTCCAAAGGTTATTCTCTTAGATAATAGAACCCCTTTCATCAATTCAGAGATAAAAATGCTCACAGACAAGTACTCTATTATTCATCATACTTCAACGGTGGCATACCCAAAGGGAAACGGTCAAGCCGAAGTAATTAACAAAAATTTGTTTAATATTTTAGCTAAAATGATGGAGGATTTCCCAGGGTCGTGGGATGATAAGTTACCAGCTGTATTATGGGCCTATCGAACAACCAAGAGGAAGGTTCCCCTTGTTTACGGAGCTGAGACGATTCTCCCGGTAGAATTGGAAGCTCCCTCTGCCTAATGTGCCTTGCGAAGTAGCATGCTCCCTCAGAATAGAAATGTGCACTTAGAAGCATTAGACGAACACAAAGATAATGCGATGCATCACTTTCAAATGTATACAAAGCAGCTCTCTAGGGCATAGGATAACTTGGTGAGACCAAGGAAGTTCGTGGAGGGAGACCTCATTTTGAAGGCAGCAGTGAAGCACACTAGGGGACTTCCTCTACCTAAGTTTGCAGCGAATTGGGAGGGACCTTTCATCGTAAAAGAAGCTCATGATTCAGGTTATTGCTTGATTTCTAAGATGGAAGAATACAAGACATTCAAGATTAATAATAAATGGTTGAAAGTCTGTCATGTGTAAATAATTAAGTTCGGACCGTCGTTGTATCTAGCTGTTATTATAAATATACAAGTTATTTTTTATGTCTATTATTGCAAGGTGAGTGGAGAGGGAAGAATTGTAGAATATTATAAACATACGCAAGAAGTTACAACACAAAAAAATGCCATGGGAAAACATACATCTTTTTTTATTCATTTAGAAACTTTAGGGCATTACAAAATTGGGAGCTATTGCCCAAGAATTACATAAGAAGAAGAAAGGAAAATGTATACAAAAGTTCATTGGCCTAAGAGGAAATACAGGTCTGCAGTAGAGAAAAAATCTCCGAGCAAGCCCGAAGAAGTTGCTAAGCAAGACTGTTGAGCATTAATAGAAATCTCCAATCTCATTTGCACTTGTGTACACTCGATAAATAGTTTCTCTCATTTTAACTTCGCCAAACGTAGAGCTTCCTCGATGTCCTCAACCTCCTTATTGGCAGCTTCAAGAAGAGGTGCTAGCTCAGCTAACTTAGCTTCCTCAGCCTGTTGATCCTCTCGATGTTTCTGCAGTATTTCCCTTTGACTATCCAGTCGTTGACTCTTCAAAGTTTTTAAGTGCGCAATCATCCAGTCAAAACGAAAGCCATCTCAAACCAACTCCCATAGATAACCCAGGCATTAGTTAAGAAAAGGTCTAGTAACGTTCAACGTAGGAGTACTGATGATATCAGTAATAATGGTTGCCATGCCCTGAAGCCTATAGCTCATCACAGAGATGTTGGAACACAGGCAATCCACAGTAAAAGTCTCAGGATGGTGGCTTGCAAGCTGCTCACTCACCAAACGGTGACTGTCAGGAATTTGAGGAGAACGTTGAAGGACCGTAAGGTAAAAGTCATGAGGAGCTAAGTCGGGCAAAGGAAGCTCATAACCAAATTCACTATCAGCGGTAGAACCAGTCATGGAACCTTGGTAGTCGTGACTAGAATATTCTGAAATAGCAAGTTCTCGATGGGGTGAAGCGATGGGCGAAAGAACTGGTGGAGATTTCTCTCTTGCCAAAAAAAGATGGACGTGCAACCTGAGAACAGGTAGAAGAAATAAAAATTTAAGTGGAAAATCTTAACAAGTGTTGTCATTGTTAAGTCACCGTTATAGGTGGAGTTTGTGAAAAATCTTAGCAAGTGCTTTCATTGTTAAGTCACCGTTATAGGTGGAGTTTGTGAAAAATCTTAACAAGTGTTTTCATTATTAAGTCACCATTATAGGTGGAGTTTGTGAAAAATCATAACAAGTGTTTTCATTGTTAAGTCACCGTTATAGGTGGAGTTTATGAAAAATCTTAACAAGAATTTTCATTATTAAGTCACCGTTCTAGGTGGAGTTTGCGAAAAAAATCTTAACAAGTGTTTTCATTATTAAGTCACCGTTATAAGGTGGAGTTTGCAAAAAATCTTAAACAAACGTTTTCGTTGTTAAGTCACCATTATAGGTGGAGTTTACGAAAAGTCTCAGAAATGAGACTCTTCTAGATTGCACATTATCAAAAATAAAGGACAAACAACAAGAAATAAAGAGAAACAAGCGAAGTACCTCAATAATGGATGGAACAAGAACGGGAGTCACCAAGGAGGCCACAACGATTGGAACTGTTGGGGGCAGGCTTACCTCCTCAAAAGCCTCAATGGCACCCCCAACTAAAGAAGCCTCAATGGTCGATAAAGATCCTTCGCCAATAAAAGGTACCAAGGCCAACACAGGAGCCTCAATTGAGAAGGATGTTTGACCTCCAAGTAATGCCCCAATGTTGGTGGATGCAGGGGAACCACCACGCTGGGCATAAACTTCAACCTTGGCCTTGGGAATAGGCAACCCACCAAAAGATGAGGGTGGGGCAAGATCTGTAGAAAACTGCAAAAATGAAGCTAAGTCTGAGAAATGGGTAATAAGTACAGAAGAAGTGAGAAATACCTTTAAGTGTTACTTACCTCAGTTATGGCACTAAAGAGGGAAACTGTAGCTAGGGGTCTCGTCGGCATAGTGGGAAGAAGAATGTTAGCTAACAAAGATGCCATTTCAACCTAAGGCATCCCAATATATTAAAGTTCAGCATGTTAAACAGAAAAAGGGATGGAAGAGAAAAAGAGTGAGACCTAACAAGTAATTGATAATATGTTACCTCGGGGAAAATTTATGCAACTGGAATAATGAGCAGAAGAACCTCGAGATGAAATGATAATTCAGAAGGGGCTGGGGGAGTTATCTCGATTGAGAAGAGATGCCCACGGACTGAATGGAATCACCCCCCACAACAGCATCCTTCACACATTATGAGGACGAATGGCCCGAGTAAGTAAGCCCGATCATAGGGGAATAGGGAGGAATTACATCAGTCTGAGAGGAAACAACACGTCCCCCCACGAAAGGGCTCACAGGGGGGCTGGGTCTTTCTTCTTCAAGCTCCTGCACCAAAGTTGTTTCGAGTTAAAGAGATGCAGATTGCCTTTGAAACATAGGATTAAGAACAACAACACACATACAGACCTCGAATCCTAAGGGATAATGGGAGGATATAACCACTGGCGAAGGAGGAGAGGAGGCAGCAACAGAGGGAGCTGGGGGGAGATGTACATCAGGAGCTCATTTCCTGTGGGAATTGGTACCCAGAGTCTTCTTCCTCACACCCACAACACCAGCACTTCGAGGAACCTTTGAACTCTTCTTTCTCTTGACCCTGGTTCTGTTGGATCAACTAAGATAGTGGAGAAGGCAGTAGATGAGGCACGACGAGAGAGTGTCATTGAAACTCAGCATTCATTTGTGCCACCTCAGCCTGAACTTTTCTTCTCAGCCCCTCACTCATTTCTACAGACATGGGAGGAGGAATGGAGGCGATGAGGAATGCCTCCAAAGGAGTTTGAGTCTAAGCTTAAGACTTACACTTTGAGGAAGTCCCACTCTTGGACTTACTAGTTTTTTGGCTAGTGGTTGAGAAGGTCCTTCGCTAGAGGCTACCTTAGCTGAAACCCCTTCACTATAAATACCTCCAGAAGGAGCAGGCTGCTTGGGTATTGGGGCTTTTTTGGGCTTTAGGGTAGCAATAGGAATCATGGAATAATATGGAGGAAGCTCAGTGGGGGGTTCCTTGGGAGTTTTGCTTAGAGGGAACTCAATCCCAAGAATAAAATTACCTTTCACCCCCAGCTCTAGGGAAGAAAATGAAAGAATTGGGGGATATACGGGATCCCCCTGGATGAACTCAAAAATTTGGGCTAGCTGTCTCGGCCAGTACTTTATTACAAAGAGGGGGCTCACATCCCCTTACCTTGTAATGCTCGGAATGGTGACTCACCCAGCCATTGTAGAACTTACCCCCCATGCAACAGTAGATGAGAACAGGGAACATGCCTTGCTAAAAGAGACTTTGGGGTGAGATAATTGGAAAATTGGGCGAGGAGACCCTGATCGAAATCGAATTGATGGCTGCATCGATTGGGATTGTAATGCTCACTAGTGTATCCCCACTCGGTGTAGGAAGGTAGGTACCCCGATGAAAACAGAAGGACCATAGCTAGCGAAGAGTCTTCAATGATGAGGTCCAAAGTAGTTCCCTGGACCACCTTTGCTCCATGTTTGAAAAAACCCCAAGTATGGAGGAGGACCTCCTCTTCGTAAGGCCTCATCACAAAACTCCCAGGTTAATCAATAATAGAGGTTAACTCCTTTCAAATTTGTCTCTTGTGATAAATAAAGGAGCGTGGAGTTAGAATTGCTTCCCCTGAAGGAGGGCGGTTGCTTTTGGCTGCTACGGTAGGAAAATGAACATAAAGGAAGCTTGTCAGAAGGACACAGTTGGCTAAGTTGGCCAGGTTGTAACGACCAAGAGATCATTCCGTGTCAAAAAGGGTTCTATCAATCCATGTGTAGAGTGATCCCAGGGAAATTGCAGCCATAGGAAGCTTGATACCCTGGGCCAAACATAGGGATATGTTAATGAGGTCCCTTCGAGGTTGATCGTTAGGTTTCCCCATTAAAAGGAAATGAGAAAGAATGATAAGGATGCAGGCAGCAAGTTTTAGCTATGTACCTTGACCAGGGGCAGCCTTAGAAGAACTACCTTCAGAAGGATACTTAAAGAAATAGTTGATGAGAGGAGTGAAAATGGCTTTATTTGAAGAACTGATGCACCATTGTCTTATACAATCCAACTCCAAACGATCAGTAGCCTCTTGGAAATCCAGGGCCTCATCAGAATAGGGCTCATGGCTTGTTGCCTCAAAGCCCAGAGGCTCACACACATCTTCTAACGTTATTGTAAACTCACCCCACACAACAATGAAGGTGTGAGTAGTAACGTTCCACTGAGACACCAAGACAAAAAGGGCAGCATTGTTCTTGGACAGAGTACACTCACAAAACAACTTAGCCAGTTGAAGCCCAATTTTGGTGAGAGTATCGGCGAGGGACTTCTACATGTGGGAGTTCCAGGTAGCGAAGTGATCAGGGGAGACTTCAGGCCCTTCGAAGTTAATATGGGACCACAGGAAGTCCCCTCGCTTAAGACGAGATTGAAGAGTCCCCTCGGGGGAAGAAATCCCCAATCAGCAGCACTTTCATCTCCATCACCAAGCGTCATGGAATCATACTTAGCGTTAAAAAAGAAAGTTTTGTAAAACCCAGCAAAATCAACACCCTTGCCAAATATAGGGGACCAGTGGTAGAAACGCAGCTAGTCCTGGCGGGCGGCAGTCAAAGAAGTGGTAGCAGAGGTGGTGGCAACATGGGGTGGTAGGTGGAGCATTGGTGGCAGACGTAGTAGGATTGCTTGAGGAGATCATTAAAGATGACAGTGAAGATTAAAGAAAAGCTTAGAAAAGGCACTATATAAGTAATAATGGAGTGGCTAGAAAGTGAGGATGATTGCAGAGGAAATGAATGAGGAGAAAAGCTTGGCAACAATGGAGTTTTGCAAGAGTTTCTCTCTCTAAAGTATACAAGAGTTTGAAGAAGATGAAAAAAGGAGAAGTGTTTTGAAAAGTAGACATCTGAAGTCCTTTAACCCGTCTTTTGAGTTTCCCACCACCACACGTGCAAAGCCGCCTACAATCATTTCAAATAGACGCGTGGCACTTCGGGAAGTGTCCTGACAGTTGAAAAGACGTCATTACGTCATTAATGAAGCAACGCGTGGGGATGGAAAGGGTTTCTTCCAAGATAAGTTTTGGGGTTTGGTGGCAAAAAATTTCTTTTGTCAGACATATCCAATAACTCCAAATGAATAAGCTGCCCCAACGGTTCAAAAAGCTATGATATCCCCGCACCACAAATCCAAACGTTATTTAAATTGTGACTCAGCTACATCGGAGAGAAATTCTACTTTTTTGAACCTGGAAAAAACGTTACAAAGGAGAATCTCCCAAGTTTCAACTATAGGGGCAGTCCTAACGAAAAAAAACTCAATGCCTACAACTATACTCCACAAACAACACAAACGGGAGAATTTCACTTCCCTAAAGTCAAAACGAGTATATGAGAAGGTTAGTAGGTCTATCGAGAGAATTTCAAATAGTCAAGCCAGAATGGCTAAAAGTAAGTAGCAGGAAAAAGTTGCGATGCCCCTTTGCCAAAAGCGCCCATAAGCCGCGGTGCTTCGAATCAGGTACATCGGGAAGAATTTTACTTTTCCTTAGAAACGTTAAATGTAGTTGGTTTCAATGAAGGAAAAGATTCCAGAATTTTTTCACACAAATAAGGTTCATCGGATTGAGAAGTTTTCGTGCAGACATTTCTTGTTCCCACAACAAATCTCTCCACGAAGGGGCAAATGTATCGGGGGCTTGAAGGTAATCTTGAGATTAGAGATAATCCCCCCATTAGCAACATTGTTTGGGATTAGGACAATGTTGCAGCTCAGCAAGGCAACTCAAGCGAGGCAGCTCAAGCGAGACAACTCAGCGAGGCAAATCAAGTGAGGCAGCTTGGCATGGTAGCTCATACTTTAGCTCGTTATGTTACTTAGTCATATTGTACCTTTGTTTATATTCACTATGAGCTATAACGATTGTAATGATGTAATGAGTGTAATGATTTTTAGTGTGAGGTCGAACGATACTCGCAAGAGAGCAGGCATGGAAGGGCCTGGGAGAGCTTTTATGCTCTATCGAACGACCTCACAGTGGGAAATTTAGAGGGACTAGGTTTGGAGGATTGAGAAGTAAGGAACCGTTGGGACTTGTCCTGACCATCTTAGATACACCCGGTAAAACACCAAAGAACCCTGACCGTGGAACCTCGGGCGGAGCAACCTTGAGTCCATCGAGCCTTAAGTTATGAACCAAATAGCCCTCTAATTACATCACATCTACCATATGTGATGTCACTATCCAGCAAGGCAATGTCAAATCTGCACTCGAGTAAACCACTGTGGTATTTGGGGTTGTCAGACAGTTGGTGAGCCACCTCTGTGATGACAGCCCCCGACACACAATGGTTAGGTAAAAGGCATGTCTTGGCATTTAATGTCTATAATATGGAGCTAACTAGTGCATCAGGTATTTAATGTTTGTGACATAAAGTATGAGGGATGTCATTAACATGTATTAATGACAAAGTTGCCTCGAGAGTGGTGTGTGGGGGCTATTTAAGGACCCCAACCACCTCTGGGGAGAGGATGTTCTTTTTTAGGGTTTAGAAGTTATTACTAGAGAGAATATACATCAGAGAGAGATTTATTACAAACCAGAGAGTTTACTCACCCACCATTGTCATTTATTATGAAGATTTTAATACTTGATAGAGATCCTTGAGGGTGGTTGGGGGTGTTCGGATACTTACCAAAGTGTATCTAGGGTGCTTACTTCTCTCTCCCTCTAAATGAGTTGCTTCTGAGTTCATTATTAACTTTTGAGTTATACACGAGAGATTTGGGAGTTCAAACTGAGTCGATCTTCACCAAGTTGTGATTGCATGTCTTGTAATTAATCAATAGCGTTGCTGGTTAACTTATCATTATTGTACTCAAAAGGGGTTACGCCTCCATCTAATCTAAACTACCCTCTTACAACCCCATATCCGACAACGCCGAGTATGAAGCATTGCGCACACATAAGTAATATACTTATATAGTGCTTCAAACTTGATCATTCTGCAATTAGCCGGGGACTACCTTCTTCTGTAATATTCGAGAGCTACCCAGTGGTTATCTCATATTGAGAAGCACTCACAAATGGCTAGATCTTTACTTGTCGACAACATGTGAATGAGTGAGTCGAAGCACTAGAAAATAAATATGGAGTTGACACTAAGTGAGACAAAGCGTCAGCACTGAAGCGGGCCATGGGACCAGTCATAAAAAACTTCATAAAAAGGTGTATCATATGCATTTCTTGTCTAACAAGAATGTAGATAAACTTGTGTCTGACAGTGTACGTGTTTGTAATAATCAGAGTAATCTAACTGATTACTAATTACTCTGATCAATTAGTAAACTAGTTTGTTAGACTTGTTTTGCCACGTGTAGTATCTATTAATAGTTAGAGCAGATTTGATATTATGTTTATTATTTTGTTTCTTCTATTGGAATAATTTTTCAAATATATATACAATACTTTGCTCAAAGTATTGGTAATGTTTTCCAATACTTATGAGATCTTTCTTACACAAGATTATAGATCTCTGAATAGTTTAAATTAGCAAATTTTGTTTTGTTTATGGTATTAGAGCAATAATATTTCTCTGGAGTTTTTTTCATGGAATCTTCACCTTCTTCCTTTTCTCACAATCCGTTTTCTCATTTTTTGTCCTTGTCTCTCACTGTTCATCTTGATCATCTCAATTTTCTTTCATGTAAGCCTCAAGTTGTTCCAACAGTTATTAGCCATGGTCTAGACTCTCTCTTGTTCTCTACTGATCATGCACCATGATTTCTTATTAATGGTGCCCTAAATCTTGAGTATATTTCCTGGCATCGTAGGGATCAATTGCTTATGATCTTGCTTTGATCTTCGATGTCAGAATCAATCCTTGCTTATGTTGCTAAATTTTCTTCCACTTACTCTTTTTGGCAAGCGTTAGAGTAACGCTTCTCTAGTCACTCCAAGGCTCGGCTTCATTAACGTAAAGCACAACTTCATTCTACACTGAAGGGAAGTCATCCTGTATTTAATTTTTGTGATCATCTAAAACTTATCACTGACAATATTGCTTGTATTGGACATTATATTGATGATAGTTAATTTCTTATGCATCTTCTTAATGGTCTAGGACTAGAATCTGATCTAATTGCAGATAGTATTACATCTCGATCTGATTTTCTAATTTTTGATGAGGTCCAAGAACTACTTATGGCTCATGAGAACAAATTAGAATGCCACAATTCTGATCTTCCTATCAAGATGGCTAATCTTTCTATTAATTCTGGCTCTATAATGTTTAATTTTTCTCAAGAGCGATCAAGATCATTTGGTAGAGGTAACACTTCCTTTTCTTCTGCTCGTGGTTCTTCATTTTCTTGAGGAGGTTATGATTTTTCTTCTGGCCATGGAGGATAATATTTTGGCAGAGGTGGTGCAGACACCCCATTCTATTACCCCTAAAACCCAGGTCATACCCCGAGTACTGACCCAGAAGCCATCGGGCGCTCCCAGGCTCCGTTTGACCAAAAAGTCAAACTCTTCAGCTCCCATGCTCCATAAATTAGCCGATGGTTGATGCTCCTAGCCGAGTTTGATATCGTGTACGTCACGCAGAAAGCCATGAAAGGAATAGCCATCTCTGAATACCTCGCTGATTACTCCATGGATGAAGCCGATGTATGGATCTCTAAATTTCCAAATGAAAACATCCTCTCCACTACCCAGGACAATCTCCGGTGGCAAATGTTCTTTGACGGCGCAGCCAACAAAAAAGGATATGGCATTGGGATACTTCTGATCTCCCCAGATGACTCCCACACTCCCATCGCCATCAAGCTGGATTTTCCTTTTACCAACAACATAACTGAATAGGAGGCATGCACGGTAGGCCTCAAGGTTGATCTTAAAAAAGGTATTCAATTCCTAGATGTCTACGAGGATTTCATCCTCATTATCGATCAAGTGCTCAGAAAGTGGAGAGTCATGGATGAGAAGCTCCAAACTTTCCATGCCCACTTATAAGAGCTAACCTACCAACTCCAAGATATCACCTTCCATAACCTACCTTGAGAAAAAAATAACCTAGCTGATTCCTTTGCTACCTTAGCCTCCATAGTCGACATGCCTAAAGGAATAACAATGACCCCCTTCTAGATTAAAAAATAAGAAAAGCTAACCCATTGCTACCATATTGAGCTCGTCACCACATAAGATCCCGAGCTAGACAATTGCTGGTACTATGATATCTGGCGCCTCCTTAAGCATGATAGGTATCCCGAGGGTTCCAATAATAAAGATCGAGCAACCCTTCGAATACTGGTTGCCCAATACATCATCTATCATAAAGCAATGCTCAAAAGGAACTTCGATGGAACTCATCTGCATTGTATCGCAGGGGTTGAAATTGGAAAGATAATGCAGAAGATCCACAGCGGGGAATGCGGACCCTACATGAATGGTCTCATGCTTGCCAAGAAGATCATTCGACAAGATTACTACTGGACTACCATGACCCAGGATTACACCGCATATGTCCGGAGATGCCTCAAATGCTAACAATTCTCCAACCTTCAGCATCTGCCTCCGCGTGAATTATACAATATGACTTCTCCCTAGCCGTTCTCTACCTGGGGTATCGACATTATCGGGAAAGTTACACCAAAGGCTTCCAATGGGCATGGGTTCATCCTAGTTTCCATTGATTACTTCACCAAATGGGTCGAAGCTGAGTCATACGCAGTGTTGAATGCCAAAAAAGTGACCAAATTCATTAAGAAAAACATCATCTGTCGATATGGGGTCCCATACGAGTTAGTGTCAGATAACGGCTTGCATTTTGAGGCAGACGTTACAGAAGTGGTCAACGAGTATGGGATTCAGAGACACAAATCTTATCCCTACCAACCTCAAACCAATGGTGCAGTCGAAGCCGCAAATAAGAACCTCAAGGCCATTATCAGTAAGATGACTGAAAGCTGTCGAGATTGGGCTGATCGGATCCCGTATGCCCTCTGGGGCTACCAAACCTTAATTCGAACCTTTACTGGGGCTACCCCTTACTTTCTAGTTTACGAAATGGAAGAAGTCCTACCTGTGGAGATGGAAATACCCTTGCTGCGCGTCATGCTTGAAAACAAAATCAACGATGAAGACTGGTGCCAAAGTCGTCTTGACGAGCTGACTCTCCTAGATAAAAAGATATTGAAAGATTTATAATATATATAAGGGTACCATCGCCGAATAGCGTGTTCATTAAATAAGAGAGTCAAGGATCGCGATGTCCGAGAGGGGGATTTAGCCCTGAAAGAAATAGTAGAGTCCATCTAGGACCCCAGAGGGAAATTTAAGCCCAATTGGAGTGGCCCATACATTGTCAAGAAGATCTTATCTGACGGTGCCTCCATGCTCACCGACTTAGATGGGGAGGAGATGGCTCGCCCAGTCAACCTGGACCGTCTCAAGAAATTTTACCCCTAGTCCGAAATCTCGGCGCGCTACGACTTTTCTCATCTCCCTTCTATTCTAAAAAAAATCTCTTCATTTCCTTCTACCCAGAATTACGTGGGCCTGATCCTTTGCAAAACCATTTTCCAACAATTTAAAAATCTTCAAAACCCCAGAGATACGTAGGTAGATCATTCACCTTACATGAGCACGGCCCTTTCTTTTTCACAAAATACTATTCTTTTCTTATCTCCGAGAACAAAAGTCCATTCTAACATATACTTGAACAAAAGGATTATGTATGCCTTAGCGATCGGTATAGATAATTCAAAAATATAAAACTCATTAAAAAGGCATAGCTGGATGATCAAAAACTTATTTATTTCACTAATAAGAAATTTCGGTACAGATTACATGAGAAAAGGAACGGATAACTCCCTTCCCCCTACCTTCCTAAGAAAGCCAAAATAAAATCCCAACATTTATTCCCCATTACAAAATAAACTCTCCAAGAGTCCTATCCACAGCTACCAGAGGAGCCCGCTTCGTCATCATCATCTGCATCCTGGGGTCCCCAAGCTTCCCCTGCCTGAATAAAGTTTCACCGGCGCTCAATGGACTGATAAGCCCGAACCAGCTTTCGAAAAACCACAACACCTCCCTCCATGGTATTAAATAAGATAAACCACCTTTGTCCAGTCTCCACTGCCAACATCTTGCTGACCACTCTCCTCCAGAACCACTTTATATAATCCCCAGGGATATACCATACTCTCCTAATAGACTGAGAAGGACGGGTCGACGGGCTCCGATTCTCCCACATAGAGTCAAGCCACATGCGCAGACGCTCAGTCAAATCTTCTACCGAAAAGAAGTCTAGTGTTCGAGGTGGAACGACCTGTCCCCAGTCAAATTGACGCAGAAGCCGCCAAGGGAAATAGAAAGAGATCTGTCTTAGACCAACTAGCTGGACATACGGGTATTCTCCTAGCTCCAAAATAAGCAGCAACTGTCCCCACCAAGGCACTGACCAGTACAGATTTAGAGCCCTGTGCTCCATAAACCAGTTCTCCCAAATCTCGATGTCCAAGCCAACGCTGATGAAATAGCGCGAAAAGAAATTGCGTACAACCGACAAAGGGTATTCCAGAGGAATCACCAGGCAGATTCTTTTAGACCACCACATGAACAACATTATGGGGCTACCCCTCAGGAAGTCATAACGACCTTCTCTCCTGGCATCCAGGCCATTCAAAGTCTCCTTTAGTATCACCGTCGTAGGATTACGACGGTATGACATCCAAGAAATAATAGTTGCAAGTTGTGGGTCCACCAGCTGTTCCCCAATCACCAGCAGTAATTTTGATACTAAGCCTAGAACAACGTCTTCGGCATATCCAGCATCTTTAGCCTCCTGCAAATGCACGAACCGTAACACCGCTGAAAGGGAGATCATTCCCCCAGCAACCAGTGGTCTAGACACCGAAGGTGAAATACGAAGAAGCCTGGCCAATAAATCCCTGGGAGAAAGAGAAAACTCAGGAAGGGCTGAAGCAACGCTGGGATTTATCCCCAATATGGCAAAAAATTCCTCATAGGTAGGACAGATTTCATCCGAATACATGGTCTTCGGGGTACCAAAATTATACCGCCGCCATCAACATGTTCCACTCAAGGGGCCAGCTGTGCCACAAAGAAACTCGACGCATATTGAAAGCATCGTAGTCGACATTATGAGAGCACATTACTTCCAAGGCTTCGAGGTACTTAGCAAACTCAATGCTATCATCAGAGCCATCTTGCAAGACTAAAGAAATATTAGGTAAGTAAGTAAGAATGTGAAGGTGTGATGAAAACACTCCACCCTTACCCCTTTTTATACTTGAAAACCCTCACAAAAAAACATTACCCCTGTAGAAATCGAAGGAAATCCTACCGCACAAAGTACAAGTGGTTGAAGAGGGCACTAATCAAAGCTTTGAATTGATAGGACTGGACTTGACTGCTGATAGGCAGGACAAGGGTCTTGTCGATCGGCAACCCCTTATTTTGGAAATTTTTCTTTTTTGTCAAAATCAGAAGCTCAATAAAAAATAAATTGATATTCTCAACAGAATTTCAAAAATTCTCTTCCACCCCCAATAATTTCTCATTTTTAAAACTTTCCTCCAAAATCCCAAAAATATCTCTTTATGGTCTCAGCAGCAGAGTAAAAGCGCGTGTACATGCATTCACCATTAACAAAAGATAATAAAAAAAACCATTGCATTGAATATATATATATATTCTTCTGTGTTACATCAAATTTTGCAGGAAATAAAAGAAAAAGTAAAAAACAACGGGACTCAGTCTGAACCCACATTCTTTCTCTCTCTCTCTCTCCCTCTCTCTAAGAGCTCCCACCCCTGCGACGCGTTCTCTTTCCCCTACGGAGATACAACGCACCATCGCTACCCGAGCCAGATTCCTCCCCGGACGATGCAAACGGCACCAAGAAAGAAGGAACCGATTCCGCATCCCAAATATGGGCAGTCGCCGAAGATATCCAGTCCCTAATGTCCCTCAGCCAATTGGTCGACACCCGGACTTTCTGCGAGTAAAAGGCAAAATCAGTATCAAAATTAAAAGGATCAAAATAGAAAAGAAACCAAAAAGAGAAAAAGAACATAAAGGTATGCCGCAGGATGAAGAACCTCCTCTGTCAAACCCAGCTCCTCCGAATTCATGCATGAGGATGGTGCAACATGGGGCCCATCCCTCCATCAGCCCACCGAATGTGGTATGAATGATTATGCAATCGAATAAAGGGAACCTCTGAAGTCACCGTCACCGTAGACTCCGACGGACCAGCGTCGTTGTGGGAAGACCCCACCGCCAGACTCGAACCCGAAGGAGGGAAAGGCAAGGCATAATATAAGATGGGCGTCATCAACCAGGTCGTCACAAAGTCCATATAGTCATATGGCGCAGCTATATCAGTATACAACAGGTAGGACTCGCCGATCCTCGCCGTGATCCTCGCATCCTCCTATAACAGTCGCTCCCGCCCCATGGACGTAGGAGACTGCGCAGGTGGCACCATCACCTCCTCCTCAGCAATCTGTTGAACCACCCTCTCCCCAAGATACCAAGAATGGCCAAACTCATGCACTAGCAAATGACTCATCTGCGCGTTCACCCCAGTCACCCACGTATCCTGAATGGTTGTCCCCCAAGGGTAAAAAGTCACATGAAAATCCCCAATAGGCATAAGTCAATACACAATTAGAACATGCAAAAATCAAGACTGAATAGGAAAGAGTCTCACCCTACCACTGGTCAGGCCATTCAAGACTTGACGCACCGCCTCCAGAGAAAGACATCCCTTCGACTGCCGATTGGCCTTTCGCCATCGATATAATCGGCAGAAGTTACCAACAGTCTCGTCCTTCAGGGCAATCAGTTGGGCATTGCAACCAATCACCTCATAGAACCACGTCTGCTAAAGATAAGAATTCATAATAAAAAAGAGACGCATAAGGAAAATGAGAATGCATGAAAGGAGAATGCACAAACTGAAGAATACCTCAAGAAGATACGTGGCTCCAGTAAAAGTTTATTGGCAGCACCGACTGAATGCATCCAAAGAAAATAGAGGGTCGCCAAAGTCAGTTCCCCCAATCATAGAGCGGGATGTTCGAAAACATCCTCAAGTACAGCAAGAACCACAAATGGACGATGTCACCGCTAGACGCCACTATGAAACCTCCCAGCACCAATAATATGAATAATCGGGCCATCTGCCTCACTTGTAGCCCATCCTCCACGTCTACCACCCTACTCAGTAAAACATCCTTCAACGGGGATAACCAAATGGAATCCCCAGACACTATCCTCCCTATATCGCCAAGCACCGCTCTTATCGCCTCCCGCCTCACCCATAGAGAACGATCCACCTCTATCTGATCCCTATCATAATTCAGCCCTAATAGCTGCTGTACATCTATGGGAGTCATGATGAACTCCCCAAAGTCAAAATGGAAAGTATGGGTAGTATCCCACCATCTCTCCCCCAGAGCGCATAAGGCCGTTGTTGAATGAGGTATCTTATCCAGCGCAGACGCCAACCTCCCAAAACTCGCTAATGATATAACCTAATTCACCACAGGTGGAAGATGCTCCCAGATATCCTTAAGCCCCTTCGTCCCACGAGCACGCATGTTCTTCAAAGAGATATAAGACTATCAAAAGAAAAAACCTTGTCAAAAATTCCAGAAGGAAGGAAAATCACCAAGAAAAAAGATAAGAATGTCAAAAGTCAGGTTACTTACATAACCACCGGGGCTCACCACCCTCGAAGAGCGATGATGATATGGCTCTCGTAGCAAGGTCCTCTCATCCGCGATCGGCTCGAATGCGTCAAACGAATTCTCACTCCCCAAAGCAAGAGACGCCCTGGCCCTCCACTCCACGTTCGCCCAGTCATCAATAGTCAACCATTCCATATGCGCTGCAGTGCTCACAAAGGTGGCCATTTCTTAGAGATCGAGATGCTAGAATGATTTGTAGAGGAAAATCGCAAAAAGAGAGAAAGCAAGAAGCTGTGAAAATAAAGGGAATTCTCCCCCTTTATATAGGATGCCAAGGGTCAGGCCGATCGGCATTGACCCCCCAACCACCGATCGACAATGCCTCTTTACCTTCCCGAGGCAGTCCAAAACTCTGTGCCATTACCGAATGGCACCCTCTGCACCATGCCGACCGGTACCCCCCTTAAAATTTTGTACAAAAATTCCCAGAAAATACCAGAAAATCTTTAAAAAATCCTCAGAAAATTCCCAAAAATCCCGGAAAAGATTTAGAACATTTTTGCCAAGAAAAATTTGTATTCCCTCAAGAGAAACCCCTATTTCCCGAGTGAAACTCTCAAAGGCCAAGTGAATCTTCTCCCAGCAACATCCCCGGAGAATCTCTAAGGATCTCCCCCTATAACCTAAAAGGTCTCAAACCTCCCCGATTAATACGTTCAATACCTGAACCACCTAATCACTTCCCCAGTGGAGTTTGCAGCATCAAATCGGCCTTTCCTCTGCAAAGACTCCAAAAGACACAAGGATTTCCCCAGCCATCGGCTTCCCAGCTCAAAACAACATCGCAAGGTAATTTTCCCCAGCGGAATTCCAAAGAACCATTCTCCTCAGGCAATGTCTCCAAATAATGCTCTAAATTTTCCCCAACTCATTCGCTATTCCCCAGCGGAACCCAAAATCCAATCTTTATCCCCAGTAAAATCCCTAATTTTTTCGAAGGAAATGTACACCTCTCTTAGGTCAGAATTGACGTCGGTCTTGGATCGTCACCTTAGTTATGTTAGAATTGACCTCGGTCCTCAGTCGTCACCTCTCTTAGGTCAGAATTGACCTCGGTCTTGGATCGTCACCTTAGTTAGGTCAGAATTAACCTCTGTCCTTGATCGTCACCTCTCTTAGTTTAGAATTGACCTCGATCTTGGATTGTCACCTTAGTTAGGTCATAATTAACCTCGGTCCTCGGTCGTCACCTCTCGTAGGTCAGAATTGACCTCGATCTTTGATCGTCATCTTAGTTAGGTCAAAATTGACCTCGGTCCTTGGTCATCACCCCTCTTAGGTTAGAATTGACCTCGATCTTGGATCGTCATCTTAGTTAGGTCATAATTGACCTCGTTCCTTGCTCGTCACCTCTCTTGGGTCATAATTGACTACGGTCCTCGATCGTCACCTCTCTTAGGTCCGAATTGACCTCGGTCTTGGATCGTCACCTAAGCCCATAGAATTAGCTTTGACTCGTAGAATTAGTCATCTTTACTTAAGCTCGTAAAATTGGCTTCGACCCGAAGAATTAGTCACCTCATCTTCAAGCCCTCAAAATTGACTTTAACTTGCAGAATCGGTCACCCTCATCTTTAAGCCCTCAGAATTAGCTTCGACCCGCATAATTGGTCATCCCCAGCGTGCTAATTAAGTCCTTAGAATCGACCTTGACCCTCTGAATTAATCATCCTTGTTCGTTAGGTCCTCAGAATCGACCTCGACCCTCGGAATTGGTCATCCTTGTTCCTTAAGTCCTCACAATCGACCTCGACCCTCTAAATTGGTGATCCTTGCTCTTTAGGTCCTCAGAATCGGCCTCGACCCTCTGAATTGGTCATTTTCTTTTAAAAGGCATCATGCGGTGTCTATTCGACGGCTATAATTTGTTCCAAACTCACCCATCGAGGGGGTCTATAGACAACCCATTCTATTACCCCCTAAAACTCAGGTTATACCCCGAGTACCCTAGAAGCCATCGGACTCTCTCAGGCTCCATTTGACCAAAAATTCAAACTCTTAAGCTCAACCCAGACTGAATGAATCTTGAAAGGGTACTAAAACCCCTTTCTAATGGTCTACCCCGTGCGCGATTCTGACTTACAGTGCGGACGAACGATTCGTTTTACTCCGTGAGGTCACCAAATGATTCCAGCGCTTGGTTGACCAAAGTCAACTCCCCGTATCAGATTAAACTCTATGGAATGTCGAATTACATCTCCTAACCTTTCCAATGGTCTGCCCCGTGTGAAATTCGGACTTACCATGCGGACGAACGATCCGTTTGTGTCTGATAATTCCCCGTCCAAAGCACCGACGAGCACTTCCGAGCCACATTCGACCTAAAGTTAACTCCCGAACCGAGGAGTAGTCCAAAGGTATTTCGAAGGTCTCTGAACTACCTTTCCAACGGTCCACCCCGTGCACGATTCGGATCTACAGTTTACGATCAGCGACCGATTTTCCAAAAAGTACTGAAAGACACTGCCAAACGAAAGGTCCCAGACCCTGCCTATCGGCAGTGTGCCTAAACACACCTACCAATTGGAAAGACTAGGGATATGACGATCAGCAATACCCTGGGCCTATAAAAAGGAGGGCTTGTCCTCATTGCAAAGGGGGACAGATCTGAAACATATCACTCTCAGCAAATCCAGAAAACCTCTCTCGAAGTCAGCGTGATTTCCACATCCAAAACCCTTTCCAACTTTCAATTTTTATCATCATTTTCATCAAACTTGGTGAATTCATTACCCTCCATCATCATCCAAGTTCAAGGGATGCTCTCCAACATTCAAGATCAAGCCCAAATCTTTAAGAAGGTCCAATTTTCTCAACTCTCTCCTTAAATTCCCATAAATTCATATTAACTTATTTTATTACTTAGCACTTTTATTCTCCCATCTCACATATCCTAATATACTGTTTATTTAGTATTATTTCACATCTCTTATTTTCATAAAAATAAAAAACCCAAAAAAAACAAGAAAAAAGGGTTTGCTCATAAATTCCAAATGGGAATTCTCACACTTTTGTTACACTTTTCTCACAACTAAAACACTTTTTTTACACACACACACAAATAAGAGAAGTTCTCGGTTGGATTTATGGGATAAACCCCACCCCTCGTTTTGCATACGAACTACGTGGACTTTGATGCCTCTATAGGCTATGTAGGCATCTCAAGGTAAAACTCAATACTCGAGTCCTATTCTCACTTTTTCTCCCATTTTCTATTTTCTCTAAACTCAACTCTCTTAGATTACATATATCCATATATGCATATATTTGTTCTTAGTGGCGTATTATTCCACATACGTTATCGTTCCATTATAATGATCAACGCAAGGATAATCGCGTAAACCCTATTTTCTAATATTATTTTTATGAACATTCCTACGGATGACTGGCTTTATCTCTTCCATGATATAAGTCGAGGATTCCTATCCCCACTATATATACACATGCACACATACCACGGAGAAAATAAAGGAAAATAGCAAGAACCCATGAGAGATCGTAAGGACGGAATGGGTGCCTAACACCTTTCCATTTCGTAACTTAGCCTTCGGACCCTTTTCGAATTATTTTGGTGTCGTATGCAACAGTATTTATTTAGATGATGTCCTTCAGGATGGCTTCCTTTCTTTTGTCTGTTTTGAGTAAAATAGACTAGCGACTCCATCTCTCTATATTTTTCACCTCATCAATGAAGCCGGTCGAAGTGCTCTCGAAAGGGACGCACAGGACCTAGGATCCTCACTCTCCCTCCCGCCGTGAGGATCGGGGATATGAAATTGATATGTCAAGTTTGTGCTAAGTCTGGCCACTCAACTGCAGTGTGTCACTACAGGTTTGGTCGTTCATTTCAACCACCAATCGGTGTCTCTTCAGGCCCTAGTGCTTATCTATGTGATCAAGAGAGATTTAACAGTTATATTTGTGCTTATTTCACTTAAACTGTACCTTATTTTGGGACTGATATGGCTTGGTAAGAGGTGTCAAAGGGGCTTCTTACTTCCCAAACAGATCCTCTTACATCTATATATAAAAGCTAGTTTATCAAAAAGACGCAAGAAAATCCCTTCGAAACTTTGGCTTCATTCGGCTCCTTTGTGAAAGAGGGATAAATTCCTAGATCTAAGATGTGAACCAAATAAAAAACAAAATTCTACCCATAACATCTATGTCAACTTTTTGTCTGAATACATTCAAAACGATTTGCTTTCTAGATGATCCTTATGTAACTATAGATTTAGATGCTCTCAATAATGTCTCTTCTTATACATGACCCGATACCTTAGTGGTAGGCAATGGTAAGCGATTAGTTATCTCTCATATTGGTTCTACTAATTTTACTACTCCTATAGCTACTCTTAAACATAAATTTGCCCTTAATGTTCCTGAAATTACAAAGAATCTTGTTAGTGTTTCTCAACTAACAAAAGATAATCATGTATTCATGGAATTTCATTCCACTTGTTGCTTTGTTAAGGATAAGAGCACAGGGAGAGTGTTGCTCAAAGGGAGAGTTAAATATGGTTTTTACCTACTAAGCTCAACAAATAAAGAATGTCAGCTACAATGTCATCTAGCTGCTAAAGATTGTCATTTGCCTCATTTTGGATTATCTCAAAAGTTTTCTGCTACATTAAGATCTTTCTCAAAGTTTTTTATTTCTAATTATAATTCTAGTTAGTAAAAGAACTCAGTAAATGTCTCTTCATTTGAGTCTAATGATGCATATGTTTCTAGTTTGACTTCAACTGTATCTACTACTGCTTGTAATGAGTCTGTTTTACTAAATAAAATTGGTTATTGTGGTTCTCAAGCTTATTTTGCTTCTGCTTCCAGAATTAATGATTTGAATAGTTTTCATCTTGCTCTTGACCATCCTGGTTCTTCTAATATGAATAAGATCTTATTTAATGTCTCTTATAGTGGACATATCAAAGATCTAAAATTTTATGAAGCTTGTCAACTTGGTAAGATCCGTGCTCTACCATTCACTAGATCCTCTAAACAAGCAGCATAACCTCTGGCTCTTATTCATACTGACTTATGGGGTACTTCCCATACTGTTTTGAGAGGTGGTTACAGGTATTATATACACTTTATTTATGATCACAGTAGATACACTTGGATTTATCTTCTTACTCTTAAATCTCATTCCTTATCTGTATTTCAAAATTTTAAATTTCTAGTTGAAAAATAGTTTGGTCTCCCTATTAAAGTTGTGCAATCTGATTGGGGTGGTGAGTACATGCCTTTTCTCAATTTCTAGAGTCTGAAGGAGTCAGATTTCAACACCCTTGTCCCACAGTTCATGGCCAAAATGGTAGGACATAATGAAAGCATAGACATATTACAGAAGTTGGCTTGACACTCTTGCTCACTCTAGTTTAAGCATGGAGTATTAGTGGCATGATTTTCATACAACAGTATATTTGATCAATAGATTACCTACGGTAATCTTAAGTGATCAATCTCCTATTAAGGTACTTTTTGGAAGAAAACCAAATTGTACTCTTAAAGCCTTTTGGTTGTGCATGTTTTCCTTATCTAAGAGCTTATTTAACTCATAAACTTCACTTCAGGTCAGAGAGTGTACTTTTACTGGCTATTCTTCTACTCATAAAGAGTACTTATGCTTGACTCCATTTGGTAGAATTTACATAACAAGGCATGTTGTTTTCAATGATAATGATTTCCCTCATCTCCAATCTTCTTTTATCTCTATCTCTATCTCTGACCCAACCAAAAATATCTCCCCTTCCTTTCCTACTGTAATATTTATTGTTTCTCCTCTTCCTTTAATCTCCTATTCCTTACCAACTACTTCAGCATCTTCAGTTACTAGCTCAACTTTAGCACCACTTTACCCTTGAATGATCCCATAGAATTTCCTGTCTTGATTCCAATTAGATCCACCCCACCCATAACCAGACAACATATTCCAAACTCTAACCCAGTGCCACCTAAAACTCACCAAATGACAACTAGATCACAAAAGGAAATTATTAACCCTAAAATATATCTAGCCAATAAACACCCTTTACCAGAATATCTTCTACTAAAGGAACCCTTATTGGTAAAAAAAATGGCCTTGATGGATCATGTTTGGTTTGCATCTATACAAGAAGAATTTGATGTTCTACTTAAGACTAACACGGAGTCTAGTACCCTATAGCTCATATATGAATCTTATTAGGGTCAAGATTAATGTTGATGTCACTTTAGATAAATGCAAATCCCGACTGGTTACTAAAGGTTTTCTTCAAACTCCTGGCTTAGACTATTCTAAACCTTTTAGCCCAGTGGTCAAGCCAACTATAGTCAGAATCATTCTCTCTCTTGCGGTATCTAAAAATTAGACTGTTCAACAATTATATGTGTCAAATTCCTTTCTTAATGGTGATCTCTCCAAGACAGTGTATATGACCCAACCAGAAGGCTTCATAGATAAACAGTTTACTGGCTATGTTTACAAGTTAAATAAGGATTTTTATGGCCTTAAACAAGCACCACGTGCTTGGAATGAGAAACTCAAAAGTTCTTTGGTTGCTAGGGTTTTCATCAATCAAAATCAGACACTTCTCTCTTCATCAGTGGCAGCGGTCCTTCTTTACTAATTCTTTTAGTTTATGTGGATGACATCTTAGTTATAGGACCTAACAAATCTCTCATTGCTCAGCTTACTAAAGATCTCAACCATATGTTTGCTCTTAAGGATTTTGGTCAGGTTCATTATTTTCTTAGGGTTGGAGTACATAGGACCTCTGTTGGTATGTATCTTTCTCAGTCAAAATACATTTCTAATTTACTTACAAGGGCCAAGCTTGATGGTGCAAAACCATGTTTTAATCCAATAAGCACACTCAAAAACTCTCCGTATATGGCAGTGAGTTGTTTAATGATCCTTCTCTCTACATAAGTGTTGTGGGGGCTCTTCAATATCTCAACCTTACTCGACCTGACATTGCTTTCATTGCCAACAAGCTTAATTAGTTTATGCACTCTCCTATAGCACTATGATAGAAGGCTTGCAAGAATCTCCTTAGGTACTTAAAAGGGACTCTATATGAAGGTATTTTTCTCAGACCAACCACTCATTTATCCTTAGAAGCTTATTCTGATGCAGATTGCGCCAGCTACCCTGATGTTCGATGCTCCACAAGAGGTTATGCCATCTTTTTTGGTGGTAACATTATTTTATGGTCATCGAAGAAACAACCTGTTATAGCTCGATCTAGTACTAATAGTGAGCTACGTGCTTTGGCAAATACTTCAGCAGAACTCATTTGTCTTGGATCTCTGTTTAAAGAACATGGCATTGTACTTTCTCACTATCTTATACTTTGGGTGGATAAATTAAAGTGTTATCTCATTAGCTACAAATCCAGTTTTTCATGCACGTTCCAAGCACATCGAGATTGATTAGCATTTTTGTCAGAGATCAGATTGTGGCAAAGACACTTGATGTCCAATTTGTACCATCGCTTGACCAAGTTGCTGTAATACCCCGTAATTTTAATGACTTTTAATATGGAATTAATTAAAAGTAAAATGGGGATTAATTGGAATTAATCCGGATTGAATATTATTAGAGAATAAAGTAATATGTTATTGATACTGAATATTACTTAGCGATTAAAAGTAATATATGATTATATGGTCGCGTGTGAATAATACGAGAATTATTGAAATTAAGTGGGGGTGCGCGGGTGAGTCGTGTCGGGACTAAATTAAAAGGGAAAAAATGAAATTTGTTTTTAAGTCATCCATATGGTCATTTTGATTGCACCGTTGAGTCCAAAAAGGTCAAAATAGGCAGAAAAGTCTACTCGGGGGTTTGATTTGGGTCTAAGGTCAATTGGGAACCAAATGGACACCCCAGAGGGATATTTTGGTCATTTTCTTAAGGAGGTGGATAGTACCTGCGAGATTGGAGTTTTATTGTTTAAGATTAGAGTGTGTTAAACCAAGAGATCATTTACCAAAAGACTAAGGAGAGGAAGTGAGAGATATTTAAGAAGAGGATGGGTTTTGATAGCAAACTAAGGGTTGCACTACTACCGGAAAAGTGATTGGAAATGAGGAGGAAGTATCCTACATACATCTTCACCAAAGGATCAAACCTACATTAATGTAAGTGTGATTCTTGTTCCAATTAGTGAGTATAATATCCATGTTAAATTAGGAGTGGTAAACATCCATGAAAACATTATATATCAAAGATGAAAATTTGATGATTTTGATGTAATTCTTGAAATGAAAATTATTTAGGATTATTCCTTTGATGAAATTAGAATTAAACCATGAAATTTTGGGTTTAATTGATGAGGGAATTTGGGGTTTATATGTGTTCTTGAGAAAGAATTCTATCATGTAGATTTTCTTGAATTTAAAATAAGATTAGTATGATTCATCGAAACTCCATGATGATTTTAATATGATTTGATGCTATAAATCATGTACATACTTAGGTATATCATTTGGGATGAATTATAAGGAGTCTGGTATCATTTGGTGGAGGTTTTGAGGATGAATTATGTTACAACCCGTAGGTAGAAATGTGTATAAAAAGAACAAAAAATGTATGATAATTTTAGGACTCTTTTAAGTGAAATTTGGTAGTGTGCTCGAGATTTTTTGTGTAAAATCACGTTCTGCGCAACTTTGTAGTTTTAAGTTTTTTTCAAAATCGGAGTAGAAAAGCCTCAAAATTATAATTTTTATATCTGGGCAGATTGTAACTTTATCGGAAAAAAAGGATTATTGGGAATTAAAATATAATCCGGGCTTGTTATAATGAGTTTGGGTTTTGGACCAATAAGTATGAGTTGAAGGTAGCTACTGGAATAATTAATTAAATCCTTTCAGTTAATAAGAGATGTTAGGAGTAATGGGAGATGTGAATAAAATGTGAATTATTAGTTTATTGGATAAACTTGAAATATACTACGTGTGGGATTTGTATATGGGATTAGAGTATACCCATTTGTTGATATATATATATATATATATATATATATACATAGGTGGAGAGAATACCTATAATCTAATTGAGGTTTGAAATACCATGATATGTAGGATATTCGAGATATAAGTATACTATGTATGAGACTTGTGGGATGTGCCTATGCTCTATTATTGATATATATATATAGGTTGAGTGTATACCTATTGTTTGATGATTTATGTGTATGACATACCTAGTCTACATGCTATCGATGGGAGGTTTGCACGTAGAGGGCAGTCATATCCTGATGAGCCTTATGAGGGGATTTTTGACTTGTTGCCTCAGAACATAGGGCTTAGGGCAAGTCGTCGTTAGTGAAAAGAATGGTACTGAGCAGTCTTTTGGGTGCGTAGCCCAAAAGATCTAGGACTATGTTCGCCTCCAAGACTTGTGTTTTGATATTTGTGGTTCGAAGGATACACCGAACCAACAGTCCTTTATACAGTGACAAGATGTACTGAGGAAGATAACCGAGTAGTGCGTGCACCGCTGCTGTGTCTCGGGGTGCAGTATTGTATATATATAATAGAGTGAATGCATATATATACATGTGATATTATCTATTGTGTGGTTTACGTAGACATGAAAGATAAAGAAATCTGAAATTAATTAAGTATGAGAACACTTAATTATAATGAGAATTGAATTAATATATTTATTTATTAAATGTATTGTGAAGGAAATACGTGTGGAAAGATAATCTAGTGATACAATGAGATAATCTAGTGAAAGTGGGAATAGTAACTAGAATAATTTGGATATACGTT
Organism: Sambucus nigra; assembly: GCA_949130495.1. Taxonomy (NCBI): domain Eukaryota; kingdom Viridiplantae; phylum Streptophyta; class Magnoliopsida; order Dipsacales; family Adoxaceae; genus Sambucus; species Sambucus nigra. Next base: position 331,386,409 of record OX422222.1, read on the forward strand.
AGGCATGCACACTAGTTGAGAGGTGACAATCTCAACTGAGAGTCCGAGGATCTAACATGAATATAATAATAGCTAATTATAGCATTTATTCACTTTCTGTTTTTAAAATCTTTTACAATCGGGCTCTGACCCGTTTTCTCTTGCATATTCTTTTCTCTCTTGTATATATATTACATCAGGTGTCCAGCCACAAGGACGCCCAACTTAGAGGATTGCATATTTATTCTCTATGAATGCTTTGGAGAGTGGACCTTGCATTAGACGCATCATTTTATTCATTCATGTACTATATAGTCATTATCTTCTATGGCATGTTGCCAATGAATCTTTGTTATTTTCATTATATCTTAGTCATTAGTTTTACTTATGTTGGTTTTGGATACATTTGGTTTGACTTGGTTTACTGTATTGATGTTTTAAACTGGGAAGTATATTCTAGTTATATTAAATAAGTTGTGATGGTTATTATTTATTATTCATTATTGTGGATTGGGTTATATAATAAATGATTGTTATTGTTAAAAAGGAATTTTATTTAAAATTAAAAGTTTTAACACTAGATTAATTCATTACTAAGTGGTTAATAATGAAAGAAAAACTATTTTCTGACAGTGATGTTAAGAATGAGCCAACTGAAGAATTCGAATTAATTAGATAAAGGATTGGCCACTCAGTATTTAATTAAGAGGATTATTACAGTTGCAGATGTTCTAACTAAACCGCTTGGTTTAGAGTGATTATGTTATTTAAACCCCAGGCTTCACGTCATTCTCATTCCCTTTCACTTGAGAGGGGATGCCAATGTACCTGTTTGTAATAATCAGAGTAATCTAACTGATTAATCTTATCAGTTAGTTAACTAGTTTATTAAACTTGCTTTTCCACGTGTAGTATCTGTTAGTAGTTAGAACATATTTGATATTCTGTTTGTTATTTAGTTTCTTTTGTTGTAACAATTTTTCATCTATAAATACAATGCTTTTCTCAAAGTATTGGTAATGTTTTCCAATACTTCTGAGATCTTTCTTACACAAGATTATAGATCTTTGAATAGTTTAAATTGGTAAATTTTCTTTTGTTTAGTGTCTAATAATGGCAAGCCATTTATCAACAAGATTGTAAAGTGACTTATCCCTAATATAAATACCATTCATCACAGTTTACCAGGGCTTACCCCCAAAATAAAAATCAATCCAATGTGACAAACATGATCTTAGTACAAATTTGGGGAAGATAATGGATGACTTGCCGAGGGCAGGGGATGAGCAGCTTCCGTTAGTGTTATAAGAGGAGCCCACATATTTACCCTGTTCAGCTTAGTCTATTGAGCAGAGGCAGTGCCCTTGATAAAGTTAGCGATTCCCTAAGAAAGGATCACAATACAAAATCGATACAACTAGAGGTAGTAGATGGGCATCAATATAAATCTAAAAGAAACTTGTAAGTGTACAGCAGTCAGTTACCTCAAAACTATGGCGCTCTGGTCAAGTGAAAAAGATCCAGGAAAATGATCTTGTATATTGGGCAGCCTGACATAATTAAAGAGGTAGTAATGGTTTACTTTTTGCCTAACTGGGAAGGACCTTTCTTAGTCTGGGAAGTTAGGGAATCAAGTTATTTTGAAATCTCTATTGGATCTGACAAGTTGGAAAAAATTAATTAGAAGTGGTTCATATTGTGCTACTCATGATCATTTCAAATTAATGCAATGAGAAAAATTAAATAGAACTTCCACTAGTTATTTGTTACATTCTAGCAAAAGAAAATAGAAAGCCCAATAATCAAATTCATGAATACATAAATACATCAAGTTATCTTTGGATGAATGAAAAACTTGTGATGAATTTTATTAAGGTAAAAGGAATGTCCATGATTATTTCTTATAGTAATTTTAATTATAATTGCATAAGTTGTAAATGGATGTATTATCTTGTTGTGATATCATTGGACTTCTGGTTTCTCGTTGACTTAGTGAGTGGAAATTTTCTTTGTTGGTTCAGAAAGAAAGGAAAAACTTATTCGTTTTCCATTTGGTGTTAATTTGATCTTGTTTTTGTGAAAGATAATTAGCCTAGTCTCTTTTTACCGACCTTTTTTGTTGCATTGAATTTTTGGTAGAGGATCTTCATGAAGGTCAAGTAAAGACATCTTAGTGGAACTGCATCTGCACCCCATCAATAGAGTCCCCGAGCCAATAGAAGAAAATTTGGAAACGTGTGTAATCACTTCATATTTGTTACAATAACTTGTGTGTGTGTGTGTGTGTGTGTGTGTGTGTGTATTGTGAGTTTAAATAGTTCAATAAAAATACTTTTCTTTTCTACACTAGACTTTAAAAAAGAATAATTTATAGGTTTTTACGGTTTAGTCTCTTGACTCGACATTTTGGACATTTTAATTAGGTCAAACAAATTTTAAATGATTAGGTCCATTTAAATACCTTTTATGACATTATCGTTGACCTAATCAGCAATCGGCGACATTTCCAATAAGCTAGGATCTTCTCTTTCTCCCTTCTGCTTCTATCAAAGAGGTCCGTTCTATCTAATAACTTAGGATCTTATGATTTCATTTCACTTATGTTCAACCACCAACTTTGTTCTCTTAAAGAAAGAAGTTATCATTTTGTTCGAAGGAATCAATTCTTTCCTCTTTATTTAACCCAGATTATCCTTTGCATTAATTCGATCATTTGTAAGTTTATACCTGTTATGAAGAAATTCTTTGCATGTCGATCAATTAAAATAGGTTGATGTGATTCCTTTTCATTAATTTGATTATTTGTAACTTTATACCTATTATAAAGAAATGTTTTGCATGTCGATCAATTAAAATAGGTTGATATATTTATTTTCAATTAATCAAATCATTGTAATTGTGTAAATCATGTACTGAATTTACACAATTAAATCATTCATTCAATATTTGAGTTAATTCAGAATATGATTTACATAATTACAATGATTTGATTAATTGACTCGAATATTGAATGAATGATTTGATTATTTTTTTATAAACTTATTTTAATTTTATATGAATATATTTTCACTTTGTGTTTTGATTTCGCAATAGGTTGTTTATGTATACGTTTTGATTGTGTGTTCATGTGTGAGTGTACTTTATGTATAAACATGTTGTTCATGTATATACCTCAAAGGATCATTGCATTAAAGTACACACAATTTGATATAAAGTACATGTGAATGTTGAATTTGATTAATTCTGATTTTTTTACATTAATTTTACATAATGTTAATGTGTGTTTACTTTGTTACTTTTGACTCATTACTTAATAGACTTGTCATGTATTGGATGGGCATTGACCAATCTTGATGTTTTACAATAGTAATGTACTTTGTATATACATGACCAGAAAATTACAGTAAATTATATGCAATTTGATCTAAAGTGGCCGTGAATTTGTAATGATTAATTCTCATTTGTTTTTTGACATTAATTCTTCATAATTTTAATATGCATTTATTTTGTTACTGTTGACTCTTGCTTAATAGAGTAGTCATCTCTTTGTTGGCCATGTGTTTGTTGGTCCGTGCCAGCGGCATTAAATAAACTTGACCGTTAACAAAACCATTTTTCTATTTTAATTTAATGCAGTTTATAATGGAAAGTTGTCGAATTTCCCGGTGTTGTTATTTGGATAATATTTCTTGCATTGAAATTTTTGAAGACGGCTCATTAGCTTTCATATGCAATAAGTTATGTAGCAAGTTTATGAATTTGAAAGTTGGATCTTTTTCATTGAAGTACGACTTTGGTGATGAAAGTCGATTCATGTTGGTTTGTGATAAAGATGTGCGTTGCAGTTGTCTCAAGTGATTCTCAAAGCTGATTTTATTTGGATATATGTCTTTGAATCAATAGCTTTAGCGACTAGTACAATTCTTGAAATGGTTGAATACATGTATAGAATTCCTGAAACAATTGGCCACGGTTATACAAGTTATGAAAGGGTTGAATGCAGTGGTACAAGTAGAGAAAGGGTCATCATCCACTATGATTGATATTAGTAGTGGAGTTAAAAATGATGTTTATATTGGAGGTGTGCAGTTGAGTACGTCAAAACTTTATCTCTCCAATGATTGGAAAACATATATTACTCATGAAGAGTAGTGTTTTTGTAAGGACATTTGTGTTCATTATCTAATTGTATGTCATAATCCGTTACATCGTATAAGAAATTCAAGATCGCATCTACATCAACGGATCGGAATATCAAAGTACCTTCATCTTAGAATTTAGTTTCTTCATAACCGGACCGATCTGCCTCTTTTAAAAATTAACCGATCCGCCTCAGGACCGGTCAGCCTCTATACCGGATCGATCCACTGTGCATCAGAACCATTATACCCCGGATTGAATGCAAATCGATGAAGCCACTTTTAAAAATGAACCGGTCCGAGGTCGGACCGATCCACCTCAGAAGCGAACCGATCCTCCTGGGATAAATTCGATCAGATTCTGTGGAGATTTTTCCGGACCATGTTTTCTTATTTAAACCAACTTCGGGGAGTTGTTTTCCAATACTTTCATAGACGATCTTAAGAGTCCTAAATACTCTAAATCTTCACCTTTTTTAGTCCCAAGACTCATGGTTTGATTCACACAACTATTCATACCTTTGTGAATCCTTTGTAACCCAAGAACACACCCAATCATTTGTTCAACCCTTGTGGAGAAGACCATCCTTCTTCTTCATTGTTGCCCTACTGGAAAGGGATAGTTCTATCCGTCGACTACAGAACCGACACCCGCGGGTATTCCTGTGTCATTGTATTTTTACTATAATCCGTGTAACCGTTCCTTACAATATTATAGTGAAAATAAAAGGTTTTTCCCCTTTGGGAGATTTTTCCTCATTTGTGTGTGTGTTTGATTGTTCTTTCTTGACTTTATCATCATCAATCACACCTAGATGCATGTTTAGCTTTTAAATGGGTAAAACTGAGTTTAATTATATAATTTCTTAATATTGAATGCAAGCGTAACTCTTTCAGTTTTAAAGGGGGTGTGGTTGAGTTTCGTGATAAGTTGCGAAAGTATGCTGTTGAGGTTGGTTTCAAGAATATATATTTGAAGAATGATAAAACTCGGGTGACAGCAGACTTTTCTAAAAGGAGTATAGAGAATTGCATGTGGTGACTTCATGCTTCAATATCAACAGTAAATGGTTACTTTTATATAAAAAGTCTAAACAATGAGCATACTTATAGGGGTGTATATCGTAGTCCATCAAGCAGAATGATGGACTCCAAATTGGTTTTGACATTGATTGGCGATGGGATAAGGGATAAACCATTGATGAGACCAATTGATGTAGTTAGAGATATGAAAAGTAACTATAGTCTTAATATAGGTTATCATCATCCATGGCGTGGAAAATATAAGGCTTATGTTGAGTTGCATGGCGATGAGAAACTTTCTTATGCATTAATGAATAATTATAGGGAACTTCTATTCCAGTATAATCCAGGATCGCATTTCATTATTGAAGTCGAACCGGAGAGAAAATTATTCAAAAGAATTTTTGTAATGTTTGCAGGATCAATTGATGGATTTCAGTATTGTGGGCCTATTTTGTCTCTTGATGGTGCCTTTTTGAAGAGCATATACTGTGGAACAATTTTGTCGGCAACAATAAGGAATGGGAACAATGGTAAATGTGAAGCATTGAATTTTACTTTACAGTATTTTTTCCTTTATTTTGGAATCCTTTGTATATTCTTTAAACAGAATATAAAGTACACGCATGAAATTTATAAAGTATACGTGAATATATGCGTGTACTTTATGTATTATGCGTGTACTTTGAGGTCTATTTTTGTTATTTGCATATAATCCCAAAGTACATGCATTATATAAAAGAGTACACGTGAATTTCTATGCTACGTCATGTGTATCTTGTAATGTCATGCGTGTACTTTAGGATTCCTTATTTGTTTTGGGCCAACAGTGCAAAGTACACGCATATAATTGAAAAGTACACGTGAAATCCTGTTTACACTTTGTGTACTTTGTAATGTTTTGTGTGTACTTTGTGATTCTTTATTTTGTATGGTTAAATGAAATAATAAATTACCCCCATATATATTAAAGTACAAGCATAATATGTTTATACTTTAGATTTGTTTATCCTATAAGTACAAATATATTTATATCACTTGTATAGCCTATATGTTTATTGGTCCACACCAGCGGCACCATTTTTGAAGTTCGTCATAGAATCTGTATGTATTGATATATTTCATTATAATTTCAAGCCTTTATCCTCTTGCATATGCAATTATTGATTAAGATACTGAGGATAATTGGGTGTGGTTTCTCATTAATTTCCATGATGCAATAGCTCATCAAGATCGAAACATCACATTCATATTTGATCCGAACAATGGTCTTATTGAAGGTATTTCTAAGGTTTTTCCACTGCCTGCACATTCCTAATATATACATCATTTACAAGGAAATATAAAGAAGAAAATACAGGGGAGTGGAAACTTCCAAAAGAATCTCGTTTAAGATTTCATGCGTTATGCATATGCTATAACAGTTGATGAATTTCAAAATAACATTGATGCCCTGAAGAAGGAAGGTGGAGTTGTTGTCGTTGATTTTCTTTGTAATTTGCCTCTAGAGAATTGTTCTTGTGCATATTTCACTAGGAAATGTTATGGTGACATGGCATCAAGTGTTGTTGAATCATTCAACTCTTGGATCCTACAGGAAAGGCATTTACCGATAATTATCATGATGGACAAAATGAGGATCAAGATTATGAATTTAAATACAAACAAATTTGTTGAATCTGAAATATGGTCAAAGGAGTTGTGTCCTCATTTTGATAAATTACTGACTGAAAATTGAAAAAAAAAGTAGACATTGGAATATTAGTCTTTCAAGTACACATGTATTCGAAGTTCATTCAGATGTACGAGCCACAGTTGACTTAGAACAAAGGAATTTTCTCTTGTAAGAGTTGGAAGCTACGATGCTTTCTCTGTTCTCATGCTGTTTCTGTTGTACGAAAGATGGTTGGAAGTATTTATGATCATATTGAGGATTATTATAAGGTTTTTTTCAACAAAAACTCATACTCATTACCTATAGCTCCTTTTCCTGGTTTGATGTCCCTAAATATTCCATTCGAAAATCCATAAATCCTTCCTCCATTAACAAAGAGACCGACGGGGAGTCCAAGAAATAAGAGAATAAAATATGTTGGAGAGGTCATAATAAGAGAAGTTACTTGCTCTAGGTGTAGTAAAATGAGTCATTATAGGTTCACGTGTAAGGAACCAATTTGATTCCTCATTATATTGTTTAATTCATTCATTTTAAAAGTAGTTTTAAATAAAAATCAATGAACATTCACATTTGAACAAATTATTGTAATTTTATTGTTGAGTGTTCATTTTTGTATTAATTATTAGGAATGGGATCAACACAAAGTACGTGCACGTTTATATAAAGTACATGCACATTGTAATTGTAATACCCCTCCCTATAAATGAATATGTTTTAAATTATAATTAGGTATTTTATTCAGAGAAGATTGAAAGAAAATAAATGCATGCATAGTAAGCCAAAATTTTACAAACGGCGACACGTCGCATGTTGGGATTTAAAAAGAAAAATGTACGTTGCACAGTCCGCATGGATGGATACCCATGATAAATTAGTTGATACGGATATGTTGGTGAAGTACCACATGAATTAGTCGAGGAACGGACGTGACACAGACACGTTTAATATTACATGATAATATTATCGGTATGTGACCCGTACGTCATAACGTTGCACGATTTTTATAGAAGTCCTTGAGAACGGGAAAAATAATTTGACCAAACATTTGAAGAGATAAAAATATATATATAAATGTTGTGGGGTCAAAGTTGAGAAAAAAAATGAGATTTTTCCCCAGGGCCCCGTAGACCGGGGTCCCCTGGACGATCGACCGTGGGTCTTAGTTCTTGTTCAGGCGAGATTATTTTTTAACGTTGTCAAAAGGAGAACCCTTAGATTGTGTTTGTTGTCGATTGATGGGGGGTCTTATGCCTGATATAGTAAGGTTTTGGGACGGTAGGATATCTTCTTTGGGTTTTAGGAACTAATGTCTTGGTTATAAGAGGGAGAGAGAATCGTGTAAGTTGAGAGAAAAACAAAGTCCACCAGATATTTAAACACCTTCATATCTCTCTCTCTCTCTCTCTCTCCCCCCCCCCCCCTAGCTTCCATAGAGGTTTCTAGCCAGAACTATTAGGAGATTAAACCACCCACATTAGCCACCATACACTACCTAGAGACACCATTATAAGAGCTCAAACCTCCCTTTATCCCCATACCAAAACCTATACGGGACTGTTAGGTGTGAAAGATGGTGTGCTTGATGTCTTAATGGGTGTTTGAAGAGGCTAGCTTGAGGATGAAGAAGAAACCCGTAGGAGCTTCATTAGGAGAACTCTTGGAGTTAGAATGAAGACAAACTTAGGAGATCTGTAGAGACCCCCTTGAGGCCACTTTTGCTGGTGGGGGGTCCTCCACCTTCTTCACCATTTCCACCATTGTTGAGCTTTATCAGAGGTCGGTGTTGCTAACCTTAGTTTAAGGTTTATGTTAGATACAAATTCTAGATTTATTATTTACTTATTTTAGGCTTAAAATATGTACGATATTTTACAGTTTACATCCATGAAGCTTGTTGCTAGATTTCTATTATCTCATGAATAAATGGGTCTCAGATAAAGGTTTTAAAGTGGGTTTGAATTAGACAAAAAAATTAAGAATTCTATTGTCCACCATTTAAGGGTAAAAGTGTGTAAAAAATTACTATAATGAATTATTGGGTTTGTTAACTACACACTTATGTTTTAAAGAAAAATGGGCATTTAAATGAAGGTTTAAAAGAGTTTTAAAGGTGTTATAGAATTCAGGGTACTATTCATGGATATTTTATGAAATAAAAATGTTAGAAAATGTCATTTGGTGTATTTCTAGTAAAAATAAATAATATACATTTTTATGGAATAAAAATGTAAGAAAACATTAGTTTTGTGTGTTTTCTAGTAAATGAGATAATATACATTTTTCTTGGAATAAAAATGTAAGAAATATCATTCTTGGTGTATTTCTAGTGGAAAGAAATAATAAGCATTTTTATGAAATAAAAATGTGGAATGATATCAATGTTGTTAAAATATTTATGAAATAAATATTTTTTATGTTTCTTGAAAAATGGAGACTTTATAAATAAATAGACCTTTGCCAAATTTAACGAAATTGATGAAATGTCATTATTTCGTGAGATGAATGTTTAATCCACTTGGTGGGATTTAAGTATTTAAAGTCCACTTTCTATGCATGTAAACTTATAGTACTTTGATAATAAATATGTGAACAAGTTTAAAGAAGACTTTATTGGTTTAGACATGAAATGATAAAAGTTGGAATTTTATTCTTCAAAGTGTGTGTAATTGGGACTAAAAGACGTAGTGGATATGAAGTTGAAGGACTACATGTTAATAAAAGAAATGGTATTTTCTTATGATAGTATTCTTAATGAAGGGTATTCTTGAATAAAGAAGTAAAGAAATATGAATATTGGTAAAAAGTATTAGTTAAGTGTTAATGGGAAAATAAGGGATGGTTAGTGAGTGTTACTTACTAATAAAGTAAAATATTAGCACTTGAGAAAAGGAGTAAAAGTGTGATTTGGAAACAAATGGGTAAAATGGTTATTTTACTTAGAGTGGAACATTTTTATGAAATAAAAATGTTCGAAAAGGCGTTACACCAAGTGTTCCTAAATGAATATGATTTTTGGAATAAAAATCGAGGTTAAAGTATAAAGGACACAAATTGATAAGTTAATGCACAAACCTACTAATGCTCATAAGATAAGGAAAAAGGGTAAAGACAGTGGATAAATGGGTGATTAAGCGACCTAAATGGTTAAACCCATATTTAACACAAGAGTGTGTAGTAAAAGGATTTTCAAAGATTAAAGAAGAATTTTTTAACACGGTGAATGCGTGTGTTGAAGTGGTGATATTCAATGAAAATATTAAAGTATATTTAAATGAATAAGGGATAAATTCCGGTAAAGGAATGGTTTTGCTAAATTAACTGTAAAGGTTCAAGAACCAGGTGCGCTGAACAATGTGGGAAATGTTAAGATTAATTCTGAAAGCTTTTAATAATATTAAGGCCACTTAGTCTGGGTAAATAATATTTTCGGGAATAAACTGGTTAATGCATTGGAACATGTATTTTCAAAGGTATACATATATAGTTATATACATTTTTTCACATGCATGTAGTTGTGACGCGTGAGTATTCCTTTCTGCCGTTCGTTTCTATACTGTTTCTATAAATCCCACTGAGCATAGGTTCACATACCCACTTTGTTATGGCAGGTTGGGAGCGGCTCCGTATTTTTAGAGGGTTATACAAGTAAGTATATTTATTTATGTTTTACATTAGTAGCTCTGTTTACTCGAACTTCGGGGTGCTTCCTATAGGTCCCTCACGTAGTTTATCATGAAATTGACACCACATGCTAACAAGAAAAATGTTAATTAAAATAAATCTGGACTAGCAACATTATTTAGTTTGTTCCATTGGACTTCACACCTAACGACTCGATGCGGATTAGGTTGACTCATGGGTAACCCATCAATCCGGGACGGACCGTTACAAATGGTATCAGAGCTTTAGGTTCAAGGTTCCTTTTGGGTGCTGCGTGGTGAGGTTGGTATTGGATCTTTCGATGTCAATGTGGTTTGGGTCGATCATGCTAGCTTGACGACGGTTTAATTCATGTCCTTGACGGTAAAGTCTAGGAGGTTTTCACGACAAATTAGATCAATGCCTAGTGGCACACAATCAGATTAATGGTTATTAACCGCTTCTACATTTCTTATTAGAATAGTAATAATTTACGAGTGTTCATGCAAGTCTATAGTGGTAACACCATAGTTGTTAGTGTGAGGTGTTTCGGCTAAGAATTAGTGACATAGAATAAATTAGGATGTCGATTGAATGAAGTGATGCCCATTGGGAAAGTAGCACCAAATTGTGTACAACTAATGGTAGGGATTGATAGTTAGAGTGTCATAATTATGTAATGGAAACTTATGATTTGAATTATACATAGTCTCGGGTGTGACACATATGAGAGGTCAATATCGATTTGATAAATTAGGCAATTTTGATCCTTGGGGTAATACTATGATTGATGATAAGGTCGATGAGTTTATAAATTGATGTTTGCCAATACTAGAAGTTAAGTCAGTCTTAGTTGATAAAATGTTGTCCTTATGGGTAAACACCTTAGTGGATTGTTGATCAGTGAATGTAATTACAGGTGTTAGTTCCAGGTGGGGAAGTTCTAGGTCCATTTGTTGGGCAACTCGGGTTTAGTGCATCCCGATTTATGTACATTTACTATAACGTTGGTTTAGATAACCATGATGATTGAGGTGGCCTAGGAGATAATCATGGTGACTTGGTATTAAGTAATTAAGTTGCGATGTTTTAAGATAGGACTTCTTGTGGCATTGTTAGGGTGGGCCTCTTCTTGGGCGATACCTAACGTCCCTTGTCCTCCCAAAACCCTAGACTGTATTAAGTTATTGTTTGGTGATTATAGTGTGGTATTGAGGAATAAGATCTTGTGTGGCATTCATGGTGAGGGCCTTGGTGTCTATACTCAATACTCGATGTCCATATCCTACCAAGATCAGCAAAATTATGTTAAGTTGCGGGTTAACACATAGTGTGACGTTCACATAGCAAGGAGATTCGATTGCCATAGTTGAACAGTCATCAAGGAACTGAGTAAGGCAGACCTTGAGAATTATAAGCTGCAGACGACGCCTGCGTTCTTCCATAATTAGTGGTAGCAATAATTATAGTTATATGTGACTTATAGTTATAACTGTTTGGGAGAAGGTAAGATTCATATTTAAGTGTTAAAACTCATTTAGCCACCGAGGTGATGGCTAGGTGTGAAGAAATCCTAGTGTGTGGATTGTTCATAAGCGTGTGGAGGTGCCCATAAGAAGAATATGCACGTGGCATCATCGAGGATAAATATCAAATTTTGTGATGTCTTGAGTTGTTCGAAGATTTAGGTTCACTATGATTAGATGCTCGTGGACTAATGTCCTTGCGAACACCAAGTAATAAATATGTGGGTATTAGAAGGTTTGAAGGGTTTACCTAGGATGATAAAGATGTAAATGATGAAATCTCATCAAAATTCAGCTTTAACATGAAATGTGTTTGGTGATCTTAGAAAACCAATTAAGTCCATCAAGAAGGGGCAATAGGATTCTAATAATGATAGTTGTATCCCTTTACAAGTGATTCTCAGGAATTATGGAATTACTAGTATGGGTGTGGTGATACTCGATTTCGGAACATACTAGGGAATGTGTTAGAGGCTTGTAGTAATGACGCCATGTGGAGGCTTGTAAATGGCGACTAAGGTGGGTAGCATCGAAACATGATTATGATATCAATATGTCGACAGTATATATTAGGGTAGCCTTAGAAACGTGAGAACTTGTTTGGACACGTCTTGTCAAGTTGGTACGGGTTAGAAGACGTAGCCAAGTGTGGTATTAATTACCCATAGGGTGCCAATGACGACGAGTGTTGTCGCATGTAATGTTGAAAAAGGGATGAAAGTTGAAGGAAAATTAGTGGCAATATTTTGTGGTGAAAAGGACTCAGTTATGTAGGTGCCTTATTTGACTAAGTAATGAAAAGGGGAATCTAGGATCAATGTAGACAAGGAGTGAGATATCCGCCAATCAGAATGATTCATTTACACAAAGGGTGTAAAAGGTAGGGCCTTGCTCCCAAGGAGGGAAGTTGAGCATTGACTTCCTAAAGGACTACCGATTTGAAAATTGTGATCGTAATCGGGTTGTGAGAGTGAATAGTCAAGATTTAATTCGTTACGACTAGAAACCCAGGCTAGGGTGTGTGGTCATAATAAGTACTCGTGAAAATGTTGTGAACGAATAGTGTAACTTACAACATATGGTATAGGTTCGCTCCTATAAGTCAGAATCTGGTGCTTAGGGTGAAATTCCTCGAAACAGTTGCTAGTCCCTCTGACTCAAGTATATTCCTTTCGATTTTGGTAATCAGAACTTAGTGCTCTCACCTGCATGGTGACTCAGATTGGTACCATGTCATGGTACGTCTCAGTTAAGCCCGGGAGAGCGCGGTGGGCTGGGTTTGGCCAATGTTGCTCAGTAACTGGGTGCACTCATCTGAGATATAGGGCTTTGCTTATGATGAATATACCTCCAGCCACTCGGTTGTTCGTAATATCAATATCCATTAGGTTTGTGAATGCGAGATTGTCCATCTCGGTAGTCAGTGACTTGGATTATAAGGAGATGGATAATGGTTTGAGGGTACCGTATAGTATTAGAAATCAAGGAAGAACTTAGCACAGTGTTGCTTTGCCACAGTGAGTGGATTGATGTTAGACTCTAGTGAATACTTGAGAATGAGATGCTTAAAGTAGTGTTTGGTTCATTAGAGTGGGCAGCGAAAGGTGTAAATAGGGCGTGTAATAATGATTTGGTAATATTAGCATTTAGACCATCGACAATATTGTCTTGGAGGATTTCTAGGACTTAAGGTGGAAATTGGTGGACCCCATGGGCTTGAGGGTTTATGAGACAAGAATCTCGAGGATGAAATCATCCAAGGAGGGAAGTTTGTAATAACCCACCCTAGAAATGAATATGTTTTAAATTATAATTAGGTATTTTATCCAGAGAAGATTGAAAGAAAATAAATGCATGCATAGTAAGCCAAAATTGTACAAAAGGCGACACGTCGCATGTAGGGATTGAAAAAGAAAAATGTGCATTGCATGGTCCGCATGGATGGATACACATGGTACATTAGTTGATACGGATATTTTGGTGAAGTACAACATGAATAAGTCAAGGAACGGACGTGACATGGACACGTTTAATATTATACGATAATAGTGTCGGTACACGACACGTAAGTCATAACGGTTTGCACAATTTTTGTAGAAGCCCTTGAGAACGGGAAAAATAATTTGACCATATATATATATATATATATATATATATATGTTATGGGGTCAAAGTTGAGAAAAAATGAGATTTTCCCTCAAAACCCGATCCACTGGGGTCCCCTGGCCAGTTAGCCGCGAGTCTCAGTTCTTGGCCAGGTGGGATTAGTTTGTAATGTTGTCAAAAGTAGAACCCTTAGATTGTGTTTGTTATCGATTATTAGGGGGGGTCTTATGCATGATATAGTAAGGTTTTGGGATGGTAGGATTTCCTCTTTGGGCGTAAGGAACTAATGTCTTAGTTATAAGAAGGAGAGAGAATCATGTAAGTTGACAGAAAAACAAAGCCCAACAGATTTTTAAACACCTTCCTCTCTCTCTCTCTCTCTCTCCCTTAGCTTCCATGGAGGTTTCTGGCCAAAACTATTAGGAGCATAAACCACCCACATTAGCCACCATACACTACCTAGAGACACCATTACAATAGCTCAAACCTCCCTTTATCCCCATACCAAAACTTAGACAGAATTGTTGGGTGTGGAAGATTGTGTGCTTGATGTCTTAATGGGTGTTTGAAGAGGGTAGATTGAGGATGAAGAAGAAACCCGTAGGAGCTTCATTAGGAGCATTCTTGGAGAGAGAATGAAGACAAACTTAGGAGAGCCTTAAAGACCCCTTTGAGGCCACCTTTGGAGGGGGTGAGTCCTCCACCTTCTTCCCATTTCCACCACTCTTGACCTTTATTTGAGGTGGGTGTTCCTAACCTTAGTTTAAGGTTTATGTTATGTACAAATTCTAGAATTATTATTTACATATTTTAGGCTTAAAATATATAGGATTTGTGATAGTTTACATCCATGAATTATGTTGGTAGATTTCTATGATCTCATGAACAAATGGGTCTCAAATAAAGGTTTTAAAGTGGGTTTGAATTAGACAAAAACATTCAGATTACTATTGTTCACCATTTAAGTGTAAAAGTGTGTAGAAAATGACTATAATGAATATTGGGTTTCTTAACTACACACTTATGTTTTAAAGAAAAACGGACATTTAAATGAAGGTTTAAAAGTGTTTAAAGGTGTTATAAAATTCAGAGTACTATTCATGCACATTTTTATGAAATAAAAATGTTAAAAAGTGTCATTTGGTGTATTTCTAGTAAAAAGAAATAATATAAATTTTTATGGAATAAAAATGTTAGAAAATATTTGTTTTGTGTGTTTTCTAGTAAAAGAGATTATATACATTTTTCATGAAATAAAAATGTAAGATATATCATTCTTAGTGCATTTCTAGTTGAAACAAATAATCTGCATTTTATGGGGAAAAATGTGGAATAATGTCAATGTTGTTAGAATATTTATGAAACAAATATTTTTTTATGTTTCTTGAAAAATGAAAACTTTATAAATAAATGGACATTTGCCAAATTTGAAGAAATTGTTGAAATGTCTTTATTTCGTAAAATGCATGTTTAATCCATTGTGTGGGATTTTAGTATTTAAAGTTCACTTTCTATGCATATAGACTTGTAGTATTTTAATAATAAATATGTGAACAGGTTTAAAGAAGACTTTATTGGGTTAAACATGAAATGATAAAAGTTGAAATTTTAGTCTTCAAAGTCTGCGTATTTGGTAGTAAAGGACATAGTGGATATAAAGTTAAAGGACTACATGTTAATAAAAGAAATGGTATTTTCTTATGAGAGTAATCTTAATGAAGGGTATTCTTGAATAAAGAAGTAAAGAAATATGAATGTTGGTAAAAAGTATTAGTTAAGTGTTAATGGGCAAATATGGGATGGTTATTGAGTGTAACTTACTAATAAAGTGAAATATTAACACTTGAGAAAAGGAGTAAAAGTGTTATTTGGAAACAAATGAGTAAAATGGTAATTTTACTTAAAGGGGAATATTTTTATAAAATGAAAATGTTGGAAAAGGTGTCACACCAAGTGGTCCAAAATGAAAATGATTTTTGGAATAAAAGTTAAGGTTAAAGTATAAAGGACAGAAATTGATAAGTTTTCAAGTGTAACACAAATTAGGGTGACAAAGTCCCGACTTTTGGCTTCGGCCAGATAAAAAGGAAAGAAAGTAATGTGGGCATTTGTAAAATGTCAAATCACATTGAAAGGTACTCGGATGACACTAGGATAAAGCAAGAAGGGCCCAGATCCCTTGGGTGAGAAGTCCTAAACCACTGTCCAAAGCATATGGTGCGCATGGCCGTCGGTGTAGAGCCCGTGTAAGTATGCGATATTGGAAGATTTAGAGAAAAAGTTAAATGAAATATGAAATACAAATTAAGAAATGGGTTGTGTACTGAATGTGTAAATACAACCTAACTCGAACAAACAAAATAAATATGCAGGTAAAGGCTAAATGGACAAGTTAATGCGTAAACCTACTAATGTCCATAAGATAAGGAAAACGGGTAAAGACAGTGGATAAATGGGTGATTAAGTGACCTAAATGGTGAAACCCATATTTAACACAAGAGTGTGTTGTAAAAGAATTTTCAAAGATTAAATAAGTATTTTCTAACACGGTGAATGCCTGTTCTGAAGTGGTGATTTTAATTAAAATATTAGAGGATATTTAAATGAGTAAGGGATAAATTCGGGTAAAGGAATTGTTTTCCTAAATTAAGTGTAAAAGTTTAAAATGTTGAACCGTGTGTGCTGAACAAAGTGGAAAATATTAATACAAATTATTAAAGGTTTTAATA
The DNA here is from genome assembly GCA_949130495.1 of Sambucus nigra. Lineage (NCBI taxonomy): Eukaryota > Viridiplantae > Streptophyta > Magnoliopsida > Dipsacales > Adoxaceae > Sambucus > Sambucus nigra. Next base: position 331,403,228 of record OX422222.1, read on the forward strand.
AGATTAAGGTCAATTAATCTGGGTAAAAAAGGTTTTCGAGAATAAATCGGTTCATGCATTAGAACATGTATTTTCAAAGGTATACGTATATAGGTATATACATATTTTCGCATGCATGTGGTTGTTGCGCGTGAGTATTCCTTTATGCCGTTCGTTTCTATACTACTTGTATAAATGCTACTGAGCATAGGCTCACATACCCATTTTGTTATGACAGGTTGGGAGAGGCTTCGTATTTTAGAGCATTATATGTGTAAGTATTTTTATTTATGTTTTACGTTAGTAGCTCTGTTTACTCGGACTTTGGGGTGCTCCCTATAGGTCCCTCGCATAGTTAATTGATATCGAACGCTAACAAGCGAAATGCTAGTTAAAATAAAAATGGACTAGTAATATTATTTAGGTTGTTCCATTGCACTTCACACCTAACGACTCAATGCAGATTGGATTGACTCTTGGGTAACCCATAAATCCGGGTCAGGGCGTTACAGTAATGACCAAAAATATTTTATAAATCCGTTAACTTTATGAAATATGCGTGTACTTTATGAAGTAAATGCAAAATATATAAAGTACACGAACTTAGAAAATGGTTTTTATCTATATAATGTGCATGTACTATATAAAAATATGCGTGTACTTTATATATTATATAACTTAAAATTTCTATTTTTCCATTTTATTTTCGTATTATTCCATTTAGTTTTTTTTTTTTCGGGGGGGGGGGGGGGGGGGGGGAACTACTCTTAGGTCCCTCACAAACAAATTTTAAACACTACAGGAACTTCGACAAATTTTAAACACTTAGGAACACTAATTTTCTTCTTGTTGAAGCCAACGCTAGTGGCATAACATTTGGACGAAATAATAAATTATCCTTAAATGTTTAAAAATTATTACTAAGGGATCTAATTATAAATTGACCTTTATTTTATTCATTTTTGACATTTGGGAATGGGATCAACAGAAATTACATGTAGTACCCCATATTTTTAAGATTTAAATAATTATGGGATTAATTATAATTGTGGGGTTAATTGAATTAAAAAAATGTGAGAATTTAATTGTTGATTAATCTAGATTTAAAATAAATAGTAACTAACGTGCCAGGGTTAATACTTATGGATTGAATATTATTGTGTGATATGTAATATGGAACTATACACTTCGGTAAATTATCAAGAATAAGAAATACGACAGTTTAGTAAATGTAGGTCAGACGCGCGTGTGAGTCGTGTCGGGACTAAACTAATGGAATAAATATATTAATTGTTGTAGTAACTCGTATGGTCACCGTTGAGTCCATAAGGGTTAAGATAGTCAAAATAGTATACCCGGGTGTTTAGTTTGGGTCCCGGAACAAATTTAGGCCTAACCGGCACCCCGAGGGGACATTATGGTAAATTATATTTTTGGGCTTAATTAATGGACGAAAATTAGGAGTTATTTTATCAGTCAAGAAAAGTCCATTAGGGTTTAGAGTTACCGAAAGTAAAGAACGGCCATAGAAGGTGTGAGGGAGAACCAATTTTCAAGAGGGAAGGCTCAGTTAGCATCACCTTGCACAACCACCACCACCACCGTGTAGATCGGGATGAGGGGAACACAACCAACAACATCAAGAAATCTGACGACTAATTCGAGGCAAGTTTTTATTACTTGTTGTACCTTAGCAATTATCATACTCATGTTAGTATAGGGATGTTATAAACATGTTTTGGTTCATAAAAGTGATGAAAATTGGAGAACTAGGATGGTTAAATTGAATCTGAGATTTATTTAATTGAAACCCTCCATGTATGCAGAATAGAAATCACGTTTTGATGAACTGATGTGAAGAACGAATCTGGGAAACATGTGTTCTTGAATAAAAAATTAAAAAACTAGGGTTTTAGTGAATAATTTGGGGATTTCATAATTATGTGATGATTCGTAATGATATAATGATGTTAGGATGTTAGAATCCATGTATAATTGTTAGAATTTGATTTGGGATTGATTGGTTGGAGTTTGGGATGTTAATTTAGAGGTTTTAGGGTTAAAATGGGGGGAAAATGCTGGAATTCTAGGTAGAAGACGAAACAGTAGGTCTTGTGCGAAGTCGCGCGAAGTCGTTCAAGCGAGATTGCATCTCGCGCGAAGTCGCTCGAGCGACACGTGGAGGTCATTGGAATGACATGCCATCTAGTTCGAGCGGCAGGGTGAATTTCTGGGAAATTTCTTAGGGGCAGGTTTGGAAATTTTTAGTCTTTACGAGTGAGAAAAATTATCAATTAACAGAATTGAAACGAGGCAGCTCCATGAGAAAGTATGTCAGTTTTATACTTAAATTAATCTGGAAAGAAGAGTTACTTGGGAAATTACTAAAGAGTTGAGGTAACTTAGTAATACTATGAAATACGTAATATTGAGAATGAAAATATGTATGGTACATATACAAGGAGGTTGGGAGAATACCCATAAATATTAATAGGATGTGTTGATACCTATTACTTGTTTAATATTATGTGTATGACATACCTAGATGCTTGCTATCATGGGGGGTTGTGTAGAGACGGTCTTATCCTGGGTGACCTTCGGGGGGATATTTGACTCGTATCTCATAACATAGTACTGTGAAGACTTATTTGTGAGTTGATAAATCAGCTAACTATGGGAGCGTAGGTATATGCGTGACCCATCGGTATGTGAACTATGTTCGTCGCCACTATGCATGTTTTGTGTATATGGTTCGTGGGAGACTTCCAAACCGACAGTCCTTCTTAGAGTACGAGATGTACCGGGACATGATAGCAGAGTATGCAATGCACTACATGTTTAGCCTTGGGGTGTTGTATTAGTATATGTACATTATAGTGGTGAATATATATATATATATATATATATATATATATATATATATATACTTGTGTTATTCCTACTGTGATATAATTGTAGGTTATTGGGATAGTATAGACTTAAGTGACGTGGGCTGTGAATACTTAACTTAGCGTGTTAACATTTAAACGAATTAATAAATGATAGTATTAATATTGTGGAAAACCGGGAATCACGGGTTAATACCACGAGCTATAACAAGGAGTATTAATCGTTACCTAATTAGAAGTGTTACGGATGGCTAGGTGAGAATAGATGTACGTTATGCGTGCACAATAGACGAGAGGTGAGATTCTCATGTGAGAGTTCGAACTAACATGCATTTGACACTTGCTTTACTGCAAATTTTAAATACTTGCTAAAATAAAAACATCGGGTTCTGACCCGTTTCTTGCATCTCTTCTCTCTTGCTATATATACTCAGGTGCTCAGCCATAGGGACACCAGCCTTAGAGATTCAGATTGCTTGGCGTACTGCAGCTGTTGTGGAAGCTGTAGGTCTTTGCATTAGACACCTCCATCATTTCATTTATGTTCTGTTTAGACTTTCTATTTAGGGCACATGTCTCCCACTCCTTAGACAATTATTTGAAATTGTATTCAGTTTATTTTCTTTTGTTTTTCGTTGGATTTATTGCTCCTATGGTACTTGATTTAGAGTTTTAAAACTTGAATGTTTTATTCAGTCTTATCTATTTCAGTTTATGATTCGGATTTAGTATTTACATTAATTAGTTATGGTGGATGATTGATGTTTATATTCTCGGATTAATAATTGAAAGATTATTTTAAAAAGGAAAATATTTTGACACTAGCTTAATTAATTATTAGGTGGTTAATAAGGTTATTATGTTTTTGACAGTGATGCTAAGAATGAACCACCCGAACATTATGTTTTATAGTTTAAAAAGGACTGATCACCCGATATTTAATTGGGTGGGGTGTTACAGATGGTATCAGAGCATTAGGTTCTATTGTCCTTTAGTATCTGTACGGCTTACTATGTTTCAGCTTTGTATCCTTTGATATAGAGCCCTATCTTTAGGATTGTTGTGATCTTAATTTTGCGATTTCGTCTTCAGCTATTTGAGATTTAGTAATAACTGTGGACTAATAAAATTCTTTCTCGTCTCAGATGCCTCCTCGACGTGGGCCACGAAACAGACAGACCATCCAGAACACCCGGCAGTGCAGACTCAGGGGATAATGAACGCAGCTGAGGTTGCCGCAATAGTTGCACAAGTGGTGAATGCAGCCATAGCGGTGGTGCAGCAGGCCCCACCCCAAGCTGAGGAAGTAGCACCAGTTCTAGTGCATCCGTTTCCCACTGCATGGGAAAGAGTGAGAGAGTCCTTTCAGAGGGCATGTCCCCCAAAGTTTATGGGCAGTTCAGATGTGGTTATTGCTAGTCTGTGGAAGAAGGACATACAGTGAAACCTTCGTATGTATGAGTGCACCGAAGTTCAGAGGCAAGTTTTGGCTACCTTCAAGCAGAGAGGGGCATCTTTATAGTGGTGAGAATCCACAACTACTACTGAGGAGCGAGATTTGATGGCGACCAGTGATTTCTGGGTGTGGTTCGACCGCATGTACTTTCCTTCCGCCGTCAAGACCGAGATAAGACAAAAACTTTTAGACCTCACCCAGGAAGGGAGAACAGTTGCGGAATATGAGGAGGAGTTCATGAGATTGGCAAACATGGTACCAGATGAAGTGCCTACTGAGGAGAAGCGCATTCAGATGTTCATGGATGGCCTCACCTAGAGGATCAGGCAGCATCTTCTGTGTAACCTCTCATTACAGACCTATTGTGATGTGCTTAATGCAGCACTATTGCATTGTCAGGACCACCGCTTCCATATGATTGGGAACAAATGAGCGGGGGAGTCCAGCCATCCGGGCAGGACAGGAGGTAATGGTTCCAGCAGGGCACAGCGAACTCAGGGTCAGCAGAGGCAGGTTGATCAAAGTTCCTAGCAGGGGGATTTTAAGCAGTTCAGATCAGGGGGTTTCCGTCAGGGTCAGGGAGGTTTTAGGCCTAGCAGCAGGGCCAGCATGGCCATCAGGGCCAACAGGGTCATCAGGGCCAGCAGTAGTTTAGGCAAGGCCAAAGGGGAGGTGGGAACGGCCAGCAGGGCCAAGGGCAGCAGGGGAAGCGAGGGGGAAACTTTGGTGGGAAGTGTTTTATATGTGGCAAGACTGGCCACAAGTGGCATGACTGTCCGGAGAGGGGCAGGGCCCAACAGTAGCAGTAGAAGGGTGCTCAACAGGACCCCTAGAGACTGATTTTTCCCACCACCTCAGATGCCAGCACTTCCAGCCATTCCAGTAGTTCCAGTGCAGCAGGGACAACTTCAGTATGGACGGGTCTATAACCTCCATCAAATCGCAGTCCCACAGGCTTCACCCGCGATTGAGGGTATGTTTTCTATCCAGGGGACTATGGGACGTATTTTATTCGATACAGGGGCTACACATTATTTTATTACCACGAAGTTTGCACGTACTTTGGGGTTATTAGTTACAGTAGAGAGTATTGTTACTTCTATAGATTCGCCTTTGGGTAGTGGTTCACTAATTCACTTTATATGTCGAGGGGGTGGGTATAGAGATTGGGAGACTTACCTTATCGTATGACATGCTTGTATTAGAGATGTCCGAGTATGATGCGATCATCGGCATGGATTGGCTTGTTGCATATAGGGCCATTATCGATTATTTTAGTAGGACTATTATTTTTGCCTTACCTGATCAGGAGATGTTCCTGGTGGCGATGCCTCGTCCTGAGGGGGATCGTCTACCCATTTGTACTACATAGAGGAGGAGACCTCTAAGGAGGTAGTGATGCCACTTGATTCCATACCCGTGGTGAGGGAATTCGCTGATGTATTCCAGGATATTCCGATATTTCCACCTATCAAAGAGATAGACTTTGTTATAGATTTGACATCGGGCACTCGACCGATAGCCCATGCACCGTACCGTATGGCCCCAGCGGAGATAAGAGAGCTTCGGGATCAGATAGAGCAGCTGTTGGGCTAGGGATTTATTCATAAGAGTACTTCACCTTGGGGTGCCCCTGTGTTGTTCGTTAAGAAGAGAGATGGATCGTCACAGTTGTGTACTGATTACCGAGAGTTAAATAAAGTCACGATACGGAATAAGTATCCGTTGCCCCGAATCGATGACTTATTTGACCAGTTGAGGGGAGTTGCCTTCTTCTCGAAGATTGACTTGAGGTTGGGATACCATCAGTTAAGGATCGGGGAGTAGGATGTGTCGAATAATGCTTTCTTTTCGAGATATGGTTCCTATGAGTTTAGGGTTATGCCTTTTGGGCTAACCAACTCCCCAACCGTGTTTATGGACTTGATGAATAGGGTGTTCAGAGAGTTCCTGAATCAATTTGTTATTGTCTTCGTTGATGACATTCTGATTTACTCCCAGACTGAGGAGGAGCATGCCAAACATTTGAGATAGGTTTTGCAGACACTGCGTCAGCACGAGTTGTATGCAAAATATGAGAAATGTGGATTTTGGGTGAAAGAGGTTCAATTTTGGGGGCACATTATTTCGAATAGTGGGATATCCGTGGACCCGGGGAAGGTGTCAGCAGTTAGGGAGTGGGGATATCCCATGACGTCGACAGAAATACGTAGTTTCTTAGGCATAGCAGGATACTACAGGAGGTTAATCCGAGGATTTTCTAAGATAGAGGGTCCATTGACTCATTTGACTCGCAAAGGGGAGCCATTTTTCTGGGACGATGTCTGTCAGTTGGCTTTCGATGAGCTGAAAGACAAGTTAACTTCAGCACCAGTGTAATCACTGCCCAGGCCAGGAGTGGAGTATCTAGTCTACACAGATGCATCCTTACTGGGACTTGGGGGTGTGCTTCAGCAGGAGGATCAGGACATAGCTTATGCTTCCCGTAAGCTTAAGCCTTATGAGAGAAACTACCCTACCCACGACTTGGAGTTAGCGGTAGTCGTGTTTTCACTTCGGATATGGAGACACTATCTCTTGGGGGAGAAATTTCGCTTATACACGAATCACAAGTCTCTACAGTACGTCTTCACGCAGAAAGAGCTAAATATGCATCAATGTCGATGGCTCAAATTCGTGAAGGATTATCAGTTCGAAATCTAATACCACCCAGGAAAGGTAAACGTGGTAGCGGACACGTTGAGCCATAGGCCAGTGGACGAGAGGGCGAGGTGTGGAAAGCAAAGTGGACGGAATTAGGACACCAGGATGCCTTGGCCCGATCATTTATATCTGCGATGATAGTTATGCCTCAGATTGTTACGAGAGTAGTACGGGCACAGGCAACGAATTCGTTCTGTTATGATCGAATTAGATAGCTCTTAGCCGGTGAGCCGAGTCTTATTCAGTATGTTTCGAGGGAGGTTTAAGCTTCAATAGGATACTCGTTGTTCCAGAGGGGGAGGACCTTCGACATGCAGTGATGACGGAGTTGCATGGGTCCCAATTTGCGGTACATCCCGGTGGGGACAAAATATACCAGGATATGAGGCGACGGTATTGGTGGAGCGGAATGAAAAAGGATATCGCAGAGTTCGTATACAAGTGTACCACTTGCTAGTTAGTGAAAGTGGACCATCAGAGACCACCAGGTTTGCTTCAGCCGTTGGAGATTCCTACGTGGAAATGGGAAGGCATTTCCATAAATTTTATTATCGGGTTTCCCACTTCGCAGAGGGGGCATGATTCAATATGGGTTATTGTTGATCAGTTTACGAAAGTAGCCCACTTTTTGCTCGTTGGAACAGACTATATAGCGGGATAGTATTCCTAGCTATTTATTACAGATATAGTGAGACTGCATGGTGTTCCTCTTAATATCGTGTCGGATAGAGACAAAACGTTTATATCTCATTTTTAGGAGAGCGTTTAGGAGGTTATGGGTATCGAGTTACGGTTGAGTACAACGTAACACCCGCAGACTGATGGACAGACTGAGCACACTAATCAGATGCTCGAGGACATGTTGCGCATGTGTATCCTTGATTTTGGGGGAGGTTGGGAGCAGTATCTTCCACTGGAGGAGTTCGCTCATAACAACTCCTCTCAGTTTACGATTGGCATGGCCCCGTTCGAGTCATTGTATGGTAGACCTTGTCGTTCTCCAGCTCATTGGCTAGAGGTGGGAGATAATAAGCAACTCGGGCCATAGGTAATTCAGGATACGTCGAGCAGTATCGAGATGATTCGGGATAGTATACGGGTAGCCCAGGACAAATAGAAAAGCTATGCTAATGCTAAGAGGTTCTTCCGAGAGTTCGCAGTGGGGGACCAGGTCTTGTTGAGAGTATCTTTGATAAAGGGAGTAATGAGATTTGGGAAGAAAGGGAAATTGGCTTCGAGATACGTAGGACCATTCCCTATTATAGAGAGGGTCGGACCAGTTGATTACAGGCTTGGGTTGCCAGAGCAATTGCATCGTATCCATAATGTGTTCCACATTTCGTCACTGAGGCGGTATCTTCAGGATGAGTTGGCACACACTCACATCATGATTGAGGAGATTGAGTTACATCCAGACAGTTCATATGAGGAGAGACCGGTGGCTATCCTAGATCATAGTGAGAGGAGGCTAAGTTCAAAGGTAGATCCACTTTTTCGGGGGTAGTGGCAGCATCACAATGTAGAGGAGTCTACTTGGGAGTGGGAGGCGGATATGCGAGAGAAATATCCAGACTTATTCGCACCACGTATACCTTATTTTTTGAATTTTGGGAAAAAATTCCGTTATTAGGGGGGAAGTATGTAATACCCCATATTTTTATGATTTAAATAATTATGGGATTAATTATTATTGTGAGATTCATTGAATTAAAAAACCGTGAGAATTTAATTGTTCATTAATTTGGATTTAAAATAAATATTAACTAACGCGTCAGGGTTAATACTTATTGATTGAATATTACTGTGTGATATGTAATATGGAACTATACACTTCGATAAATTGTCAAGAATAAGAAATATGACAGTTTAGTAAATTTAAGTCAGACGGGCGTGTGAGTCGTGTCGGGACTAAATTAATGAAATAAATATATTAATTGTTTTAGTAACTCGTATAGTCATTTCAAGTGCACCATTGAGTCCGAAAGGATCAATATAGTCAAAATAGTATACCCAGGTGTTTAGTTTGGGTCCCGGGACAATTTTAGGCCTAACCAGCACCTCGAGGGGACATTATGGTAAATTATATTTTTGGGCTTAATTGATTGACGAAAATTAGGAGTTATTTTATCAGCCAATAAAAGGTCATTAGGGTTGAGAGTTACAAAAAGTAAAAAACGGTCATAGAAGGTGTGAGGGAGAACCAATTTCCAAGAGGGAAGGCTCAATTAGCATCACCTTGCTCAACCGCCACCACCAGCGAGTAGATCGGGACGAGGGGAACATACCCATACCAACAATAGTAAGAAATCAGATGACTAATTCGAGGCAAGTGTTTATTACTTACTGTACCTTAGCAATTATCATAGTCATATTAGTATAGGGATGTTATAAACATATTTTGGTTCATAAAAGTGATGAAAATTGGAGAATTAGGATGTATAAATTGAGTCTGAGATTTATTTAATCGAAACCCTCCATGTATGTAGAATAGAAATCACGTTTTCATGAACTGATGTGAAGAACGAATCTGGGAAACATGTGTTATTGACTAAGAAATTAAAGAACTAGGGTTTTAGTGAATAATTTAGGGATTTCATAATTCTGTGATGATTCGTAATGATATAATGAGGATGGGATGTTAGAATCCATGTATAATTGTTAGAATTCGATTTCGGATTGATTGGTTGGATTTTGGGGTGTTAATTTAGAGGTTTTGGGGTTAAAAATGGTGGGAAAATGCTGGAAACTGGGTAAAAGACGAAATAGTAGGTCTCGTGCGAAGTCGTTCAAGCGAGATTACATCTCGAGCGACACGTGGAGGTCGTTCGAACGACATGCCATCTGGTTCGAGCGACAGGGTGAATTTTCGGGAAATTTCTTAGGGGCAATTTTGGAATTTTCCAGTCTTTACGAGTGAGAGAAATTACCAATTAACAGAATTGAAACGAGGCAGCTCCATGAGAAAGTATGTCAGTTTTATACTTAAATTAATCTGGAAAGAAGAGTTACTTTGGAAATTACTAAAGAGTTGTGGTAACTTAGTAATACTATGAAATACGTAATAATGAGAAAGAAAATATGTATGGTACATATATAAGGAGGTTGGGAGAATGCCCATAAATATTAATAGGATGTGGGGATACCTATTACTTGTTTAATATTGTAGGAGGGTACTTTAGATTATTGTAACAACCCGCCCTTTTGGAGACCATTAAATTCCATAATTGGATATAAATTGGAATTTGGGGAATTTTCCTAAATAGTAATTTTTGGGATTTTCGAGGATTGAATGATTTTCGATGGGTGCTGTAATTATTTTTGGGACTATACAGGTCGAAATATTTTAATTATATGTCGTCGTTGAGTAAAGCGACACGAGGTAAGATTTTTAATTGGAAAACCCGCATTTATTGATTTTGGGTTGGAATAGTGATATGCGGTCAAATACCTCGGATGGGAATTTAGACTGCGCCGTGAGTCTCGGAATGTCCGAGATAGTCGAAAAAGAGTGTCCGATTGTCGAAAATGAGTTTCAGGTAATTTTAGAGCTAAAAGTAACTCGTAATTGGGTTAAACGAGTCATTTTTGGGTTTTAAGGGGTATAACCCTTTTTCTTCTTATATAAAGAGGGGGATAGGGAGAAAATAAGAAAGAAAGAAAGAAAAGAGAGAGAAGAGAGAGAGGAAGGAGAAAGAGGAGAAGAAATGGGAGATCTCGGGTCAACTCCGCCGGATTCGACTCGAGAACGTCGGATTTTATCCACGAGGCAAGTGTTTACTTGCTTTATTTATCTTTTTGCATAAATATCTCATACCGTAGTTTGGTATAAACAAACCCTAATGGTTTTGGGGTGGGTTATCGTGGATAAAACGGGTTTTTGGGAGTTAAAACAATTAAACCCCAAATAATATTTCAATTTGTGGAACTTAGGTTTTAATCTAAATTAATTGGTGGTTTTGGGTTCTAGGATGTTTAGAACCCTTAATATATGTGTATTTGTAGTTGGTTGAGGTTGTAGGACGTTGGGTGAGGCGAAAAAAGCTTGGGAGAAGCTTTAATGGCCGAAATCGTCTCGGAGAAGATGATGAATAGTAACCCGTCACTTTAGGGGGCCTTTTTGGCCAGGAAAAGAATTGATTTAGCTTTCGGCCAAAACACGAAAGTTGTAGATCTTTTTGATACGGTCGCGTGGGAGCTGACCGGGTATTTTTTTGAATTTTCTACTATTTGATATGATTTTTACAAGATGACAGCTTCGGGTTGAAATCATCAACTCGGAAATCAAATCGGGAATTGGAAAAATTACGGCTAGAATTATTTTTGTAGATGTTCGGGATAATTTTGGGGGTAGTTTAGAAACCCCGATAATGAATTTGGGTTGTTGGTTAAGGGAATTGAGGAATTTTAATTTGGGAGACCTGGTGTGACCGGTCGACCGCGCCCCAATGGCCGGTCGACCGCGTCAAGGAGAAAGGGCCTACTCCTTTGTTTCGTAGGCTTATTTACAACCCGCGGTCGACCGGGGGTCTAAGACCGATCGACCGGTGCCCTGTTTTTAGCCTAAGATTTTGGAGATTATGATTATTTCTCCTTTTTGAGTTTAATGTTTAAGGCCCTTCCAAATTAGAAATTATGGAGGGTTATGTCCTAAAGGACTTGAGGAATTGGGAATTTATATGTGTGTATATTCACTTAGAGTGAATTGGTATAATTGGAGATATCCGAATGAATCCGTAGATGGGATTTAAGTATGTATTATTTATTAAAGAAAGAAAATACTTTGGGTTTAGTATCATGCTTATATGAATGCATGATTATGATTCCTGGAGGGAATCTTTGGGATTATTAGTCATCGCTAGATGATATAGGCCATTATGGCCGTTTATATATTCTAGGAGGACTATATGGTATGTATATATATTATGTGAATAAAGTATATATATATATATATATATATATATATATATATATATATATATATATATATATATATATATATATATATATGATGGAAATGATTTTGAAAATATAAAAATGAATATTTTCAAAATGGAAAGATAAATTTTTTTTACATAATTGATAAATTATGGTTACACACCTCCCTAAATCGCTATCATAAGGGAAGTTGCGCGCGTTGTGGTGAAGCCTTCATGGCTATTGAGCAGGTTGGATATAGTCCCTAGGCCATATGGGAGGTTATTTGTTTTTCTGCGCTGGTTAGGGGATTCTGGGTGTGGTCCTGACTTTCTCGCAGGCAATATGGCCGCTTCCCGTCGTTGGTAGGTTCCCAGGTTGTCTTGTATAGATAGGCCCTGGAAGATGATAGCCATTTAGGGGCGCGTCCAGTGGGGAAACCCGGAGGGGCGGTCTTAGATTTATTAAAGCAATTCATGATAATGGATTGGCTTTAATTTACATTTTCTGAGTATAAAAAGGGAAATGGGATAAAGGTTTGGCTTCGGTAACACTCCCGGATGGAAGAAGGGATGTGGAAGCATGATTTGATCAAAGCACTTTCATGATAATGGAAATGGCTTTGGGTACATTTCCTGAGTATAAAAAGGGAAATGGGATGACATATAAAGGAAAAGCATTTTTATGATAATAAAACTGGCTTTTAAAAAGTATATGATTCGGTAAAGCAATTCATGATAATGAATTGGCTTTTATATTTACATTTCCTGAGTATAAAAAGGGAAATGGGAAGTTTTGAGAAAATGAAAAGTATTGATAAATACTTGTGTATCAATCCTCAGTCCGGGATATAGATCCGGATGTATATTGTAATATGAATATGTATATATGGATGAATCGAGTACCGAGGGTCTAATGGATCCTGACGATCGACCTTGCCGCATAGTAGTGTATCGGAGGGGGTTCCTTGTTTGGATTTCGCTTCGCAAGACACCCCACGCACGAATATGGCAGTGTGTTGAGACTGGGGAGAAGTTTAATCCTTAGTGCTCTTATATTATTAATTCTTATGGTATATATATTATTATATATCTTTCTGTACTGAGGGACTAGCAGATCTCGACGATCGACCGTGCCGCGTAGTAGTGTATCGGGGGGGTTCCTTGTTTGGATTTCTCTTTGCGAGACACCCCACGCACGAACATGGCATAGCGCTGAGACTGGGGTGAAGCTTAGCCCTTAGTACATTACTTGGACTATCTAGGGTAGATAGTGGTGGGGTGATAGACTAGTTTAGCAGGGTAGCTTGACTAGAATGTTCTAGATAGATGCGCTAGGAGTGCACTATTAGCGGAGAGGTGAGGGGTATCTCATGGGAGTGCGATACCAAACTTAAATATGAGATAAAACCTTTTTCAAAATAATAAGGCATTTATGCATTTGCAAAATATTTTCAAAATTCGGGCTCTGACCCGTTTATCTACTTTTCCTTTCTTGCTATATTATATATATATAGGTGTCCAGACACAGGGACGCCTGGATGGCACTTCTTTCGAGTCAGACGTCAGCTGCAGCAGCTGTGGATGCGTGCAGGTTTTTGATAGCCGCTTCCATCGTTGTACTCTAGATAGGAGGTACTGTATAAACATTCGAGCCAATGACTCAATTGCATTTATTTATTCTTTCAGTACAGCATTCGATATGGTTGTATAATTTGAACCGAGTGTTCGGTTATTTTAATTTATTTCAGTTTCATTTACGCATTAACTTGTGGATGTTTTATTTTAATCGTAAAAAGAGTAGTTAAGTAAAAGTTTATAACGCTCGCCTAATAGGATATTAGTAATTAAATGGATTTTTGACAGTGATGCTAAGGATGATCCATATGTGACTCCTGTTTTAATTTGATATAGGAGTGATCGCCCGGTATCCCATTAGGCGGGTTGTTACAATTATAGATGGAGGCATAACCCTTTTTTAGTATGGTAATGATAAGTTAATTAGCCCAAGACCTTGGATTAATGATAGGACATACAAAACAAACCCAATGAAGATGAACTCGGTTTAAACTCAAAAATCTCTCGTGTATAACTCAGGAGATAGCAATGGACTTTAGGAGTAACCTAGTTAGAGGGAGAGAGAAGTAAGCACCCTAAATACACCTTGGTAGGTAGTTAGAAACACACCATAAACCCTCAAGAGTCTCTGTCAAGTATTAAAAGCTTCGTAATAAATAACAATGGTGAGTGGATAAACCCTCTGGTTTGCAATAACTCTCTCTCTCTAATGTGTATCTCAAGCAATAACTCCAGAGTTCTCAAAAAGATCATGTCTCTCCTCAGGGGTGGTTGGGGTCCTTAAATAGCCTCCCACACCATCCCTGAGGCAACTCAGTCATTAAAACTATGAAATACATCCCTCATACTTTATGTCACAACATTAAATGCCTGATCTACTAGTTGGATCCACGTCATAAACATTAAATGCCAAGACATGCCTTTTGCCTAACCACTATGTGTCAGGGAGGGGGATGTTATCAGAGAAGTGGCTCACCAACTGCCTGACAGCCCCAAATACCACGGTGGTTTACTCAAGTGCATATCTGACATTGTTTGGCTGGCGAGTGACATCACCTACAGTAGATGTGACATTAAGTAGAGGATTGTTTGGTTCACAGCCTAACGCTCGATGGAACTCCAAGCTGCTCCGCCCGAGGTTCCACGGTCAACGTCCTTCGGTGTTTTACCAAGTGTATCTACGATGGTCAGGACAAGCACCAACGGTGCCTCACTTCTCAATCCTCCAAACCAAGTCCCTCTAAAAGTTCCCATGGTGAGGTCATTCGATAGAGCATGAAAGCTCTCCCAGGCCCTGCCAAGCCCGGTCTCTCGCAAGTACGTTTGACCTCTCACAAACCCATTTATTATTATCGTTACGTCATTACAACCGTTATAGCTTATGGTTAATAACAATAAAAAATACGATATGACTAATACAACAAGCTAAAATATGAGTTGCCGCGCTAAGCTGCCTCATCGAGTTGCCATCTTTGAGCTGCCTCGGTTTCTTAATCTCAAAAGTTGTTGCCAATTAGGGATTTGTCTCTAATCTCAAGATTACCTTCAAGCCCCCTCTACAAATATTATGTGTATGACATACCTAGCTGCTTTCTATCACGGGGGGTTGTGTAGAGACGGTCTTATCCTGGGTGACATTCGGGGGGATATTTGACTCATATATCAGAACATAGTACTGTGAAGACTTATTTGTGAGTTGATAAGTCAGCTGACTATGGGAGCGTAGGTATGTGCTTGACCCGTAGGTATGTGAACTATGTTCGGCGCCACTATGTGTGTTTTGTGTATATGGTTCGTGGGAGACTTCCGAACCGACTGTCCTTATTAGAGTACGAGATGTACCGGGACATGAGAGCAGAGTATGCAATGCACTACAAGTTTAGCCTTGGGGTGCTGTATTAGTATATGTATATTATAGTGGTGAATATATATATATATATATATATATATATATGTACACTTGTGTTATTCCTATTATGAGATAATTGTAGGTTATTGGGATAATATAGTCTTAAGTGACATGAGCTATGAATACTTAACTTAACGTGTTAACACTTAAACGAATTAATAAATGATGGTATTAATAATGTGGTAAACTGGGAATCATGGGTTGATACCACGAGGTATAACAAGAAGTATGAATCGCCACCTAGTTAGAAGTGTTACGGATGGCTAGGTGAGAATAGATGTACGTTAGGCGTGCACAATAGACGAGAGGTGATATTCCCATCTGAGAGTTCGAACTAACATGCATTTGACACTTGCTTTACTTCAAATTTTAAATACTTTCTAAAATAAATATTTTTACACATCGGGCTCTGACCCGTTTCTTGCATCTCTTCTCTCTTGCTATATATATGTATTATATCACGTGCTCAGCCACAGGGACACCAGCCTTAGAGATTCGGATTGTTTGGCGCGCTGCAGCTGTTGTGGAAGTTGTAGGTCTTTGCATTAGACACATCCATCATTTCATTTCCGTTATGTTTAGACTTTCTATTTAGGGAATGTGTCTCCCATTCCTTAGACAATTATTTGAAATTGTATTCAGTTTATTTTCTTTTCTTTTCAGTTGGATTTATTGTTCCTATGGTACTTGATTTAGAGTTTTAAAACTGGAATATTTTATTCAGTCTTATCCATTTCAGTTTGTGATTCGGATTTAGTATTTACATTAATTAGTTGTGGTGGATGATTGATGTTTATATTCTCATATTAATAATTAAAAGATTATTTTAAAAAGGAAAATATTTTGGCACTAGCTTAATTAATTATTTGGTGGTTAATATAGTTATTATGTTTTCGACAGTGATGCTAAGAATGAACCAACCGAACATTCTGTTTTAAATTTTATAAAGGATAGATCACCAAATATTTAATTGGGCGGGGTGTCACATTACACACATGTTTTTGTAAAGTAAACGCACGTTCCAATGACAAAAACCGTTTTATCAATGTGTGTATTTTATGAAATATGCGTGTACATTATGTAGTACACGTATAATATATAAAGTACACACATTTAGAAAATGATTTTGGTCAGTACAATGTGCGTGTACTTTATAAAAATATGCGTGTATTTTATATATTGTACAACTTATAATTTTTACTTGTCACTTTTATTTATTTATTATTGCATTTAGTTTAGATTTATTTTCTTCATTTTTGACATTATAATTTCTATTATTAATATTTGTAAAGGTTTTGCTTCTATTATATTATTTTTCAATATTTAATGAATAAGTCACTCATATTATCCTACGTGTATTACGGTCCGCGCCAGCGACATTAAATGGGTTATAAAAATCAATTCATCTATTGTAACAGTAGTTTTAAATAAAATCAAGGAACATTCACATTTGAATAAATTATTGTTATTTATTTTAGATTTATTTTATTCAATTTAGACATTGTAATATCTATTATTAATTTTTTTAAATGTTTTGCTTCTATTATATTTGTGTCCATCCCCGATCCTCGCCGTGCGGGCTGGCACGTGGAGGAAAGGATCCTTCGGGTCCCGCGCGTCCCTCTCAGGAACGCTTCGGTCGGCGTCGTTTGAGACGTGGTGAAAAAATGTAGAGAGATTCAGAGTCGCCAGTCTATTTTACTCAAAACAGACAAAAGAAAAAGGGAAAGCCACCTCGAAGGATGGCCTCCAAAGACATACTGGTGTCTACGAAACTAAAATTATTCGAGAAGGGTTCGGAGGCTTAGTTACGAAATGGGAAGGTGTTAGGCACCCATTCCGCCCTTTCGGTCTCTCATGGATATTTGTTATTTTCCTTTATGTTTCCCTCCGTTATATGTGTGCATGTGTATATATAGAATGGAGGTAGGAATCCTCGACTTGTATCATGGAAAAGATAAATCGAGTCATCCATAGGAAGATATAAGAATAATATTAGAAAAATAAGATTTACCCGATTACCCCTACGTTGATCGTTATAATGGAACGATAACGCATATGGAGTAATACGTCACTAAGGGCAAGTATATAGAATATAAGAAGATTAGATTTAGAGAAAATAGGAAGTAAAAAGAAAAGGTGAAAGAGAGGATTCGAGTCTCGGGTTTTACCCCGAGACGCCTACGTAGCCTATAAAGCCATCAAAGTCCACATAGTTCGCATACAAAACGAGCGGTGGGGTTTATCCCATAAATCCAAATGGGGGATCTCTTATTTGTGAGTGTGTGTATGTGTGTGTAGAAAAAGTATTTTAATTGTGAGAAAAGTGTGGAAAAAGTGTGAGAATCCCTATTTGGAATTTATGAGCAAACCCTCTTTTTCTTGTTTTTTTGGGTTTTATGAAAATAAGAGATGTGCAATAATACTAATTAAAAAGTATATTAGGATGTGTGAGATGAGTTAATAAAAGTGCTAAGTAAGAAAACAAGTTGTTGCGAATTTAAGAGAATTTGAAGAGAAAGGTGAGAAAGTAGGACCTTCTTGAAGATCTTGAGCTTGATCTTGAATGTTGGAGAGAAGCCCTTGCACTTGGATGATGATGGAGAGTGGCTTCACCAAGTTTGGTGAAAAGGATGATGAAAAGTGGAAGTAAAAAAGGGATTTGGAAGTTGAAATCACGCTGACTTCGAGAGAGATTTCTGGGATTTGTTGAGAGAGATTTTTATCAGATCTGGGCTCTCCTTGCAAATAAGGTGAAGGCCTCCTTTTATAGACCCAGATGACTGTCGATCGGCATTGGCATATTCCTGCCTATCAGCACCTGCCGATAGGCAGGGTCTGGAACCTGCCATTTGGAAATGCGCTTCAGGCTTTTTTGGAAAATCGGCCGCCGAGGGAAAACCATTGGTCAGAATCATGCACGGGGCATACCATTGGAAAGGTAATTCAGAGACCTTCGATAGTCCTTTGAACCGCTCCCGGGTTTGGGAATTGACTTTGGGCTAAATATGGCTCGAAAGCATTTGTCGGTCCATCGGACGGGGAATCGCTCGGACGCAAATGGATCGTTAGTCCGCATGAATTGCGCATGGGGTAGACCGTTGGAAAGGTTCCAAAGAGTTTAACCCAGTTTGGAGAGTTGACTTTGGTCAACCGGGACCGGGAAGCATTCGGTGACCTCCCGGAGTCAAATGGATCGTTCATTCGCATGGAAAGTCGGAATCACGCATGAGACGGACCATTGGAAAGGGTATTCAGTTACCTTTGAAGATTCATTTAGCCTCAGTCGAGCTGAAGAGTTGACATAGGTCAAACAGACCCCGGGAGTGCCCATGGCCTCTAAGTCAGGTTTCGGACGCAAACGGATCGTTCATCCGCATGGTAAGTCAGAATCGCGCACGGGGTGGACCGTTGGAAAAGGGATTCAGTGCCCTCCAAAGATTCATTCAGTCTCGGTCGAGATGAAGAGTTTGACTTTTTGGTCAAACTGATCCAGAGAGTACTCGAGGGCTCTTAGGTCAGTACTCGGGACATTACCTAGGTTTGTAGTGCAGAAGGGAGGTACTGGGGACCTAAGGAGAGTTTGGGGGGTAACAGAATGGGGTGTCTATAGAGCCCCTCGACGAGTGAGTTTGGAACAAATGATGACCGTCGATTAGACACCACATGATCTTTTGAGGGAGTATGACCGATTCAGAGGGTCGAGGCCGATTTTGAGGACCTAAGGGGTGTGTTGGGGATGGGATGACGACCTAAAGTGTTGCTGGGGGGATGACCAATTCTGTGGGTCAAAGCCAAATCTGCGGTCTTAAGTGATGAGGGTGACCGATTCTGGGGGTCAAAGCCAATTCTGCGAGCTTAGGGTGAAGATCTAGTAATCGAGTTCAATTCTGACCTAAGAATGGTGACGATCGAGGTTAATTCTGACCTAACTCAGGTGACGATCCAAGATCGGGGCCAATTCTGACCCAAAGAGTGGTGACGACCGAGGACCGATGTCAATTCTGACCTAACTCAGGTGACGATCCAAGATCGGGGCCAATTCTGACCCAAAAAGTGGTGATGACCGAGGACCGAGGTCAATTCTGACCTAACTCAGGTGACGATCCAAGACTGGGGCCAATTCTGACCCAAAGAGTGGTGACAACCGAGGATTGAGGTCAATACTGACCTAACTCAGGTGAAGATCCAAGATCGGGGCCAATTCTGACCCAAAGAGTGGTGACGACCGAGGACCGAGGTTAATTCTAACCTAACTTAGGTGAAGATCCAAGATCGGGGCCAATTCTGACCCAAGAGTGGTGACGACCGAGGACCGAGGTCAATTATGACCTAACTCATGTGACGATCCAAGACCGGAGCCAATTCTGATCCAAGGAGTGGTGACGACCGAGGACCGAGGTCAATTCTGACCTAACTCAGGTGACGATCCAAGATCGGGGCCAATTCTAACCCAAGAGTGGTGACGACCGAGGACCGAGGTCAGTTATTATGTAACTCAGGTGATGATCTAAGATCGAGGCCAATTCTAACCCAAGAGTGGTGACAACTGAGGACCGAGGTCAATTCTGACCTAACTCAGGTGATGATCCAAGACCGGGGCCAATTCTTACCCAAAGAGTGGTGACGACCGAGGACCGAGGTCAATTCTAACCTAACTCAGGTGACGATCCAAGACCGGGGTCAATTCAAACCCAAGAGTGGATAAAGATTGGATTTTGGTTCTGCTAGAGAAAGATCTTTGTGATTTTGATCTGAGCTAGGGAGTAAATAGCTAGGGAAGCTTTCAGGAGAACTCACGGGGGGGAACAACATATTTTGGTGTTGTAACAGAATTTCGCTGGGGAAGTGATCAGGTGATCCTTAGAGATCCTACGGAGCTTTGTCGGGAGGAGTTTTCACTTGGTTTTTGAGGATTCCGCTGGGGAAAGAGGGGTTCCGCTTGAGGGAATGCAAAGTTTTCTTGGTGAAAATGGCCATAGATCCTTCCTGGGATTTTTAGGAATTTTCCAGGGATTTTTCGAGGCTTTCTGATATTTTCTGGGAATTTCTATACGAAATTTGAGGGGGGTGCTAGTCGGCATAGTATGAATGGTGCCATTCGGCAGTGGCACGGACTTTTAGGCTACCTCGGGATGGCAAGGGGTCAGTGCCGATCGGTATAGTAAGGGGAGATGTCGATCGTCATGGCGCTTGGCATCCTATATAAAGGGGGCGAATCCCTTCATTTTTTCACAATCTCTTTTGCCTTTTCTCTCTCTGCGATTCTTCTGCAAATCGTTCTAGCATTCTGATCTTCAAGAAATGGTCGCTTTTGTGAGCACTGCAGTACACCAAGAGTGGTTAACCATTGATGACTTGGCGAATGTGGAGTGGAGGGCTAGGGCGCCTCTTGCTTTAGGGAGTGAGAACTCCTTTGATGCGTTTGAGCCTATTGTGGATGAGAGGACCTTGCTGCGGGAGCCATCACGTCATCGCTCTTTGAGAGTGATCCCCGGTGGTTATGTAAGTAACCCGACCTTTGGCATTCTTCTCTTTCTAGTGATTTTTCTTTCTTGACTTTTAATGAGACTTTTCTTTTTGCCAATCTGATATTTCTTTGAAGAACATGCGTGCTCATGGGACAACGGGGCTCAAGGATGTCTGGGGGCATCTCCCACCTGTGGTGTGTTGAGTGGTATCATCAGCGGGTTTTGGGCGATTGGCATCTGCACTGGATGAGACACCTCTTTCGACAGCAGTCTTGTGCGCTTTGAGAGAGAGGTGGTGGAATACTACCCACACCTTCCATTTCGACTTCGGGGAGATGACTGTGACTCCCATAGACGTGCAGCAGTTGCTGGGGCTGGATTATGATGGAGAGTAGATAGAGGTGGATCTCTCATTACGGGTGAGACCGGAGGCAGTGCATGTGGCACTTGGTGATGTAGGGAGGATAGTTTCTGGGGATTCTATCCGGCTATCCCTGTTGAAGGATGTTCTGCCGAGCAGGGTGATTGATGTGGAGGACGGGCTATAAGTGAGGCAGATAGCCTGGTTATTCATTTTGCTGGTGTTGGGTGGTTTCATGGTGGCGTCGAGCGATGACGTCGTCCATTTGTAGTTTTTGCCGTACTTGAGGATGTTTTCGAACATCCCTTTCTATGATTGGAGGAGTCTGACCTTGGCAACCCTTTACTTTTCTCTGAATGCATTCAGTCGGTGCTGCCGGCAGACTTTTACTGGGGCCACGTACCTTCTTGAGGTATTCTTCAGTTTGTGCATTTCTTTTCACGTATTCGCATTTTCCTTTCATGCACTCCCATTTTCCTTTCATGCATTCGCATTTTCCTTATGCATCTCTTTTTGTTTGTGAATTCAGACGCGGTTCTATGAGGTGATTGGGTGCAACACCCCGCTGATCGCTTTGAAGGACGACACTATTGGGGAATTCTGTCGATTGTATCGATGGCGTAAGGCCAACCGATAGTCGAAAGGATCTCTCTCCCTAGAGGCGGTGCGTCAGGTCTTGAATGACCTGACCAGTGGCAGGGTAAGACTCTTTCCATTTCAATCTTGGTTTTTGCTCCTTCTGATCTTGTATTGATTTATGCTCACTTGGAGATTTTCAAGTGACCTTTTACCCGTGAGGGACAGCCACTCAGGATACGGGGCGACTAGGGTGAACGCGCGCATGAGGCATTTGCTGGCACATGAGTTCGGCCATTCCTGGTACCTCAGGGAGAGGGTGGTTCGTCAGATTGCTGAGGAGGAGGTGGTGGTGCCACCCGCACAGTCTCCTACGTCTATGAGGCAGGAGCGACTGATGTTGGAGGATGAGAGGATCGGGATGATGATCGGCGAGTCCTACTTGCTATACACCGATACGGCTGCACCATATGACTATATGGATTTTGTGACGAGCTGGTTGATGGCGCCGATCACATATGATGCACTCCCCTTCCTTCCTACGGGTTCAAGTCCGGCGGCAGGATCTTCCCACAATGGAGCTGGTCCGTTAGTCTCTGCGATGACGGTGGCCTTAGAGATCGCTTTTGTGCGGCTTCATACCCCTCCATACAACATTCGGCGGGTTGATGGAGGGATGGTGCCTATGTTGCACCATCCTTATGCGATGGATCCGGAGGAGTTGGGTTTGACAGAGGAGGCCCTTCGACCTACGGTATACCTTTATGTTCCTCTATTTCTTTCTTTTCTTCTTTGGTCATCCTTGCCTTTATATTGATTTTTGCTTTTCCTTACAGCAAGTCCGAGTGTCGACCACTTGGCTCAAGGACATCAGAGACTGGATATCTTCGGCAACTTCCCACATTCGGGATGTGGTTCCTGTTCCTTCTTGCTTGGTACCGTCTGCCTCGTCCGTAGAGGATTCAGGCTCGGGTAGTGGTGGTGCGTCATCTCGCCGTAGGGGGAAGAGAGCACGCCACAGGGGTGGAAGCTCTTAGTGAGAGAGAGAGAGAGAGAGAGAGAGAGAGAGAGAGAGAGAGAGAGAAATGAAAGAGAATGTGGGTTCGAGCTGAGTCCCGTTGTTTTTTTGCTTTTTCTTTAATTTTTATTTCCTACAAAATTGATGTAACACATAACACAAATATATGCAATGCAATGGAGTTTTTTAATTATCTTTTATTTAATGATGAATGCATGCACATGCGCTTATTACTTTGCAGCTGAGATCGTAAAAAGGAATATTTTTGGAATTTTTTGAAGGAAAGTTTTTAATTTAAAAGGGAAAAATTATATAAAGAGAAAAAAGGGGTTCTTGAAATTCTATTGAGAATGTCAATTTATTTTTATTGAGTTTTCTAATTTGACAAAAGAGGAAAATAGGGAAATTTCCAAAAATGGGAGGTTGCCAATCGGCAAGCACCCTGACCTGCCTATCGGCAGTTTAGTCCAGTCCCATCAATTGAAAGCTTCGAATGGTACCCTCTTCAGTCTTTGGTACCTTGTGGGGTAGGATTCCTTCCGATTTCTGCAGGGATTATGTCCCTTGTGAGGGTTTTCAAGTATAAAAAAGGGGGAAGAGTGGAGTGTTTTCATCACACCTTTGCATTCTTACCTACTTGCCCACTATTTCTTAGCCTTGCAAGATGGCTCTCCCTGGTAGCACCGAGTTTGCCAACTACCTCGAAGCCTTGGAAGCTATGTGCTCTTATAATGTCGACAACGATGCTTTCAACATGCGTCGAGTCTCCTTGTGGCGCAATTGGCCTATTGAGTGGAATATGCTGATGGAAGTGGTACAATTCTGGTACCCCGAAGACCATGTATTTCGCTTTGGGTTAGAAGAAGTTTGTCCTACCTACGAGGAATTTTCTGCCATACTGGGTGTAAATCCCAGTTTTGCGGCGGCTTTGCCCGAATTTTCCCATTCTCCTAGGGATTTGTTGGTCGGGCTTCTTCATATTTTGACTTTGGCGGCTAGATCATTGGTCCTTGTCGGAATGATCTCCCTCCCGACGGTGCTGCAATTTGTGCATTTGCGAAAAGTAGGTGATGCTGGCTGTGCTGGAGCCGTTGTTATGGACCTAGTTTCCAAATTACTGCTGGTGACTGGGGAGGTGCAAGTGGACCCATAAATTGTGACCATTACCTCGTGGATGTCATACCGTTGCAATCCTGCGGTGGTGATACTGGCGGAGACCCTGGATGCCTGGAGAGAAGGCCGTTATGACTTTTTGAGGGGTAGCCCTGTGATGCTGTTCATGTGGCTGTCTGAAAGATTCCGCTCGGAGACTCCTCCAGAGTATCCCTTGTCAGTCGTACCCAACTTCTTTTCATGCTACTTCATCAGCGTTGGCCTATATGTTGAGAACTAGGAGAACTGTCTTGTGGATCATGGGGCTCGTGGGCTATATTGGTCAGTGCCTTGGTGGGGGCCGTAGCAGCCTGTTCTGGAGCTAGGAGAGCATTCATATGTGCGGCTGGTTGGTCTCAGGCAGACCTCTTTTTACTTCCCTTAGCGGCTTTTTCTCCAATTCGACTGGGCGCATTTCGTGCCCCCACGAACCTCAAATTTCTTTTCGGTAGAAGATTTGACTGAGCGTCTGCATCTATTGCTTGGGTCTCTGTGGGAAAATAGGCGTTCCTCGCCTCGTCCCTCTCAGTCTGTCGGGAAGGTTTGGCAAGTCCCCAAAGTTTATATGAAGTGGTTGTGGAGGAAAGTAGTCAGCAAGATGTTGGCAGTGGAGACCGAACAAAGATGGTTTATTTTATCTGACTCCATGGAAGGGGGTGTTGTGGTCTTTTCGAAGATGGTTAAGGCTCACCGATCCATGGAATGTATATGGCATTCTATTCAGGCAGGGGAAACTTGGGGACCTTGGGATGTAGATGATGAGGGTGCAAGCTCCTCTGGTAGCTGAGGGTAGGTTTCTTGGAGAGTTTATTGGTGTAATGGATGATAGTTGTGGGGATTTTATTTGGCTTTTTATGGTAGTGGGGAAGGGAATTATCCGTTCCTTTTCTTTTGTAATCCGTACCGTACTTTCTTATTAATGAAATAAACAAGTTTCTGATCATCCAGCTGTGCCTTTTGATGAGTTTTGTATTTTGAATTATCTATACTGATCGCTAAGGCATACATAATCCTTTTGTTCAAATAGTTTCAGAATGAATCGTTGTTCTCGGAAGTAAGAAAAAAATAGTATTTTATGAAAAAGAAAAGGGGCCGCACACATGCGAGGTGCATGAGTTGCCTACACACCTTTGGGGTTTTTTGAAAATGTTTTTATCTATTTGCAAAATAGTTTTTTGTAGAGGATCAGGCCCATGTAGTTCTGGGTAGAGGGAAATGAAGAGTTTTTTTTTAGAATAGAAGGGGGATGAGAAGAGTCGTAGCGCGCTGAGATTTTGGACTAGGGGTAGAATTTCTTGAGACGGTCCAGATTGACTGGACGAGCCATCTCTTCCCCATATAGGTCAGTGAGCATGGCGGCACCGCCGGATATGATTTTCTTCACGATGTAGGGGCCGCTTCAATTGGGCTTGAATTTCCCTTTGGGGTCCCAGATGGGTTCTACTATCTCCTTGAGGGCTAAATCTCCCTCCCGAACACCGCGGTCCTTGACTCTCTTGTTGAATGATCGCGCTATTCGGCGATGGTACCGCTGTATGTGGTAAAGAGCTTTTAATCTTCTTTCATCTAGGAGGTCTATCTCATCAAGACAGCTTTGGCACCAGTCTTCTTCACTAATCTTGCTTTCGAGCATGACGCGTAGCGAGGGTATTTCCATCTCAACAGGTAGGACTGCTTCCATGTCGTAGACCAGGGAGTAAGGGGTAGCCCCAGTAGAGGTTCGGATTGAGGTTCGATAGGATCCGGTCAGCCCAATCCCTACAACTTTCGGTCATCTTGCTGATGATGGCTTTGAGGTTTTTATTGGCGGCTTCAACTGCACCATTGGTTTGAGGTCGATAGGGAGAAGATTTGTGTCTCTAAATCCCATACTCGTTGACTACTTCTGTGACTTCTTCTTCGAAATGCAACCCGTTATCTGATACCAGCTCGTGCGGGACCCCATATCGGCAGACGATATTTTTCCTGAGGAATTTGATCACTTTCTTGGCATTCAACATTGCGTATGATTCAGCTTCGACCCATTTGGTGAAGTAATCGATGGCAACCAGTATGAACTCATGTCCGTTTGAAGCCTTTGGTGTAACCTTCCCTATAATATCGACACCCCAGGTGGAGAACAGTCAGGGAGAGGTCATGTTGTATAATTATTGCGGAGGTAGGTGTTGAAGATTAGAGAATTGTTGGCATTTGAGGCTCCTCCAAACATAGGCGGTGCAATCCTGGATCATGGTGGTCCAGTATTAGCCCTGCCGGATGATTCTCTTGGCAAGCATGTGACCATTCATGTGGGGACCACATTCCCCGCTGTGGATTTTCTGCATTATTTTCTCAATCTCAGTCCCAGCGATACAGTGCAGATGAGTTCCATCGAAATTCCTCTTGAGTAGAGCTTTATGACAGATGATGTACTGGGCGGCCAGTCTTCGGAGGGTTGTTCAATCTTTCTTGTTGGAACCCTTGGGATACCTACCATGTTTGAGGAGGCACCAGATATCATAGTACCAGCAATCGGCTAGTTCGGGATCTTCAGTGGAGACAAGATCAATGATAGACAGGGTTTTGCCGCGGCGCGAGAGTCACCTACGCGCCGGTCGTTTTGTGTTTGGCTCACCTGAGCTATACAAAAACCTAAACTACGACTACACTCAACGGGTAAGTATAGCGGTAAGTCGGGTATCGAAAATCCACAGAGACAAGTTGTTAGAATTTAAGTGATTTAATACTCCGAAATAAAAGTGTAAAAGATGATTACAAACTAAAAGGAAAAGTTAATCTAGGCAATGTGTTGAAACTAGATTATGAAAGCGAGTAAAACTATAGGTTGCATCGAATATCCCTCACCCGAGTTAATTTGTATAAAATGGTCACATGGGTCGATGAGTTATTACAAGTGCGTCTCGTTTCGACAGTTAATTAAATCAAGGGTTATTACGCCATAAATTCGCATAAAAGTCTAATAAGATTTTTGTGTCAACAAATATCCCAGAAATTATGCACGCAAGGTCGTAAGCATGGAGCATACATGATATACCCCGTCAAATCCCCTAGGCGTAATAACTAGGACAACACACTCTAAATAGACCTGTAAACTCCATCACCAAAGCAAAGCAACACGTCAACCCTAGGTGAGATCAATCTGACACAACCTAATTTAACCTAGCTACAAAGCATGGTAAATAGCAAGAAATAAATCAAAGAAAGTAAATCTACACTAGAAGGCAATAAATGGAAAGCAAGTAAATAAAGCAATAAACCTAAATTAGAAAGCAAGAAATGAACAACACAAAGCTTAAACAAAGAAACAACAATTAATAACAATGGAAGAGATAATGAATAGTGCTTACAATACCCAAATGGGTGCAAACCCTAGGAAGAGAAGCTCCACCCAAAAATCCCCTCTCTCCAACCTAAAATGAAATATCTCTCACAAATAAAAGCCCCCAACATTCTATTTATACCCCAAAACAAACCCCAAACAAAACCAAGCCAAAAAAACCCAAAATAAATCAATTTTCATCCATATCTGATGGGACCGGTCGACCTCATGTTTGGTACCGGTCGACCGCACTTTTGGAATTTGCCTTGGGCTGGAGGCACCCACTTTTCCACTTTGAACCAATTTTGAGGCGTTGCACAGAAACGGCTATAACTCCCTCACACGGAATCGAAATGAGACGTGGTCGGAACCGACGCGAAGCTAATTCAATTATATACACGATTATGTTTTGAAACCCTCCAAATTATGCAGTATGAAATTACCAAAATGCCCTTGAAGTAGAAGAAAATACCGAAACCTTCCGGAAATGGGCATAACTTCCACATACGGAGTCAGAATGACGCACGATCAGTGGCCACGGAAAGATAATTTGATGATATACATGTTGGTAACTTCATTCCATAAAAAATAGTGAGTTTGAAAAGACAAAATTTCCCTTGAAGTAGCATTCGACGACGGAACTTCTCCGAAATGCAACCGAACCTCACTTTTAGCGTTCCAATACCTACAAAAACACAAATAACCCCTGCAAAGTATGTATATATCCAAATCCAAGGTTGTCTGGTTAATGAGCATAATTATAGGCATTTAGGACTATAAAGTGCTAGAATGCATAAAGATAACGGGCGGAAATATGCAATATTCGATACGAATCACACCCCCTAACTTAAACATTGCTAGTCCCTAGTGATGAAATAAGAAAAACTAGTCCACAGAAGGAAATAAAAAACGTATATATGCATCAAAATATAATTGCCACTTTCGTAGGGAACACGATTGCATTTAGCATATGCAATAAGCCGTTAAACCCCTAGGTTACCCTAGTGGACGAGTGTCGTCTCGTGAGGGTTTTCAAGGATGAAACCCACAAACATCATAAAGTTTCCTCAAAATATGCCCAAACTAACATGCGACATGCCCAACAAAAGCGAAAAAGATTTCATATGCATTATTAGCAAAGTGAATGAATTCACACAAAAGTCCGAATCATTAACATTATAGAATGCACCTCATAGAATTGAAACCTTAAATGTGGGAGGGGAGCGGTCACATGAAAAGTATGATTTGGCAAAAACTTAAATAAACCGGATAAATATTAAAGCAAGCATATATTCAATCCTCACGGGCATTACACTCATCAAGTGAATTCACTCGAAACAGGGAGCTAACACACGAGACATGCGGGCATAAAGAGTAAATGTAAGTGGAAACTAGGTCGCACACATGTCACAAACGAAGAACGCAATAGATGAAATTAAAAACTGTAATCTCAATGAATGATACCGCTCAATAAAGGATGAGAAATGCATTTTCACAGATTATCAAAACTATTTAAACCTTTGAATTACATCTACTTAAGATCACATAGGACTTTTATAGGGTTATAATGTAGGCTAGGCTTGAGTACGAAACGAGGGAATGTATGTATGGATTCAAAGTGTTCGGGATGAAAACTCGGGATAATGGGAAA
Source organism: Sambucus nigra (assembly GCA_949130495.1). NCBI lineage: Eukaryota > Viridiplantae > Streptophyta > Magnoliopsida > Dipsacales > Adoxaceae > Sambucus > Sambucus nigra. The sequence continues at coordinate 331,432,202 of OX422222.1, forward strand.
ATGCAGACAATATCAAAATTAGAAAACAAGTTCCAAAAAGGCATTGAATATAACAATCGGGAGAGTAGTCAAAGCTTATTGAACTATATACAACATTTACAACTTTCTCTTTCTTTTTCTTTTCTTCTTTTTCATGTTTTCTTTTGCTTTTTGCTTTCTCTTTTTCTTCACTTTTTTCACTATTTTCTTTTCTTTACTTATCAAACTCTCATATGCCTAAATTGCAACCGGTATCATAACAATAACATTCAATCCCAAGTAACATTCCAAACAAAGGTATGGAAAGTGTATGTATGGGTTCAAACTCCAATTTGGAGTTGGTTATGGGATTTGGGGTTATGAAACGAAAGGCTACATTTAGGCTCAAAGGGGTTAACGAGGGTAAACATATAACGGTGAGGTCAAGGCTAATATGGGTTATATAACAAAGAATGCCTATGATCATTTCACAAAGTTTACGCAATTCTCAAATCAAAACAATACATGAAAATCATGATCAAGTAACACATTTCAAGTATGAACTCAATTAATGAACGGTCAAATGAAAGAATAGTAAGATTACCGAGGAATTCAACGTTTTCAAAGAGGAAAGGATAGTGTATAACACTCACAAACGACGAAAGGTTCAAAGCTTACTCGGTGTAAGTATATACAATGCAACAAAAGATTACCGAGTTATAAAAATCTTAAACCAAATCAATAAAGCAAGGAAAGTGCATGTGCTCGTGGGATTAAATTTTAATTCATGAAGTTATTCATAATATCAATAATCGAGACTAAAGTCTAATAACTTCTAAAATCGAGAACATGCATCATTGGGTTGTCTATTGGATCGGGCAATTATTGAATTTATCATCGGAAACAAAGGCAAAATGCCCAAAAAGGAGAAAAATAAAGAAAATCTTTTTGAAATTTTTGAATTTTTCTAAGAAAAGCATACTAAGTAACTAACATGTGAGAAAAAACATGGACTAAATAAAGAAATGGATAGAATATCCCACACCCCCTAACTTAAAACTTGACATTGACCTCAATGTAAATTAAGAACCAAGTCAAATAGAGGAAAAAAGCGATATTACCCAAAATTGGAGCGATCCCCATAAGAACAAGTCCAAAGAATCTACGAAAAAAGATAGTACCGAGCATAGAAAAAACAAATAATAAAAAGTTAACTAATTACATTAGACTAAATTAAAAAGGAAAGAAAAAATAAAAAGAAAGAATAAAAAGCTAACTATATACAACCTACTATTTAGACTTCACACTAACTGTACACTAGAAGTCTAAATAGCTGAGGGTCCACCGTGAAAATGATTTGACTTTGGAGGATAATCGGTGTACCCTCACATACAAGCATGCCTTCCGAAAAATATGAATTCCGTTTGAACAACGGAAGGCATGTGTAAGGCGGAAGAAAGGAACCATCGCCAATTAAAAGTTTTGGTGGGACGATGGGGGGTTTGGATTGAACGGGTGACAAAAACATGTGGGGACCGAGAAAAGATGAAAATCCTCCCAAGGATTTTGAAGTTGGAATCGGAGGCGGTGCACACAAAGGCAAAGATGCGATCGTGGAGGGCGACTCGAGCAAGTACTCCTCATCGGCGATAGGGTTTAAAACATTAAAGTTCGAAACCGAATCATCGGGTACTTGTTCCGGTGGGGTAATAGAGAATGAAAATGGGGATGAAAGAAATTCAAACTCATGAGATAAATCATCATCGCATGAAGTTGGAATTTCAAAGGAAATAATATCATTTTCAATGAAATGTTCTTCTTTGGGGGCCAAAGAAGAAATCATTTCATTGCAAATAGATATTACGTCATTTTCATCCTCACTTTCAATATCTATTACGAGATGGGCAAAGTCTAGAATGGCTTGTTCCAAAGTAGGCACAAGTACCTCATTTGGTTCAAAACATTCCTCGACTTCGAAAGTCTCGGAAGCAAAATCGTCGTCGGACTCAAAATATAAATCCAACTCATGTTCCCACAAACGATTTTCTTCCCGATAACGATTTTCAAGTTTCTCGTTCTCATACATACGCAGACCCTCACCGAATGTCATAGGTCGAGGTGCGGATGCATGAAAATGGGAACTTTGAAAATTACCATCGGACTTAAACGAAAACTCATTGTTATAGGAATTTTGAAAACTATTCGAATTCGTTTCAAAATTCCTATTATAAGGAGGTAAAGGCCGAAAATCATTATCATCATCATCAAAATTCCAATAACATAAATTTTGACTTTCGTTATACTCGCCCAAAGTCATATTTGAATTTACTTTGGGATGCTAAGTATTCACCGAAAGTCATAGGCCTAGAATTTTGAGAATTATAACAAGGATTACCAAAAGAATTGGAATAAGACATGCTTACCCCAAAAATGGATCAAGTGGCGGATTCCACAAAGTAAGTGCTCGCGAAAAGAATTCGAGCTTTCTAAGTGCTCAAATGTGGAAGTCCTGCAAAATATTAGCAAATAATACAAATAGAAAGAAAATACTATGAAATACTAAATCAAATAAAGTTTAAAACAAACTAGTCCCCGGCAACGGCGCCATTTTATAGACAGGGTTTTTCCGCGGCGCGAGAGTCACCTACGCGCCGGTCGTTTTGTGTTTGGCTCACCTGAACTATACAAAAACCTAAACTACGACTACACTCAACGGGTGAGTATAGCGGTAAGTTGGGTATCGAAAATCCACAGAGACAAGTTGCTAGAATTTAAGTGATTTAATACTCCGAAATAAAAGTGTAAAAGATGATTACAAACTAAAAGGAAAAGTTAATCTAGGCAATGTGTTGAAACTAGATTATGAAAGCGAGTAAAACTATAGGTTGCATCGAATATCCCTCACCCGAGTTAATTTGTATAAAATGGTCACATGGGTCGATGAGTTATTACAAGTGCATCTCGTTTCGACAGTTAATTAAATCAAGGGTTATTACGCCCTAAATTCGCATAAAAGTCTAATAAGATTTTGGTGTCAACAAATATCCCAGAAATTACGCACGCAAGGTCGTAAGCATGGAGCATACATGATATACCCCGTCAAATCCCCTAGGCGTAATAACTAGGACAACACACTCTAAATAGACCTGTAAACTCCATCACCAAAGCAAAGCAACACGTCAACCCTAGGTGAGTTCAATCCGACACAACCTAATTTAACCTAGCTACAAAGCATGGTAAATAGCAAGAAATAAATCAAAGAAAGTAAATCTACACTAGAAGGCAATAAATGGAAAGCAAGTAAATAAAGCAATAAACCTAAATTAGAAAGCAAGAAATGAACAACACAAAGCTTAAACAAAGAAACAACAATTAATAACAATGGAGGAGATAATGAATAGTGATTACAATACCCAAATGGGTGCAAACCCTAGGAAGAGAAGCTCCACCCAAAAATCCCCTATCTCCAACCTAAAATGAAATATCTCTCACAAATAAAAGCCCCCAAAATTCTATTTATACCCCAAAACAAACCCCAAACAAAACCAAGCCAAAAAAACCCAAAATAAGTCAATTTTCGTCCATATCTGATGGGACCGGTCGACCTCATGTTTGGTACCGGTCGACCGCACTTTTGGAATTTGCCTTGGGCTGGAGGCAGCCCACTTTTCCACTTGAACCAATTTTGATGCGTTGAACGGAAACGGCTATAACTCCTTCATACAGAATCGAAATGAGACGTGGTCGGAACCGACGCGAAGCTAATTCAATTCTCTACATGATTATATTTTGAAACCCTCCAAATTATGCAGTATGAAATTACCAAAATGCCCTTGAAGTAGAAGAAATTACCGAAACCTTCCGGAAATGGGCATAACTTCCACATAAGGAGTCAGAATGACGCACGGTCAGTGGCCACGGAAAGATAATTTGATCATCTACATGTTGGTAACTTCATTACATAAAAAATAGTGAGTTTGAAAAGACCAAATTGCCCTTGAAGTAGCATTCGATGACGGAACTTCTTCGAAATGCAACCGAACCTCACTTTTAGCTTTCCAATACCTACAAAAGCACAAATAACCCCTGCAATGTATGTATATATCCAAATCAAAGGTTTTCTGGTTAATGAGCATAATTATAGGCATTTAGGACTGTAAAAGTGCTAGAATCCATAAAGATAACGGGCGGAAATATGCAATATTCGATACGAATCACTCAATATGGTAGCAATGGGTCGGTATGTCTTACTTTTGAACTAGGAAGGAGGTCATTGTTATTCCCTAGGGCATGTCAACCATGGAGGCCAAGGTGGCGAGATCATCGGCTAGGTTATTCTTTGCTCGGGGTAGGTAATGGAAGGTGATATCTCAGAATCGGGAGGCTAACTCTTCTAATTGGTCATGAAAGGGTTGGAGCTTTTCGTCCTTGACTTTCCACTATCTAAGCACTTGAGCGATGATGATGGCAGAATCCCCGTAGACATCGAGGTATTGAATACCTTTCTTGAGAGCCACCATGAGGCCTACTGTGCATGCCTCGTATTCCGTCATGTTTTTGGTGCAAGGGAAATTTAATTTTATGGAGATGGGAGTGTGGGAGTCATCTGGGGCGATCAGAAGTATCCCAATGTCATATCCCCTTTTGTTGGCAGCGCCATCAAAGAACATTTTCCATCGAGGGCGGTCTTGAGTGGCGCAGAGGATATTTTCATCTGGGAATTCGGAAATCCGAACATCTGCTTCGTCTATCGGGTAATTGGCGAGGTAGTCAGAGATGGATTTTCCTTTAACAGCTTTCTATGTGACATACACAATATCGAACTCGGTTAGGAGCATCAATCGTCGGGCCATTCAGCTGCATAAGGCGAGTTTCTCAAGCAGGTGTTTGATGGGATCAATTCGGGATACAAGTTTGATGGAGAAGGAGAGCATATAGTGTCGCAAATTTTGGGTGACCCAGACAAGTGCGACACATGCCTTTTCTAAATCAGTGTAGTTGACCTCGTACACGACCAATTTGCAACTCGCATAATAGATGGCTCTTTCTTTACGGGAGTCCTCAAGGTATTGGGCTAGAAAATCCCCAGCTGTAGTGTCGGTTATCGTTAGGTATAGGAGCAAAGGGAGACTAGACTGTGGTGGCATGAGCACTGGAGTTTGGGTCAGGTATTGTTTAATTCGATCAAAAGCTTCTTGGCAGGCCTCATTCCAAACCTATGTTGAATCCTTTCGGAGGAGCTTGAAGATCGGTTCACAGATGGAGGTTAGTTGGCTGATGAATCGGCTGATATATTGTAATTTCCCAAGAAAACCTCGGACTTCTTTCTCTATTCGGGGTGGTGGCATCTCAAGTATCGCCTTCAACTTTGTAGGATATGCTTCTATCCCCTTTTCACTGACCATGAATCCCAAGAGTTTTCCCTTTGTAATGCCGAAGACACACTTATGTGGATTGAGTCGCATCTGATACCGTCGCAGTCGTTCGAAGAACTTCCGAAGAGTGGGAACATGACCTTCTCTAGTTTGGACTTGATAATCATATCATCCACATAAACCTCGACCTCCTTATGAATCAGATCATGCAGGATGGTTCTAGCAGCCCTTTGGTAGGTAGCCCCAGCGTTCTTGAGACCAAATGGCATGACAGTGTAGCAAAAGGTTCCCCATGGGGTGATGAGTGCGGTTTTGTCTTGGTGGTCTGGGTGCATCTTGATTTGGTTATATCCGGCAAACCCGTCGACGAATGACTTAAGAGCATGACTGGTTGTGTTATCCACGATCATGTCGATATTGGGTAGTAGATAATCATCCTTCGGAGAAGCTTTGTTTAAATCTCGGTAATCTACACACACCTCATGATGGGGAATTCAACGACAAGGTTTATAGGGCCAACCCCTATTACAAGTTTTATGGATCCCATCACCTCACGACGGGTATTGTCGTAGGCACGTACAGCGGCAGAGGTTGGAGCGAGTTCACTTTCTTTCAGGCCTAAACACTTGAAGGTTCTCAGAGGGAAAACATTCAAGGCAGATCCGTTATCCACAAAGGAGAGTGGCACGACCTTCCCCATAACTTCGACGGAGATGTTGAGTGCATGATTGTGATTTGGCCTAATTATGGGGATTTCTTCTTCAGAAAATGATAGCATTTGGGTAGAGGTCAAGGATCCGACCAGATTTATTGCTTCTTCTGGTGAGGTAGAGGGAGGAACTGTGGGTTGAGTGAGTAATTTGATTAAAGCATTTCTGTGCAGCTGGGAAGACATGAAAAGTCCCCATAGAGTGATGTTAGCTTGAGTTTTCTTCAGTTGATCGAGGATCTTACTCTCCTCAATGGTCATCTCTGGCATAGGAAGGTTTTCAATGCCCTTCCCTTTGTCACTTGCTGGTAGTGAGCTTGGAACCTGGTAATGTCTCCTTAATCTGGTCATGTGATTTACTGAAGAAGGAAAGAACATGAACCCCATTTCCTCGTCAATCTCAAGTTGTTCTGACACCCTGTTTATTTCCCCGAGGAGTTCTTCAAATGATATAATCCCACATATGTCGGCTATTGGGATAGCTCTTCCTGAAGCTTGTTCTTCACTCGAATCTTCGAAATCTCCCCCCATTCGATGGTAGCAATTTTGTCTTTCCATGTAAAGTCAATGCATTCCACAACTTCAACGGCTTCTTCATACAAGTTTTCCCATTCTGTGGGGATATGTGTGTTTGAAGGGACCAAGCGCCCTTGTAGCTTCAAAGTGTCAAGTAACTCGGTGATACTGCAGGTGCTGTTGGTTTGCTCGAATAATTCTGCTATAATCTGGACAACATCATCTAAGCTAATTTCGTCGGTTGGTACCACCCATTTATCTGAATGTCGGTCCCACTTTCATGCTTCCAAGAATAGTGTACTGAATCTCTGGAAATCTATGACCATCTGTGAGGGCAATTTCAGCCCGACCTCTAGGAGTTGGTTTAACACCTCTAACAATTCCATACCTCCATTTTCAGAATGGGTACGGACAGAGATGCATGCTCTGGTAAGGAGAGACAGTGCCTGATCAGTGAGGCTAGTAGGGTGTAGGAGGAAATATGGGCAAATTTGAAGAGGTTTAGGAGAGCATTTGGGTATGATTTGAGTTAAGGGACCGAAATCTGGGTTTTCTTGCAAGAAGATGGCATTGGTGTGATTCAGAAGTGGATTGTGAGTAGTGTTTGGCTTAGGATTGGCTGGTGGGGCGATGGTACCCCGGTTAATGAGATCTTGGATTATGTTTCGAAGGTGAAAGCATTGGTCAGTGGTATGGCCGACAGTTTGATGAAAGTCACAATGAGCATCGGTCTTAAAGTTTCTTGGGAGTGGATTTAGTAATGGACGTGGATCCAAGGGTTTGATGAGGTTTCGGCTTAACAGGGTTTGGTAAACTTTGGAGAGGGGAGCATGGAGCTCAGTGTATTCCCTTCGGATGGGGGCAGGGCGGCTTTCTGGTTCCCATGATGTGGTTGGTTGAGAGATGTTGTTGATGGTCGAGACTGTAGCACTGGCAGACTTGTCATACTTTCTAAGGGTGAATTGTCCGGACACCATCTTTGGTTCAACCTCTGTTTTAACAAGGCTTTCCTCGATTTTTACTCCAGCCTCTCAGAGAGCTCGAAAATGGGGATAGTATTGTCCTCTCATCGTCGGTCGGACATGGGGAAAGAAGTTTTTCTTCACTATGTTGACATGTTCTTCCTCGGATGGCCGATTGGTCATGGTAGCTGCCTGCTCCCTCCACCGGGTTATGAAGTTACTGACTGATTCTCTAGGATTCTATTTGAGAAGCTCTAAATCACGACGGGTGACCTCAAGCTCTTCGTTGTATTTATACTGCGATATGAATTCTCGAGATATATCCCCCTAGCTACGGATTCTGGATTCCTCAAGAGATAAAAACCATCAGAGGGCACTATCCTTCAAAGTTTGCTGAAACAATTGGGCCATCACCTCTTCAGAAGCCCCTAGTAGAGTCATGGAATGATGATAACTGCGAAGATGAACAATTGGGGGTCCACTCTCTCCAAACTTCTTGATATTTGGCATCTTGAACTTCTCGGGTAACCTCGCTTTAGGATAAGGAGACATGTGGGTGTAGTCCATGTAATTCCTTGAGATCCTGACTTGGTCAAACTTATTGGTGAGCATCTTGAGATCCTCTTTGAATTTATTCAACTCCTCCTCCTTTGGATCAACGACCACAGACAGGTTAGCCATAGGCTAGCAAATATTAGGCATGGGAAGCTGGGCAGGCGACGGCCCATTGGTAGGAGGGGCACGTGGAGCATGCTGATATTCTTCGGGAACCCAGATAGGCTCGGGTGGACCCATAGCACGAGGGAACAGGGCCTCGAGCTCTTGATGAATCGGAACTTGGTTTCGTTGCATCTCTCGGACCTCGGTTTGGAGGTTGTCAATCTTGTACACGAGCTGAGCTAGGACTGTCGTCAGATCCGATTGTATGACTGGTGCTTTATCGGTATTCTCCATGGGAAATGGATGGATTCTGGACTCTAAATAAGTAGTAGAGGAACGGATGAAACTCCGGGGTGATTTGACTGAAGACCGGAGCCAATAGGGAGCCAGGCCAAGGGCTTACGATCGACCTGAGAAGGCGTAGGATGAGATTTAATTTTGAGAAAAAAGGAAGAACTATTTTTGGATTTTCGATAAAGAAGGGATAAATGTTTTTGGATTTTTTTTTGATAAAAAAGGGAGAAATGTTTTTGGAGACGGAACTCAGCATGATTATTATGTTCTTACTTTTATTTAATTCTCCTAAATGCAATGCCGGACAGGACCCGAGCCAGGAAAAATAGGATTTTTAATATATGCAAAGCTATGGTTGGACTTGTAACTAGGCTCACGGACAGGGTCCCGTTTTGAAAATGAGCATAAATTGGGCGGAAGATCGACCCAAAATTTTGAAAGAGTTTCGGGTTGAAACCGGTAATCTAAAGTGCGTGTCCTAGGTCTGACACCTATATGCAGGTATGCAGTTGGTTGGGTGAATCGGCATGGGTTCCCCCCTTTGGCGTGACTTCCACGATATACGTCTTGCTCTTGCGAGCAATTGGTACGTGTGGACAAGCCATTTGATATACCTGAGTGTACGTGAATTGCCTCATCATATACCTCATGGGGACAGTACGTGTGTGAGCGAATTCGATATACTCGACGTACGTGAACGAATTCCCTGAAATATACCTCCCGTCATGACTTCGATCAAGCGGTACGATGCGGGGGAACCGTTCGATATACGTCGAAGGTACTTGGCCAATAGAAGGTGAGAGTCATATCACTTAAGCTAACTATGACCTGCCGGACCAGCGCCCATCACGAAGTGACCCTCCAGTTACTGGGTAAAATTTGGTCAATATCAATGCTCTTTGGTGATGCCATATAAATCGTGCATGATTCTCTTATTAGTATCTTATGATGAGAATGCCTTTCTTGATTATCCCAAATAGGGAGCAAAGTATAAGTACCCCAAAAGGTACACCAAGTATGGATGGGTGATGTGTGCAATATGGGGATATACATGTGATCCTAGGTGCATATGGTGTGAAGTGTACATGGAGAATTTTTTACAAATGTGTGAACATAAGCATAAGCATGGGATACATATGAGAAAGGGGAACATGCAGATATGGGGGGAAACAGAAGCAAATATAGTATCCATGTAAATACAGTCAAGCCCTCAAAATACACATATCCCCAGCGGAGTCGCCACTGTAGCCACCTCTGATCCTCGTCGTGCGGGCGGGCGCGTGGAGGAAAGGATCCTTCGGGTCCCGCGCGTCCCTCTCGGGAGCGCTTCGACCGGTGTCGTTTGAGATGTGATGGAAAAATGTAGAGATATTTAGAGTCGCCAGTCTATTTTACTCGAAACAGACAAAAGAACAAGGGAAGCCACCCCAAATGATGGCCTCCAAAGATATACTGGTGCGTGCAAAACCAAAATGATTCGAGAAGGGTTCGGAGGCTTAGTTACGAAATGGGGAGGTGTTAGGCACCCATTCCGCCCTTTCGGTCTCTCATGGATATTTGTTATTTTCCTTTATGTTTCCCCCCATGATATGTGTGGATGTGTATATATAGAATGGAGGTAGGAATCCTCAACTTGTATCATGGAAAAGATAAAGCGAGTCATCCATATGAAGATATAAGAATAATATTAAAAAAATAAGATTTACGCGATTACCTCTACGTTGATCGTTATAATGGAACGATAATGCATATGGAGTAATACGTCACTAAGGGCGAGTATATAGAATATAAGAAGATTAGATTTAGAGAAAATAGGAAGTAAAAAGAAAAGGTGAAAGGGAGGACTCGAGTCTCGGGTTTTACCCCGAGACGCCTAAGCCTATAAAGGCATCAAAGTCCACGTAGTTCGCATACAAAACGAGGGGTGGGGTTTATCCCATAAATCCAAATGGGGGATCTCTTATTTGTGAGTGTGTGTGTGTGTGTAGAAAAAGTGTTTTAGTTATGAGAAAAGTGTGGAAAAGTGTGAGAATCCCTATTTGGAATTTATGAGAAAACCCTCTTTTTCTTTTTTCTTTTTGGGTTTTATGAAAATAAGAGATGTGAAATGATACTAAATAAAAAGTATATTAGGGCTGAAGAGTTGACATATGTCAAACAGAGCCCGGGAGCTCCCGGTGGCCTCTGGGTCAGGTTTTGGACGCAAACGGATCGTTCGTCCGCATGGTAAGTCGGAATCGCACACGGGGCGGACCGTTGGAAAGGGGATTCAGTGCCCTTCGAAGATTCATTTAGTCTCGATCGAGACGAAGAGTTTGATATTTTGGTCAAACTGAGACGGGGAGTGCCCGAGGGCTCCTAGGTCAGTACTCGGGACATGACCTAGGTTTGTAGTGCTGAAGGGAGGTACTGGGGACCTAAGGAGAGTTGGGGGGTAACAGAATGGGTTGTCTACAATATTATTTTTCAATATTTAATGAACAAGTCACTCATATTTTCATATTCCTAAATGTATTATGGTCCGAATGTAAAGAACCCATTTTATTACATTTAAAATTGGTCATTACAGGTCTACATGTAAGAACCCATTCAATTGTTTTGAATAAAATGAATGTAATTTTAGTGTTTATTTTTTAGTCTCATGTTTTTATTTTTTTGTATGGTTTTTCAACAAAGTACATGTATTAGTTAGAAAGTACACGTGATCAATTTTCCTAAAGTTCACGTATACTTTATTAACTTTGCGTGTACTTTACACTCTTCACTCTTAAGTATGATTGTTCAATAATTCCTTTTAACATTTTGATTGGGTAAATTATTCAATAAACCATTTTTTAGAATAAATGAATGTAATATTATTGTTTACTATTTAGTTTATTTTTTTTATTTTTTTTGGGTAGCAGTTCAGCAAAGTACACGTTTTTTTTACTAAAATACACGTGATCATTATTATTTAATGTGCACATGTACTTTATTAAATCTATGTCTGTTTTATATTTTTACACTTTATGTATGAATCGTGGTTCGATATACACTATATTATGTAGGTTTTAGTGTATGATATAAGTCACAAGACGTGCATAAAAGAAATAAAATATTTATTAAAACAAAAAAAGTACAATTTTTGACATAACAAAGATGAAAAAAATAAAGAATACTTATAGTTGGGAAAGATGTTAAAGGCATATGTGGCATCATGAAGAGAGTCAATTAAATTCGAGTAGGCTCGAATTTGTTCTTCCATGACAGCTACAAGGCCTTCATGGTAAGCCGTATTCTCCTTCAGATGGCTAATTTTCATTATAACCTCATGTGTATAGAAAGACATGAGGTCTTCATGTGTTTGAGGAGTGTCCTCATCCATATCAAATAAATATATGAGATTGTAAGGAATTCCAGAGTATCCTTTCCTCACATATGTTTGAAACTGCTCAAAGGCAGTTTCATATAAGGAAAGAGTTTCCTCAATTTTTGTTAATTTTTTTTTGTTTCTTTCATCCTTCTCTAGAGTAGCTTGCAAATTTTCCGTCGGGATACTCATTATCTAATTTTTAATTGAGATGTAATGGTTAAGAAAGGAACAAATATTACTATTTTATAGGCAAAATTGAAGTTATTTATTTCTTTGACCAGAAGTAGTTGGGATAGTGAGTAATTGAGCTTCATAAATGGTTTTTTGGTTATTGTGTCTTGCTAAATAAATATATATAGTAGTTTTCAATTGCAAAATTAAAATTTATTACATTAATCAGTGCGTGTACTTTGTTTATATTGCGTGTACTTTGTTTATTTTGCGTGTACTTTGTAAATAAAATGTGTACTTTTTATTAAAATGCGTATACTTTGTTTAATTACCTTTAATTGGAAGAATCCATGCGTGTACTTAGTAAATATAACGTGTACTTTGGATTAAAATGTGTGTACTTTATTTCATAATACTTACTAGCATTGTTTTTGCAGTTATCATTGTGTATACCTTGAGTGCATAGTGGTCCGTGCCAGCGAAAATACACTATTTTGGTGTAATACATATTATAAACAATAACCAATATAAAACAAAACAAATTAAAAATATGGTATGTATTTGAATCAATTTATAAAAGGTCCTTCTCCTTTTGGGGGAAGAAATATTCTGAAAAAATAATTTCACCTAGTATATATGCTATGTGTTTTAGCATTTCATGATCTTGAAAGGATTTTTACATTTCCTTATTTCTGCTAATTTGTTCAATGTAGTAGATGCAGAACACCCCTCAGTCAACCCTGAAATTAAAATAAAATAAATATACAAATTAGTATGTTGTGGATGAAATTTGTTGCAAATATACAAATTAGTACTTTATAGAAATGAAGTTTTTGCTTACCCATTATATTACTTAGGGCATTCATGATATCTTATTACGTTAAATTTGAGATCTCTTTCCAGCAAGAAATCTATTATTCTTTTTTATTTTTCTGTTAATGGATCATCATGCAATGTAAACTCATTTGGTGTACCTTCATCAGTCGTTCTCTGAGTTTTGAACCATTATTTTTCATTATTTTTGCTTCAATCTTCAATACGTATATTTTTTTTGGAAGACAAAAACTAGTTAAGATGATAATAGTGAGTGTATATAAATAAAAAGTATATGTAGATTAAAGAGTGAAAAGTACACGCATAATATGAAAGTACACATGCTTAATATTTGTGCATTTCACCTGTATTTTAAAATATAATGTGTGTACTTTGATAATCTGGGTGACTATGTGAAACTAATACAAAATACACACATTATATGATCTAGTACACGTAAATCATATAAGTATAGGTAACATTACTAATCAAGTTTAGGCTCAAACTATTTTTTTCGCATCATCGAAGTATGTTGTGTTTTGTTCCTTATCGTCCGGTCAAAGGGAATCCATACAGACGACTTTTTTTTTTCTTTGTATATTGCAAGTAATGTGAAATTTCCTATGTTATGTCTTAGTACAATGAATAAATTATTATAACTGTCTAAGTATTCAAATAAATATCTATATAACTATCCCTTCTTATTGACTTCATTTTTGCTATAATCTTCTATCTGGAAAAAATTATAGACATTAAGTTACTAAAAAAATGTGTGACTTTGATTCACAAAGCTTTCAGTTTAATTTTGCTTACCCAATAATAATCATAAAAAGTGTGTGAGTGGGAGAGTTATTTCTTTGACAATTCTAACATCAATACTTCGCTAAAGGCGGTTATTGTCTGTTTCACGCAATATAAAATGGTGAGGATATAATAATATTAAAATTTAATGAATATCTAATATCTGGACTACATACTTGGCTTGATATTTCTTGATTCCGAGGACTTCAACAATATCTTTCCATGGGACATACGAAACCATCCCTTGGTAAATAAATTCCCTGCATTTTATATAAGTAATAATAGTTGTATAATAAGAATAACCTTATTCTTTTGTACCCAAAAAAAATATAAATTAGTGAAGTGACAAATCATCAAATAATACACTTTACCCTTACTCAGCCTTTTGAATATACTCTTCAATTTTATTCTTCGCAGCTTCATCGAGATATTTGTATGCATTGACTGCTTCATGCTTGAAGTGAGTTTAGATATATTGTTGAGTTACTATTAGCTTGTTTGTTCTCAACTTTCTCACCTTATGTTTTTTAATTGGGTGATTCTTCTCTGTTTTTTTATCATCTTTTTTATTCTTATGTCATCTAGTAACAGGCCCTTTTATTTTAGGTACTTCGGGGGTAGCCTATAGTGTCTTTATTTCATCTTTGTAAATATAATCACCTTCTTTTTTTCTATCGTTTCTCTCATGGATTCTCTTGTACATCAAGGCTCGTTCAATATTCAAGTTCAAAATTTCGTCCACGAGTTGTTTATTAGTGTTTTCATGATATATTTAAACATGGAATGTAAGATTGTAAGCATTTTTTTATAATAATGAATTCAAAGATCATAAGTAAACAATGTAAAACGCGTATACTTTGATTTAAATACTGCGTGTATTTTGATAAAATGTGTGTACTTTCATCAAAATTTGTGTGTATTTTATAAAATTCATACAAATTTTATAAAGAAACCGAAAATGCCTATACTTTCATCAAAATTTGCATGTAATTTATCAAGTACACGTGCACACTTTATGAAGTACACGCGCGTACATTATAAAATCACTATGCGTGTACTTTATAAAAATTGCTTGTACTTTATAGATACATATTCAAGCATTTTCTTCAACTCCGAAATTTCATCATTATGAGATTTATTATTTTTTTTCCTGATGTATAAAAAGAATATTGGATTACAAGAAATAATTGATAAACATAATGTCAAAGAAAAATGAATACAAATTAAAATAAATGAAAGAAAATATAACTTTGATTCAACATTCTTGATGTCTCAGCCTTCTTATTCAATGATTCTTCCAATTGTTTAATTTTTTTCTAAGTCACTCAGTGTTGCTTGAGTAAGTTTTTCATTCAAAAAATTATTTATCTCAACAAGTTAGGCATTTTCCACCTCCAACTTATTTAATAACTCTTTTCCTTTCAAAAGTTAGGAATTTTCCACCACCAACTTCTTGATTTCCTCATGTGTTTTCAAAAGTTGACGACTATGTATCCGCAACTGTACATTCACAATAGTAAGGTTGTCCCTCTCCACCTCCAAAGAATTCACCTTCTTTAATGCACAATCAAGGTCTTCAGCTGTTTTATATAGTTTTTTTTCAACAACTCCCTTTTCAAAGCAGCAATTTGTTGCTCTAAATTTAACTTCTCAGCATTTTCAGCGTCTGTTGGTTCATAATTCCCAACATTCTCAAACATTTCAAAATTTCTAGTATCTTTTGGTTGATCATTTTCCTTCTTTTTTAAAAGAATCACAATGTATTCAAGGGGAATATTCTAACCTGATGACAAGTCATTGCCATCAAATTCTTCAACAGCTCTTTTCGGCAACGAATCAGTATGTATAGGACTTGCTTCAGAAATGTTCAAAAAGAAAGTGGGCCCTTTACATTGAGCTTCCTTTTCCACTGCACTATCCTTACTAGATGTTTTATTTATAGTCTCCTTCAAATTTACTGAAGCAATATCATTCACAGTAAACCAATCTTTCAAAAATGACAAGTCCCATCTAAGAAATTTTGGTGTCTTATCTTTCTTCTCTTCAACAGGATGAATGATATCAAACTTCTCACATACCTAATATTGTGATCATGGAAAAAAAACAAAAGGATATTAATAATTATATTATCTAGTTATTTATAATTTAAAGTACACGTGATATTTACAAATGTACATTGTAAATATCACAATTGTACTTTGAAAGTACATATGATATTTACAAAGTACAAATGTACTTATTTACAAAGCACACATGTACTTTGTAAATATCACAAAAGTACACGTGTACTTTGTAATATCACAACTATACTTTGAAAGTACATGTGATATTTACAAAATACACTTGATATTTATAAAGTACACGCGTGAATTGGTTTAAATATCAGTTGTACTTTGAAAGTACAAGTGATATTACAACCATGGTAAATGTAATTATACTTAGGTTCATATGTATTTTATAAATATCATGTGTACTTTATAAATATCATGTGTACTTTAAAAATACACGTGGTATTTACAAAGTACAAGCGTGAATTGGTTTGAATATCATGTATAGTTTGTAACTACAAGTGATATTAAAACCATGGTAAATGTAATTAAACTCAAGTTGATAAGAATTTTATAAATATCATGTTGACTTTGTAAGTACACGTGATATTTATATGAACATGGTCAAATAAATAATGTATGTACTTTGTAAATATTATGTGTACTTTGAAAGTACACGTGATATTTACAAAGTACACGTGAACTCAGGTTTTATAAAAAAAAACTCCAATTGTTTGTTGGACGATATTGGTTATTTTATTCACAAATAGGGAAATGACACATCCGACTGATGTGCTAGGTTTTAAACTTGTTGTTTTATTAAGTGAATTTATGAGAAACTCATGCACTGCAGATGTCCAATCATAGCTATTCATGTCATAAATACTGTTGATGTATGCTGTCAAAAATTCTCCTAATGTGAATTTTGAGTTGGAGAAAAATAACATCGTCAAGAAGTGGAGACAAATAAGTTTTACAAAATCGATAATGCCCTCATTTGTGTCCAACTCTACCGACTTCTTCAAATACTTACATATTTATGACTTTCCAATTTTTTTAACTTTTGAAGTATCGGGCAAGGAATTCAGGTTTTTGAGATGCGGTCAATCTCCTTTTCAGTTCTATTGATGTTTTCCCCTCTACCATTAGGATGACAAATATTTCACTTATATCTCTTGGGCTTATTTCAATCATATTCTTCAGCTCAAAATTGCTAGTTTCCTTGTTGTACAACTTAATAATGGATAGAATATTTTTATTAGTCTTTTTGTGCTACACTTGTACTACTTCGTAGTGTAGTAGACATTGAAAAGCCCCTAAAATGGAGTCTTCTTAAGCAGTCCAATATGCCTATGGTTTATTTTCTTTTAATTACCAGAATTATCATGAAAAAAACTAACAACACTCTACATATACTGGTCGTGTTTATTCACACCACGTGTAGATTCCACAGCCATACTAGAACTAGAACTGCTTGAAGAACTTTCTTCAGAACTGTTCTTCTTGTTGTTCTTTCCTTTTCTTGCCCTCATCTTCATCCCCATTCTATTAATATAAAAAAAATTAAACTACTAACCTATAATGATAAATTACATGTACAAAAAATAAAATACACGCGAATTAGAATAAAATACGGACTCAAACAATAAAATATAAGCGTATTTAACAAAAGTACATGTTATATTCTCATAAACACTTCATACAAGTCTCAACAAAATACATGCTAAAGGCGGTAATATATATTGTCTGTTACATGGTAATACCCAATAGATGTTGTTCGACAAGTAAAAAACCAAGATTATTTATCCCAACATATTCAGAAAAGAAGTGAAACTATAGCTAGCGTCAACGTCTTCAAAACCTCTTAAGCAATACTGCTCAATTCGTTTTGCTAAATCCTTTACTTTCGATTCAGTTACTTGAAGTTGTTCCACATCAAAAGTGCACTTAATGTATTCATAGAAGTTGAAAAAACCAAGTAACCTTTTTGCTTTATCATTGATGCGGAGGAGAAAATGAATTTCATCATCATTAGTAGTATTGACTGTCAATGTGAAAGGTTCAGTATTGTTAAGATCTTCAAAGGTTAAAGCAACAATTTCGTAGTTGAACATGCTTGATGGTAAGATTCCTAAACAATAACACAATAGTAATACTTCTTACAAACTTATGGAGTATCATTCAAATGCCGCTAACGGGGATCAAACTAACATAGGATTGATTAAATATGGATATGACATATATATTGTATAGATTACACGCATAATACATAAAAGTACACGCATAATACATAAAAGTACACCCATATTGAATTGAACAAATTCAATTTCAATGTGCGTTTGCTTTGTGAATTTTGCGTGTACTTTCATAAAGTAAATGAAAAATTTACAAAGTAAACGCAATAATACAGGTCTTGTACAAATACATCACTTAAATTCATAAAATACATTAAGCCTTAAATAAATGCCGCTAGCGCAGACCACAATTAATATAGGAGTTATACAAATACAAAGAGTATGTACATATTCCAATCAAATATATATTCCACTCCTCGGTAAATGATGTATACATGAGGAAATGTACAATGATGAAATACATAAATATATAACATGCAAAAAGTGTGTTTTCATTTAAAACCAGGGCAACAAAGGTATTTTTTCGTATCATGAAGAAGAAGAAGAATGTGATTTCATCAGTGCATGTGTAATGTCTACAAAATTATACATATGATAAAAAAAATACATAAGGACAAACAGGTGATATCAGAAGTAAAATGCTAAGAACACAACATATACATAGTTTATTCTATAATCTTAAGTACAAAATTTAAGAACATATATATGAGCATGTATCCATACTTGTTAGTGTTCTTTGGAAGAATTTGATTGAGAATGTGAAATGCTTGGTAGAACTTCCATGATTAGGGTTTTGATCGCTTTAATTTATGTGAAGGGTGTTTGTTTTGGAATTCGGGAGTACTTATATGTTGTTGTTGGACCAATATTTTATTGACAGTGAGAATCATTTTGGGGTTTTGATCGAAGAGACAGTGCAGTTAGGGTTTTGATCGAAGAGATAATACAGTGTTTTTAGCTCTTGAATTTCTGTGAAGTTAGTATTTGCTTTAAGTTCGGGGGTATTTACATGTTGGACCTAATCGTTTAAAATTTGTTGGGCCTAGGCTTAGAGTCCAAAATTATTACTCCATGGACTTTATAGTAAAGGCCCTAATAATTTATTCATGGTTCTTACTTGTTTAATAATCAGATCCAATCTTTCAAAAACGGGGAAGAAGTTGCAACACACTCTTCAAATCCTTCTCGTTTATCATTCCATTTTCATTCCTCCACTGGTTATTCATTGTTGGCCTCCAATATGTCTTAAATGTTGGATTTGTTTTTTTAGCAATCGTAACTACCACTTTACCTTTAGTTAATTTAATGTGTGGAGAAATCGACAGTCGATGCACTAGTAAATAATATTGGATAAAGTACTTAAAGAAATCTACAATGAGGAGATTATTTTATTATAGCATGAGTTAAAGAACATTCCTCTCGCTAACGCATAGTTTACCCGGTGAGTCTCTGTATGCGATCCATAGGCATGCAGATAGACCTATTTCTTTTCTCCAGGGAATAGGAACGGACCTTTCCCAGTGGATACCTTAGCATGACATATATCTGATTATTTTCCTATTAGTCATGAGTCTGATCCAGTGCATAAGGTTTTCACTTAACTGCAGGGGCTGGGAGAGGCGAATGTTGACTGGTCTTACCCCTATATATGGAGAGGTCATACCTTGGTGCGATAGAAATTTCCCTCACCCAATCTATGATTGGTTTTAGGTTCGAGACATGGGAGTAACCTCTCCATATATGGGGGTAAAGCCA
Source organism: Sambucus nigra (assembly GCA_949130495.1). Taxonomy (NCBI): domain Eukaryota; kingdom Viridiplantae; phylum Streptophyta; class Magnoliopsida; order Dipsacales; family Adoxaceae; genus Sambucus; species Sambucus nigra. The sequence goes on from OX422222.1 coordinate 331,451,751, forward strand.
TCTGACATACTCCTCTCTCTGACCCTGCAGTTAAACAGGAGCCTTGTGTATTGGGTACAAGCATTTTTTTTAATTCGTGAGTCTAATCCAGTGAGGTGGAGTTCCACTTCATTAAGGTTTGAGAAATTAGTTTACTCAACATTCTGTTGGTACGAAAGTTGGGGAGTATGGCGAGAATTTCAAGTTCATGGGTGGAAAGGTTTTGTGTTGATGGGAAAACTGAAGTCTATGACGATGTTTAGGAGTTGGAATAAGGAGGTTTTCGGAGATGTGAGGAATAGAAAGAATAATATTCTAAATGAGATAAAGAAGTTAGGAAGGATTGAGGGAGGGATCTACTTATGAAAAGACTCGCGAAAGAGGAGGTACACCTAAGGAACGAGTTCGAGGACTTGTTGTTGAGAGGAATGAGTTGGATGTAAAAAGTTAAATTCAAATGGGTGAAGGAGAATGATTGCAATTCTAAAATGTTTCATAATGTGGATAACCAGTGGTCTAAAATCCCCACCCATGTCCACATAGGTGTTATGTGGTGTTATTTCATCGCTCCTAGACTCAAATATATATGTATATTATATGTAACGTAAGCGAAAGTATTTTCACAACAACATTTATTTGAAGGAAAAATGCCTAATTTCTCTCTCTAATTCGCATTCATCTCCAAAAGTAATTACAAAGACTAGTCAAGGGACTTATTTATTATTAAGGGAACATTGCTAGCCAATAAACACTAATATGGTAAGATAACTAAAATGGGCAGGATATTAAAAGTAAATGTCTCCCTCTAACTTACTAAAATGTGGAAATAAAAAAAAATATAAATACGTCTTGGGATCCTTGTGCACGTGATACCCCAACAGAGTGAAGCTTGCCCACAAGCGTGAAACAGGAGATGTAACAAATATTTGGAGCATGCAAACAAACTCTCACCATCTGAGGGAAGTCGTCTACAAAGATGTTCGGTGTATCTACTAGCAAATCTACAAATAAAAAATCCCAACAAAGCCTAGTCTAGAAGTTTTTGCAACTCAATCATAGATGATGGAATCATCACAGATTTGATATTTTTAAACTTTGTCTGATAAGCTCTTTAACCATTATTGTATCTCACCATATGTATGACATGCCCCCTTATCCATATCTAGCTACCGACTATGGCGAACATAAACTGGACCCGAACTTTACCATCATGGACACCATCACTCATAGAGAGTCAACGATGTCAGACGACGGCCAAATCATCTATGATGGACAACCTTGACGCCATGGTTTAAATGCAAGCTTCATTTTAGTCATAAACTTGTCCTAGAACGAGTCCACATACCTAAAGCAACCAAGTCAACCCTCGATAACAAACCAACCAAAAAATAGCTAATAAGAGGACCAACCCGATAAAATCATCCTCATTCCCAATAAGTTTGAACAAATCGGCGATACCAAATGATGCCTCCTCACGAAAATGTGTATGAGTCACTCATTCATTTTCAACAATGATATCGAAGAAATCTTTGACGAAGATCCCAACCTCTCTTTCCTCGAAGATGAGAAAGAAGTCTTCGAGATCAAAATACTCCAAATCTATGAATCGAGTAAGAGTAATCCAGTCATCCTCGATGAAAATATTAAAGTGATCCCCAATGGAGTACTCGAGGCGGGGCCTCAATAATTTTTAACAAGCCTAAAAGGTTGATCGGAGTAGCAAGAATGAAGGAGATAGGGTTAGCAAACTCAGCAAGCACGTGGGCTACCATAGAAGACTCACTCAAGGCCAACTAATGGGAAACATCGTCAGCAAAATCACGAACTCGAATGGCTCCATCCGACAGTCACGTTCAACGTCATACTTGGCCTTTAACTCGCTTATAAACAAAGTGCACTCACCCATCCTCAATTAACACTTTTAGTAATTGACTAAAATCCACCAACTGATACCCATAGCCTTGTTGTAGTCAGAGTCTCTATCATTCTCCCATAACTGGATCTCCTCTTCAATATCAACGAGGGTTTGTTAGTAATGTCTCTCAAAATAAGGTATTTAGTCATTAAAATGATGAGGCCATGATAATAGAGTTGAAATAGGTATTGAATCATAATTTTCAAGAATGTGAGGGGTTGGTTGTAATTTTAAAAAGTTATGGGGTAGATTTGGAAATTCTAAAAAATTAAAGGGCTGAAATGTAATTTTATAAAAAGGAAGGGGTGTTCAAATAACTTTCAGAAATAGATGGGTGTGGATATATTAGTGTATAAGGGTTGGATTAAGAGAACATGGGAAAATAATGGTGCGGATATGGTTAATTGTTTTCCTTTTTGAAATATTTGAAGACCAAGGGGACGGATAGAATTATAATTAAAACTGGTAGGGGTATTTCGGGTCTTTGTATCAACTTTAGGGAAAATGAAGCATTACTTCCTTTAAAAACCCAAGATGGTGACATAGGAGCCGGATCCTTCACCATACTATTCACTGTCAGTTGTCAGATGTGACCCAAGATGGTCGTTGGTGAGGGACGAATTGGTCTTGAGGGTTGCCTACCACAAAGGCTTCACCAAACTTGGTTGTACTCCCTTGTGAAATTGCAATTTGCAACAGTCAAAGGTGCAAGCAATTTAACCGGCCTTCTCGAAGCTCCGATGGGACTTGTTTTGGGCTGATGAGATTTGCTCGAGCTTCTCGACGATAGAGGAACATCAAAAACCTTATATTGTTGTCGAAAAGGAGTAAATATAAGGTTTTTATATGGGTTTGGGTATATAGTGGGCTAATTGGGTGGTAATTGAGGTATGGTGATGAGTTGGTGGTGGTCGCCCTACTCCGACGAGGGTCGAGGGCATTCGACCAGCATAGAGGCAGGTGAATTTCTCATATTCTTCGAGCTTTAGATCTAGGGTTTTGGAGAGAAATAGGGGTGATGTTAGTTGACCGCTCATGGTGGGGGCCTAGTTTAGTGGTTCGCCGGTTTCTTCGAGCCTTGCTCATGGATCTACAACTTTAGTTACTACTTGAGGAGAGAACACAACTATGATACCAATTTTTCTATAAGCGGAAGCATTCTTATTCATCTAAAAAACTAATATGATTACAAAGAGTAGTCAAAGGCCTTATTTATAGGTATGGGAGTCTTGCTAGACTAAAAACCCTGATATGATCAAATAACTAAAAAGGGCACACTTACGACATTGAAAGGAAATGCCCTCTAACCTATAAAATAAGAAAATAAAAACAAATCACGAGATGATCGTACACGTCAATATGCATGACTACTATTTTGATGTACTGTTATTTATACAATAATTTTACTACTTAGACTTTGTATTGAACTGTAAGTTAAGTTGATGGTAATAGTTATTATTTTTATAATATTATATTTGAAAATTTTAAAAACCCAGCAAGGAAAATTTCCCATCGCCCATCTTCCCCCTAGCATGTTTTAGAACATTGCTCATTTTAGTCTTCTCCACATTTCATCCCGACTTTAAATTATTGTGTCGTGTTGCCATTTTTTTAACTAAAATGACACCACACTTTTTTCTACATATTGTTGTTTTATCTTTTTATTACAGTTTTGTATAATGAATTCTTATTTCATATGTTTCATATATATTTGCCCATCTTTACATGCATACATGTTTATTTCTTAATGAATTGTGTTAAATGTTTACTTGAAAAGTTGTTATACTTTTTTAAGTGTATCTTATAGCTTTATATTATAGAAACAGAAAACTTCATAGACCCCCCACCTATTTCTCGCCTAGCCACCTAGGTGATGGAAGGTACCTTGTTGTCCAACTAGTGCTAGCACCTCGCACCTTTTAGAATACTGTGGCTAACTGTACAAGAAGAAATAATGTTATGAAGGAATCATAGTAAATTGATGGTTTCACTGGTAAGGGATCCAATCTTAATCGCAGAGAGGATAACCAGTAACTATAAGGAGTTGATTCAGGAAGGCCTCTATGTTGGAGGGATTGCATTAAAATTCATTACCTCAAGACAAGAGTGATTGGTTGGAGTGTCCTTTCAAGATAGAGGATATCAGAAGATTTGTCATGGTGATGTCAACACAATTGATCGTTATACTCTCTTTAATATTATATGGATACAAGGAATAGCCAATTGCCTTATTTATATAAAATATTAGCTAGATCATAAATCTAACACATAATTAATAGATAATTATAGATAACTAATGCTTTAATTAATGATTTTATATTAAACTATTGACCTAACTATAAACTAATAGATAATAACTATATAAAAAGAAGAGTAATGCTACACTTACAAAAAATTTGTGCAAATGATGTGACATCAATCAATGATCTCGTGGTAACACACTTCAAATGTTTCATCCTTCCTTCTCTCTATCATTAGTTGGTACTTAGTGCCATATTCGTTTGTACTAAAAATTTGTAAGCCTATTATTTTCCTAAAAAGAAACATAAATCAAATAGATGTCCCTCGCATTGCTATATGGGCGGACACACCCATGGGGTCCGTTCACTTCTCTCTCTCTCTCCCTCTTCAAAGGACTTCGCCTCAAACTCAAAACATATGAAAATCGAAAGATTTTCATTTTCCCTTGTGGGATCCCCGCTTGAAAAAAGAGCCAAACACGGATTATTCTGATATATCGTCTAGGATTCCAAACAAACCTGCCGCACGATCAAACCAAAACTGCCGAGCAAGGGGTCTTCTTTAGAATGCAATAAACACAAACTGAAACATAGTTATAGAAAAATAATTTCCATTCCCAAAGAACAAGAAGAAATCTCCGAAGCAGAAAGATTCCACACCTAATGTTCGAATGACTCGATAATCGTAGATAAATGTCAAAATTTCCCAATAAAGTGTACTTATGAGAATCTTAAGCAATTGCCAACACACTATGGACATCTGCCAGTGTAACAAAAGAGGAAGGGTGATGCCAGATGATAATCGAGAAAGAATTATAAGAATAAGACAAAAGAAAATTGATGCTCGAAGGTAATAGCACACAATCTAAGATTCATGCTTAATTAATTCATAATTCAAATTTGAATAATAAAATAGATTACAACCCTATTTATAAGCTAACAAATCCAAATTTAAATCAAAGACTTACTAATTTTTACTTATCCTAAATTACAATAATTTATCAATTTTAGTTATAATACATAAAGATAATTAAATACAATTACAATTAAAATTCTTTATAGCAGCTCAACATCATTCTCCCCAACATTGATGGATACTCGACCTCGAGTTTTAAAGTAAAGAAGAATGGAAACTATAAGCATTGAGGCGACCCTGGACAAAACCTAAAATTCCATGTTGCATCTTCACGATTGTGGATGTTAGAAACTAATAGAACGTCGACGAACATTGCTTGCCATTTGCTATATCATCCCAATTATTAGGAGCAATAAAATCTAAAAAAAATAGGATAGCTTGGAGGAAGCCTTCGATTGTTTTTATCATCTCTTTCTTTGTTTCAAACGCTTCACTTGAGTATCAATTTCAGGTTCAACATCAACATGCTCTTCGGTAGCTTCTTTTTTAACTGGTTGTTTATGTTGTTAATTATTTTTGACTTAACTGTCCTCCTTCTTGACACATTTTGGCCTTCCAGTTTGTAAGTGTATTTTTTATTCTAATCCACTGCAGCCACCATTTTAAGCTAAAGTTTTCGCTTATTAATTTCCATATATTTTTAATTTTTTGAACACAGGTGCTGGGGTGTGTTGAAGCTGCTGCAGTTTAAAAGGGTTGGCTGAAAACATAAAAACTGATAAGTCGAATTTGGGTTAGACTTTAAAGTCAGATTTGTTTGGTGAAGTTTTTTTTTCCTTTGTTGTTGTTGTCGTGTATGCGTTTGCGTGTGTGTGTGTGTGTGTCTTGGGGGTGACGTGGGGTAATTCAAACTTAAATCCAATGTTTGGGATGAATTTGATTTCTACTATATACTTTTAAAAGTGGCAAACTCAACCCCAAATACATTTAGTGATTGAATCGTAACCCTTCTTCAGTCTGCCATTTAAAAACTTCACAGAAGGGGTCAATGGACACCCTATCTGGCAAAATAATATATTCAACAAAAACAAAAACTAACTTAGTCTCTCTCTCTGTATACCCCAACCCCACCCAGTCACCACGGTAACCCTTATCTCCCCACACCGACCCAACCACCTAGTCACCACCGCCAAACCCCTATCTGTAAAAACCCACAACGAAAATTGATTTCTAAGTTTTCTCATCCCACACACACGTGTATAAATCCAGGTTTCCTATTTTTTTTTTTTCATTAGACCTCCACCGCACAGCACCCCCCCAGTATCACCACCATAGGGCATCATCCACCTTCTATCATATGCAACTCCCCTCTTACAAAAATATCTTTGTTTTCCTTCAAAACCCATAGAAGAAAATTTGAACAAATTAAGTGACCACATGAGTCTGGAATAAAAATGAAATTCAATGAGGGAGAGAGAGACCCGGTGGGGCAGGGGCATGAAATAGGAGTAAGCTGTGACATGTTCACTAAAAAAAATCCTTTCGTTTGTAGGTTCCAGTTGTTAGTCGTTGTGGTGGACATTTATTTTGTGGTGGTGGCAGACAATTGTTTATAGTCAACGGTTGTTAGTGGTGGTAGTGGTGGCCAGTTGTGGTAATCGGTTTTAGCGGTGACCGGTTGTTTGTGGATCCAGTGGGTTGGTGTTTTTTTTTAAGATTAGTGGACTAGTGGTTAGATGTTGGAAAACAGCTGTAATAACAGCTGTTGGTTACAAAAGTTGAAACAGCAGAACTCATTCTTGTCCCACATCGGTGGGTTCAAAGAAATGGGGTGTGTTAATATACAATTTTTTGGAAACAAAGGTTCAGCCCTTTGGGCATTCAAGTTTTTGTGGGTATGTGGGGCAGACCCAATGGGCCAAGTCACACGCGCGCGCGCGCCACCGTCCGTCCGGCCCGGTCCGGGTCCTGGTCTTGGGCTCATTAAGAATTAATTTTTTGGACAAATAAATTAACGTTTTTTGGGCCTTAAAAATTATTTTTTAACGGTAATTAATTCCGAAAAAATTAAAACGTGGTTTACTCCGTGTTGATTTCTTCAACCGAGTTGCCCACTTCTTCCAGTTTTTTCTCCACGTTGTTTCCAACGTCTCTTTTCTTTTTGCCCCATAAAAGAGATCGTTGCCTCCGGTTTTGGCACACAGTTATCAACACAGATTAATTATAGAATCGAGCAATTAATACAGAATGGGTGTATGCAGACCGGATTAATTCTTGTGCTATCAATCCGTAATTTAATTGGAGGCTGTTTTATCCTGGGGGTGACGGGGCTGCACACTGTCGGCACAATTAGAGGCAGAGCCGCGAAACACCCTAAAGAGAGCGACCTAGTCCGCGACTCAGCCGTGTTCTTCGCTGTCCAGTTTCCGGAATTCTTATATTATTTTTCTGCCCCAGAATTATTTGCTCCAATTGGGTAATTTCGTTCCTGAATTTAATTCTGCATTTAATTGTTTATTACTGCAACAACAATTTTAAGGTGTTCTATAATCTGCCATGGACGAAATTAATTCCAGTAACCTAAATAAGCCTTTCAAATATGAAGGCACTCATTTTAAACGTTGGAGCAAAAAATTGCTATTTTATTTAACTACGAAAAAGGTCGCATCATGTGTTCAATTTGACAAACCCGTAGTTAATAATCCACGTAATGTTGAGGAAAGCAAAACAATTAGAACTTGGGAGGAAAATGATTTTTTGTGCAAGAACTATATTCTGAATGCTCTAAGTGACGAACTTTATGACTATTATGCCAATTATAAAACTGCGAAAGATGTTTGGGACGCACTTTTTAAAAAATATGACACGGAGGAGGCGGGTGCTAAAAAATATGCAGTCAGCCGTTATTTGAAATTTCAAATGACGGATGACAAATCTGTTGTTGCTCAAACCCATGATTTGCAAATGATTGCCCGTGAAATTATTTCCGAGGGCATGGTCTTAGATGAGCAATTTCAGGTGGCTGTGATTATTGATAAATTGCCTCCACTATTCAAAGAGTTTAAAAATATTTTGAGGAGGAATCCCGAAAACAGGACTATAAAGATGAAATTCTTGTTGTGTCTAACAACAAAAATCAGAAAAAGAACCACACTCCAGTTGTTTTAAAGGCAAACGGGAAAAATATGAAAAATCAGAAAAAGAGCCACAACCAGAATTTTAAAAATCAGACTCAGACTCATAATAAGTATAAGAACCCTGGAAATGGACAGTCTAGCAACTCGGGACAGTTTCTCTGTTTCAAGTGTGGCAAGCCTGGCCATATGGCTCGCAAATGTCGCAACGTGCCACAAGCACAAGCGAATTTGACCGAAGAGGACCTATGTGCTATGATTTCAGAAATCAACATGGTTAGCGGTGCCGAAGGGTGGTGGTTGGATACTGGCGCTTCCCGCCATATTTGTTATGACCGTAGTCTATTTAAGACTTATTCTGAGACTGCAGATAAGAAGGTGTTGTTGGGTGATTCTCACTCCACCGAGGTTGCTGGTACTGGAAATGTGGAATTGAAGTTCACTTCGGGAAAGACTATTATCCTCAAAGATGTTCTTCATACTCCCGAGATAAGGAAAAATTTGGTTTCGGGCTATCTTCTCAACAAAGCTGGCTTTACTCAAACTATTGGTGCTGATTTATTTACTTTGACCAAAAATGGAATTTTTGTAGGCAAGGGTTATGCCACTGATGGGATGTTTAAATTGAATGTTGATGCAATGAATAAAATTTCTCCTTCTGCTTATATTGCTTGTTCATTTAATATTTGGCATGCTAGGCTTTGCCATGTTAATAAACGACTTGTTAAAAATATGAGCACTTTAGGATTAATTCCCGAATTATCATTAAATGATTTTGAAAAATGTGAATGGTGTAGTCAAGCAAAAATCACTAAGACACCACATAAATCTGTTTTTAGAGAATCTGAACCACTTGATTTAATTCATTCGGATATTTGTGAATTGGATGGTGTCACAACTAGAAATGGCAAACGTTATTTTATAACTTTTATTGATGATTGTTCCGATTATTCATTTGTGTATTTAATGAAAAATAAAAGTGAAGCGTTTGACATGTTTAAAATTTTCCTTAATGAAATTGAAAATCAATTTAATCGGAAAATAAAAAGGCTACGTAGTGATAGAGGCACCGAATATGATTCTGGACCATTTATTGAATTTTATAAAACCCACGGTATTATTCACGAAAAAACTGCCCCTTATTCGCCCGAAATGAACGGTAAAGCCGAAAGAAAAAATAGGACATTAACTAAATTAGTTGTGGCTATTTTATTAAATTCTGGGGCTGCCTCACATTGGTGGGGTGAAATTATTTTGACTGTGTGTCACGTGCTTAATAGAATTCCTAAGACTAAAATGAAAATATCTCCTTATGAAATTTGGAAAAATATTAAGCCTAACGTGTCATACTTTAGAACGTGGGGGTGCTTAGCCTATGTACGTATACCCGACCCTAAAAGGTCTAAATTGGCAAGTAGAGCATATGAGTGCGTTTTTATAGGCTATGCTAATAATAGCAAAGCATACCGATTTTATGACTTGAAAAATCAAGTAATTATTGAATCAAATGACGCCGATTTTTATGAAGATAAATTTCCTTTTAAATTGAAGAATAGTGGGGGCGAGTCATCCACTAATATTTCTTTAAATAAAAATAAAGAAAATAATGAATCCATTTTAGAAATTCGAAAAAGTAAAAGGGCTCGTGTAGAAAAAGATTTTGGTCCCGACTTTTATGCTTACACCTTAGAGGAGGATCCTAACACTATTCAAGAAGCCTTATCTACTTTAGATGCCGATTTATGGCAAGAGGCTATTAATGATGAAATGGATTCTTTGGAAACAAATAAAACTTGGCATTTAGTGGACCTTCCTCCTGGATGTAAAACAATTGGGTGTAAATGGATTCTTAAAAAGAAATTAAAACCTGATGGCACTGTTGAAAAATATAAGGCACATCTTGTTGCTAAAGGTTTTAGACAAAGAGAAAATGTAGACTTTTTTGACACATTTTCACCCGTGACTAGAATAACGTCTATACGTGTACTATTTGCTATAGCTGCCTTAAATGATTTAATTGTACACCAAATGGATGTTAAAACTGCATTTTTAAATGGAGAATTAGAAGAAGAGATTTATATGGATCAACCTGAAGGTTTTATTGTACACGGTCAAGAAAATAAAGTATGTAAATTAGATAAATCTCTTTATGGACTCAAACAGGCACCTAAACAATGGCATGATAAATTTGATAGCTTAGTCATCTCTAATGGGTTTAAAATTAATGAAAGTGACAAATGCATTTATTATAAATATGTTGAGAACATTTGCACTATCATATGTCTTTATGTTGATGACTTGCTTATTTTTGGTTCCAATAATCATGCCGTAGAAAATGTTAAATCATTATTATGTGCCAACTTTGATATGAAGGATTAGGGTGAAGCTAGTGTAATATTAGGAATTAATATTACTAGGTCAGAAAAGGGACTTTCTTTGGATCAATCTCATTACATTGAGAAAGTTCTAAAGAAATATAATTACTTTGACTGTAAACCTGCTAGTACTCCATTTGACCCTAGTGTAAAGTTATTTAAGAACACTGGCGACAGTGTAAACCAAAATGCTTATACAAGCATTATTGGTAGCTTACGTTATGCTACAGATTGCACTAGACCTGACATAGCTTATGCTGTGGGAGTACTATGCAGATTTACTAGTAGACCTAGTATGGAGCATTGGCATGCTATTGAGAGGGTCATGCGGTACCTTAAAAGGACGATGAACCTCGGATTACACTATAATAAGCTTCCTGCTGTCCTTGAAGGATTTAGTGATGCTGATTGGAACACCCTATCTGATGATTCTAAGGCTACTAGTGGATATATATTTAGCATCGCTGGTGGTGCAGTTTCTTGGAAATCTAAGAAACAAACTATTTTGGCTCAATCCACTATGGAGTCTGAGATGATAGCGCTAGCTGCTGCTAGTGAAGAGGCAGGTTGGTTAAGAAACCTCCTATCAGATATCCCATTATGGGAAAGACCGATTCCAGCCGTTTTGATTCATTGTGATAGTACCGCGGCTATTGCAAAAGTTGAGAACCGTTATTATAACGGTAAGAAACGACAAATACGTCGTAAGCACAGTACTGTTAGAGAATTTATCTCTACGGGTGCTGTGAGGGTGGATCATATACGGTCTGAACAGAACTTAGCTGATCCTTTGACGAAAGGACTAGCTAGGGAGAAGGTGTGGAACACCACGACAGGGATGGGACTAAAGCCCTTGGATAAATGAGTCATTTGTGATGGTAACCCAACATATAGACTGGAGATCCCAAGAAATATGTTCAAAGGGTAATAACAAGTCACAAGTGATATGGGTTGAATCATGCGATTATTAATTAAAATAGAACGGGGTTTTACTCCGAGTCCATCCCTATGGAGCATGATATCCTGAAGCGAGTTAAGGATGAGTTATGATAACTCTTAATGAGATCTATAGCTCTATTTTGAGTGGGGTACTTAGCTACAGGAGTATTCTTGATAGACTCACTTATGTGAATGTGGAAGTGTGGCCGCTTCCTATGGATATTTTGGGAAAATTCCTAAAGCGTTCACTATACTGGGATAGAAGCACATGGCCGTAACGTGCTAGCTATTTAGACTTACACCCAAGTAGGGTTGTGTGTGGGATGTTGTCAGAGATAGAGTTCAAAACTACGGTTACTCTAGTATATTCTGAATCATCTTTACTACGTAAAGGTTCAAGTCATAAGACACCTTTGCTTATGCACAATTCTATGAATTATTGCTCGATAAAAATGTTTTCAAATTTTGCAAGTGGGGGATTGTTGGAAAACAGCTGTAATAACAGCTGTTGGTTACAAAAGTTGAAACAGCAGAACTCATTCTTGTCCCACATCGGTGGGTTCAAAGAAATGGGGTGTGTTAATATACAATTTTTTGGGAACAAAGGTTCAACCCTTTGGGCATTCAAGTTTTTGTGGGTATGTGGGGCAGACCCAATGGGCCAAGTCACACACGCGCGCGCGCGCCGCCGCCGTCCGTCCGGCCCTGCCCGTGCCCGTGTCCGGGTCCGGGTCCTGGGTCTTGGGCTTGGGCTCATTAAGAATTAATTTTTTGGACAAATAAATTAACGTTTTTTGGGCCTTAAAAATTATTTTTTAACGGTAATTAATTCCGAAAAAATTAAAACGTGGTTTACTCCGTGTTGATTTCTTCAACCGAGTTGCCCACTTCTTCCAGTTTTTTCTCCACGTTGTTTCCAACGTCTCTTTTCTTTTTGTCCCATAAAAGAGCTGGTTGCCTCCGGTTTTGGCACACAGTTATCAACACAGATTTTTTTTTCTCTACAGTTCTGAAAAATTTCTTTCTCCCAGAATACTATTTCCAGAATAATTAATCTCATTACAGATTAATTATAGAATCGAGCAATTAATACAGAATGGGTGTATACAGACCGGATTAATTCTTGTGCTATCAATCCGTAATTTAATTGGAGGCTGTTTTATCCTGGGGGTGACGGGGCTGCACACTGTCGGCACAATTAGAGGCAGAGCCGCGAAACACCTTGAAGAGAGCGACCTAGTCCGCGACTCAGCCGTGTTCTTCGCTGTCCAGTTTTCGGAATTCTTATATTATTTTTCTGCCCCAGAATTATTTGCTCCAATTGGGTAATTTCGTTCCTGAATTTAATTCTGCATTTAATTGTTTATTACTGCAACAACATTAGATATGGACCATATGGTCATTTTTTTTAAATTAGTTTTTCTATTTTTTTTAGTTCATTAATACTTTTGGTCACATTTCAATTCTTTATTGATCAAACTAATCTAGCTTGCCAAGATTTTTCCACATGGGATGTCCATTCACACGTTCAATTATGTTTCCAAATGGCATGTAGGGCAGAATTGAAGATTAGGTGTGGATATATAAAGGGTTTGTTCTGGTTTTGGGTTGGATCAAATACATCTGGGTCAGCTGTTAGTTGGGAATGTTTTGGGTTTTATGAGGTTCGACCAAAATTAAATGGATTGGAATTGAAATTGGTCCTAAACTAAAAAGATGATGTTAAAGTTAAGACAAGATGGCTTTACTAAATGTTACGTGGATATTACTGTCGGTCAGAATCAGAAATTTTATGGCCTACAGTGGGTCAGAACCATAAATTTGATAACCCACAGTTACTTATGTCTTCAATACGAGCCCTATGCTCAATCTTCAATCAGATCTCTTAACTTTTTCCCAGAGGTGGACATGAAGTCGAAGGAAGAAAGGATTGGCGGCGGTCGTATGAGGCTAGGGGTGGCAATGGGTCGGTTTGGGGTTGGGGAATGACATCCCCATCCTCGTCCCCGTTAGAAATATCCATCCCCGTCCCCACCCCGTTCTCCGTTATATTAGGTTTGGATATCCCCATCCCCGTTTAAATAGGGTATCAGGTTCCCCGCGGGGAACCCGTTTCCATTTTTTTAAACTTTAAATTATATCTCAACAATACTAAAAAATAATCAAGACAATACTCAACAATAATCAACAGGAACTGAGGAATTCAATGTGAAAATAAACACAGTGAATAAGCATGTGATCTTGGCAACAAAAAAATTGAACTTCAAAGTTCAAACTCACAAATACCTTAATTGCATTACAACCAAATAAGCAACAGTAATACAAAAGACTATAAAAATAAACACAGTGAATAAACATCCGTGTTAGATTAGTGAACCCTAGCCACAAAATTCAGCTATAAGACAGTAAAAATCAACTCTAAAATTAAGCAATAGGAACTGGAATTCAGCAATAGGAACTGGAATTCAGCAATAGCAAAAATCTTTTAACGAAATGGACGAAGTGGTGAATTTGTACTACGGCTATCTGCTTCCTCCGAGGAAGGAGGAGGTCGTGACGTCGCCGGCTTGAGGAAGGAGGAGGAAGTCTGAAGTCGTGTAAGGAGGGAGGGGAGATGGGAGAGAGAGATGAGCGGTGCATGTGAGAAGGGCTAGGGCTAAAAAAACAAACACACGGTCACCATTCCTTTTATACTTAATATATATATACATATAATATATATATATATATATATATATATATATATATATATATATATATATATATATATATATATATATATTATATGCTAATAAATTGGGTATCCCCATGGATACCCGAGGGTATACCCAAACCCCGACTCAAAATTTTTTGGGGAATTATTTTACTCCCCGAACCGATCCCCGAATTTTTGGGTATTTTCGGGGATTTTTTTCCAAGTAACCACGAGTTTTCGGGTTGGGGAAAATTGCCATCCCTATATGAGGCTATCTAATTGGTTAGATGGCAGACAAGAAATCTTTAACATCCAGATGATTCCGATGGTTGCTTGATCGATGAGGGGAGAGTGGTGGGTTGATTTGGCAGTAGGAAAAAGAGTGAGGTGAAGGGGCCTCGATTTTTTCGCATCTCATTCAATCGTTGGGATTTCAGTTTCTAATCTGGGTTTTGATTTTGATGTCTATAGTGGTCGTTTGGTGGTGTGTTTTAGGGTAATGGTGTGGGAATAATGGCCTTATAAGATAATGCAATGGTGTTGTGGCTGGAAAATCGATGGGTATACGTCATTAGGTTGGTGGCCATAGGCTAAGGGATGAAGAAGGGGTGGGATGGAGCCTATGTAGGGGCAACTAAGGTGTCGTTTGTTTTTTACCTCTTAAGTCTGAATCTAAACCATTCAGAATTAAGAGGTACCAAATAGTGTTTATTTTTTAAAATGATTAAGAGGCCAACGACTATTTTTGCCTCTGAATGATTAAGAGAAAAATAAATACATCTGCAGTATGAATCGGTCTAAATACATCTGAAGTATGAATCTAAAGTCTGAATCGGTCTACATACATCCATTCAGACATAAAAATAAACATATTTTCCAGATTCAGATTTTAGAATTCAGATTCAGTTTTCAGACTTTAGATTCAGATGGAAAAACAAACGCAACCTAAGTGTTGGAAAAATTGGACATAAATGCTATCCAGAATTTTCTCGACGAAATTTTGAGCAACTATGAGCTCAAATTTAAATGGGACTCACACCATTATATTTGTGGGACCATATACGAACGCGTTCTCCTTCGCAAGAAGATTAAGATGGAATATTCACATGTCCAGTTTCATTAAGTTATGAATGATAAATATGCTTCTAAAGTGAGTCATAAAGCAATTAAAGTTAATGAATTGGGTGTGTATAAACCTTATCCCACAAAGGAAAAATAGTGGGAATTCGAAGTGTTAATAAAAACTCTAAATATGGACTAAGGCTTGGATGCCTTTAGGGTATTCAAACTCTTTGAAGAGGAGATGACCTACACTATGCAAGTGTTGGGCTTGGGCCGAAAGCCCACACACACTCACGCCGTCCAGTCGGTTCAGTTCAGGCTTCGGCTTATAAAAATCCCTTTCTTTTTTTGGGCCAAATTGAAATTAACTTTAAGGGCTAAAAATTAATTAAGTTAAAAACAATTAAATCGAATTTAACAGTTTTAACTATTCCCAACGGTCAAAACCAATGCTATAAATAAAAATCCTTCCCTCTAGTTTTTCACTAATGAAAAATTCTAAAATTTGCATTACAGAAAATGCTTAACCCTTGTCCAGTACCAACTTTCTTTCATTCATATATTGAAACAGTTTGCATATTTATGTTCCATGGTTAAGTACAAAACATAGAATTTTGCATTCGCTGGAATTAATCCATTGATGTGATACTTGAATTAATTCGAAAATCCGTTCTATCTTGAGAGACAATTATTCATTAACCTGAAGCATGTTTGAAGGAATAAATTTATCTTAAGGAGACTGTTCTATAGGGCTCAGATTTATTTTCTTATATTCTGCATATTTTATCTACTTCAAAGTAAGTTTCTGAATTTTAATTTATTCTGTAATTAAATATTTTGTTTCAATTTTATTTCAAATTTATAATATCAGTAATAACAATCTTAAGACAAATTTAATGTTTTACTGTTTTATAAATTCATACAGAAATATTATTTTAGGGTTATAGAAAATTAATTTTCTACACTGTTTATAAATTGTATTCTGTTTCGAAAAATAAAATTTTATTTTTAATTTTTCTTCTCTGAAATCTCTTTTGTATAAATTTTTTTTTTGTAAAATCTTAGAATTTTAATTATGTTTGTACAAAAATTTTAACTTAATCTTAAGGAACAGTTTGACACAGATTTTTACTTAATTTAGACTAGAGAAAACTAGTGTTTAATATTTTAGTTTAATTATGTGTTATAGAATTTAGAATATTGTGTAGAATATTTTACTTTAATTGTGGGTTATATGATTAAGAATATTATTTAGAATTCTTGTTAGAATTCATATAATATTAATTATATTTTGAGGAAATTGGTGTATAGAATTGTGTATTTTGTTTTGATAAATTCATTACAAATAAATACTATCATCGATAAAAGTTCCATTTTCTAACATAAATGGAATCACAAAGTATGAACATAGTTCCACTACCTACCATGAATGTGACACATGCAACTGTTGTTGCTCCCGTGATCATGTCACAGGGAGAGAAATCGAAAAAATTTACCGGGGCTAATTCCAAACGTTTGCAAGGACAGATGTACTTTTATATCACAACCTTCCAATTGTCAAGGTTCGTGTATGAGGATTGTCCACCTTTGAAAGAGGGGGATGAGACTGAAAAGGTTGTTGTCGTTGACGCATGGAAACATAATAATTTTTTATGCCGTAACTACATCTTGATGCACTTGGACAAGACATTTTACCATGTGTATAGTACAAAGAAAACTGCAAAGGAATTATGGAATTCCTCAGAGAATAATACAAAACTAAAGATGCGGGTATGAAGAAATTCATCGTGGGCCATTTTCTAGACTTCAAAATGGTTGACTCCAAGCTAATTATTGCACAAGTTCAGGAACTTCAGGTTATTCTTCACGACATTCACGCTGAAAGAATGTCGATTAGTGACTCTTTTCAAGTGGCGACGATAATTGAAAAATTGTCTCCATCTTGGAACTTGTTCAAAAATTATATCAAGCACAAATGCAAGGAGATGAACGTCGAAGAATTGGTAGTACGTTTGCGGATTGAAGAAGACAATCTTGAATCTCAAAAGAAAAGTGGAAATAACATCATGAAGTCCAAGGCTCATGTAGTTGAAGTTCCTAAATCCAAATGTAAGCGTGATGAGGAAGGCACATCTAAGCAAAGAAAGAAGTTCAAAGTCAAATTCTACAATTACGGCAAGTTAAGACACCGCTCAAGCGAGTGTCGCAAACCGAAGAACGTCAAAAAGACCAATGCTCAAGCAAATGTCATGGAGGGTGAGAACATTTTCCATGGTATCGCAAACACAAATCTTTGTACTATTGTCTTTGAATGCAATCTGGTAGGAAATACCAAAGAATGGTGGGTGGACACCGGGGCTACACGTCACATTTGCGCAACCAAATGGATGTTTACTACTTATAATTCTTTGGAAAATGAGGAGATCCTCTTTATGGGTAACTCTTTGAGTTCTAAAGTTGTGGGACAAGGAAAGATCATTATGTAAATGACTTCGGGAAAGATGCTTACTCTCAAGAATGTGCTATACATGCCGGACATCCGTAAAAAAATGATTTTCAGATCGCTTTTAAGCAAGAATGGGTTTAAACTTGTGTTGGTTTCTGATAAGTTTGTGTTGTCCAAAAATGATGTGTATGTGGGAAAGGGCTACCTGTCTGAGGGGCTCTTTAAAATGAATGTAATGACATCAATGCCAAAGGCATCCCCAACGAATGAAATTCTAGTTATACTTACTTGACTGAGTCTTCTAATATTTCACATGCTAGATTATGACATGTTAATTTCGATACCTTGTGTAGGTTAATTAACTTGGAATTTTTGCCAAAATTTAACATTGATAAAAATTTGAAAAACGCTGAGAGTTCCCCAGATTTGAATTTTCTAAAAAAAAAATCAAATTTGTAATTTCCTTTTTATGTAAACTCAAGAGATGCGGAAGCGTTAGGAATTGATGATTCAACTTTAAATCAACAAATTTTAATTTCATAAAACAAATTAAAATTACACCAAGTGACGTAAAATTTAACAATTAAGATATTCACTTAAACCGAGTTAATTAATCCAAGTCCTAGAATTTGCCTAAGTCATATTTATCAATATTAGCAAATTAGGCAAAACCAAATTTTAGCAAATGACTTGAATTAAACAACTTTACCCAATATTTATTTTAAGTCGAAATTAAAGTGAGTGTGATAATTTAAACCGAATTTTATCTTGAATTATTCTAAATATGCGTTCTACGTTATTTTGCTAGATAAAATAAACCAATCACACTACGCCGCGATGTACGAGGAAAAACCCAAGACGGGAAACAACCTCGGACGGCCCTAGTCACAAATCCACTAGATACGGAATTACAAGTACAAGATAGATAGACTTACAACGCACGACTCGATCCCTCTCAAGCCCCGACGCTTCTTCTTGTAGACACCTCTTCCTAGCGGATAACCTTGGAACACCACCGCGATCTCGGAATGCACCGATATGACTTTATATGGTCACCGTCACCCATACATGGAGCCATTCTCCAAGTGGGTAAATCTACATAAGAAACACTTCTTCTTTCTTTGTGGGTGGTAGAAGCAAAACCCGAAACTTCTCTTCAATTCGGTGTAGAGAAAATCGGTGCCAAACTCCAAGCAATTGATATGTATATAAGAACTTGGAATAAACTCATTTGGGTGTAAACACTAGAGTGATGGACATTTTCCTCTAAAAATCTCACTTAAAACATGAACATTTTCCTTAAAACAATTTGCTCTCAAACTCTCTCTAAGAGATGTAAATGGTGTGGAAAAGTTAGATTGGAAAATGTTCTTCCCGCACATATTAAAGTATGAAAAAGTTGGTTAAAAACTTAGTGGGGAAGTGGGTGCAAAACTGCCAAAAACTGTCAATAACTGTTCCCGCCTGGCATCTCGTTCGAACGAAATCTCGTTCGAACGAAATCTCGTTCGAACGAAATCTCGTTCGAACGAAATCTCGTTCGAACGAAATCTCGTTCGAACGAGACTTCTAACGACGCTCTAGTATGGACTCGTTAGAAACTCATTGGAAATCTCGTTAGAACGAACAATCTCGTTCGAATGACATTTCGAACGACGGACCAGTATACCTTGGTGGGAACTCGTTGGCAAACTCGTTCGAACGACATCTGGTTCGAACGAAAAAAACTCGTTCGAATGACATATCTAACGAACCACCAGAAAGTTTGGAAAATTCATTTTTAGCCTAGAAAACTTTATAAACATTTATGTAAAGTTTTAATTAATTCTTTCTTAAAACAAAAACGCAGTTTTTATAAAACCTAACACCCAATAAACTTGTTCCAAGCTCCTATATATATAATATTGCATTCATACCTTGGGAGCATGGAACCATAGTTGTTGACGTAGAAACGAGGCACGCAAATCGGCATATTTGATGAGGCTTTATACTCTTTGTCGCTACGTCTTCAACAAACACTTCATAGGCTTGAGAATATTACAATTACATACTATCCTATGAATAAATGTTTTTGTCCGGAATTAAGCCAAAACTATATATGGACTCAATTGGAAATTTGTGTCCTTACAAATCTCCCCCTTTGGCTATTCCGGGACAAAAACCAAACAAAAACCCTAAAGGGACGTCAAGCTCTCTAGACTCAAAACATAACCCACCCAAACTTGACTCAACCCAAGAATCAAACGCTTTGCCATTAAACAATGCCGCTTTAGTAGAAATCATGCACACTTAAGCAAACTCATCAAATGCATAGGGAATATCAATGTATTTAAAGCAATTGAAATAAATACTCCCAAATTTAATTCTCCCCTTTATCAAATACATGACCTACTTAGAAAGACATCTCCCCCTAAGATAAATCTCCCCCAAACAAAGATACGATAATAATAGGATTAGATACCAGTTCTCCCAAACTAAGATACGATAATAATAGGATTAGATACCAGTTCTCCCCCTATCATTTTTCTCCCCCTTTTTGTTCAGGAATAGACAAAGGATAAAGAATTAATAAACAGCATGTTGAAGCTCAAAGTGATAAGACATGAAAGCATATGGGCAATAAAAGCAAGGCAAAGACAAACAAATATCAGATATATATAAACTAGAAATATACCAATGAAGCACTTGCATATATATATAGATATAAACACACATATAACACAAAATACAATAACTTTGCACACTCGTATGGCGAAAATGTGTCATATGGAAACGGAAGTGTAGGGGTGTGAACTAGCAACAATTAAATTTAGACCCAAACACTTAAGAAACGTTCACGGAGTTCTCATTTGATTGCAAACTTCATCACAGTTAAATATAACCTCATGTGACAATATAGATTGAACTCAATGAACAAACATACACAATGCATACAAGCTTAGCATGATGATGATTCTACAAACCAAATAGAGTCATGACATTAAAGACAACTAGGATAAACGGACATTGTGCAAACCTTTGATATACCATCCAATTCTCCCTCAATAAGCATATATATTCTTTTGCTTTTGAATGAATATATCAAACAAACATAGGCCTTGGCAATTGTTTTCTTTTTAATGCCAAATATTCTGTTTTTAGGCCTTTGGATCACGTATTTCTTTTAGATCCAATAAACGGTGGCTTACTATCGCAAAGGATTTAATTCATCCTTTCGGATCCCTTCCCCGTGCACATTTAGATATATAATTTTTTATCTCACAAAGCTCACGTGCAACGGATTTCGACATGCACTAGTCCTCCTAGGTCATAGATATGTAGATGACTAGATTGGTAGGAGAACACCTCAAAAAGCTCAAATATAACATGTGACATTAAGATTTCAAAAGAGCTCGTGCATGTGTGAAAAGAGGCATATAAAAATAGAATCCATTTAAACAATACAAAATCCAACTACTCCATATAAAACATGGTAAAGAACATTATAAGGATTGATGATCTAAACCAAAAGTTCTAGCCACGTGGGAGCGTAAAGGAGGGATTCAAACACAAGTATATGCCACATAGAGTGTGTCAAACTAAAATACACACAAAATAAAATCTTTTTTAGTTTGTGAAATTTTTAACCAAAAATAAATAATATATACTCAAAAGACAAACACAAATCATTTGAATTTTTCATTAAGCTAAAATGATCGAGAGATAAAATCCAAATGATAAACAAAAATCTTTTTGTATTTTTCATTTAATGCTAACAAAATGAAGGAAATATAATACAAAAGATAAACAAAAATCATAATTCTAGCATGTGATAAGCATGGATTATAGACTAGAAAATGATTAAACAAGCAGACATTTAGCATGTGAATATAGCATGAAGTACAAAAGCTAAAGTATGCAAACACTAACACATTCATCCTTTAGATTTAGCAAGGGAGGAAGCATGTGAAAGTAAATGAGAATCAAAAACCCTATTTTGCAAGGCAACTAAGTCGGATTTCCTAACCCAAATTAATGAAGCATGACTATCTTGGGGTGTTGGAACTTTAACTACCGTGGTTACTTTACTATGGGATTTTCTAGAAAGTCGTTTAAGATCAAAACAAAATTTCCTAAGATGACCTTTTCGACCACAATGTGTACAAGTAAGAACATGTCGAAAAGATTTTATTAAGGAGTGATCTCTAAAACCTTTCCTAAACGATTCTCCTAAAACATTGGTTTTGGAATTATGAGTAAATTCATTACAAGTATTGAAGCCTAAACCACAAGTGTCATTTTTAATTTGGACCGTTCCTAACATTTTATCTAGCTTTTCCAAACGACACTCCAAATCAAATTTGACATTACTAGAGTCTTTTAATTTATGATGCAATTCTAAAATATTAGACTCTAATAAAACATTGCGCTCTTCAAATGCAAGAAGTTCCTTTTTCAAGGATTCTATTAAACCCCTAAGGCTATCTCTTTCGCCTTCTACATATTCTAGCTTCTCTTGAAGAGTCCTCTCACGTGTCCTAAGGTCTTCTATTAAGGCATTTTCATCAATGACCTTGACACCCTCTCTTAAACTAGCTTCTAACTTCAAATTAGCTCTTTTCAATTTAATAGATTCTTTATAAAGCTCTTGAAAAGCGTTTTGAAGTTCACTCACATTAACCTCTTCTTCATTTTCACTCTCTCTTTCTTCTCCACTCTCACTATCATAAAAAATAAGAGAATCATAAACAATGACCTTGGAAGTGGCATGTGCTATCGTTTCATCAATCGATGAGTTCTCACTATCACTCACATGACTAGCCATAAAAGCCACAAAATTTTTCTTAGTGGGGGAATCGGGCTTCTCTTCCTTATCACTATCACTAAGGGTCGCATTATATGAAATGGGTCACTTACCCTCTTTCCTTAGTTTAGTGGGGCACTCAAAAGCCCTATGGCCATAACCTTCACAACCAAAACACTTATTAGACTCGTCCCTATCTAAATTGTCATTACTAGGTTTAGGGATCTTCTCGGCTTTAGAAATCTTCTTGGTTTATCATGTTTAGAAGTATCAAATTTCTTAAAATCATTTTTAAACTTATCTTTGTTAATTTTAAGAAATTTTCTAAATTTACAAGCAAACAAAGCCATGTCTCCCGAGTCACTATCATTCTCGCTCTCTACTACTTGTTTGACCTCTTTTCGGGCTTTTAAAGCAATGCCCTTTTCGATTTTCTTTTCAGTTTTAGAGGGAAACATGTCTAGTTCATAGGTTTGTAAATCACCTACAAGCTCTTCTAATTTCGTAGAGGCTAAAGTGGGTAAAGAATTTAAAACGGTCACCTTTGGAATAAATCTATCGGGTAGGGACCTTAAAATTTTCTTTACAACACGTTTGTCAGGTATTTTCTCTCCCAAGTTAAAAGATGAATTAACAATACCGGAAAGTCTAGCATAAAATTCATCAAATGTTTCTTTTTCATTCATTTTGATAGTTTCAAATTGAGTGGTGAGGTTTTGAAGTTTTGAAGCTTTAACGACACTAGTTCCTTCATGAGTTAATTGTAAAATATCCCAAGATTCTTTAGCGGTTTCACACGTCATAATACGTCGGAATTCATCCGGTGTGACAGCACTAAACAAGGCATTTAAACCACGGGAATTGAAATTAGCAAGTTTGAACTCATTTTCAGTCCATCTATCAGCAGGTTTGATAACACGTTCATTTTCAACTAAATAAGTTGGTGGGGACCACCCGTCAACAACAGACATCCAAACTCTCTCGTCGATAGATTTTAGTGCCAATTTCATTCGCGCTTTCCAATACGCGTAGTTTGAACCATCAAAATTAGGAAATTTTGAAAATGGGGAAAAATCCATTTTAGCCAAAAATTATTTAAGGATCTTTAACGAAATAATTTATCGTTTTTGGGTCTGATACCAATTTGAAAAACGCTGAGAGTTCCCCGGATTTGAATTTTCTAAAAAAAAAATCAAATTTGTAATTTCCTTTTTATGTAAACTCAAGAGATGCGGAAGCGTTAGGAATTGATGGTTCAACTTTAAATCAACAAATTTTAATTTCTTAAAACAAATTAAAATTACACCAAGTGAAGTAAAATTTAACAATTAAGATATTCACTTAAACCGAGTTAATTAATCCAAGTCCTATAATTTACCTAAGTCATATTTATCAATATTAGCAAATTAGGCAAAATCAAATTTTAGCAAATGACTTGAATTAAACAACTTTACCCAATATTTATTTTAAGTCCAAATTAAAGTGAGTGTGATAATTTAAACCTAATTTTATCTTGAATTATTCTAAACATGCGTTCTACGTTATTTTGCAAGATAAAATAAACCAATCAGACTACGTCGCGATGTACGAGGAAAAACCCCAGACGGAAAACAACCTCGGACGGCCCTAGCCACAAATCCACTAGATACGGAATTACAAGTACAAGACAAATAGACTTACAACGCACGACTCGATCCCTCTCAAGCCCCGAAGCTTCTTCTTGTAGACACCTCTTCCTAGTGGATAACCTTTGAACACCACCGCGGTATCGGAATCCACCGATAGGACTTTATATGGTCACTGTCACCCGTACATGGAGCCTTTCTCCAAGTGGGTAAATCTACATAAGAAACACTTCTTCTCTCTTTGTGAGTGGTAGAAGCAAAACCCGAAAATTCTCTTCAATTCGGTGTAGAGAAAATCGGTGCCAAACTCCAAGCAATTGATATGTATATAAGAACTTGGAATAAACTCATTTGGGTGTAAACACTAGAGTGATGGACATTTTCCTCTAAAAATCTCACTCAAAACATGAGCATTTTCCTTAAAACAATTTGCTCTCAAACTCTCTCTAAGAGATGTAAATGGTGTGGAAAAGTTAGATTGGAAAATGTTCTTCCCACACATATTAAAGTATGAAAAAGTTGGTTAAAAACTTAGTGGGGAAGTGGGTGAAAAACTGCCAAAAACTGCCAATAACTGTTCCCGCCTGGCATCTCGTTCGAATGACATTTCGTTCGAACGAAATCTCGTTTGAACGAGACTTCTAACAACGCTCCAGTATGGACTCATTAGAAACTCGTTGGAAATCTCGTTAGAACCAACAATCTCGTTCGAACGACATTTCGAATGACGGACCAGTATACCTTGGTGGGAACTCGTTGGCAAACTCGTTCGAACGACATCTGGTTCGAACAAAAAAAACTCGTTCGAACGACATATCTAACGAACCACCAGAAAGTTTAAAAAATTCATTTTTAGCCCAGAAAACTTTATAAACATTTATGTAAAGTTTTAATTAATTCTTTCTTAAAACAAAAACGCAGTTTTTATAAAACCTAACACTCAATAAACTTGTTCCAAGCTCCTATATATATAATATTGCATTCATACCTTGGGAGCATGGAACCATAGTTGTTGACGTAGAAACGAGGCACGCAAATCGGCATATTTGATGAGGCTTTATACTCTTTGCCGCTACTTCTTCAACAAACACTTCATAGGCTTGAGAATATTACAATTACATACTATCCTATGAATAAATGTTTTTGTCCGGAATTGAGCCAAAACTATATATGGACTCAATTGGAAATTTGTGTCCTTACAAAAAATCATAAATGTGGTATTTATGTGGAATCAAAATTAGCTAGGTTACATTTTCATTCTGTTGAAAGGATCACTGAACCATTAGATTCAATTCACACGGATATTTATGATTTAAAATTTATACAAACTAAAGGTGGAAAATAGTGTTTCATTACTTTTGTCGATGATTGCACAAAATATTGCTATGTATATTTATTAGGTAGTAATGAAGAGGCTATTCACGAATTTAAACAATACAAGAATGAAGTTGAGAGTCATTTAAAAAAAAAGTTATTAGGAGTGATAGAGGAGGTGAATATCTCCTTTTGAGGAATTTTGTTCCGAATATGGAATTATCCATCAAACTACAAGAATATTGATTTTTTCCAGCACATATTAAATGCCGAGAAAAGTACTAAAAATTTCGGGAACACTTTTGCCCGCACTTTTGGCGGCATTTCCACAAGTGCGGTAATAGCCATTGTGGTAAAAAACAACGATATTTTTTCGCAGCATTATTTAAATTGCTATAAAAAACAAAAAAAAACTTTGGCGGGCATTTATATTAATGCTGGTAATAATCTTTTTGCGGCATTAAAAAAATGTTGACAATAACCTTTTGCAACACCTATTAAATGTTCAACACACTTTTGGCAGCACTAAAAAAATGTCGAGAGTGATAGTAGCGGCATTAAACAAAATGTTAATAGTATTTAGCAATATTGACTGGGAACAAATGTTAAAAAAATCATTTATAACAAGTGTTGTATTTCACTACAAAAAAAAACAGTCACTTATGTCAGTTTTTAAAATTTCCAAAACTGTCATAACAAGTGGTGACATAAATGTTCGTTAAAATGCGATTAAAGAAATTTCATTTATATCAAGTTTTTAAAAACACACAAAACCTGCAATATTTAACTTTTATTTATCACAGTTTTGAGAAAATATGATTAACAGATGCACATTTATCACAATTTTAAACAATTTATGTGAGTTTTCTTGCAATTGACATAATTGTTTAAATAAAAAAATTTTAAAAAAAAATACCACGCACATATATTTGAATGTTACTGTTGATACAAAATTTAGTCTGCTGACATGACTCAATTAAGTGGAGACACGTGTCAATCTACATGGCACTAACAAACATTTCTGAACAATACCTTGACTTCGAGGAACTCAATTTCCCCAACCAGCTCAGATACTCCGAGCAGTAGGTGCTCTCCGAGGAACTTTACTGCACCGAGCAGCTAATGGATACCGAGATATTTAGGCGGTCCGAGCAGCTTAGGCGGTCCGAGCTGCACCTCGATCAGAACATTTATTACGAGACAATTAAGAGGATTAAATGCGCATTAAATGCTGATTATTATCATACAGATGTATACGCCTATTGGACAGCTATGTATTACACTTTCACATGTACAGCCTCATGGCTATAAATACATTGTATCATCCTCATTGTAGGGGACGGGAATTTCTTAAGAAAAACCATACCTCGAGAATTCTAAACAAACAATCAGCAATAACAAAAATAGTGGACGTAGGCCATTCTTTTGAGGCTGAACCACTTTAAAAATTCATTTGTCTTATTTATTTTATCTGTGATTGAATAATTAGAGATAATCTAATTTTTTACATCAATAGATTAGCGCCTTCTGTGGGAAACGAATGTAATTATCGTTTTTCACAAAAAACAATTCATTATCAATGGCTGACAATCCTGAATCCAGCAATCGAAACGCTGGAAACCCCCCAAATCCATCTGCTCCTCCAAATGTCCAAGATCTTACTGGAATTATGGCCAGTTTGGCTCAAGGTCAGACAGCTATGCAAGAGACTATGCGACAACTCATTCAAACTATCCAGGGTGGAGCGTCAACCCATTCAGGACAACAAAGTGTTCAAAGAAATACTCGTTTACTTTCTTCACGCATCAGGCAAAGCGATTCATATCGCACTGAGAAATCTGATGATTTTTCTTATCAACCGGGTCGAACTTTGTCAGTACGAGCCACAGATACTGAACAACACATCACTCTCTCTCCAGAAAGGACTAGTGCACTGGAAAGATTAAGTGGGTCTCTCCTTTTGATCGATTGGGCCCTAGGAAGAATAGAAGTCCTCCTAAGGCTGTGTCGAGAAACTTTCGACGACCATTTGATCTAAGAGAGGGTTCTGCCCAATCACAACCAGTTGCTCGACAAGATAGATCCCAGGAAGTGACTTCAACACGATCAATTGCACGAACCAGTAGGCCCGAGGAGGGAGATGATACGTGAAAAAGCTCTATTCAGCGGTTGGAGGATAGATTAGGGGAAATGGCTAAGGCCAAGAATCCTCTACAAAGAACTTTTGTCCAAGGGACACCTTTTGTCCAGGAAATTGTGGATTTTCCCACACCATCAAAGTTCAAAGCACCTATTGTGACTCCTAAAGATGATGGAAAAACTGACCCTGTCCTTCATATAGAGCAATACCAAGCTGCTGTCGACATCTATGCTGTACCAGATGAGATGAGATGCCGGGCATTCTCGGGAACTCTTACAGGATCTGCTCAAATTTGGTACAATAATCTTCCTCGGGGTAAGATTTCAACTTTTTTTCAACTGGCCGAGCTCTTCATTAGAAATTTCTGTTTTGGAGCAAAACCGATTAAACGAGTAGCACACTTGTTAAGTGTTAGATAAAAAGTAGGTGAGAGTACCAGGGATTATATAAATCGTTTCAATAACGAGAAACTCGAAGTTATTGATTATGAGGAAAAGACAGCGATTACTGCTCTGATGAGTGGGCTGTTGCCCAACAAGTTATACTACACTTTGGCCTAAGATCCACCCAGAACCATGTCAGAACTGATGGCAAAAGCGACCAAGATCATGAATGCCGAGGAGGCTATGGCTACAAAGAAGAATATGGATACCAAAGAGACCAAGGTGGAGGTTGATAAGGCTAAAAAGAAAGAGCATAAGAACAATGGTGGTGGCAAGCACTCAAAAACAAATCCATCATGGGAGGTATTGAAGAAATTTGAAAATTATACTCCTTTGAAGGTAGACATCAACCACGTTTTAGAAGAAATCAAGAACAGCGAGGAGTTAAACTGGCCAGAGAAAATGAAGTCAGACCCTGACAAGAGGAATAAGGCCAAATATCACGAGTTCCACAAAGATCATGGCCACACGACCAAAAATTACATAGCTCTTCAGAATGAGATCGAAGCACTCATTAGACGAGGAAAACTGACAAAGTATGTTGATCGTAGAAATGAAAGAAGAAGCAGCGACCAAGCAAGAGATAGGTCTAGATCTCCTCGTCGAGCAGAGGAGAACAAGAAAAGAGACCATGAAGATGATCCAGAAGATGACCCCGATCTTCCCAAAAGACCAAGGCAGCCAGAACGTGAGGTATTTTCAATACGTTTTGGATCATTTGATTGTAATGTTATTACAGGTGGAGATGCAGGAGGTGGAGACCTTACTGCACAAAGAAAAGCTTACCTCAATGAGGCTCAAGCCTGTTCATATATTCAACGAATAAACTTGGCTGAAGATGATCGCCTGAGGAAGGTCAACAAAGAAAAATTGGTCATCGATTTCTCAAAGAACGACCTCGCAGGTGTGTTGTATCCTCATGATGACCCATTGGTGATCAAAATGAGAATGAAGGAAGTAATGATCTCGAGAGTACTGGTTAATAATGGTAGCTCAGCTGATATTATGTTCTACTCGTTCTTCGACAGCTTAAATCTAAAGTTGTCTCAGTTGGAGCCTTTTCATAGGCCCCTCCTCGGTTTTGCTGGCGAGAAAGTTTTTCCACTTGGGACAATCAAGTTGGATATGTTTATTGGTACATGGCCTGCTTATCGAACAGAAAGAGTATGCTTTTTTGTAATGGATAAGAACATTCAATCAGCCTACAATATCATCATGGGAAGGGTAAGATTGAAGAAGTTTGAAGTAGTACCATCTACGGTACATCAATGCCTAAAATTTCCAACCAATTTTGGAGTAGGAGTTGTGAAGGGTGATCAAAAAGTAGCTCGAGAATGCTACTATTCATCTTCCGAGCAGGAGGAACTGGAGGAATCTAGGAAAAAGACTACTACCTATCAGGTGGATGAAGGTGCAGAAATTGAAACATTGGATCCTAGAGACAAGTCGCAACTCGTGAAAGGTCAGGTGGTGGAAGCTACTGAAAACATCATTCTGGACGATGAGCATCCTGAACGAACAACTCAGATAGGTTTGTCGTTAGATGCCTAACTAAAACAGGAATTGATAGTTTTCCTAAAAAGCAGAAAACAAACTTTTGCTTGGAGTCATGAGGATATGCCCGGAATAGACCCAAATTTCTTATGTCACGAGCTCAATGTGAATAAGGAGATCAAGCCAATGAAGGAGATAAGAAGAGTGTTCAGCCCCGAGAAGAACCAAGCTATACAGGAAGAGGTCGAGAAGCTCCAGAAAGCTTGCTTTATTAAAGATGTTAAATATCCAGATTGGTTAGCAAATGTAGTGATGGTTAAAAAGAAGAACAACAAATGGAGGATGTGTGTAGACTTCACCGACCTCAACAAGGCATGTCCAAAGGATTATTTTCCCTTGCCCCAAATTGATTAACTAGTGGATGCTACCTCGGGACACGAGTTGCTGAGCTTCATGGATGCTTATTCTGGTTATAACCAGATTAAAATGAAACCTGAAGATAGGGAGAGTACCTCTTTCATTACCCCTAGGGGAACTTATTGTTATAATGTTATGATTTTTGGTATGAAAAATGCAGGTGCAACCTATCAGCGACTGATGAACAAGGTGTTTGTAGAGCAAATCAGTTGCAATATGGAAATTTATGTTGATGATATGCTGACAAAGAGCAAGAGAGCTGCTGACCATCTAGTTGACTTAGGCCAGACCTTTGATCAATTAGATAAATAT
This sequence comes from Sambucus nigra, assembly GCA_949130495.1. Lineage (NCBI taxonomy): Eukaryota > Viridiplantae > Streptophyta > Magnoliopsida > Dipsacales > Adoxaceae > Sambucus > Sambucus nigra. The sequence continues at coordinate 331,481,920 of OX422222.1, forward strand.
CAAATGAAGTTGAACCCGACCAAGTGCATATTTGGAGTACGAGAAGGCATGTTTCTCGGGTATATTGTCAATTAACGAGGCATTAAAGCAAACCCTGAAAAGATCAAAGCTCTATTGGGACTACGATCTCCAACGATGAAGAAAGAAGTGCAAAGTCTTACAGGGCTAGTAGAAGCACTTAACAGATTTGTATCACGAGCAACTGATAGATGCCTCTCATTCTTCAAAATGCTCCGAAAGACTTTTGAATGGAATGAAGAATGCGAGAAAGCTTTTCAAGAATTGAAGAAATATTTGGGAGCACCTCCACTGTTGTCCAGGCCAGTGATGGGAGAAAGATTGTACTTATATCTGGCAGTTTTAGAAAATGCAGTTAGCTCGGCATTAATAAGAGTAGAGGATGGAGTACAAAAACCAATTTATTACACTAGTAAGGCCTTCCGAGGAGCGGAGATCAGATATCCAAAATTGGAAAAGTTGGCACTGGCGCTGATCGAAGCGAGTAGAAGAATGAAGCCATACTTCCAGGCTCACACCATAGTCATATATACCGATATGCCGTTGAGGCAAGCTCATCATAAACCAGAAAAATCAGGGAGATTGATGTATTGGGCAATAGAACTCAGTGAATATGATATAATTTATGAGCCTAGATCGTAACTAAAAGGGCAAGCAGTAGCAAATTTTATAGCAGAGTTCACTTATCCTGATACCCCCAGGGAGCAAAAGTTGAACACCGACCAACCTGTGGATATTACAGGATCATCAAATTTAAACCCCGATCAACTTAAGTTGGTCGGAAAGAAAAATAAGATGGTCGACGAGCAGCGAGGTGTGAAGGAAATGGAGATAAAGGAGCAATAAATATTCCATCAAGGAACTTTGTCCAATAAAAGGTTTGAAGACGAGATACCTATATGGAACCTATATGTGGATGGCTCATCATGCACCTCAGGTAGTGGAGCTGGGATTGTATTGAGAAGTCCAGATGAGGTCAATATAGAATATGCTCTGTGCTTTCAATTTCAAGCTTCTAATAATAAGGCATAATATGAAGCGATGATTGTAGGTCTTAGTCTGGCAAAAACCATGAAGGCAGAGCAGGTAATCGTATGCAGCGACTCACAGTTGATTGTAAACCAAATAATTGGTGTATATGCATCAAAAGGAGATTTGATGATTAAGTACCATGCAAAGGCGATGGAATTGGTATCGAAATTTGTTACTGTTCAACTGGTCAGAATACTAAGAATGAAGAATGCAAGAGCAGATGCTTTAGCTCGATTATCATCGGCTACTCGTACTGAGCTACGAAGAATAATCCTAATTGAAGTTCTAGCTGGTCGAAGCATAAATGAAGATCTGACGATGAACTTTATTACCCTTGATTTAGGGCCATCTTGGATGGATCCCATCAGGGCATATATTGAGGAGGGAGAATTATCGATTGACAAACTCGCAGCCAAGAAATTGAAGTTTAAAGATGCTCGTTATGTACTGACTAATGGTATTCTATACAGAAGAGGAATTATGGCAGGTTTGCAAAGATGTGTGCATCCCTTCGAGGTGAAAGACTTGATTGAAGAGGTCCATGAAGGGTCATGTGGAGCCCATGTAGTAGGTCGGACGCTTTTGCAAAGAGTGATGACACAAGGATACTACTAGCCAATAATGAGGGCTGATTGTATAGCCTATGCCAAGAAATGTGACAAGTGTCAACGCTTCTCCACTATCCGAAGAACTCCCCAAGCATTGTTGACACCCATTACTTCCCCTTAGCCATTTTCCATGTGGGGAATTGACTTGGTTGGGCCACTTCCAACGACGAGAGGAAGATTTAAATATCTCGTCGTCGCAGTGGATTACTTTACTAAGTGGGTGGAATCCAAGCCTCTTGTCGACATGACGTACGAAAAAGTGTACCAATTTATTTGGAAAAATATCATTTGTAGATATGGTCTTCCCCATGCATTCATCACCGACCATGGAACACAATTTGACAACGAGGAGTTCGCTGCCTATTGTAATCAGTCAAATATCTTGAAGATCCACTCGGCACCAGGCCATCCCCAAAGCAATGGACAAACTGAAGTGACAAACAGAACGCTGCTAAATGGTTTGAAGAAAAGACTGAATGACGCGAAAGCAAACTGGATCAACGAGCTACATTCAGTACTATGGGCTTATCATACTACTCCCCGAGCAGCAACTGGAGAATCTCTATATATGATGACATTTGGAAATGAAGCTGTTATACCTGCCGAGTTGGGCTTCCCAACACATAGAGTACTGAATTTCGATTCCCTTGTTAGTGACTTAATGAGAAGTTTAGACTTGGACATGCTCGAGGAAGTTAGAGAAGAAGAAGCCATCAGGAATGCTGCTTACCAGCAACAAACAGCCTTGTTCTACAACAAGAGAGTGAAGAAGTGTGACCTGAAAGAAGGGGACTATGTGCTAAAGAAATTAATTCAAAAGAACAATAAACTGGAAGCTAACTGGTATGGGCCCTACAGAGTAACAGAGGTTGTTCGACCAGAGACATATAGAATTAAAACTTTAGAAGGGGAGGAATTTAAGAATGCATAGAATGCAGAGCATCTGCGCAAATATTATCAGTAATGTAAATCCTCATGTAATTCAGTTTCTTCAGTATGAATAAAATGTGAATATTCTACCCAATTCTCTCCTTTTGTTGAAATTTTTTTGCAGAATACTAGTGCAACACACTACTCAGCAAAATCCACCAACTCCGGTTGGTCGGGAATAAAAATATTTCCCAGAAATACCAACTACGGTTGGTTGGGAAGAAAATCCACCAACTCCGGTTGGTCGGGAATAAAAATATTTCCCAGAAATACCAACTACAGTTGGTTGGGAAGAAAATCCACCAACTCCGGTTGGTCGGGAATAAAAATATTTCCCAGAAATACCAACTACGGTTGGTTGGGAAGAAAATCCACCAACTCCGATTGGTAGGGAATAAAAATCTTTCCCAGAAATACCAACTACGGTTGGTTGGGAAGAAAATCCACCAACTCCGGTTGGTCAGAAATAAAATTATTTCCCAGAAATACCAACTACGGTTGGTTGGGAAGAAAATCCACCAACTCCGATTGGTCAGGAATAAAAATATTTCCCAGAAATACCAACTACGATTGGTTGGGAAGAAAATCCACCAACTCCGGTTGGTCGGGAATAAAAATATTTCCCAGAAATACCAACTACGGTTGGTTGGGAAGAAAATCCACCAACTATAAGTTGGTCGAGAATAAAAAATCTGCCAACTACGGTTGGTCGAGAACATTTCTATTAAACAAAGCAGGATTATATGATAAAATTCAACTAATGGCTTAGAATTAAAAAGTGATCAAGCAAAATTTTAATACTTGTAACATTTCAAATTACCACCAAGTTGGTCGAGAAACAAAATATCATCCATTTTGGTTAGTCATCAAATGATTACCACAAATTCAGGATAGTCGACAATAAGGTGATCGGCAAATAACACAATATTGTTATCTTTTTAACAGATATACATGCACATTCATTATTAAATAAGTAAAGTGTTTTACAAAATACCTACAAGACAATGGCAATCAAGATTACAAAGAAAAATATAAGTTTTTCATTAAATCCAAAACAAAATACATTGAGAATAAAATACATAAAAAATTATTACATCAGGAATCCTATTCTATGGGTTTCTTCCCCTCTGCCTTTGAAACAGGTTCTTCACCAGCAGGAGGATCGTCTAAGGCATAGGGGAAGTTTATGAAGTTCAAATCTTTAAGCATCCTGATGTTCATAACTGATGGCCGATCAAGAAGGTGCTCTGGGCGAGATATCTCAAAGTTGGAGTGAAGAGTGTAGTCGCCGAGATACTTTTAAATTAGGCATTGTGGAATGGCCCGAGCAGGAATCCAGCTCATATCAGGCTTAAAAGGAGGCACTGGTAGGTCGAGCAACCCAGGATTGTGGTAATCCCACAAGTAATGACATTGTTCCAACTGCAGCACGCCCAAGGCATTTAGCCATCCTTGCTTGTAACCCACATTATTTGCATTTTGGATCGGGTCGTCAAGATGATAAAGGGCTTCATTATAACCAGCCATCCAGAACTCTCTGGGCTGCTTGTGGAATTGATAGGTTAACCTCTCCAGTTGCTCGTGGAGATTCTTCGTTAAAAGTTCTTTACTCTCCAAGGCAGACTTTTGTGCAGAAAGCTGCTCGTCCAGATTCTGAATTTTCTTGGACATCTCAGCCAATGCCTGGTTCTTTTCCATTAATTGGAAGGCTTGGTTCTCCAAAGCCGATTGAGTTCTCTTTTCCTCAATAATAATCCAAGCAGCTCTTGCTCATCCCCGATAAGCTCTTTCTAGTCCCCGAGCAGAGGTAGAAGGCCCAATCCTCTTCAAGGTTTCTAATTCATCTCTCAGATTGGCATTTTCAACCTCCAAGAAAAAGAATCCCTCGTCATTCACATGGACTAAAGTGTTTGAGGTAGAGGCTGCAGACCTCAGTTGGGATACCTATCCTCCCATGTTATCATTTTCTTGCTCCAGCAACTTAGCTATCTGCATGTGCTCTTCGACCTCGGTCTTCAAAGTTCTCTCCCTCACATCATAAGCAACAAACAACTTATCATATCCCTTATCAGCATTTAGTTGCTGATACTTCTTCTCATATCCTTGGTGTAAGAGGGCTGTAGATTCCTTGTATTGTTGTTAAAGCTCCTCGAGAGTGCCTTGGAGGTCTTCAATCATCTCATAATATGCTACATTATTAGCCACTGCCCGTTCGAGCAGACACTTTAAGTACTGGTAGGCTTCGACTGCTTGCTCTGAAGCATCTGGACCGAGGATATCAACAATTTGAGCTTCAGTCATATCTGTATGACCATCTTTGAAGTACTCATTGCATTGTCTCAATAATTTTGTATCATGAGCAGATAACAATTCCATCCTGGCCATAAACTAGTAAAATGAAGAGATAGCAAGAATCAATAAGAGTGCAAACAGAGAAAGAAAAAGAGAATCAACAGTATGAATAATCAAAATCTCAAATTTTATTGCATCATAAAAGGGAAGTACATAGTTCAGAGTTACAATTGGCCAAAAATAAACAGAGAGAAAAATCCGAACAACTCTACACCTTCTCCTTGTCTCCCAAAACCTTCTCGGGAGGTTGGGACGAGGAGGTAGTTTGCTCAGATGGCACAGAGGGTTGCTCGGTGGGTGCTGGAAGCTGATCGGTTGAAATAATGGATGGTTGAAGTTGCTCGCAGGAGGACTGGATAACTGGGGGATGAGAAATTTGATCTCCCATCACCATAGAGGATTCCTCAGAGGCAGCTTCGTCCTCTTCTTCTTCCCCAAGAGTTGGAGGGGGGCCAGGGATGTGTCGCTGAAATAGGTCAGAATTTTCATCAACATTCATCTCTCTTAAAGCAGCGACCCAGCCATCCCTAAAGTACTTGAGGCTGCCATATTCCATTTGAGAAATCATGGCAGCCAAACCCTTATTCCACCCCTTATCCCAGCCAGCGCTGAAGGATTTCTTAACATCTTTTCCTCTTTTCTCTCTCTCCGAGGAGGCCTTTTCCTTAAGAAGCTCCTCGACAGCCTTCAATTTATTCTCCACTTCCTCCTTATGACGACCAACGTCACGAAGTCTACCCAGCTCTTCCTCAATAGACTTGAGCTTACCTTCAAGCTCTCCAGCATTTTGGAGATTCCCTTTGAGCTCTTTATTCTTACTTTCCAATTCTTTTATTTTCTTCTCTAATCCCTTGGAGACCTCAACAGCCTGATCCCTCTCCTGCTTTGTCGAATTGAGTTGCTTCTCCCAAGCAGCTTTATCATCAACATACTTCTGACGAGAATCATTTAAAAACTACGTCAAACCTATAAAAGCCTCCTCTACACCACCAGAGGAGATGGACGCCTTGATGGCTTCGTCCTTCTTCAAGATTGTATTGAAACAAGTTACCAAATGGAAAAAGAAAATAACTGTAAGTCAGTGCAAGCACATAATATGAAAAATGAAAGTTTAGATTTGCAATACTTACTAAGGCAATGTGCTGAGCTACCAAAGTCGTAACCGTATCCCAGGAAAGATTTTTTTCAATACCTTGGATCTCGGGAATGATCCAAGACTTCATCGAGCTCATGGCAGAGCTCGGAGCAACGAAAGTAGGAACACCACTTCCGGTAGTTAGAGGCTGAGAGATGGATTCAGCCAAATTGAACGAGGAGCTCTTCTTTAGCTTCCTCAGAGGAGCAGCAACAGTTTCGGCCAAGGAGGTAGTCTTAGTCAGGGATATGATTATAACCTCGCTTGGAACAGCGACCTTGCTCGGAGCCACTGGGGGCTTCTCGGCAACCTTCATAGTAATAGCTGGAGGAGGTGTATCAAGTTGTATTATCCCTTCTGGGGCATCCCGCTTGCTTTTCTTTGCCTCTCCAGCAATAGAGGCAGATTTCTCGAAGAGGGCAGGAGATCTTCTTCTCTTCATTCTTTCACCAAGAGGAATATGTGACTCAGGTGAAGAACTCTCAGAAGTTGGTACTGGTTCTACTTCACCTATCACTGGACGAGCAGTAAAAGATGAGGTGTAACTCTTATACTGCAGCAAGTATGAAGCTAATCTGATATGCTCGTCGGCAACAGTCTGATGCAAACCCCAGATAAGTTTCAGATGTTTTAAGTTAACTTCTGTCTCTTTTGGAGACCTTTTTTTGCTGTCAACTGCAAATAAATGAAAATTAAAATATCAGTGACACATTTTATCAAACACAAAGAAATCATAATTTCAAAAATAAATTAAAATAAAAACAACCTATCCCATTGCCATAAGGAGGGTATCTGGGACCCTGATACACATCATTTCCAGTTAGTGGAGCATGTTGCCAATTTTTCATAACAACACCATGCTCGAAGTAATCCCTGTTGGCATCTGGGATATTGACAACTAAAGCCCTATTTAAAAACCTAGTTTTCAAGTAAAAAGTACGGTCGCTGACAGCCTATCTATAGAAAAACATGATTTCTGGAATTCCTATACGAGTTCCATAAATCTGATTTAATCTATGAACTCCATTAACTATTCTTCATGTATTGGGGGCTATTTTTGCAGGAACCATGTCAAAATATTGACAGAATTCCAGACACAAAGGGTTTGGGGGAAAAGAAAAGCCACATTCAGCTACAAAGAGACTGGGGAACCAATGTCCCTCAGCCAAATGAAAATAATCTGAAGGTTCAGAAAGTTCCTCCAAAACAACCCATGAAGGAATAGAGAAATCAGAACGGAACTTATCAAGCGACTCAACAAGGTAAACCATGGTGAATAAAGGAAATAAAAGAGAAAGAAGAAGATCTTACAGAAAAAGGATGGATCTGTTGACAACGAATGATGAAAAGGATGAACGCAAAAGAGAGAGAGGAAATGAAAACTCAAAGATACATATTTGAAAAAGTGAAGAGACGATAGGATTTTCTGCAACGCTTAAATACCTTACCTTGGGAAGGAGTAAAAATAATGATTACAAAGAGAGACGTTTACGCTACCGGCGGCTAAAAGGATTAAAAAGGGCGCGGAGACCGAAGCAGTTAGAAATTTTGAAAAGTCCGATTCTATGAATTTGGAAAGAAAAATAAATACAAAGAAAGCACTCCTAAAATTCAGGATGACCATTTAAACCCACCATATTTTGAGAAGAATGTTCCACACTCCTCAATCTCGAACTGTGAAACATTGGGGGCTTCTGTTGATACCAAATTTAGTTTGTTGACATGGCTTAATTAAGTGGAGACACGTGTCAATCTACATGGCACTAACAAACATTTCTGAACAATACCTTGACTTCGAGGAACTCAATTTCCCCAACAAGCTCAGATACTCCGAGCAGTAGGTGCTCTCCGAGGAACTTTACTGCACCGAATAGCTAATGGATACCGAGATACTTAGGCGATCCGAGCAGCTTAGGCGATCCGAGCTGCACCTCGATCAGAATATTTATTACCAGACAATTAAGAGGATTAAATGCGCACTAAATGCTGATTATTATCATACAGATGTATACGCCTATTGGACAGCTATGTATTACACTTTCACATGTACAGCCTCATGGCTATAAATACATTTTATCATCCTCATTGTAGGGGATGGGAATTTCTTGAGAAAAACCATACCTCGAGAATTCCAAACAAACAGTCAGCAATAACAAAAATAGTGGACGTATGCCATTCTTTTGAGGCTGAACCACTTTAAAAATTCTTTTGTCTTATTTATTTTATCTGTGATTGAATAATTAGAGATAATCGAATTTTTTACATCAACAGTTATGAAAATCGACATTTGTAATGCAAATCTTTTATATTCCAAATAGAAAATATCCATAGTAGAAAATATCCATAATCTAAAACTCATAATATCACTAACTTGTTACATATCCACAACCAAAATTCTAATACAATATGTATCTAGCTAGATCATAATATCCAAAAACTAAATAACACTCACAACCCCAAAAATACCCAAGCTAACTATAATCCACAAATTCGTTTGTAGAAATAAGAATTTACCAGCTCTATTAGTTCCCATTGTAACCTTCACATTCACTGTCTCGTCAAATCCGTCTATCTGATTTAAGAGTTTCATGAGGATCCATTGAACTTATCTATAATCTCATGTCTGAGGATCAAACCTAGCAGTAGCAATTGCGTCTACCTCATCAATGAAAATAATTACAGGAGCATTTTCTGTCGCAAGGCAAAAAACATCACGAACCATTCGTGGACTCTCATCCAAATACATCTCTACAAATTCAGAGCCAACTAGTCTAATAAAGATGGCAATAGTATGATTTTAACAGCCTTATAAATCATAGTTTTAGCAGTGCTAGGAGGACTATAGAGCAAAACACTACGAGAAGGATTTATGCCGATTTGTTTATACAATTCACTTAGTTTTTTATCTGAGTTATAATTCAAAATGAAGTTGCGGCACTTAATACAATACCGAGAGGCCTACGCAGATCATGCATATTCTTTTTAGTTATGACTCGCACACATCATTAGCACCACGTCCTGAAAATGTCATCGACGTGTGTGTTATGGAAGCAACACCACCACTGCAAACACTTAACAACATTATTTTTGCGCAACAAATAATACAATATTAGTTTATGCAATAAATTATTTTTTTATTTTTATTTTTTGAGTGGGTTGTACAAATGCCATAGATGAATTCTTGCTCAAAGCTGCCATGTTCCACATCTATCTTATTTTAAGTTACTTTATTTAAGAATTTGTCATCCTTGTTTGTCACGACTAAGTCTTTACTAAATGTTTGTTTTTCATTTTTTTTGGTATTTTTTCTTGGTGGGGGATGTAGAAATTACAAGCCAAATATTAAATCGATTACCCTATCAGAATAAAAGGAAGTAAGAAATGCAAACCTGAAGTTTCTCAAATGATGATTTTGCCATAGATTATTCTGACTCAATGGATGACTCTTGTTCAAACTGCATGTAGGAGAGAAAATTTCTTAGAGGATAACTTTTGTGGTGAGACCTGAGGAAATATATCACTCTAATTAATAAAACCACAATACATACATTATCAACCATATATATAATACAATAACTATTTGATTATAGGAAAGAGTTATTAGAACATGAAAACAGAACAATAAATGAAAACAGAATGTTCCAAGAAATCTACCTGTAACTTCATTAAACAACTCGCAATGTTGTGCAGTATAAATTCAAAAGAAGAACCAACCAAACACGAGCTCTCTTCCCTCTCAACTCAAAGTTCAAATTCTTTATCCCAAAGTGCCATCTTTGCATCCTCTTCCTCCTCCTTGTCAAGAATCAAGTACTCATTCTTCTCAATCGGACTAAACATATAAAACATCACCACATAAAACGCAAGGCTCGCAATCTCCTCGGCACCACTAGCCACCCACTGGTACTTATACGCTGCAATTGTTTTAAGCGCGAAACAACAATTCTGGTGAAATACAAGTACCCAATCACCACAATATAAAACTTCCTAAACAATGTTAATTTCTCCAAATTTGTAGCCGCCTTCCCATTCATCTTGGACGTCTCCCTCAACGAGTTAATTGGCCACATAATGGGGAAAGTAATAGCACAACACATAATATCCACCAAAAAAACACCTGATTCCAGGTCACCCAGTCCTTAATAAAAGGCCCGGTCTTCCCAATGATAACGGAGGTCACATTAGCCAAGACCTGTAGTAGGATCACGATCATCAACACCTTATTCTCCTTCTCTTGTAGAAAAGGTTTCAAAGATGACCATCCAATCCCAATGTGGATAATAACAGTGAACAACAAGATAACCCTAATAAACTGAAATATATAGAACAAAACATCCCAGCCGTGGGGCGTACTGGTGACCTTAACATAATGTTTGTCCTCGGTGGCACAAATGAGGTTAAGAGGCTTCATGGTCAGTAATCCACCCGTGAGGAGATGGATCTGGTGAATAGACATGAAAACCACACCCGTAGCTAAAAAAAATTAAGGCATAGTCATATATGTGTTATTTAAATTAATTGCGATGACACGGACAGACTGACATAGAATATCCCATAAGTTGGACACCAAGCACAAATCGATAAATAGATACTACATTTTATAATTATGTTAATTACTCACTACTTCTCATGTCCAAGCATTAAAATACTATTTTATTGTCTTATTTCTTATAACTAAACCTATGTTCTATTTTTCTATAGATTATACTTTTGTCATGTACTAAAAGATGTAAGGACATTTTTTCTCATGTCCAACATGTTACATTTGTGTATGTCGTACGCCGCTACATTTGGCACGTCACCTCACGATCTCACATGACGGCCTCTATCCAAATTTCGGGGATCAAGCATTCAACATCTCCATTAATATGTCCCACATCTGCCTCAACGACTTCACGGTCCAAGATTTTAGGGACTTAATGCAAGTGGTACGCAAGGGAAGTCAAAACAGTGAAAAAAGGCACTATAGGAGAGTTCAAGGGCATTTTCGTAATTTTACATCCATAGTTCGGAGGTTTGGTCAACTAGAAAGTTGAAGATCTCACCGTAACGAAGATACTGGAAAAAACGGCACCTCAATCCGAGCTACGGTGAAGGAGTTATGGCCTTTTGAAGATAGAGAAAATTCCTTAAAGAATGCTGTTTTTTTTGTACGCTGGATAGAATTTTAGAGTTTTAAAAACATGGGACTCTTCGTATTTTTTCCTATAAATACCAACTTCGGGGGAGTTGTTTTGCAAGACTTTAGGAGACGAATTTGAGAGTCCAAATACATCTAGTCTTCATATTTCTGAGTCCCAAGACTCATGGTTTGATTCACACATCCTTGCCAAACCTTTGTGAATCCTTTAGCAACCCAAGAACACAACTTTGGTTTATTCAACCCTTGTGGAGGAGACCGTTCTTCTTCTTCATTGCAGCCCTACTGGAAAGGTATACTTCCAGCCGCGACTACAGAACCCGATACCCGAGGGTAATTCTTAGTCAACTTATATTTTCATTGTAATCCGATTGTAAGCCGTTCTCTTACAAATTATAGTGAAAATAAATGGTTTTGCCCCTGAGGGGGATTTTTCCTTAATTGCATGTGTTTGAATGTTCTTGCGTAGATTATCTATTTATTCAATCACATACTGCTACATGTTTAGGGTTTGTTTGTGTTAAAAGGCTTTTAATATATAATTTGTTCATATTTCCGCTGTAGCTACTCTCTCAAATTGGTATCAGAGCGGGTTACGCTAATTTACCGCGTGATCCTGATTTTTCAAGGATTTATTTTTTTTATGATACAATTTGACTTCTCACGTCGTCAAATTGGTATCAGAGCTTGTTGCACTAAGTTATTGTGTTTTGATTCTGATTTTGCACAAAAATGGATTTTGATGGTTTTGATGATCTTCGATGTCAAATTTTTGAAAAATTTTGGAAAATTCACACAAACTCTTGTTTTAAATCTTCTGTTGAAAACGAATCTGAGAGGTGTCCTTGTTGTGAGGGTGTTGGTCACACGTTACATGAGTGTACCACAAATTTAAAGAAGAAATTGAATAAATCGATTTCTCATGATTCTACCCTTAGTGATTGTGATTCGAAAGAAGAAGTTTTTTATGCTTCTAGGCGAGAGTTTCCCATCCGTGTGATTAGTGATGATAGTGAAAGTGATGGGAGTGTGGATGAAAGTGAGGAGGAAAGTGTAGATGAGCATGACTTGCAAACTGCTTTCAATGAACTTTATGCTGAAACTTTGAAAACAAAGAAAGAAAATTTGAAATTGAAAGCTCAATTGAAAGAGTGTGCCATAAAAAATAATGATTTTTTAATTAAAGAACTTAGGGCACATGAAAAAATTTTGAAAGAGAAGCTTGAGTACGTCGAGGGTGAGAGAGATAGTCTTAGAGGGTTGATGGAGACTATGAAAAAGGAGCTTTTAGAGTTTGAGGATTCTAAACTAGTACTTGAATCTAGGATAGGTGAACTTGAGGTGAAATTGAAAGATTCAAGTAAAGTGAAATTTGATTTGGAGCCTAGGTCTGAAAAACTTGATAAGATTTTAGGCACAGTCGAAATCAAAACGGATAGGGGTGGGATTGGTCATGAAAAATATGTTGCACCCATTCCCACACGTGTGAGAGAACCTACTAGGATCATTAGGAGAGACCCACCTAGGCAAATTCGGAGAGAGCAACCGAGAAATTTGAGGAGAGGGCCACCTTTAAGTAACACACACCGCCCGATTTACTCTTGTACACATTGCGGTAGGCAAGGTCATCTTAGGCAATTTTGTTACAAGCTTTTAAATGAACCTAGGAAGGTTAATAGAAGAATAAATTCGATTCCCCACACCCCCACACCTCGTTACACATCTATTTGGGTTAGAAAATCGGATTTAGAGGCTTATGGTTTATTTGTCCACGATTCCCGTTTGCTTGCACATGATTCACCCCATGTGAAATCTTTTGGTTGATTGTGTTTGCATGTTTGTCATACACTAGTTATGGTTTCATGATATATTTTTTTTGCTAGTGTGATGACTTGTACTTTTTGTATATATTTTTGTTTTGAAAATTTTTTGTAAAATCCAAAAAGATTTTTGTATTTTGTTTGCACCGTTTATGGATGAACACTTTGGATGACTGAGTCACAACTTCATTCCATTTTTTTTCATGTGACTATTTGATAGTGTTTTGAGACAATAGGTCAATTCATCCATGTGCTTTATAATGTTTGGAGTCATTAAGATGTAATTAATTGTTACTTCCTACATGTTTGACTCATGTTTCCTTTATTGCACACATGCACAGATTTATTTGATTATTGTGCTTGTCTTATCACATGTTGGTCGGGTGTTTTCACTTCAATCCTGTCCTTAAAACGAACCAAGCGCGATAATTTTTTGATAAGGAAATTGTGCATATAAGAACCGTTTTGTGAGTTTGTGTGCTTTATTTTAAAAACGGGGAAGGGCTGCGAAAGGTAATCATCTATCCTTTGCGCAAAAGCCACCGTTAAAAAGGACCTAAAAAATTGAGGAATTTTATTATCCGAGGTCCAAAGAGGTTAAAAGAGCCCAAAAAAAAAAAAAAATTAAGGCAATATAAAAAAAAAAAAAAAAAAATCATGCCAATTATGGGCCATTTAGGTTTTTGCACCAATTCTCCAAAGTTTGAGAATTTAGATTACCTCTAAAAGAATATATATATATATATATATATATGAGGGAGTTTGGTTGGAGAATTTAAAACGGGTTTGCACGTCCTTGAAATGCTTGAAAATGCGCTACATAGTTTTGGACGTTATTGGTGTGGAAATCACTTTGACTTTGATTTGTTGATTTGCATAAGACGATGTCATCTAAATTCAACAAATTTTTTACACCTAAGGATACTTTTGATGCTCATTCGTTAGGGGTACACATATGCATCGTGCACATATGATTGATTGAGTTGATTTACCTATCGAATGTGTTCACACCCATACATTCCGTTCCCATGACTTGGTTGTTTGAGTCTAAATCCATGGTGTGATTTTGGTATCATGTTTTACATTTTTTTTCAAAATGGTATCTATTTTTTGTATAAAAAATTGAAAAAAAATCAAAAATAGTTTGCGAAGATTTTTTTTAGCATCTCCTTGCAAGAGCACGTTTATCATTTGATTGATGCCTTGATTTGTATACCGTGACGCCCTGATTTTGCTTGCTTGTCTGATTCATTCTTCTTATTTGTCTATTTGGGGACATCATAAAAAGGGGGAGAAAGAATTATCATTTTATGGGGGAGTTTGAATTTTGGGGGAGTTTTGAGATTTGACGTATGCTTATCATATATTGGTATCTATGTTTATCTCATTTCAAACTCGATACGTCACTTGGTATTTTTCTTTATCTAATGTGTGTAGGTACTACATTGATGATCTCTGAATTTCACACCCTGATGAGAAAAGATTTGAGATTCCTGAAGATTTGAAGATCAAACGATGAAGACTATTCATTTGTACCTTTTCCAGTTTTGGGTTCATGGGAGGGTAGATTTGTATAGGCAATTTCATATTTGATAATTTGGATTTTTTATGTATGTACCGGCATAGACATAGGGGGAGATTTGTAAGGACATTTTTTCTCATGTCCAACATGTTACATTTGTGTATGTCGTATGCCGCTACATTTGGCACGTCACCTCACGATCTCACATGACGGCCTCTATCCGAATTCCGGGAATCAAGCATTCAACATCTCCATTAATATGTCCCACATCTGCCTCAACGACTTCACGGTCCAAGATTTTAGGGACTTAATGCAAGTGGTACGCAAGGGAAGTCAAAACAGTGAAAAAAGGCACTATAGGAGAGTTCAAGGGCATTTTCATAATTTTACATCCATAGTTCGGAGGTTTGGTCAACTAGAAAGTTGAAGAGCTCGCCGCAACGAAGATACTGGAAAAAACGGAACCTCAATCCGAGCTACAGTGAAGGAGTTATGGCCTTTTGAAGATAGAGAAAATTCCTTAAAGAATGCTGTTTTTTTTGTACGCTTGATAGAATTTTAGAGTTTTAAAAACATGGGACTCTTCATATTTTTTCTTATAAATACCAACTTCGGGGGAGTTGTTTTGCAAGACTTTAGGAGACGAATTTGAGAGTCCAAATACATCTAGTCTTCATATTTTTGAGTCCCAAGACTCATGGTTTGATTCACACATCCTTGCCAAACCTTTGTGAATCCTTTAGCAACCCAAGAACACAACTTTGGTTTGTACAACCCTTGTGGAGGAGACCGTTCTTCTTCTTCATTGCAGCCCTACTGGAAAGGGATACTTCCAGCCGCGACTACAGAATCCGATACCCGAGGGTAATTCTTAGTCAACTTGTATTTTCATTGTAATCTGATTGTAAGTCGTTCTCTTACAAATTATAGTGAAAATAAATGGTTTTGCCCCTGAGGGGGATTTTTCCTTAATTGCATGTGTTTGAATGTTCTTGCGTAGATTATCTATTTATTCAATCACATACTGTTGCATGTTTAAGGTTTGTTTGTGTTAAAAGGCTTTTAATATATAATTTGCTCATATTTCCGCTGTAGCTACTCTCTCAAAAGAAAGTCGTATCTCGACATTGAAGTAGGCATGCCTTCTAACCCCTATGGTCAACATTAGTGAATACAAAGCAACTTTTTCACTTTATATTAGTGTCTCATATTATAACATGACAATATTTCCCCACATCCATCATAGAACAACAAAATCGACTAGGGAGCAAATACATGCAGTGTTTGCCTAGAGTTTGTAGGAATTGCATTTGAGTGCAACAACGTGGAAAATTACCTGGATGTTTCCCTAAGTCATTGCAAATTATCCAAACCTAGATGATTACAACGGTGAATTATACCTCTCTGTAAAGTTGTTCCCACACGCTAGACATGTCACAGCGACTTTGAGCAAACAGGGCATGAGTAATTGTAAGCTTCAACAACTAGTAGGAAACCAGTTGTTACCAACAAATTGATACCACAAATTTCAGTAGTTAACTGCTCAAAATGTCATAAACTTCTTGAATTCTTCTATGTATTTAAGATCCATAAGCAGATGAGCCTTGCTTGTACTTTTTTGGGTAAAAATCAAACCACAAAACATGGATATATATTCAAATATTTAGACAAAAAATAAGCAAATGAGCTTGCTTGTATTTTTTTTGCATTACCCTTATTTATTAATTTAGCTCACACAATTTTAGACACCAATTCAGGACAGACTTATCATGTGACAACACCCCAAAGCAGCCCTCATTATAGATACATTACCAATGCACTAAACGCTATAATCACATGCAAGTTACAATTTTCATAACGAAATAAGTAATGAAAATATCAGTTATCATTTTATCACTAGGTTTGTGGGAAAAAATAATAAATTAAAACAAATGTTAGCTTTTTTTTTTGCTAGAAATGGCTCCTCATTTTCACTAGCAAATTTCATTAAGGGGATTTAAACACTGGTGTAATGAAAATAATACAATTCCACAGCAATCAGCAGGTTAAAAAGTCACACAGAAACATACATTGGCTAACTACTGCTGGCAGTGTAAGGCAGTGCATGTGAAAATAATACAATTCCGCTACAATCAAGGCAGTGCATGTGAAAATAATACAATTCCACTACAATCAAGGCAGTGCATGTAAAAGATATTATTACGACCTCTGATGGCAGTAGGAAGTTGAGTTGTTCTTTGTGAGAATCTTCTCATTGGCTTCAAACAATCAGGAGGATAAAGAGAAATCTAACTACTGCTAAAACAGTGGAGCAGGCTATATTTGCTCGAGTCTTGCTTACAACAAAAGTTGGATCCATAACTAATGTTATATTAATGGGAATGGGAGAACCACTAAAAATGCTAGTTATAAGAAATAAATCATCAAGATATTGAAGAAATGTGTTCAGTTATATGCTTCCTATCCTTCAGAAGTTATTTCACTAATACTGGAGTTCTTGCTTAAGGCATCATAGTTATATGCAAACCCTTTTTCTCCACAGTTATGATGTAGGTACACATTCTCCTCAAGTTGATGAAGTACTGAGATTGAGAGATGTAATCAAATTCCAAAGTTGAGGAAGTATTTAACAAATCATGCTTGATTTGTTACATAATTAGGTACGCAGATATTCCATGGTGACAACTAGTACTTAATGTCAGGTGTGTTACAACAAGACCCTCGAACTACTCAAGGTGTGTCAAAACATCAATCAAACTGATTGTAACTATGTTTTGTTATACCTTTTAATGGTTTATGAAACATGATACTAACTCTTCCTTCATTATTTGTTTATACTCGCCTCACATAAACGTGATGAGGAGCCAAAAACATTCCCATTAAAGTCTATGTAACGAATAAAAGACTATTACAAATCAAATATAGGAATAACATGGAGGTGGATTTGAGTTATATTAGAGTTATTATAATGTTCCCTTTCATTTTATATTTGGTAGATAACGCTCCTTCAGTTATACATATACTCTTTTGTTCCAATAACAAACATATATCATCATAACATTCCATTATCTACTTCTATGTTCTACCACATTAATTATGTTTTCATTTTATATCCGAGTTAATGTTTCTTACTTTTCTAGAACCTTAAAACCATCAAGCATTGCTAATCATATAAATAATAACCATTAATAAGAAAATATTTGTAAATATGGTACCTGAAGTTGGAGCTAGAGAAAACGTTATGACCATCGTATGGTACTGAAATCGTTGAGACAAGTAGCATTAACATATCGTAACAAACCCCGAATAAGTTTTATCTTCTTGAAATCAAATGCCTCTTTTAATCATGGAAACACAACCATTTAAAACAAACAAAATTATTGAGGAAATCATTTTAAAACAAAGAATGAATCTAATTAAAAGAAAGATAAGGACCATTGAAAAGAAAAGCTATACAAGGATTTACGTGGTAGACAATAATTTTTATGTCCACGACTTTGAATTTCTACCTTTTTACTTAGTTTTGAACGATATAGAGGTGCTAGTCGAGAGACAAACCATGGCACATTGGCACCTTTGCTAAGTGACATCCTCTCAATTTTCAATTATCTATATTAAGCTAAACATGTATGCATTTTGACACACATTAATGATCAATTAATTTACAACAATTGTTAATGAATGATCAGTTATAATGCAATAAAAGATGTAGCTGGGTTGATATATTACCTCAACTTATTGTGAACTAATGTCATTGAGTTCTTAGTAAGGCTTTCTTGCTTACAATACAATGTGGGCTCCATAATTCGTCCTGTAAACACAATTAAAAAAGAGGTTACTAACATAATTTTATATAAAACAACATGTACTGGAAAATAAAAAATAAAATAAAAAATAGAACAGTCAAAATAAATTACCTCTATCGACAATAATGGGGTAAGAGTAGTATCCACACACAAAGCACCGAAACACGGCTTACCTAATATCAGGTATAATCAAAATACTTCGAATAATAATTCCTTTTGGGGACACCATTTTCTCAATATCTAATAAAACAAAACAAATCACCACTCAACAAATCACGTAAAATGGAAAATAAAAAAAATACATAAAAGGAGATGAACTATGAATCTAATGATATACATTGAGATTTCTCATACGAGTGGAGGACTTGTGATTAAAAATCTTAGTTTGTATGTGCTTCCCAAAAAAGGGTTAATCCAGCTAACCATATCCATCAACACAATATCAAAAATAGTAAGAACCTCAAGTAGGTACCAAATCATTATAGTGTACAAGTCATTATGATAATCAAACACATTGTGTGCATCAACATCAAGTGGATTCTCCTCAACTTCACGTATGTGTGTGTGTGTGTATAGAGGGAGGCTCACCTACATTATCATGTATACATCACAATATACACCACACTTAGTTCTAGGCCCTAAGATTTTTTTTTCCAAATTTTTTATTTTTCCCTTGAAATAAACCTTTCAATCAACCCATATTTAATAAATTAGGTCAAAATAAATTTTGTAACTATTTTTAAAAAAACTGCTGGCGTCGACCCTTATAAAAGGTATTTTGAGCAGTTTTTTGTGGATTTTTTTAAAAATAGGTACAAAATTTATTTTGATCTATTTTTTTAAACATGGGTTTACTAGAAGGTTAATTTAAAAAGAAAAAGATAAAATTTGAAAAAAAAAAAGTTTTTTAGGGTCTACAACTAGGTGCGATGCATGGATGATGTATAGAGCATGATGTAGGTGAACCTTCTCCTATATATATATATATATATATATATATATATATATATATATATATATATATATATATATATATATATATATATATATATATATATATATATATATATCAAAATAATATTAATATTAACAAACTTATATTGGAAATATCAAACCTAAATGAACCAAGTCCAAATCTATTAAGTTAATCTTCGATAAGAAACGTTATATAAAATACTAAAATATTCACGATAAAACAAACAATCCAAACTACCTCAATGTCTCAAAGAAGATCTGAAATTTCTAAACCATACACAAGAAAAAGGAGTAATATGGGGTAAAACAATCTAATGTGAAATGAAATTTTAACATGATGAAACTTAAAAATGAAAAAACAAAAGAAAACTTAAACTTTTTATACACCATCAAATTAATCCCTAATGTGTATACAGGAGGAAGAATATCAGGCATATAATTGTAAAGTAGTGTTAAACCCCTAAATTGTAGTCTACCTCCTTAGTTTGAGATTTCGGTCCAAAAATTTCAGGTGATTGGAATTTAACAAGAAATTGATTCATGAAAGATAGCAGAGAAACCAACTATAACATTTTGATTTCATCAAAGTTTCCCAGAAAATAAATAAGGTACATTAAATTGAATGATTCAAAATCACTTGAATCCCACAATGAAAAATGATAAATGAAAATAAAAAAAAGGGTATATAACATCAAATCAAACTTAAAATCAACCCTCAAACGAATCTGAATTAAATCGAACCTGAAAAGAAATTTTAAATATGGCATATATTACTGAAAACAAAAATAAATGAAAGCTCTAAGAGAGAGAGAGAGAATTGTACTTGAATATCGAGACGACGGAACGGGATTTAGTGCGCTTGAAAACTGAGAGGGCTAGAGAGAGATAGAAAGAGGGTTCTAAATTTGACAACATTTGTTAAATTAATGGACGACTGGATTACTTGTTTTAACACAAAGATTTGGTCGAAATTCAGAGAACAGAAGTCCTTATGGTCTTTTTACATGTTGAAAAATATTGCAGATTGAAACACACTTGGATTACAGATTCTAAAGGGGGGTCTATCATTTGGTAAATAATGATAAAAGTAGAGAAGAAGATGAATATCACTCGCGGTGGCTTATTGTGAAAGGAAATATTCATTTCAGTTGGAATAACTGGATAGGTGATGGTCCTTTAGCTCTAGAAGGGTGCCATGCTAATTGTTTAGTTAAGGAGATGTTGAAAGACAATGGGGAATATAATATTTCCAAATTATCCATTAGTCTGCCTCAATAAATAGTTTACAAAATAGCATCTATGCAGACTTTGGGTATGGAATCGGACGACACTTTTGTTTGGACCAAAGAGCAGTCAGGTACATTCTCTATAAAAACTTCTTGGCAATTAATTCATTCGAACAAACAGGGTGAGATCGTGGACTAACTCTCTAATTTGGAATAAAGGTATTCCAATTAGAATCTCTATTCTCCTTTAGAGACTTTTGAGAGGCAAACTTCCAGTTGATGTAGATATTAGGAAATTGGGGATCATATGTCCATCTATGCGATGTTGTTGCAAAGAACACAAGGAAGAGGACTCGAATCACATATTCGGAGAAAGTGATATCTCCAAGGAAGTTTGGTATAATTTTAATTTTCTTTATGTTGTACATACCATAAATACTTCCATCAGGGGCAGATTGATTACTTGGTGGACTAGTCTTATTAAAGACTCATCTAAAACCATTATACATGCCTTTATCATTTAGGGAACACGGATTTCTAAGAATAAAGCCATTTATGAGGAAACCACAATATTTATTCATAGAGTTATGTCGCACATAAAGTCCTTGTTAGCCCTCTATTATAACAATATTGAAATCTCGTTGTCAGTATATTGTATAATAAAAGATAATAGTCATTTAACATTTGACTTAAACTCTGTATGGGAAATGCCAATACATATTTTCACACTTGAGCCGATGTAGATTTTTAATAAATAATATACATATTCACATTTGAGTCGGTGTAGAACTTCAGTTGATTTTCACATTTATAAGCATACTTGTATAAGTCTAAAAATAAAGATATAAGAACCATACATTCGAAAAATAAACATGATGATTATCACTAATTCAGCTCCCTTCTCTACATAACACTAACATATCAAACAATTCATGTTTGCACCTCATATTTATCTAAGCTTAAATTGAACCTGTCTCATGTGATGCCCAGATACTTTTAAATCTCAAAAATTCTAAATGCACACACCATAAGCGACAAACCAATCTAAATGCATATATCACTCAAAATATTATATGTTTCACTCTATCAAGCTACTAACACTTTTTTTTACAATAGGGCTGTGAAACTGTTAGCATTAAATTGTATATTAGCATAGATCCATTTATACATAAAGTTGTATATTTACACTGTAGCACATATCAATCTCAATACATATCAAAAGAAATCATTTATAGAGAAAATTATTGAAGAAATTATCTCAGTATAAAGAAAATCATGTATAGAGATATTAGTATACCCAATAATTATTGAATAAACACTACGGAATAAGAAATTATTGAATAAACCCTATGAAACCACAAGAAATTATTGAAGAAATCAGTATTATATACACATGAGGGAAGAAATCATTGAAGAAATATCAGTAAATGAGAAGAAATCAGTAAATGAGAGAAAATAATACCTTCGCTGGAAATGAAAATGATCACCACAAGACGAGAGAGAGAGAGGGAGAGAGAGAGAGAGAGAGAGAGAGAGAGAGAGAAGACGACTACTATGAAATGAAAAATGAAAAGTGAAACCCTACTTCTCTAGTAGCTGGAATTGAAAAAAGTAAATGACTAAAAAGTCAGATTCTAATTTCGGTTCTAATTATCGGATCTAGGTTCAGTTTTATGGTTCGATTATATGTTTGGGTTTTCAGTTCGATTCGGTTTGATTTGGTTTATATACGAACCCGAGAACCGAACCGACTGCGTCAGTTTTACTTTTTTTGAACTAGAACCAACCCATAAGTAAAAAAAACTGATCCAACCCGAACCATAGAGGTCGGTTTGGTTCGGTTCTTCGAGTTGACGGTTTCGATGCACAACCCTAGTTTAACCCCCACAAATTGACTTTCTTAAGGTTTTGCCCCCATTTTTAACATTCCGTCCGTTCTGCCGTTAACCCACATATTTAATACCGATTATACCCTAACTTTAATATGGGGGCCAAACCTTAAATTAAAAAAACGCTCAGAAAAAAAGGAAAATAAATAATAAATAACATAAAATAAATAAATATTAACCCCATAATTAATTTAAAAAAATACCCAAAAATTTATTAAAAAGTCAAAAAAATAGTAATCAAGAAAATAAATACTAGAAAATTGAAAAAAAGCATAAAATAAATAAAAACCAAAATTAACGAAAAAAATACAGATAATGAATAAAAAATAGAAAATAAATATTAACCCATAATTAATTTTAAAAAACACCCAGAAATTTATTAAAAAGTCAAAAATTTATTAATTAATAAAATAAATAACATAAATTAAAAAAACGCTTAAAAATTAAAAACTCAAAAAACTATTTTATTCTTTTTACTGTTTTAGAAAAAACTATTTAAAAAAATAAATACTTTTTTATAATGTGTAACGTATTCAAATGACACACACGAAGAATGTTAAAATAATTTATTTAATATTCAAGTTTAATTGCACCTTATACCTCATATTTGAGAGGATTCACTTTCTAATGTGATGCAGCAATAACCAACTTCGTGAATAGATTTATTTTTTAAAATAAATAGTTAATTTCATCATTTAAACTTACTTGAATTTAAAATAAACTTAATTTATTTTTTTAGTTTTAATGAAAGGGTATGTTTTGACTTGATTTGAGTACAAATTTGAGTGGTTATAGCTTAAATTGGTAAAAAGTAGGACATGTTTGAGCTTTAATTTTTAGAAAAAAAATCCCCTTAATGCACATAGGGTTAATGGACCAAATTATATCAAATTAAAAATTGAGTTAATGTCAAAACAATCCTCTACATGTTTATTTTATAAAATTGATCCTTAAAAGATTTTGTAAAATGTTACATTTTGAGTAATTTTTAATTCTCTGAGCATTTTTTTCATTTTCTGTTATTTATTTTCTTAATTAATAAATTTTTTACTTTTTAATAAATTTTTGTTTTTTTAATTAATTATGGGGTTAATATTTTATTTTATGTTTATTTATTCATTTTTTATTTTTTTCATTATTATTGGTTTTTATTTATTTTCTATTTTTTTTAATTTTATGAGAGTTTTTTAATTTTCTGTTATTTATTTTCTTAGTTAATAAATTTTTAACTTTTTAATACATTTATGGGTATTTTTTAAAATTAATTATGGGGTTAATATTTATTTTTTCTTTTATTCATTATCTGTATTTTTTTCATTATTTTTGGTTTTTCATTATTTTCTATTTTTTTCTGGCATTTTTTTAATTTTCTATTATTTATTTTCTTAATTACTAATTTTTTTACTTTTTAATGGATTTTTAGGTGTTTTTTAAAATTAATTATGGGGTTAATATTTATTTATTTTATGTTGTGTTATTTATTTTTTTCTATTTATTTTTCTTAAGCGTTTTTTTAGTTTAAGGTTTGACCCCCATATTAAAGTGTGGGTATAATCGGTATTAAATATGTGGGTTAACGGCAAAATGGACGGAATGCTAAAAATGGGGGTTAAACCTTAAGAAAGTCAATTTGCGGCGGTTTGACTCATTATAGAGAATTAAATGGGGGTCAAACCTTAAATGACCCCCCCAAAAATAGATTTCATTAGTTGAAATTGCAATATGATATCGTACTAGTGACAAAAGTGCTATCAAGTGAAAGAAAAGTAATAAGTATACTATAGTACACCATTTATTAGATATTGTATGTTGTTTTGAAATATTAAATTGATGAGTTTGTATGTAATATATGATGACACACATAGATAATGCATTTTTGTAATTCTCAAACTTCACATGTGAATTGGTTCTTATGAGAGTGAACTGAATTGTGAAATCAAAAAGTCAATACGTAACTGAAATCATATGATGGTTGTAATACCATTGTCAAGGCAAAACCTGATAAAAAAATAATTGTATCACGAATCAATAGTCCGCTCCACATCATTAGGCCTCAATTTTAAGATAAAGAATCAACTTGCAATTAAATAACAAAGAAATGGATAAAGTAAAACAAAAAAAATATTCATTTCAAACAAACTATGCTATCATAAGTTTTAAGGTAAAGAAAACCACTAAAATATTAAAGTGAATCAGTGACTATACAATAACGAATCACGTGTAATATAAATGATAAGTTACAGTGCAAAATGATATAATGGTCTCAGAAACATCTCAAATCATTGAGATGGAAATCAATGATCTTTTAGGAAATCAAAATAGCAGATTGATTTCAAAGGTTGAGATTTGTTTACCTTGTTGACGTCTAAATAAAACAACATAAAAACAATGAGGTCCTTACTATTATAAATTTAGCGCATCCAACTTTGATTGAGTCAAAATGGGCATCAAATAATATCCCATAATTGTGCCTTAGGTATTTTAAATCTATGTAAATGAATACACACGTTATGTAGTGATAGAAATATATAAATAGATTTAATCACATGCATAAACTAATTACAAACGAGAATGACACAAAATGTAAATCAAACCTTTTAAGTTTTTTCTCATTATCATTTATTTGGTAAAAAACAATCAATAATAGGGGAGAGAGAGAGAAAAAAACCTGAAACGTGAGTGTTCTACTAGCAGTGAGCTTCAATGCTCTTCCGACGACGAGCATTTGATGTATAATCTCCCGACTGATGGATTTGGGGCGAGGGAGAGTGAGATGAGGATGAGTTCTAGGGTTTTGATTGTTTGAGAAGGATTTGGTATGTGATAATTTTGGCGCCTGTGTTATTTTTTTTTTTTTTTGGGGGGGGGGGGGGGGGATATTTTGGGGGCAAGGAAAAAGCGCAAGATCGAAAATAAATAGGGGAACCTATTTTAAAATAAAAAGAGTAAATCTTTCGCATTTATTGAAAAATGCCAGCAAAACTATATTTTCTCAAACTATATTTTAAAAAATGCCAGAAAGCAAATGCCGCAAAAAAGTAGTTTTCTTGTAGTATTGCCCCATATTCTCCTCAATCAAATGGTATTGCTGAACACAAAAATCGTACATTGGAGGAGATGATGAACTCTATGTTGATATGTTAAGGATCTCCCTAAAACTTGTGGGGGGAAGCGTTATTATCCACTAATTATATTCTTAAGAAAGCCCCACACAAGAAAACTCACAAGACGCCTTATGAGTTATGGACAGGTAAAAAACCTTTATATAAATATTTATGAGTGTGGGGGTGCTTAGCCAAGGTAATGGTTCCTAAACCTAAAAAGTTAAAAATAGGACCAAAGACCGTCGACTGTATGTTCATCGATTATGCTCTAAATAGTAGTGCATATCGTTTCTTAGTTTGTAAATTTGAGATTCCGAATATTCATGTAAATACAGTTATAGAATCTAGGGACGCTTCATTGTTTGAAAATGAATTCCCATATAACATGACCAGAGAATCTGGTCATTTTAAAAGGACAAATTAAGCTACTACAAATGGTACTCATTGACCTATTAAATCAATAGAGGATGAACCAAGACGTAGTAAAAGGGCAAGGACCTCGACTTACTTTGGTCCAGATTTTTTAACATATTTGCTAGAAAATGAACCTCAATCATACAAAAAAGCGATATCATCACCCGATGCTTCTAATGGGAAAAAAGCAATTAATAGCGAAATTGAATCCATTTTGCAAAATCATACGTGGGAACTAGTGGATCTTCCACCAGGTTCGAAACCATTAGGTTACAAATGGATCTTCAAAAAGAAATTGAAGGCCGATGGATCAATTGATAAATATAAATCAAGACTTGTAGTTAAAGGCTGTAGGCAAAAGGAAGGGTTGGATTACTTCAACACATACTCACCAGTAATAAGAATTACGTCCATTTGAATGTTAATAACAATAGCTTCCATTAATGGAATCAAAATACATCAAATGGAAGAAAAAATTGCTTTCTTAAACAGTGAATGAGACGAAGAAATTTATATGAAACCTAAAGGGTTCAAGGCTCCCGGACAAGAAGGAAAAGTGTGTAAGCTTATGAAATCACTTTATGGATTAAAACAAGCACCAAAACAATGACATGAAAAATTGATAATGTAATGTTATCAAATGGTTTCAAAATTAATGAGTGGGATAAATATGTTTACTTTAAAAGCATTCAAAATGGATATGTCAGTGTTTGCCTCTATGTTGATGATATGCTAATCATGGGTTGTAACATAGAAGTTGTTAAAACTACAAAACACATGTTGAGTAGTAGATTTGACATGGAAGATTTAGGTATCGCTGATGTTATATTAGGAATTCAAGTTTCTAAAATATCGGATGCACTTATATTATCCCAATCTCATTACATAGAGAAGGTACTTGAAAAATTCAAAAAGTATGATATCAGTCCCACTAAGACACTAGTGGATGTAAATTTACATCTAACAAGAAAAAATGGTGAACGTATATCTCAACCATAATACTCTCATATTAGCGACAGTTTAATGTATATCATCAACTGTACACGATCGGACATAGCATACTCTATAAGAAAGCTAAGTCAATTTACGAGTCATCCAGGGAGAGATCACTACAAGGCTATATTAAGAGTTTTTGGTTATTTAAAATATACTCAAAACTATGGGCTGCACTATTAAAGATATCCGGTTGTACTCGAAGGACATTGAGATGCTAACTAGATATCCGATATAAAGGATTCCAAGTTTACGAGTGGGTATGCGTTTACCCTTGAAGGTGTAGCCGTATCTTGAAAATCCTCAAAACAAATGTGCATTACTAGATCGACAATGGAATATGAATTCATTACACTAGACAAAGTTGGAGAAGAAGTTGAATGGCTTCGAAACTTCTTAGAGGATGTTCTCAATTGGTTGAAACATGTGCTCACATTATGTTTACATTGTGATAGTCAATAAACAATTGGACGGGCATAGAATCACATGTATAATGGAAAGTCACGACATATTCATCGTCAACATAATACCGTTAGACAACTTCTCTCAAACGAAATTATCTCAATTGACTATGTAATGTTAAAAGATAATATAGAGGATCAAGATTTAAATCAAGAGCAAGTTGAAAGATCATCGAGAGGAATGGGTCTAACGCATATAAATAAATAAGAATCAATACAGTGGCAACCCAACTTAGCTGACTGGAGATCCCAAGATCTAAGTCCAATGGGTAAACCGAACTACATTGTATTCAGTAAGCATTGGGGGAAATTTAATCCTATCCATTCCAAAGATGAAACAGTGCACATCTGTCGTAAAATTAGGATAAGTTATGCTTTCAATGACATTCATATCTTAGTATGTCTAAATGGGGTATTGCAAAATACTCTTTAGGGAAGTCACTTACGTGAGTAAGAAGGGGGACACTTCTAAGAGAATAAAGAAAGGAAAATTATCTAAAATACTCACGGAACTAAGTGGTGTTCATGGCCAAAACGAACACAAACGTGAGAACCAACTGTGTTGAAGAATTATTGTGTGAATATTGTTATCCAGGTTTACAGAAACGGTTGACAGTTCAAAGATGTGAACTCTACTGATTAGCCGAGTAAATCCAATGGTATATCACTAAGGAAAGTTCAAGATCACTAGGTTACTTCTCCCGATGCAATAAATCTTCCGTTTTACTCAACCTGTGTCTACATCAGCATCTGCTTTGTTTATATTTATAGCGATATATCATTCATATGGGGGATTGTTGAAAAAATTGGACATAAATGCTATTTAGAATTTTCTAGACAGAAGTTTGAGCAACTTTGAGCTCAAATTTAGATGGGACCCACACCATGATATTTGTGGGACCATATACGAATGCGTTCTTCTTCGCAAGGAGATCAATGTGGATTATTCACATGTGCAATTCCATTAAGTTATGAATGACAAATATGTATCCAAAGTGAGCCATAAAGTAATGAAAGTTAATGAATTGGGTGTGTATAAACCTTGTCCCACATAGGAAAAATAGTGGGAATTTGAAGTGTTAATAAAACCCCATATATGGGCTAAGGATTTGATGCATTTGGGGTATCCGAACTCTTTAAAGGGGATATGACCTACACTATGCAAGTGTTGGGCTTGGGCCAAATCCCACACACGCGCGCACTACATACGTTTGTCCGGTCGGCTCGGCTAGGTTCTTTTTGAGCTTGGGCTTAAAAAAATCCTTTTTGGGGGGGCAAATTTAAATTAACTTTCTGGGCTAAAAATTAATTAATTCCAAAAATTAATTATGTTAAAAACAGTTAAACCGAATTTAACTGGTTGACAGTTAAAAACAATTTAACAGTTTTAACTGTTCCCAACAGTCAAAACTAATGCTATAAATAAAAATCCTTCCCTCTAGTTTTCACTGATGAAAAAAATTTGAAATTCACATTATAGAAAATGCTTAACCCTTGTCCATTACCAAAATTCTTCCATTCATATATTGAAACAGTCCGCATATTTATGTTCCATGGTTGAGTACAAAACATAGAATTTTGCGTTCGCTGAATTTAATTCATTGATATGTTCTTGAATTAATTCGAATATCCGTTCTATCTTAGGATACAGTTATTCGTTAACCCAAAGCACGTTGGAGGAAATAAATTTGTCTTAAGGTGACTGTTCTACAAGGCTCATATTTATTTTCTTATATTCTTCATATTTTATCTGCTTCAAAGTAAGTTTTTGAATTTTAATTTATTATGTAATTATATAGTATGTTTCTATTTTATTTCGAATTTATAATATCAGCAATAACACTAAAGCAAGAACTGCCAGATTTGGCGGGGGGTCGATGTGGGCGCGACGTGTATCCAGTGAATAGTGGTGGTGATGCTTCCTTATGACGCAGGTAGCAGGACCAGAATAGGCCGCGACCTAGGCATGTCAATTGATAAGATTTTATCCTAATTCGAATCCGAATCCGATCCATTTATATGGAATTGGATCAAGCCAGAAACCCCATTACCCGTTTATTAAATTAAGCGAATTTAGATTCATATGATTCGATCCATTAATAATCCGATCCGATTAATATATATATATATAAAATATATATATATATATATATATATATATATATATATATATATACACAACTATATAAAAATTGTAGACTAAATTATATGAGGATGACACATGGCGATCATAAATGCAACTTCATAAAAGGCTATATATAGACGATATACCCAAATTATATGAAGGTACAAAAAGTATGACACGTGGCAAAGAGTTGTTTTAGAATTAATTAGGAGCAAATGGTTTAGGAAGCACTGTATGTAGAGGCTCCAATTTCTGTGTATTTTCAACTCCAATTCTTTCCCCAAACTAAGCGATTCGTCTACCACACCAAATCCCAAATCTACTCCATTCGATTCCCATTCCCCAAATATACCTAATGCCCTTCTTATTCCCTACTTACATTGTATATATGAGTTGTACCCACCAACCCTTCCCAGCCGACCAGCCATTGCAGATCAACGCCTCACCACCTCAGTTAGTCATCTTGCGGCAGTTGAGATGTACCCATTAATCCCTACTGATTTGGTTTGTTTTTTATGAGAAGGTGAAAACTGAATTTCTATGCCTTGGTCTTTACTCCATTGTACTGTACAATTTGTACACTCTCTTCATCCATTCTTAAAATCCTTTAAAGTGAAGTTATAAAGCATAGCAAAGCACTTCTGCAGCCCGCCTGTGATTTTAGCACTATGTGTAAGCATTATTTTCAGATTTTATTGTAAACTTTCACAGTATTCTATCAAATAGATTTTTTTTTAACTTTATTACAAAAAAAAATAAAAATATTGTCCTGTAAGGAATAATGGAAAATCTCTGTTTGGACAAAAAATGGTCTGCTACTCTGAGTTTAGGTCTGTATTGATGTTACAAAATTTTATTTGGACAAAAAATGGCTTTGATTGTGTTGTAAGTCAAAATTGAAAATCTCTGTTTTTGATGAAAAAAAATATGCCTGCTATCTCTATTTCAATTTTTTACAGCCTATCTGTTTGTTTGTGCAATAAGTAAAAATGGAAAATCTCTATTTTGATTAATGAGTTTAGATTTGTATTGATGATACAATATTTTCTTTATAATTGTTTTGTGTGTTCACTTAAATTTTTGTCCAAAAAAATATGGTATTGAGCTAATTTTTTTAAGGGTCAATTATTGAATAGTCCCTGCTATGAATATATATTTTTTAAAAAGGACACATATTTTTAGTAACTCAATATTCTCTTATTTTTAGAGGTCAATGCCAGCGACACTCCCTCTCCAAAATATGTGGCAAATGACTTTTTGAGGCAAAATATAAAAGCTTAGACTAAATGAGTATTAAAAAATGTTTGAGGGATTATTTGGTATATGTCCCTTTTTTTATATATGTTATTTAATTTTTAAATTACACCTGTCTTACTCCTTTAGAAAGCCATTTGAGTCATCCAAAAGTTGAATCTTCTTTATTTGTTTTTTCGAGACTTTTGTTCATCACTCTTCTTCTTTCCATTTCCCAATCCACTCATTTCGCATTCCCAACCTCAGATTACAATATCAATTCCCAACCTCAGATTACAATAACAAGGCTTTAGGAAAAAAAGGATTTCGTACGTTGAATCGGCTTTAAAGGCAGGTAACAAAACTTAACACAATAGTTCAAATCCGGAGAGAAGAGGGTTTAGAGTTTTCACATGGATCTGGGGACTGCCCGAAAATGCCCGAGAATCTCTTCAACTTGCATTTCACATGTCAAACATTCTTGATACGGGTTTGGATCGTCACAAACTCTCTGTCCTCATCGCCATCTGTGATCTCTGTGTCAACCCAGAAACACTTGCTGCTGTTGTCAAGGAGCTCCTTAGCCAGGTTAATGTTTTTCCACTCATGGAGAGAAAAAGAAGTTTCAGATGACTAATGTTTTAAGCTTACTCTGATTGTATGGATAGAGACCCAAATTCATTTATGGGGTTTGATTGTTTCTCACACCAAATTTTAGTGTAGATTGTATAATGTGACACCCCGCCTAATTAAACCTTGGGTGATCAAGCCTTAATTTAATTTAAACAGGTTTCTTAAATGGTTCATGTGGGTACCCAAAATTAAGACCATGGGCCTGGACGAGTAGCCCAGTTCTGGCGGCCCAAAGTCCGGGCCCCCGCCTCTTATTTTGATCCGGTCTCTTCCCACGTTCCCCTGAAGGGAAGTTGTAGGAGAGATGAAAGACGTGGGGGAACCCATCACCCCCACTCACCTAAATGTACATGTATATATTAAACCCTGGGTTCGGGGCAAAAGGACAAGTTGTATTCTCTGTAATCACTCCCCAGAGTATATAGAAATAAAACCAACCGCACCACAGTGGACGTAGGGACTTCTTTGCTGAACCACGTACATCCTTTATTGTGTGATTGTCATTTTACATTCCTTTTGCCTACTTGGTGAATGATTTTTTCTTATCTATTTGTGTTGCATAATAATTGTCACCACAATTGGCGCCGTCTGTGGGAAACGTTCATCTTTCCCTAAGAAGAGACCACACCAAGAAAGGAGTTTAAAATGTCTGGTCACAGCAGCAATGCCCCCCAGGCAGGGGATATTCAAGAACCACCTGCTCCTCGCAGGATCAGGTCTGAAGTTCGACGTTCAGATCAGAGGGCTCACTTGGAAAGGCCAGCCTGAGAAGAAAGTCAGGGACCATCAAGGTCCACACATATATCCGGATTGATTGATGCATACGAGGCAAGGCTCCACGAGTAGAAGGAGTCTTCTCGTAGGTACGAGGCTGAGAATGCTCGCCTGAAAAGAAGACTGGAAAGACTGGAGAGGGAGATTCGTCCTGATAACAGGAGACATCCATACCGCACTCCTAGCCCTCAAGCGATCAAGTCTCGCAGCCGAGGAAGGAGCCCTAGGTGAGGATCTCAAAAGGTCGAGGGAGAAGAATCAGACGATGACCTCTGCGAGCAGCTGCGAAGAGCTCGTCGTTACCAGAGCCCTGCTCGCAGCGAAGAGAACATACAAAATCTGGTTCGCAGGGAAATGGACCATATCCTGCCCACCACGGTGCCAGATCAACCAGAGAACTCGCAAGGTGAGCTCTCAAAACCCAGATGAAGTCACCCTTCATAAGGGAAATCGAAGAAGAAGAAGAAGAAGCCCCCAAGAAATTTGCCATTCCAAGGTTCAAGATTTATGACGGTAAGACTGATCCCATCGATCACGTCAGGCAATACCGACAGGCCATGACCCTCTGGAATCACCGGGATGCACTGATGTGCCGTATTTTCCACTCGAGCCTACATGATGTGGTGCAAAAATGGTTCGAAAGACTCCCCCACTGGTCCATCAGAAGTTTCAAATCCCTGGTCGAGATCTTTACGGCCCGGTTCACCACTAGCAGCTCCTATCCCAAAAGGATGGAGGCTTTACTGACAATGAAGAAAACGCCTCAAGAGACACTCCGAGACTACGCGAAGAGGTATTGGGAGTTATTCAATGAGGTCGAAGATTGCTCGGAACAAGTGGCAGTGGCCTCTTTCAAAATTGGGCTACCCAGCTCCTCCCTTCTATACCAGTCCCTGACAAAGAAGGAAGCTATGACTATTGACGACTTAATGGCTCGCATCGAGAAGTACACTAAGGTGGAGGACGTCACCCACCTCAGCACAGGAGAAAACGGTTGAGCTAAACTCACTACTAAGGGAAGTGACAAAGCTGAGAACTAGAAGAAAGGAGGAAAGAACGGGGGAAAAAATGGCTCCAAGAACAGAGGGAATAATGATGCGTCAAAATCATTCCAAGCGGTCAACACCGTCTTCAAAGAACCAGTTTATAAAGTTCTCACGAAGATCAAAGATGAGCCATTCATCAAATGGCCCAGGAAGATGGGAGGAGATCCCTCGAAGAGGAACAATGCGCTAAGATGCACTTTTCACAAAGAGGGAGGACATAAGACTGAGCACTGCAAAGCTCTTAAGTCTCACCTCGAGGAGTTGGTCTAGTCTGGGCATTTGAACGAGTTTATAGAGAAAAGGGAAGAAAAAGTGGTTGCCAATAGAGAGACGAGACCTGACAACGTGCTGAAAGATGACGCTGGACATGAGTTTGCGGTAATTCACGGGGCATCTGATGCCAGACAGATACAAGGAAATTCAGCTCGAATGGAGATGAAGAAACTTACAGCAGTAATGCAGGCTTTTCAGATCGATCCAGCAAAGTCACAGTAAGGAAAGCATCGATGAGCAGATGACGTCAACTATAACCAGCATATTGTCTTCACAGATGAGGATATGGTGGGAGTGAGGACCCCACATCATGATGCTCTGATCATTACACTCGGGATAGCCAACTTTGACATCGACAAGCTGCTCGTTGATCAAGGAAGCTCGTCCGAAGTAATGTACCTCGACCTATTCAGGAAATTGAAGTTAAGCGGCGCCGACCTAAAGGAAACTACTGTACCTTTGGTTGGCTTCTCTGGAAAAATGACTATGCCCCTGGGAAAGATTGTACTACTAGTGCGTACTGGAAACGTCTCCAAAATGATCGAGTTTTTGGTAGTTGACATTGACTCACTATACCAAGCCATACTCGGCAGGGGATGGCTTCATGCGATGAAGGCAGTCTCCTCAACCTACCATTAGAAACTCAAGTACGTAACCGAATGTGGAGTAATGGAAATCCACGGTGATCAGGCAATGGCGAGAAGGTGCTTCATAGCAGCCATCCGTCCAAATCTAGAGAAGAAGTTCGAGCAGACCAACGAGAAAATTGAAGAAGGTTTGACACCTTCTAAATAATAATTAAAGTATGGGAGACCTAGAGTAGAGGAGACCAGGCTCCTCCCCTCCGAGCGAGTCGTTGAGGACCTGGTAGAAGTTACGGCTGGAGATGGTGACAATAACAGAGTCTTCTTGATTAGAGAGTCTCTTACCAACCAAGAACAGAAGGAACTGACAACCTTGCTGAGGCGCAACGTAGATGTTTTCGCGTGGGAACCATACGAGCTACCTAGAATCGATCCTAGTATGGTCTATCATCAGCTGCACGTCGACCCCACCTTCAAACCAGTCACGCAAAAGGCACGACGAACTGCACTCGAGAAGGCTAAGGCGGTCGAAAAAGAAGTTGAAAAACTGCTAAATGTAGGATCCATACGGGAAGTATAATTCCCCAAGTGGCTATCCAACCCAGTAGTAGTTCCGAAGAGAAATGGGAAGTGGAGAGTTTGCATCGACTTCACTGACCTCGACAAAGAATGCCCTAAAGATAGTTTCCCCCTCCCAAAGATAGACCAACTAGTAGACGCCACCATAGCTCACGAGCGAATGAGTTTCCTGGATGCATACTCAGGGTATCAGCAAATCCCGTTATATGCCCCAGACCAGGACAAAACATTGTTCA
The DNA here is from genome assembly GCA_949130495.1 of Sambucus nigra. Lineage (NCBI taxonomy): Eukaryota > Viridiplantae > Streptophyta > Magnoliopsida > Dipsacales > Adoxaceae > Sambucus > Sambucus nigra. Next base: position 331,516,828 of record OX422222.1, read on the forward strand.
TCACTACAGTTGGGCTATACTTCTACACAGTTATGCCCTTTGGGCTCAAGAATGCAGGGGAAACATATCAGCGGCTGGTTACCAAGATGTTTAAGAATCAGATGGGAGACACCATGGAGGTCTACATCGATGACATGCTCGTTAAAATCAAGAAGAAGGAGAATCACCTCTCAGACCTGTCAAACACCTTCGAAATTCTCAGGAAGTATCGAATGAAACTTAATGCAAGCAAGTGTTCTTTCGGTGTCCAGTCAGGAAAATTTCTTGGGTACTTGGTCAGTAAGAGAGGCATAGAAGCTAATCCAGACCAGATCGATGCAGTCAACAGGGTGCAACTCCCTTGCACAATCTGGGACGTACAGAAGCTCACTGGTATGCTCGCTGCCTTAAATGGCTTCATCTACAAATCCTCCGAGAAGTGCAAGCCTTTTTTCCAGCTTCTAAAGGGGAGAAAAACGATAGAGTGGAGCCCAGATTGCTCGTGAGCATTGGTCGAGATCAAGTCCTACTTAAGCTCTCCACCACTGCTTGTCATACCACAGCAAACGAACTCTTTGTACCTGTACCTCTCCGTATCCAATCACACTGTCAGCTCTGCGCTAATATGCGAGGTTGCAGGAATCCAGCACCCCGTTTATTACATGAGCAAGACCTTACTGGACGTCGAGCAAAGGTACCTTCCATTGGAGAAGCTTGCCTTTGCGTTGGTAATAGCCTCGAGGAAGCTGAAGCATTATTTCGAAGCTCATACTATCATCGTCCTTACATCGCAAACCCTTAAGGTAGTTTTAAGGAAAGCGGATTTGTCGAGAAGACTGTCTAAGTGGTCAGTCGAGCTCGGTCGATTTGACATCCAATTTCAACCAAGGACAGCTATCAAGGGACAGATCCTTGCTGATTTCATAGCCGAATTCATGGGCGAAGAACCCTCCGACCAACCTCAACCAAAAAGGCAAAAGGAGAACCCAGTAAAAAAGGAAACCTGGAAACTGTTTGTTGATGGAGCCTCCAACTCAAAGGGGGCAGGGGTGGGCATTGTCCTCATTACTCCAGAGAACACAATCCTTGAACAAGGAATCAGGATTGGATTTGTAGCCTCCAACAACGAAGCAGAGTACGAAGCCCTAATAGCCGGCCTCCAAAAGGACCATACCTTGGGAGTAAAACATTTACAGGTATTCGGCGATTCCCAACTGGTCTCCAATCAGATAAGTGGAGATTATAATGCAAAGAATGAAAGAATGACAGCTTATCTCGCCTTAGTGAAAAAACTGATGTCAAGCTTTGAAGAGATCAACGTCCAGCAGTTTTCTAGGGGGCAAAACAGTCATACTGATGCCTTAGCAGCCCTTAGTTCGACAGTTGACTCCGACTTAAAAAGAGTCATCCCCATCGATTTCCTCACTTGTCCGAGCATCGACAGCAATCCATCAAGCATGGAACAGGTACTCCAGGTGGGGTCAGCCCCCAGCTGGATGGACCCCTTAAGAGAATATTTAAAGGATAGCACGCTCCCGGATGACAAGAAGATCGCCCAGCAGATTAGAGTCAAAGCTGCTCGCTTTCACTTATCCCCAGAAGGCAACTTGTATAAGAAATCCTTCTCTGATCCCTACCTCCGATGCGTCCACCCAGGGGATGTCGAGAAAGTACTATGCGAGCTTCAAGAAGGAATCTATGGAAGACACATCGGAGGAAGGTCTCTAGCCTTTCGAGCAATGAAGGAAGGCTATTGGTGGCCATATATGCAAAAGGACTCTGTAGTGTATGTCCCCAAATGCCTGAAATGCCAACTCCACGCTCATATGGTCTACTAACTCGCCAGCGATCTAAAGTCCCTGTCCAGCCCATGGCCATTTACCCAATGGGGAATGGACATCGTGGGACCACTGCCTACCGCTATCGGCAATCGCAAACATCTGTTGGTTGCGACTGACTACTTCACCAAATGGATCGAGGCAGAACCCCTGGCGAACATCCGAGACGCTGATATGATAAGGTTCATATGGAGGAATATAATCACTCATTTTGGAATCCCCAGAACTATCATCACCAACAATGGAGCACAATTCAAAAGTGGCTCCTTTCAGAACTTCTGTGATGAACACGGTATCAGACACCACTTCAGTTCGGTGGCCTACCCTCAGAGCAATGGCCAAGATGAGGCTTCCAACAAAACCGTTATCGATGGATTGAAGAAGCGATTGGAGTGAGCCAAAGGCGCATGGATAAATGAACTACCTCACATCCTATGGGCATATCGGACCACTCATCGGCGAGCAACAAGAGAAACCCTATTTTCGCTAACATATGGCATGGAGTCAGTCATCCCACTCGAAGCAGGTTTACCGACAATGAGGTACAACCTTGTCGACCAAGGCCATAATGATGTAGCATTAATCTCTGAGCTCGACCTAGCCGACGAGCGCCGGGAGCTAGCCCTAGTGAAACTAGCGAGCTACCAGCAACAGCTAGCGAGGCATTACAACAAAAGGGTTAACCCGAGGGCATTCCGAATTGGGGATTATGTTCTAAGGAAAGTCCTGGGCAGCGTAGTGAAACCATCAGACGGCAAGCTAGGTCCCAATTGGGAAGGACCCTTTAAAGTAACCAAGTAACCAGAGACGACCTGCAGGGCGCCTATCACTTGGAAACGATCGAAGGCAGAGAAATACCACGGGCATGGAACGCAGCTAATCTCAAGAGATTCTATTTTTAGATCTTTCTATTGTATTCTTTTATTATACAAGTGAATTTCCCTTATTATTAATGAAAGTTATTTAATTGGTTACACTTTGATTAGTAACAGCTGCATTTATCGCACATCTTTTCCAAGTAACAGGCACATTGATCACTCTATTATAGCAGGGGAATACCCCTCCTCAGGTCATCGTCATGAAACACAAAGAACCTCTTAGCATTGCCCTGGCAATATATGAAGCCCTATAGGGGATCCTTAGGCAATACGACCAAGTTTTATACTAGTCATCAAAACTCTGATTGAAGAAAATCCTGATCGGATGGAACATCTAACCTCAGGTGTGTCCTTGCCAATTTCCCCACTTAGGCCTAAGGGAGTGTGACGACACAACCTAAAAGGTAAAGTGATGCACAATGGTATCTCGATATTATACTGGACTGGGAGGACACTTGCATGACAAAATAAACTTAGAAGATTATAAAGCAGCAAGAATATGAAGAACATGATGCACATGTTTAGTCGGCAAAGTTGCCCAAAACACAAACTTTTCATTAATTCATCATATTTACAACAATGGTGATACATGTTTAGTCGGCGAGCTCGCCCAAAGCATTTACATTACCAAAAAGAATAAAAAATAACAACTGGCAAAATCTCAATGGGGGGGAAGCCTCCGAGCGAGATAGTCAGCCACTCGAGCTCTTCGTCCTTCATCGGGAGCAGGAGCTAACTCTTCCACAACCTTATTTTCATTCGACTCCAATAACCGCTGAGGGATAGCATCGATGGGGATCCATCGATCATCCCTCCGAAAGAGGTTAGGCATCAGGGTAGAGGGAGACATCTCATGGCGATACCAGAGCATCGAGTTCCTCGGGACTTGCATATCCTTCAAGGCACTTAGCCATCCCCTGATAAAAGAAATCTCCTCGAACTCAGATAACCTTGTTGGAGCATCTGACCAACCATAGTCATAGCCGTCATCCCACTCTTGCCGAGGACCTTTCTTGAACAAGTGCCGCAACCGAGTGACATCCCTTTGAAGCCTAGCAGCAATCACATAGACTCGTTGGACATCACCACAGAGTTCTTCCATTTCCCTATCTCGAAGTTCTTCCGCTTCCCTGTTTCTTCTCCTAGTGCTCCTACCAGCTCGCGGAATGGGTGGGCGAGTGGAACCTCGCGACATAGGAGGAGTAACATTATGACCAACTCTAGTTCGCGATGATGAGGAACTTTGTAATATTGCTGGAATAGTGCTCGGTGCATGCTCCCTAAGACATAAGACTTCTCTCCTCAGGTCCTCATTCTCCTGCTGAAGAACCTCCCCAACTTGGTTGATCTCGAAGGCCTCTAATAGTTTTGTTCTCAGCGCATTGACCTCCTCTTGTACTAAAGCACCAATATCCTCCATCTCCTGGAGCCTGTCCTTCAGCTTGGCCACAAGTTCAGATTTCTCCTTATACTTATGATTCCTAGATCTAAGGGATTTACAAAGCTTAACGAAGTCCTGGCAAACTTCGGGACTCGCATTGGGACCAAGAGTCCTGCCCAATTGGGAAGTAGCAGGAATGTAATCATCCACGTCAACTAACTACAAGCGAGAGAAAGATAAATGAGAGAAAGAGACAAATCAGTGCGAGTAAAAAATGAAGCCTTTTCATTAATAAAGGATTGAAGTTACATCGAACAGTAAAGAAAGAATTTGCAGACAGGAAAAACCAAAAGTACATAGCAATCCTAGTAGATAACTAGTTGATAACCACAGGTGGCCCAGAGGTCGATGGCCCCTTCCCCTCGTCAACATCAGCAGGAGCACTGCCCTCAGCAGGGGTAATCTCTGTCCCCACAACCAGAGAAATGTAAGTAGGGGTCGCTTGAGGAACAGGTTCAGCGCCTTCAACAGCTGGGGTAGTAACTTCATCCACGGTTGGCTTCGGACCTGGGTCATGCTCGTCAAACAAGGGAGAATCGATGTCGACGCCAGCAACCAAAAGGGCCTTATTCCAGCCTTTCTTGAAGTCAGACGACTAATATAGCCTATCTGAACTTTAGCATCCTCATATGCTGCAGCCCAACCGGAATTTTATGAGTCCTCCTTAGCAGCAATAGCCTTAGACTCCTTTTTCTTCAGCTCTTAGGAGAGCACCCTATTTTCCTCCACGACAGTAAGTTTGCTCGAGCAAACTAGGTCGTAGGCTTATCTCAGCTCCTTCAGACCATCGACTACCGCGTCCTTCTCCTTGTTGGCAGAGGCAAGAGCCAAGTCGGATGAAATCCGAGCAGCGTCAATGGCTTTAAAATTAGCCACGAGCTCTTTACCCTTCAGCTTCAGGGCAGAGTTCTCTTGCTCCAGCTCGCTGTTTCTCTTCACCAGCTCATCGCGTGAACGATACATCACGGTGAAGTCAGTAGCAAACTGCAGAAAAAAGAAGGCATTAGAAGAGGAAAATGAGGGAATTCAGAACAACATAGGAGAAAAGGGAAAAACCTTACCAGAGCAAGCCTTTGACTAGCCTAAAGGGCTAACTGCTCCAACCCTACCGCCCTTTGGTGATCAGTCGGGAGGACAGCTCTCTCAAGCAGAGCGGGGGCCAACTGGGGAGAAATTGCCACAGAGGCCCCCTCGGGCAGCGTGAACACGGGGACTAAGGCCTGCCCGGCCTTCATCCTCGCTTCTGCCCTCCTTCTCACTCTCCTTCTTCTTCCTCTCCTCTCCTCTTCTCTTCCATCTTCTTCCTCTCTTCTGCCTTTTTCCTCTCTCTCTCTCTCACTTACTCCTCCTCCTTCCTCTTCCTCTCCTGCTCCTGAGCAAAGGACCGGGAACCAGTAGCCACAGCCCCGAGCTAGATTTTTGCTTCTTTGGCCTTTGTTCGAGAAGCATATGGTCTTCATCATCATCATCCCGAATCAGGTTCTTCCGGGGTGGAGCCATCTCTTCACTCGAACTACTTTACGTGCTCGACAACTCTTGAGCTTCAGAAACCTCCCTATGATCAGAGGAACTGCTACTGCTAGAGCTCTCTCCCCGCAAATCACTTGCAGCTCCTACAATGTCACTCTTCGACCTGCTCTCTTCCTCGTCCAACTCGATAGGAACCGCAGCAGTCTCTTCAAATAAGTTAAACTCTGGGATACTATCCACAGGCCTAGCTATGAAGCTGGAACCAGCGTTCTTGTACTCGAGCAAAAAAGCAGCGGATCTGGGATGCTCGCCGTCACCCAAAGGCTCCCTGATATTCCAAACCTTAACAAATTCTGAGATACGAACCTCACTGAGAGCAGGCTCCAAGTTCTTTAACCTCGCTATGGAAGAAAAAGCAAAGAGGAGTTAGAAAGATCACAAATTAACAAAATTCGAAACAACAGTACAATGTCTACCTATGTATTCCTCCCCATAAAGGGAACAAAGAACCTCTCAGACCTCGACCCTTCAAATTGGGGAGAAAACTGCCAATTTCTAACAAGGAAACCTTCTTACCAGTAGTCCTTATGGGAATCAGGTAGATTTACTACCAATACCCTATCAGGGCTCCTAGCTTTGAGGTAAAGGACACCAGAGCTAGTTCGAGAAAAGGAGTAGCAAAAACAGACCTCGGCGAGCCCTAACCTAGTACCATACAATTGATTTATCCTATGTATGCCATTTACTATTTTCCACACATTGGGCGAGCATTGTGCATGAACAATATTAAAATAGCCAAAAAAATGCAAAAATAAATCATTTGGAGGAGAAGTGAGTCCCCCCTGGGAAAGCAACAAGACGTGGATCCAGTGGGCATCATCTATATCCCTAACGTTTCTAGGAGGGGAGGCATAGCACTCAATATCTACCCACTCAGGGATGTTGTAAAACTTCCTAAATTCAGAGATTGACCTATTTCCAATCTTCGCCATTGGAAAACCCTAGAAAAGTTACAAACTCAAAGAGAAAGTACAAAGAAAGGGCACAGGAAACTTACAAAATAGAAGATCGATTCAAACGATGAAGAAGCACGAGCACAAATAACTAGGAAGCAATGAGAATGGAGATTGAGAGAAGAAGGAACGAAGTGCTAGAGCTCATAAAAAATAAAAGAATGCTGGAAAGATTGAAGCGACGGTAGAAAAGTGGCTATTCCAACAAACCTTCAAATTCTGCTAATCATAGTGCACAAGAAACGAAGCTGGTGCCGCCAAAATCAAATTTACAGCTTTCGAAGAATTGCAAAAAAGCCATTATGGCTAATCATTTAAATTTATTGAGCCCATGAACATGGCCCAATAAACTTAGGGGCAATTGTGGGTACCCAGAATTAAGACCATGGGCCTGGATGAGTAGCCCAGATCTGGCGGCCCAAAGTCTAGTCCCCCCACCTCTTATTTTGATCCGGTCTCTTCCCACGTTCCCCTGAAGGGAAGTTGTAGGAGAGATGAAAGATGTGGGGGAACCCATCACCCCCACTCACCTAAATGTACATGTATATATTAAACCCTGGGTCCGGGGCAAAAGGACAAGTTGTATTCTTTGTAATCACTCCCCCAAGTATATAGAAATAAAACCAACCGCACCACCGTGGACGTAGGCACTTCTTTGTTGAACCACGTACATCCTTTGTTGTGTGATTGTCATTTTACATTCCTTTTTCCTACTTGGTGAATGATTTTTTCTTATCTATTTGTGTTGCATAATAATTGTAACCACAGTTCATTCTTAGCATCACTGCCGAAATCTTTTTAAGTTACTAACCACCTAAGTGAAATTAAGCTAGTGCCAAATTTTATCTTCCTTAAGCTGAATAAACAACCCATCCAATCTTGAAGTAACAATTAACATAGATATTTACATGCATGTGATATTGGACATGATTCAAGTGCCTCTCCATTTGTAGAGTTTAGTGTGCACGTTAATGAAACTCCTGCGCTAGAGGTGGAACCATTCTCCTTCCTTGACCCCTCAGTTATAGGTAGGGCTCCTCCTCCTTAAGGTTATCATAATAGATTTGTTAGAAATAAATATGTGCAAAGAAGTAACATGAGTCTTCTCTAACGTGCAAATATAAAACGAATCTTCATAAATATTAAATGAATCTTCACAAATATGATATGAATCTTCACAAATATAAAATAAAGCGACATTGGATTGTTTATCTAATTTAGTTTTATGTGTCGTTGGCATAAACCAATCATTTCCTTCGATCGAGCAATATCTACTCCAATGAAATAACACAAGAATCCTCAATTTTTAGTATGGAATTTTTCACTGAAATGAAGCTTCAAATCATTTATACCTAAACACTAAACACTGATGATAAGAGCAAAAGCATTAAAATCCATACTGAATAACAACCTCACTCATTGTTGAAAGCCGTGTTCTAAAAGGCCGCCTAGGCTTGAGAGAAACGCATCGCCTACGCCTTATTCTTGGTAAAAGGCTTAAAACATATTTTTTTTTTAAAACAAAGGATTAGTTGATAAATATTGGTTATGGAGTGAATATGAGAAAGATGGCTACCAAACATATGGATATGTTTTCAAAATTCAAGGTATGTGTTATTTTATTATATTACTAGCCTTAAAATAATGAAAATAATAAAAAAAAGGAAAAACGCCTTTTTACGCCTAGGCTCCTAAGGCTTGAGGCTTGACCCCTACTCCTCAATCACGCCTCGCGCCTTTTAGGACCTTGGTTCAAAGTGAAGGCCGATATCACGACGATACGACCGAGTTGACTAGGTATCGGTACCCACTAATCCGATTCTGAGTTACGAGTTGAGTTTTCAATTATTGGTGTGAATCGACCCTAATATGGTAATTTCTTGGTAGTATCAGCTTATATCGGAGATATCACGGCAGAATCGGCCCATATCGGCGATGTCATGGTAGTATAGACCCATATCGGTGATATATCGATCGAGATGGTATAAATTACTAAGCATCAATCTCTCTATCTCAGCTTCTAACTCACTAAATTGCGCCTTGATTTTGTATCCATGTCACAATCAGAGCAATCGCTTTCAAATCAGTACATGAAATAGGATGTTTCGTGATCGCAAATCGGATTTTTTGGGTTAAAGCTCTCATTTCTTTTCTTGTAGTATTGCTAAAGGGATTATCTCCCATTTAACCTTCTTTTTGTATATGCTTAATTTGTATTAAAATATATCATTATTCATCTATCCTTAAAGTGTATGATTATTTACATTATATATCATTAATTAGTAATAGGTATTATTATAACATTCACAAAGAAGATATTATTAAATATATATTTTGACTTAGAAAATGTTATGCATACTAAATGATGATTCAATATAAACGATTAGACAATGTTATGCATATTAAATTCTGATTTTGTACTTTTCTAATTGAGCCATGTTATTATTCTTATTTTTTTTAAAATTTTTATATATTTTTTTTAAAAAATTTTAGTTCTCTAAATATTGTATAGATGCGTATCGCCCGAGACCGAGATTGATACCGATACCGAGTCAAAAATTGAGCGTCTGCGTCATAGACCAATACCGCAACTTTGAACCATGACCTCACTAAATTTATCAATTTAAGAATGTGGCTACTGTTTCAAACCTTATAAGGCTTTACGCAACCAACATACTACCTGCTCCTTCCTATTAAAAAAGCATTGTTAATGTTCAATTGGTACAATGGTTATGAATAAGCTAAATAATTTAAGTGGACAATGCATCATGTGAACCAGAAGACATGGAGGGACCATCTAAATTGATTGTGAAACACTGACAAGAGAACTCCCACACGCTTGATTACAGTGAGTAGGTCTTCCCATTTATCCCGAATGTATGCCCAATACCACCGCAATAGTTAAACTTCTAACCAAACCTTATATTACATCCATTACAACGTTCATTTGCACTCCGAATGCACGTTTAAATTAGTTATGGAACAATAAGAGAGTTGATTAACTATTATTTATGTGTATCAAGCGTGAACTTATAATCTTGTTAGCATTTTAGAATTTTCCTTCATAAGTTCCCTAGAAGGAGCGAAGAGTTTCCTTCCCCATTTCAAACATCTAGGACTAACTGACATTTCCCTCCCACGTCCTAACTCGTGGCATTTTGACTTGAGTAGTGTTTGTCATGGTTTAAAACATTTTAAATTTGGTTTCATCTAAATAAAAGTTTTATAGGCTCTGTTTTCATCTTATTGTAGTCAACACAATACTGTATCAGAAGGTATAAACCGCGTTGAATTATTGGGGTAGAACATTAGAGTTGGGTTAATTGGCCTTTGCATGTTTTGTTAGATAAGTCATGAAAAAACATACAATATCGACAAGTTGATATTCAATTGACACTACACACCAGCTTACTAAATCACATCACCAAAGCTCAATCAACCATCCGATGCCCAAATGATGGTGCATGTCGGTCGGCCAATGCTGTGCACCAAGGCAAGTCGGCCAATCGACACTTAAGCGATGTTTCACGTAGGTTAACCAACACACAACACCAGTGATATGTTGACCAGAAGATGCTAAAATGACATTGCACGCCTGCCCTCTGGCATCCAAATGATGTTGCACGCCTGCCGAGCGACACCCAAACAACGTTGCACATAGGTTAGCCGACATGAAGCACCAGGGCAAGTAGGCCAACCGGTGTTCAAATGATGCTACATAGCGTCCAGCTAACACATATCCCCAATGCAATTTAGTCCAACCAACGTACAAACGATGTTGCATGCTGATCTGTCGATGCCATGTACCGAGGAAAGTCTTCGAACCAATGCTCAAACGCTGTGGCACGTCGGCCACACCCGACACACAACACCAATGCAATTTCGACCGGTCAACGTAATCGACATTTCAATATAATTTAATTTCAGTATACCAATTTAATTTTTTAGCCACCCTACAATTATCTTTAGAAGGTACTGGTTTTATCAATACAATTGAATTTCAGTATACTTATTAATTTTTCCAGCTTTTTGTAAATTTTGATTAATGATTCTAGTTAAATTTGTATCCTTTTAATTAAATTTGGATCTTACAGTTCAATGAAGTTAACTATGATGTTTTTTGAGGTTTTAGTGTGTGCTCGTATGATTTTGTTTGCTGGAACTGTTCTGTTCTGGTTGGATTATGGTTTTGTGATTTATATGATCCATTTTTCTTCTATACCTTGAAAATGTGTGTTGTCTAGGGCCAAGATGCCTATCAAACACAATGTCTCAATTACACTTCCATATGCCCATACCAACAATATTTAGTTTAGCATGTATCGATTAGTAGGGAATTTTTAGTTATTAAACCTTTTTGGCATGTCACATGTTTTATAATGTCCCAAAGATATTAGTTTTAATGTTGTATAGTTAGTAGGAAGTTTTTAGTTATAACTTCCACTTAACATAAGCCCTGGTACATTTGATTATTATAAGGATAGTCTGATTTAAAGTCCATGTCAAATGGTCATCTTAATTATCAAGTGGCAGCTGGGATTCTTCTATCTTCCCATGAATAAGAGGGAATTTAGATGAGAAATCACAAGGGATATCCCAATTACTCTCTCTAATCTATTCACACACCGTTTGATTATTATAAGGATAGTCTAATTTATTTCTCATTTGGTTTGCTATAGGTTCTCCAATACATATGTCAGTCCAAATCTTCATATTTTTTCCAGTGCCAATAATCCATTGAGAATGAAGAATGATTAGGCTATAAGCTTCTTGATAACCAGGCCAAATAGAGGTGACCTTGTAACTCTTCTCTCTAAAAGGATTGAATTTATTATTAAAAAATTCAGACCATGTAGACTTTGTAAAACAAGTTTCCCAGGCAAGTTTAAGGATGGCAGCCTTATTAAGACATTTGAAGCATCTTAAACTGAGACCACCTTCATTGATAGGAGCACAAACTTTATTCCAAGCCACAGTGACCAACATTCTTTTAGTTGAACCATACTATAGAAAGAATCTAACCCAAGCTTGCATCTTCTTTAAAGATTTCCAGGCCATTTATATACCGTTAAACTGTATATAAGAATAGGTTGGACCACAAGTTTGATCAGTTAAAGCCTACCAACAATAAAAATCATTTTATCTGGCCAACTATCAAGTTTGGTCTTTTAGGTCTGTCTGCAGTTGATTGTAAATTTGTTCTTTTAGGTTTTCCTCTAAAAATAGGGACCTCCAAGAAAATAATGTGTCATTACCTTCTTTGATGCCTAGAGTATCTCAAATTTCCTTTCTTCTTCTTTGACTACCTTTCGTTAAGAACATAGTACATTTAGGTTTATTAATTCTCTGACTAGAACAATTTTCAGAGTCTTTTTTTTAATAACTGCTTTGAATGAATTATCTAAGACAATGTAGGTTTCTTATACTATATTCAAGAGAGAATTAGTAAAGCTATTCAAGAGAGAGATGTACTATGAAAATTGAGTGGGTTAAAAGTTCAGTCTGAAAATTGAGAACATGTCTAGCAGGGAACCCAAGTGTGGAACTCCCCCAAAAGGTCCAGAAATGATAACCATACATTTTGGATCTCTTCTTCTATCTTGTCAGATAAAAAGCTTTGCTGGCACATCATTTGGTCTAATAGCTGAGCCTTCTGTTGCGCTAAAGCAAGACTATCTCTAGCGACCAAGACGATAAAACTCACTCGAGAATTTTATCAAACACTCGGTGTGCGAAAAACACCCAAGACCTTGTTCCCAAAATGAACTAGTGTGCAAACTCCCAATCGAATCAACCAAACATCAATGAAGAGACAATAAGAACATACAAGTAATCATCAAAGCGAAACGACAACGATATACCGTGGTTCACCCAAATTTGGGCTACATCCACCAAGGAGAATTTCTTCTTTCTATAGATAAATGGAGGAACCCAAAGGTTATACACACACACAATTTATCTCTCTTAGAAAGTCACTCACAACCTCACAAGAACTCACCCCTCAAATGGGAGCTCCAACTCTCTTTAGCTTTGATAACTCTCAAAATAGCTCTCAAACTTGCCCTCTCCTAAAACCTAGAAATAACACTTGTATTTATAGATTTGAGCCAAAATGGCAAATTTGTAAATAAACCAAAACTGAAATAATAGGAGATCCAAAATCAACAAACTCCACCTTGGCGATCCTGACGATCCAATCGATCTCTAGAATGCTGAAATTGAACCCGCTTGAAGACTGTCCCATCATCTACCAAGCTAATGCGATTCCCCCAGGTGATCCTCACGATCCAACCGAACTCGGAATGCAAACATCAAATCCGCTCGAAGATCATCCCGACATCTAACAAGCCAATACGCTCCACTCGACGCTAAGCCACCTCAAACTTCAACCATGAAGTGAGATACCGCAAGTCTTCACTCCAAGACTCCAAATGACTCCACCCACCGAGGAACCAAGTTCTAAACTAAGAACTCCCCTGAATGCTTCCCATGTAACCATACGGTGAAGCTCGCTCCTCATGTAACCCAGTGAGTACACCCCCACACAATACATATAGCATACACCTTCTTTACACGAAACATTCAAACACATCAACACCATCTTCCACCTTGAGAAATAACCACGGATGAGAGGGAAAATTCCTCACCTCCCACACCCTCCAAATCTCACCCTCGAAAGATGTACCAAGTCTTTGTCACGAAGAACTCCCGTTTGCCAATGCTCGCAAACAATAACTCATTGTCCCTCCTTGAACTAGCCACACACACCTCGAATCCATCACAGTCCTACACCTCCTCGATTCCAATCGGCCAATGCATGTGTGCAACTAAACCGGGTCAACATCACCCGTTGGCCCTGGAGGGGGACTTCGATCCATCCCCTCCACTAGTAGGTATTCTCCCATCACTAACGTCTACTCTCGAAAAGCTAGCACCCATTGTCTTTTCTTTGTTCACAAACGATACATGCCTCGAACGTTCGATCACATGGGCACACCGCTTCCCCATCTTCCTCGAAGCCTGATTTAGACGATACAACCCCTCTCTCTCCTCTCCCCTCGCTAGGACCATACAACCGCGTGTGACTTTCAAGACTCCACCCACCACCGACACTCGGCAACCCTTGGAATCCAAACGGCTGATGGATATCACATTCTTTCGCAACTTTGGGACATAGACCACACCACCCAAAGTGCGTTCCACCCCATCGAACATCTTGAGTTTCACCGTCCCGACACCCTCAACGGAAACCTTCTCTCCGTTAGCCAAAGACATGGAAGCTTTTCCATTTTCCGTGAAAGTATCAAAATATTCCCTCTTAGAGCAAACTTGATCCTACGATCCCGAATCTAATATCCAATCATCTTGGGAAAGAGAGTTAACCTTGGAGATTGTGAGAAGTTCTCCAAGTTCATCTTTATAATTCGCACTCGCTACCGTTGCCCTCTCGGAATCAACCTTGCCCTTAACCTTGTCATTCCACAAAGGACATTCTCGGATCATATGACCCCATTCCCGGCACTTGTAGCATTTCGGCCCTTTACCACCAACACCTCTCGATCTAGACCTACTACCGTCATTAAATCCCCGGTTGGAGTTCCTCCCGCCATTTTGCCCACCTCCGTCTCTCGCCATAAGGCCTTCATTATGGGAATACCCATCACCTCCACCTTCCTTCTTTCTCATCGTGACATGAGATTGAATATCTTGCACAACCTCGTTTCACCGGAGCGTAGACTTCCCAAACATGAGCGTGGTCACAAAATTCTCGTATGAATCGGGTAATGATGCAAGCAACAACAATGCTCGATCCTCCTCAATGAATTGAACGTCTATCCGGTTCAAGTCATTTATCAAGGCATTAAAAACGTTGATATGCTTCATCATATCCTCACCCTCCTTCATCTCAAGCTTGAAGAGTTTCTTCATGAGGAACAATTTATTTGACAACGACTTTACCAAATAAATCTCTTCAAGCTTATCCCACATGCCTTTAGCCGTGGTCTCCGCTATCATGTTATTCAACACATTATCCATGATAAGCATCTCAATACACGAAGACGCTCTTTGATCAATGTCAATCCACTCGGCATCGGTCATGCCTACCGGTCGTCTCTCTACCCCCAACAATGCTAATTGCAACCTCTGTTGGACAAGAACGCCTCGCATTCGTCTTTGCCATAACCCGAAATTGATCTTCTCATCAAAAGTCTTCATGTTCGTCTTCATTGAGACACTCGATCCATAACTCAGATCCCATCTCTTAGAGCCTCCGCTCGTAGAGGTTGATTCTCGAGCACTCTCCACATTTTTCGTCATTTAGAACAAAAATAAAAGCTATGCCAAAATTGCCAAAATTAATTTGACCTCGAACCAAAATACCGGGCAAACAATGCAACCAAAGCTCTGATACCACTTGTTGCGCTAAAGCAAGACTATCTCTAGCGACCAAGACGATAAAATTCACTCAGAAATTTTATCAAACACTTGGTGTGCGGAAAACACCCAAGACCTTGTTCCCAAAATGAACTAGTGTGCAAACTCCCAATCGAATCAACCAAACATCAATGAAGAGACAATAAGAACATACAAGCAATCATCAAAGCAAAAAAACAACGATATACCGTGGTTCACCCAAATTTGGGCTACAACCACCAAGGAGGATTTCTTCTTTCTATAAATAAATGGAGGAACCCAAAGGTTATACACACACACAATTTATCTCTCTTAGAAAGTCACTCACAACCTCACAAGAACTCACCCCTCAAATGGGAGCTCTAACTCTCTGTATCTTTGATAACTCTCAAAATAGCTCTCAAACTTTCCCTCTCCCAAAACCTAGAAATAACACTTGTATTTATAGATTTGAGCCAAAATGGAAAATTTGTAAATAAACCAAAACTGAAAAAATAGGAGAGCCAAAATCAACACCTTCCTCCCACCAGTCATTGTTCTTTCTATCTCCAACTCAACTTTTCTTCTCAATTCCACTTGCACTTCCTCTTCCAAAATCTTCATCTCTTCTTCCTTCAGCTCTATTATGAAAATATACTGCTGGTATTCAAGAAACAGGTTTTCAAATTCAGTCCTTCCATTCTCTTTCATTTCAAGTACATCCTTCTTCTCTTTGACAATGTTCTTAAGCTTTTGATCCATATCCTCAACAGACCCCATAGCTTTCTTTATTTCCAATTCTACCACTTGTATTTCACTTCCCACCTTCTCATATTTCTGTCTAATCCTGCCGTTTCCCTTCTCAGGACCTCAATCTTTTATCTAGACTTCTTCATTTCAAGTTGTAGCTTTGTTTTTTCTATTGTGGATTTCAGCAACTCGGTTTCTCTACCACCCAAATGCCACATTTTCTGTGAGGGTTGAATCTCTACTGTGTCAACATTGTCTATGGCAAGGAGAACCTTTTCACTATTCTGCCTTCTTTCCTCTTCCTCTATTTTCAATTTCAAGTTTGTAACAATTGTTTTAACCTCATTTTCAGATTGTTGAATCTTCCTCTGAGCATCCACGATTTCATGCATGTGGGCTTGAAGGAGAGCCAGTTCTTTTTTGCAACTTAAATGAGACAGCGAAGCATTTACCTTCTCCATTGCTTGAATTTCGTGCTGTTCAAAGTAACCAGCAGATGAAGAAAAGCTTGATAGTGTGTATTTAATTGCCATCAAGTTTTTATTGAATAAAACACTTCTTTCCTGCATCTCCGAAGAAACTAGCTCGTATAATGCGTATTCCTGCTCCTTCACCCGAATACAGTCACCTAATGCTTCAATTTCTCTTGAAAGCTTCTCAATCTCTATAGCTGCTCTCTCAAGCGACCCAAATAAATTGAGAGCTGGTGTAGAATTCAAAAGCATTTCTTGGGATTTTTCTAGTTTTTTTCTCTCCAAATTTATATCATTTGACATTTTTACCATGGTCGTATTTGATGACTTTGCATCCATTTCCAAATCACTGCCGCCAATTTGACTCTTGGGATCTGCCAAAGGATCCTCGGGACATTGAGTTTGCCTATCCTCTGTAACATATATTTCTTCCTCAAAGCTTGAAGGTTCATCTAAATCAAGATAATCATTTGTTCATGGACTTCCAGAACAGTGGATGTAGTCATCGTGCACATCGACTTCAAATAAACCAGAGTCCTCCAACAAAACCTTTGTTTGACCAGATATCGTGGAATTGTCAACATTCTCCGTGCAATTAAATTCCCCTTTGTCTTCAACAACCTTATCTCTATCCAAAGAAAACCATTCTTTTGAATCCATCTCTCTGTTGCATGGCTTTCTCATAAAGACCCATTAATTTATCGTTCTCTTCCTGTATTTCCATTAGTTTATGCTCTAGGCTCTCGACTTACCTTTTCATCCCCAACTTCTCTTTAACAAATTCATTGAAGTGATTGTTGTGATCTTCGGTGTTGTCTTGTTAAGAATCCAGTGCTATATTGCTGTCTTTACTGTGGTTTTCTACTGCTGCTCGTTCATAGAGTTCGATCAACTTATTGTTTCGTCAATTAAAACCTTGAGTTTCATCCTGAGTTCATTATTTTCTTTGGATAAGATGATTGTTGTTTCATGAGCTTACTTCTCTTTGCCTTGCAGCTGCAATGGCATCCACCATAGTTCTAAGCTCTATTTGATCATTCAAACTGATATTGGGCATGTGATCAGATGTTAGTGAAGAGATCTCAATTTGCGGTTTCTTTGTCTCTTCCTTCATGGCTGCTCTCAATAATCTCTCCGCCTCTAGCTCAGTTCACAAAAGTATGATAATGTGACGCTGATTCCTTATTGGACACCAGTAGATCACTGTCACCCTGAATATCCATTGATAGCTCTGAAATTCCTTTCTATACATTTGACGAATCTGTCTCATGCATAACTTTCCAATCAAGAAAATACAGTTGAACAAACCTCAATTTTCATAGTCTTCATTATAGTAGAATAAACCTCCAAAACCATCAGGTTGAGGTGCTGCTTTGGAGTCTAGAAAATACGGTTATTTTAATTTCGTCAAATATGGGGTTAGCTTTCATCATAACATTTTCCTGATCACTAACCAAATGAGGAATCACATTGTCAACAAAATATTCATGTTGAATTGAAGAAATTAATTTAAAAGGTCTTGGACCTGTAAGAGTAATAGAATTTGATTGAAATAGCAGTGGGTGATGGTCATGCTCCATAGATTCTCTGAATTGTCAATGCTACTTTGTGGCTTTTGGAAGGTTAGTTTAAAATTGCATATTTTTTTAACTTGGACATGTTGTATGGTTTAGTCCTTCTGAATGTGTACTAAATGTTGGTGAAAATGAAGGCAATGAGCGCATCTATTCTGTTTTGGTAGCTAAAATATGGTTCATAGCTACATTTTATTTTATTTTAGTTTAGTTTAGTTTACTTCCTTATGTGGTCATTACATTGGTAGAGAATGCATTGGAGAAGTTGGAGCCAATTTAGTTTAGTTTAGTACCTTTTAATAGTAAGTAAGAAGTTGTACATATACTAAGATTTTTTACTCAGTGCACATGGTTTCAAAAGTGTCTGGGAAATAAAATGTTACTCAGTGCACATGAGCTTTATCTATGCACATCAGGCCTAACTTTCCCTTATCATTTTACTCTTTATAAATAGCAACTTCAATGCAGTAGATATATATAATTCATCATTATATAATCTTCGTTGTGTGGTACCCCCTAAGGAGGGCCATACACAGCATATTTGGTTATTTTCTCTATTGGTTCCAGAGGGGGATAAGAAATTGTATCTTTACGGAGTCTGAATCAATACTTAATTGATTTTACAGATGACTGCAATGTGTGATGTGTCAGCCATAGAAACTGCGATAATTTATGAGTTGGAGCCAGTATGGGGTGTTGGTTTTGTATGGTTTCTCCTTGGTGAAAGGTGGGGCATCTACGGATGTAGTGGGGATGCTCTTGTGCTAGGTAAACATATTTCATCTGCTGGTTCTAATTCGTTATTTTTCTTGATAGTTAAGAGTACCACATTGGATGATGAAAAGGATTAATGGTTAATTTTGCTAACGGGAAATTGATTTTATTTCACACTACATTTAGGAAGGGTATTTTCAGAGTTTAGCCTTTGCTTTTTCGTTCTGCTTTGTTTTCGAAAATTACTTATAATATTTTAACTTCACATTGAATACATTTAGAAATATGAAAATCGCACAAATCAAAATAAAGTAGTTCTAAATTATATATATTGGTAACTTTACGTATGAAGCCTTATAAGATATGCCAAGAGCATAGTTGGTTAAGGCATAAGGCGCATTCAACTTCATGTGAGCATTCTCAATAATTGGCATAATGTGTTGTTGGATAGGTGCCGGGACTAGTTGTCATTGGTAATGGAATGGTAGGGGATTTTGTGTATGAACTAGTTCGTGTTTGACATGACAACCTTATTGGTGAAATTATTAGGTTAGAAGGAGATTTTATAAAAATTCAAGGTATTCATCTTTAAAACTACCTCAACGATGATATTCCCTATTGAGGATGTTATTTCATCATTTAGCATAGGCATTTATCAACATCATAAATTTTTTGTTGACATTTAGGTTTGGGAGACTTTTAATTGTTATTGACGATGATACCGAATGCTCGGGGTGGGCTTTATATTGTTAATGGTGAATGCTCGGGTTGGGCTTTAATTTGTTAATGGTGAATGGCCCGGGTTGGGCTTTATACCGTTGTTGTTGATTAAACACGTCACGTTTAATTTTTTATTATTAAAAAAATAAAGGTAACTCTGCCGAAATTTTCATTAAACCTTCCCCATTTATCTCTTCCTTGCATTAAAAAAACTGAAGTAAAAAATTAACTTTGAGATTATGCAAATATTTTGTGATGCTCGTGGTGGCCCTTATATTGTTGTTGATTGTGAATCCCCAAGGTGGTCTTTATATTGTTATTATTGATAGTGAATGTGCGTATGGTGGTATATGTATTGTTATTGTTGATAGTGCATGTCTGCGGTGGGATTTATATTGTTGTTGTTGTTGATGATGTTGAATGTCCAAGGTGGGCTTTATATTATTGTGGTTGGTTAAACATGTCATGTTTAATTTTGGATTATTAAAAAAACAGAAGAAACTTTGTCGAAATTTTCATAAAATCTTCGCCATTTATCTCTTCCATGCGTTAATAAAGAATAAAGTAAAAATTAATTTTGAGATTGTGCAAATGTTTAAATGTGATGTCCGTTTGGGCCTTTATATTGTTGTTGATTGTGAATGCCCAGGGTGGTATTTATTTTATTAGTATTGATAATGAATGCGCAGGGTGATATTTATGTTGTTATTGCTAATAATGAATGCTCGAGGTGGGATTTATATTATTGTTGTTGATGATGCTAAATGCCTGGGGTGGGCTTTACATTATTGTTGATGGTGAATGCCCATGTTATGGTTGTTGGTTAAAAATGTCATACTATTTTGGATTATTAAAAAAAAAGGAAGTTTTGCTAAAATTTTCATGGTACTTTCCTCGTTTATCTCTCCCACGCCTTAATAAAGAATGAAGTAAAAATTAATTTTAAAATTATGCACATGTTTATTCTTTGATGCTCGATATTATATTAGAATATCATTATTGTTTGAGAAATTTTCTTTATATGGTTAATCTGTTTTAGTTGTTAACTGCTATTTGTTTCCTTCTTTTGTTTAGATATTGATCCCGTTGTTGCCTATTGCATATCCGATGTAGTTGTTGCTAAGTTGGGTTTTCATGCTACACGAATGGAGCTAATGTTGCAGTTTAATTTGCTAGTTTTTATGTCTATAGTATAGGTCATTTTACATATCTTTTTGTTTGTCAATTGGCCAAGTCAATTGGGAAACTGTTGGTGTATATTTATTTTCTTTAATTTAAAATGTTAATGACATTTTTTTAAAATTATTCAAGTTATGTTGGTACTTGGAATTTGCTACTTTGAGTATGGAAATTTATGCTTTGATTTGACAAATCGTAGTTTCATGCATAATATGTTTGGGATATTGGAATAGTATAATAGAATTCAACGCAAAAAAAGAACGAAAAAAACCCTTTTATGATGGTTTAGAGTTCACATATAATAACGTGTATGTTTTATGATTGTTTTATGTACGCTGTCATTCTAATGAACAAAGTAACTGTCGTAATAGGTACTTCTATGAGTGTTTTATTAGCATTCGTCGTTTACATAAGTTTATAATGACAGTTCAATGAACATGATATTATTGTTAATGACGGTTTGTACGGAAAACTTTCGTAATAGGATGGTTTGTTATGATGGTTTTGCCAACACCAATTTTATTACGACACATAACATTATTGTTAATGACACTTTGCACAAAAAATTGTCGTAATAAGATGGTTTGTTATGACGATTTTGTCAACCAATTTTATTATGAAACACAACATTACGACAGTTTTTAAAGCTTTGAGAATTGTCATAAACAACCTTTTATGACCCTTTTTTTCGTCATAAAAATGTCTATTTCTAGTGGGATGTCCTGGAGACTATACTCACCCTTCATTCACCACCCACATCGTACAACCTCCTGTGATATCACTAGAGGAATATGCTTTCACATGTATATATATATATATATATATATATATATATATATATATATACTATCACACTACCGTATACATATAATGTCATAGATTAAATAAAGTCTGGCTAATCTGTGCATAACACCCGTAGCACTAGCCCAAAATACCCAAGTCTATACCCGACTTGTAATTTAATTAATCTCACATTAATTATTTCTCATTCAAGTTGTATCACCCAACTATAGTATCACTCTGACTCACTCATTCGGTTCGTATCTTCATCTCTTAAAATTTATTATACAAAATTCCACGATTTAGTTTAACACCCATTTGTTAAATTTAATATTCAATAATTTAATATATAACTCTATAATAAATTAAACAGACTACCCCGTACCTAACTCCATAGCACTTCGCTTAAAAATATTCGAGTCACAACCTTGACTCCTAATTCCATGAGAATTAACTTACATTCATATTTTTATTCAAGATACTAAGCACATCTCAATCCATCCGGTATCCTAATTTCATTCGAAATTTCCATTCGAATCCGTTCATATATTTTCGAGTGTTGTTCATCCTAAACACTCCTAAATCTATACCCCAAATTCATTCCCATCTAATTCCAAGGTGAAAATAATCTTCCTTAATATTTTTCAGAGTCCTCCACTAATCTACCGACATTCCTAAATAATCCAGATCTGATTTTTCACAAAGGATTTCGGTTTCAGACACCCTTCCATAATAAAATCATAACCAACTAAAAAAAATTAAAAAAATACGAAATCAGTGGCCACGCGTTTGTAACGAAAAGATCTATCTCCATGTCTAAAACCTAGGGTCGTTTGAACGAGATAACAATCTCGTTGGAATGAGATACCTATCTCGTTCAAACGACTTTACAATGTCGCTCGAACGACTTGCAACATCGCTCAAACAACTTGTCAAGTCATTTGACGCAACACTGATCACGTTTTCTTCTTCCTTTTGCTTCGTTTTAGCCATTGTTAACCCCTCCGAGCTTTCCAACTTTAATTTTCAACCATAATAATCCGTTATCTCCCTATTTTTGAACGATTTAAAACCCATATCAATCTTTACCGTACCTACGATTACTGTAAATTAACTCACACTAACAATTAGACCTCTAGTCTACACAACATATTTGGTTAGTCAGAAACCCATTTTGTCACACGAGAACCTACCAAAAAACGTACGCAGTTTACACACACCATGATATGAATCGCAATATCGCAAATTAAATGAAAGCAAGTTTAACTACATGCCTGGATAAATTCGTAGAGTCTGATTCTGTTGATGAAGATGATGAATTTGACTCCTAAATGTTCCCAAAGTTCTCCCTCTTTCATCTCTGTAAGCCTAGGGTTTTCATTTTGAGTTGTGTCTCCCCCATCCTCTCTAATTGGGGTTTTGTAATATTCTTCCTTTACAGTTGTGTCCACTTCAAACCCATAAATTTAACTTTTCTAATGCTAATCCCGAAATTAGACCCGGGGACTAATTTGAAATGGCCCAAACACGTGAGCTCGATTATGCCTAACAATGCCCCGAAACCCAATTAGTACCCCCGGGTACTCTTTTCCTACTATCTCGACCTATCCGGAATCAACCGTGCACTCAGAATTGTCATTCGAACTACTTTGTAACATTCTCTAAATTTCGTCCTCAAAATGCGACACGCGCAACATCTAAAAATGTTTGTAATTAATTAAATCTCAATTCACCAAATTAAGTAAATCCTCCAGTTTAAATAATTTCTCTAAATCATAAATTTAAATTTCTGCAAATTAAAATAAGTTCGATTTCACCCAAAAATAATTTAAATTCAATGTCCTTGAAATTACGGGGTGTTACAGTTAACACGACCGTTTAACGCGATTGATCAAAATATGGACATCTCATTAAAAATTGTGAGGTCTATTGATGAGCGATTCATGTTTCAGTTAGTTTTATTGGAGGGCCGTGTTAATTCTTATTTGGGTAGGGTCAACAAATTCGTACTCGTGTTATGTGCTGGTGATACTCATGCACATTTGTTAATTCATTATTGGATAGTTTAGCGGTTGGGGTGTTTTGGGATAATTATCCCTCTTCCAATGAGAGCGTTATTTATGTTTCGATTTTATGGATTCGATTGGAAACGGGATAGACATATGTTATGCTTTTTGTTGATATAATTCATTTCGTATTGATGAAATTCTTTTTTCTTAATAAAAATAGCATAGTAAATTTATCCGCTCAGTTATTTTACTTAAGAGTTTGATTATGCTTAATATACATATACGTACACATATTCATATACATGTACATATACATACAAATTTGATAATTTAAGGATGTTATTTTGTTACAAATTTAAATGATTTCTCATCTATATATGTTGGAATTAGGTTAAGTTCATTAATTATAATATGATTTTGTTCTATTTTCTGGCTTTTTAATTATCCTCTCTTTTTTAATTGCATAGGACTACAGGAAGATGTATGAGAAAGCTGATTACCACTCACAAAAGGTGATTTTAACGAAAAATTTCAACACCAATTTTAATTATGCGGAAACGATTTATAAACCAATTTTATTTTGTTTATCCTAATCATGCAACTATGTCATAAAACAGATAAATCAAATAAGCAAATATGACAAGGCTAAGTTTTAGGGAAAAAACCTTTCGAGTAAAACCTTTATTTCACTATGAACAGTAAATCGTAACTTACAAAGTACACAATGAAATCTGCAATGGATTAATTATAGAAAATCCACATGAACATGCAGTTCTGTCTTCAGCCAGGAACACCCTCAAGCACTCCCAAAAGATCGTAGTCTTTAACCCATCCTCAGCCTCTGTCACCAATGAATCCACACAGGTATCACCAGTCAGCTATGGAGTGCCTCTCCACAAGGTGTATGCAAATAGATACAAAACTATCTAGGTTTCTAAACCGATTCACAAGAATAATATTCAAGGATGTCTTGTGAATTAAAACAGTGTTTTGGAATATAAAAACATGAAGAAATTTTGCACAAGATATGCAGAAACGTCACTGGCAATATTCTTGTAAAAGTGATTCACTAAACTGGTATTTATACCAACCTTAAGGCAGAGCGTCGTTCGAGCGAGATGCACTGTCGTTCGAACGATATAGCCATCTCGTTCGAACAAGATGCCTATGTCGTTCGCGCGACAGGCACGTGTCATTTGAGCGACATCAACTGTCATTTGAACGATTCAAACGTCAAACAAACTTCGCCTCTTGACTTAGAAAAAAATTATTTTCACAAAGGAAAAAAAATGTTAGTCATTTTTATGAAAACCAAACACCCCAAACATAATTCCAAGAATTAATTTAAACTCAAAATTTTTTTGATATGCTTTATACCTTTCGGCATGTCTGGAAGTCTTCAATCTCGGAGATGCTTGAGTTCGGTTCGTGTTCTCATTTTCGTGACGATTTGTAACTTGATACGCCAAACTAGCCTAATGCTATGTTATGAATAATGAAAGAAAAATTGTTCTTACAAATCTCCCTCTTTGTCTATTCCGGTACAAAACAAAAAAAATGATCAAACACAAAATTAAAATCAAAATCTCCTATTACAAATTATAAAAAGTACTAACACCCTTCCCAACCCTAGAACAAGGGAACGTCATACGTCTCTTTATCTTCAAACTTCATCTTCTTCCCTTTTTCCAAACATTGTCTTCATATGTGTCTTGAAATCCGCAAATGAGTACCTACACGCATGAGACAACAAACATATACCTTCGTGACGCATCTAGTTTAAAATAAATTAAACATAAATAAATTCTCCCCCATAATTCAAACTCATCAAAAACAAAACTCCATTTTTAATTTGCTCTTCCCTTTCGTTTTTATCGAAATAGACAAATATACAAAGAAGTAGAAACACTAAACATGAAATACAGAGCATCACGATGAAGCAAAGATATCAGCACAAAAGATGTAAATCAACCAGGGTAGGCTTTTCTAATTATCTCGACCCTTTCGGACAGATTAATGCACTCGAAATGACCATTTAAAACATTTAAAGTAAAGTTATATTTTATTTCTCAAATTATATCCCGACACGACTAACACGCGCGTCCTAACTACATTTATCGTAACTGTCGTATTTTTCACTCATGACAATTATAATATTTCCTTATTATGATTATTATTACTCATTCACTAAGTAATATTGAATGTAAATAAATATTAACCCTTTTCTCACTAATTAATATTTATTATCCCGGATTAATTATCCCAATTTAATTTAGTTAATCCCAATTTAATTCACATTTAATCCAAATATAAAAATCATTAAAAATATGTGGTGTTACATTTTGTTTTAACAGAAGAGGATATTGATCCCCTAAATTTTAATAGTAGGAGAAAAGATTCTCCTAGGTGGCTAAACAAACTACAAATTACAATTATTTAGAAACTCTAATACTAGGAAAACCTAGTCTATCCATATTAAAAGATCCTTTAGCAAGAAGAGGAAAAGAACTAAATTGATGAAAGCACTTGGATTCTTTTGATGAGGAAGCAAATTTTGCTAAAGCATCTGCTACATTGTTTTTTTTCTCTCCAAATGTGATGATATTGAAGGCCATTCCCTTTAATAAAGCCTTTTATCTCATTTATTGAATCTTTCACTTCCCAAAGAGGTTTCCACTGCTCTGAGGTCATCATAATCACTGCTTTGGAGTCTGATTCAAGAGTAACATTTGAATAGCCTTTTTAATTATCCATTGCAGACCTGTCTGAATAACTTTAATCTCTGCCGTTAAAGAAGTAGATTGACCAATTGAAAGACCAAAGGCAAATAAGAATTCTGAAGATGCCTCCTATACCACTGACTCCTGGATTACCAATGCTTGATCCATCCACATTAAACTTAATGAAGCCAACTGAGGGTCTTTCCCATCGAACACTCTGAATTTGCTGCTGCTTTAATTTGATTCTAAATTTGAAAACATCTTGAATTTCGAAAGATAAAACCAGAGGTCCTGCATAATAGTTGTTAGAGAAAACATTTGAGATAGTATTTATAATCTGGGATATGAATCAGCCTTCGTTCATCTCCACATTTTCAAACAAACTTTGACATCTAGCTTTCCAAATTTCCTATAAAATCACGAGGGGGTAATCTGAAACACAGCTTTTTGAAAACTTCCTCTAGCTTTTCCTAACCACCAAGCCATCAACATGGCTTTGATAGACTTAAAAGATGGAACCACATCAGTTAAGTTAAGAAAAAATTTCCAAACTTCCTTGGCAATCTTCCCTTTAAGTAATAAATGCTTCATAGATTCTATATTGGCCTTACAATATAGACATCTCGAGCATAACCTGATTCCAACTCTATGAATATTATCATCAGTGGGGATGGCTTTCCTGAACAGTTTCCAACCAAATATGGATATTTTAATAGGAATGAAAGGAGACCATAGAAACTTCCAACTATAAGAGCTCACTGCACATTTTCTACACACTTGGAAAACAAATCTAATGGAAAAAAGACCATTAGGAGAAGGTTTCCAAATCACCTCATTACCAACAGTCTTTGAATTCTTTGCAACCTCTTCTTAAACTCTTCTAATTCTTTTCATGTCATGAGAACTAGAAACACCATATTGTAAAAAACTCTTATATTTATTCCTTATGAATCTGCCTCACAACCCTTTAGACTGGTTAACCCTCCAGGCAAGCTTAAAAGAAAAACATTTATTCACATCATTAATATCTCTCAATCCTAATCCTCCTTCTTCAGTTGGAAGACACAAATTTTCCCATTTAATCCAAGCTTTTTTATTACCTCTTACAGAATATGAACCGCAAAAGAATTTGCTAAAAATAGAGTGAATTCTATTTATAACAGATAAAGGAGGATTCAAGGCTGATAAGGTATAAATAGGAATTGAAGCTAGAATATGCTTGATCAACACCATCCTACCAACAGATGATAAAAACTTAGTTTTCTAACCCAAGAATTTATTTATGATCTTTTCAATCAAATCAGAATAGAAAATAGCCTTTCGTCCCAAAATTTGAAAAAAGGAAATACCCGGTATGAATAACTCTGGATATCTCTCGTGCATACAGTCCCAAACTCCCAACCAAACATATCAAATATTATATTACCGTTAATATATAATTTCTAATGCCAGGGAATCATCAAATCACCAAGAAACATCCTTAAATTGAAAAACCCTAGATTATCATAATTGCTCCAAGACTCTAACATAAATCCAGACTTCTTCACAAAAATTTCGTACAAATTCATAAATTTCATTCTGCATGCATGAGGGGTTTAACCTATATCAATTCCTACCCAAGAACATGGATTATATCTTCCAAAATTACATTAAAATTCATGAAATTCATAGATTTACCATCCTATTCTAACATAGATGGTATATCTTTCATAATATAAGAAAGATCAATACTTGCCTCTTTTTGAAGGTCTGATCCGTTGTAGAAGAATGATATGCGTGTGACCCTCTCCTCCCGATCTATGCAACGACAGTTGTTTTGGTGCAAGAATGGTGTGGTATAGCTTTGGGGTCTCCTCTCTTCTTCCTCCTATAGCTTCTCTGTGAGTTTCAAACTTCTAACCCTCATTACCCTAACTTACTAGATGATATAAGTCTCTTAATTTCGTGATACAATTGCCTAAAATACCCTCCCGGGGTGTCGGTTCGGCCTAAAATTGCTCCGGGACCCAAACTATACTCCTGGTTAGATTTTTGTGATTATCTTGACCCTTCCGAACACATTGGCTCACTCGAAATGAACATTTAAAATACCAAAAGTAAAGTTGAAAATTTAGAGAAGGAGCCCTAAAATTGGAAGAGTCTAATTCTTTGCTTAAGTAAAAAAATTTGGAGTTAAAAAATAATTTGACAGACTCGAGTAGTGTTGGTAGCAATGGTAGTGGCTCATCTTGTTCTCATGGTTCGAGTGTTAAAGTCAAGACCATTATTTGTTTTAGAGGGTTAATCAATACTAAGGACGTTAGAAAAGGTCAACCCATAGGTGTCATTCCACCCGTTTACACATGTTCACATTGTGGTAGGAAATGTCACCTTCGACACTTTTGTTTCGATCTTCGAAAAGGTCCTAGGAAGTTGAAGTCTAGTGTTTCCGTGGTTCCCAAAACGTTTCACACCTATTTGGGTTAGGAAACCACTTTTAGAGGAGCTAGATAGTAAACTAGTTGATTCTCACATGTTTGCGCATGATTCGTCACTTGCAATATCATAGTTGTTCTGTTAAATTTGAAGAATTTTATTTAACTAATAGATATTCAATTAATTAAGTGAAAATTTTAATTTGTATATTTTAGTACCTTGGGTGTTAATGAGTTTTAATGGATCTAAGTGGTGAAGTTCAAAAGTAAATAATTAATTATTTATTAAACAAATTTATTTATTATGTAAATTATTAAATATATTCAATTGTTGGTCTATCAAATATTTATATTGGTTTGACTAAATTGGCTTTATATTATTTTGTTAAAATTATTAGTTGGCGAAATTGATTTAAATGTTAAAGGTAATTGATTTATTGAAATGATTCACTCCGATTGTTTAAAGTTATAGTAGCTGATTTAGGGGTTCAAACATGTAGTGGGATGTGGGATTTAAGCCTTTATGGGTTGTAGACTTTTAGGTTGCGTCGACTGGTATAGGAATAAAAGTTCACCCTTGGGTTAAAAACTAATGACCGGTGATGGCTCCTTCTTCTTGGGGATAGCCGTCATTTTTTTAGATTATACTGTTGGCACAAATATATAGGAGAACAAAAGAAAAAAAAGGTGGTCAGCTAGGTTGGCAAGAAACGAACAGGGGGTGTGGGTGATGCAACCCTTTTTGTCTCATTTTGGGAATCGGTTCTTTATAAAAAAAAATAAGAACGAGGTAAATATGGAGGTAAGGGTCAAAATGTGTGGCTACTGATGTTGAAAATCTCGCACAGTTAAGCATCATTTATATTCTTGTGTATTGAAGAGGCAGTGGGTTTTTGTGGTCTATATTATATTTGGTAGGGTTTAAAGTCTCCTTTGTGTGGCTTTGGTAGACGATTTAAGAAACCCATTATCTTGTTTATCTCTCAACAATTTATTATGCTCCCTTTTCCTTGTTTTCTTGGAAAGAAAAGGAAAATCCTAATTCTCAGTTAGACCAATTTAATGGAGCATCAACTGCCTTAGAATTCATAAGGGGCGAGGCAAATTTTTTGGTTTTACGTGGTTCCTTTATTCCATCTTGGGTACCTTAGCATTTTCAAAGTCAGCGTTTAACTGGGAAGTCGATTACTGAACCTGCCCCCTCTGTTTTGGCCATCGGTGACACATTAAAGAAAAACCTGTTGAGAAATTTGACAGAGGCTTCAAAAAAGGAAATTCGCCATTGAGTAATTTCTGGACACGTTTACGAGGCAAATATTTTTCTACTCTTCTCCTTTTATATGTGCATTTGTTAAATTCACCTAAACTAAATTTTAGTGTTAAAATTTATTAGTGATCCTTAGAAAAGTGTGTCATCCTAATTTATGTCTTATTAGGTGAATTTAAATAGTTGTATGTACTTAAATATTTATGTCAAGCCTATTAGTTTGTGAAAATTAGTTAGTGGCCCAACGCGTGAAAATGGTAATTTTGGACTTTGA
This sequence comes from Sambucus nigra, assembly GCA_949130495.1. Taxonomy (NCBI): domain Eukaryota; kingdom Viridiplantae; phylum Streptophyta; class Magnoliopsida; order Dipsacales; family Adoxaceae; genus Sambucus; species Sambucus nigra. The sequence continues at coordinate 331,546,715 of OX422222.1, forward strand.
CCCCGTTTATAAAAGTTGATAATCTGAGATACGAGAATAGACAATGTGATATTTATTTAGAAGTAAAATATTCTGAGAGTTAAATTTCTCGATTGGGTTCTAACTTACGCTTTAGGAATAGTACTTTTGATATGTATGCTCCAAATCGATAAGAATTGCTGAGAGACGCTTAATAACCAATATGAGAATATTGCAAATGACTTAGGACAATTGATACGCATTAATGGACCCCTTATGATGTAACATACTCACGTAAAATAATTATGTGTCCCCTTTATGAAGAAACTCAAAATGAACCTTTGTTCGAAACCATGCTATTGTTGATGAGGATTTTGTTATTTAAACGTTAGAATGAATACGGAAAATTATTGTGATTAGTTTGGTTGCTGAATAGTAGCCTAGATTAATCCATGTGTAGACATTTAAATTCTTTCCCTATTCTTGCATAATAAACCTTAAATAATTTGTCTTAGCAACTACTCTATCTAAACGTAAGCGTATCGAAGGATTCCTTATTTGGATTTCACTTCGGTGAGACGTCCCATGCACGGAGTTTAGAGACGAGTTGTCGTGATGGCGTAAATGTCTTGTTCTCACTTAATAAACCTTAAATAATTTGTCTTAGCAACTACTCTCGATAAACGTTAGTGTATTGGGAGGGTTCCTTGTTTGGATTTCATTTCAGTGAGACGTCCCACGCACGGAGTTTAGAGACGGGTTGTCATGACGGCTTAAATTATAAATAAAGATTATAAACTTTCAACTTTATGCTTTGTGTTACGAAGAATCACTTGCATGATGTTTCTCCTTTAGCTCTCTATAAAATCATTTAACATATAGATAATGATTCTAAAATCGTAGAGCCAAGTTGGGGTAACTGGGATAATCGAGATATGAGTAGTTTTCTCGGAGCGAATAATTACGTGTTAAAATTCCAACATTAACTAAACTTGCTAAGATGGAAATGAATAGGAGGGTACCGTGGAGGGACACCCCAATATTATGATGTGTAAATTCCCGACCATGCGAATACCAGGTGGAGTCAAGGTGTAAAACGTGATGTCTACGGTTTAGTATGATATGTTATTCCCGGCCATGCGAATACTAGGTGGCGCCAGGGCGTGATACATGATGTTTATTAATATTGTGGTATGTAATTTCCTGTCCATGCGAATATCAGGTGGCGTCAGGGCGTGAAATGTGATTATTTGAATTTGGCGTACCATATTTTTATGAGATGGGCGCATGTCGGTTACGTGATAACTAATTAATGAGCATAAATGACTAATGAAAGTGATTGAGATTAATAAATGTGATTGTTTAAATTTGGCGTACTGCATGTTTAAGAGATGGCTGAGATGAATGGGTGCATGTTAGTTACGTGTTAATGAATTATTGAGCCTGTCGGTTATGTGTTAATGAACTTTTGAGAATTTCATTTACTGATTGATTAGTTAATGAGAATGATTAATTAATAGTATGAAATGAGATAATTCCAATAAATTGTGAGACTACGTTTATGGGTTGGGTTATTCATTAAACTATTAAACTGTGACTTTATCATCTATGCATATAACTACTTTGAGTTGCGTAGATAAGTTACTTGCTAGGGTTTTAACCCTCTTTTTATGGAAACCAAGTGCTAGGTATGGACCTCACACTTAGATTGCCTTTGGATCGAGTCAGCGTGTGATATACATCTCTCAGGGTATCATCTCCAGAGACATTGGAGTTTTCTATCTTCTCATGTTATCATTTATCTTTTAGTTTATCTTATTTTGAGATGTCTAGTTGTATGTTGAGACTTAGATGGCTTGTAATATTCATAAACTCTTTGGGGATTGTATTTATGTTTTACTGTTGAGACAACATTATTTATAGTTTTAGATCTTGGACATTATCTGTGATGTTTGAGGATTTTCTCATCGCTTCCAAATCATTGTCTATTGTTTCATTTGATATCTTCATGATGAGGTGATATTATTTTGGCTCGTTATTCCGTATGATTTTATATTTAGACTTGATCAACCTAAGTGTTAAATTACACGGGGTATTACAATTGGTATCAGAGCGTGGTCTTAGGCCTCGAGGGTTATAGGTTCTGTCAGACTTCTGCGCAGCATTCTTTGATATGTGTCCTTCCTCGTATTCTCATATGTGTTTCATTACCAATAGGGTGTTCATCTTAAATTTTAGACATTGCCTAATATGATTTTTTTTTTGTTTATCCCGAGCTAGTGAGGTAGTTCGATTTTGCAGCCCGTACCATATGTGCCTACTATATCGAGCATTCCAACCCTGATGCCCAAGGGCAATATTACCTTGGGGTAAGACCGATTGTTAGAGTTGACCACCTAGGCGGTTCAAGCACGCTTAGTTACACCCAGGCACGAGATAGCATAAGTTTTAAAGTATTTATAAATGCAGTAAAACTTTGAAAAATATAAATAATACATTTAGACTCTGCCTTAAATGTCAGGGAAGTTTTCTCAACCATAGGTTAGTATAATGTCTAGTCCCTCTCTTGAAACAAGAAGTGCTATGACAAAGTTGGAAACTAACATGTGCACTATTTTCAAAACTGGAATTGGCACAATTACAAGAAGTGGTTGCCCCTTGATCAAATTGTGTACTAATTCCAATTTCCCTTTACAATTATCACAAGAAAAATTTAAATCCTTTCCATTATATCTTTTGTTTATGCCTTATGCAATGGGATTACACATGTATGAGTTTCTTGGGCTATATTTGTTAACATTTTATTGGTTGTAATCAATAATGTGTTCTAAATTGATTATCGTTTTGTTAATTCTAATAATGGATAATGTATTGGTATTTGATATTTTTCTATTTATTGTAATAATTAGCGATATTTTTTAGGGGTCTATTGCTTTCGGTCCCCAATCTAAAGAAATTTTAGTGAAATCCCATATTTTTTTATTTGACTAAGTTTCAGTGACGTCAGATTAAATCTCAATACTTATTATTTCAATAATAAATTTTGGCGTATGGAACCTAGACTTCATTCACAAGGGAACTTGTCTCTTTTATGTTATTCCCTTTGGTTTTGTGATTAGTTATTATAGAAATTAGGTGGGAACAATAGTGGTCCCATGATTGATTACTGATGTCTTATGCACATTGGTGATAGAGGGTACAAGAGGAAATACAATGTACTTTTGATGTATCACGAGATGAAACAATAGCCTCCCATATGAACTAAGGGTGGACAAAGTCTCGAGGCCCGCCAAGTTTGTCCAGCTCACCTGAAAAAATAAGACTTGGATAAGGTAAATAGGCTCAAGAATCATACTTGGCAAAATTTTATAGGCTCAATTTTTTTTCTTCTGGGCGGGATTGGGCATGTATTCTTAAAACCGCTTGAGTCCGGCCCGAGGCCCGATATATATATATATATATATATATTAGTTTTTATTACTTTCAGATTAAAAGTTATAAAAAAGAATATAAATGGGGAACATTTAGAAATATCAATTGTAGGCATTATATACTCTTTGTCTTGAGAGTATATTCTAAAATTAATTTTCTAAACAACAAAAAAGGTGATAAATTTCCTAAAAATAAAATTTATTTAAAAAACGTTTGTGTTCGAGATGGACAACGGGCCTAGGTGGACTTGGGTAATAAGATTTTGGCTAGGGCCTGAGCGGGCTTGGAGAAACTTAAATTTTTATAGGCCCGACCTGGGCCTGATCAAGCCTTCCTAGGCCTAACCCATGGCCACCCCGGATATGAACATGTAAAATGAGGAGATTTTCCTCATGTTTAGAACCACATAAGTGGTCATTTCTATTGTTCAACACCACCATATACGCACCCCCTTTTTGCATGTCAACCCCCAAAGGAGCTCTTAAACTCAATATTCTTAATGACACCACATAGTGGTTATTTTTACTATTAAACATCACATAATGGGTATATAAATTCATAATTTTCATTTTAACCCATTTTTTCATTCTCTCTCTCTCTCTCTAACCTTCTTCTCTCACACTAATCCTAATCCTAAACAACAACCGTCTCCCATTGACACTTTTAATCGCCAAATGTATGATGGTGCTCTCTCTCTCTCTCTCTCTCTCACACGCACGCACACACACACACACACACACACACACACACATATATATATATATATATATATATATATATATATATATATATATATATATATATATACTCAACTCAACACAAACTAAACCATTTTTCTAATTATCTGGGGTTGCCAATGGTTCTTACAAATGTATATACACAAATTCGTGTACCGTGTATGCGTCTTGATGTGGATTTTTTAGTGGTGATTTTCAGTGGCGGACCCAAGATTTTTGTTCAATGGGTGCATAAAGTTTTGAGAAAAGTCGGGAGTTTGGGGCGGGAGGCCTTGAAGCGAATTTTGGGGGCTATTTTTACTTCTTTTTTTTTTTGCTATTTTCAACTATAAAAATATTGAGGTTGTAATTCACCAATTTTTCGCCACTACTTTGTTCACGAATTTTCTTTAAATACCTCAACATCATATTACCCTAAATTTGAAATAACATGTTAAATACTGAACGTAATTCCCCAAATTTGAATAAATATTTTCAATAATTAAATGACAACAAACAATTAACAAACTAATACCTTCATCAAACAAACCAACTAACAAGTATTTTTAATAATTGAACAAACAAATATATTTTAGAAATTTAACATTTGAACTTTAAAATAATTTATTAATATTTTTTAGAAACTACATTTAAAATTTTAAGCATTTAAAATATTTTAACGTTTTATAACAATGATTCAGTACAATACAACATAACACACGAACATGACCAGACTCACATAATCAAATGTAACACAAATCTACGAGTACCTAATTTGTAAATCAAAGTGGGTCCAACATAATGCAAAATGTAGTCCATTCCCAACTAATTTAGAAAATGCCGAACTGCAATTAGATCCAGATTCCAAAATAATGCACTACATTACCAACATCAAAATCATCATCCGAATTAGACCCGGATTCAAAACCATCGTCAATGTGGATTTTTCTTGAGTGAGAAGGTTGTTTTGCAATGTTTACATTATGATTGGTTTGTGAAAGGAATGGGTCCAGCAAGGGAAATTTGGAGGCATAATTGATTATACCTAACCTATGAAGTATGGACTCGTACTACGTGTTTCGATACGACACACGATACATAATTTTTCAGAAAATTAGGACACGACACACAGTGGTGGAGCTAGGAATCAAGAGTTGGTAGGGCACAATCCATAGACGGGGGTTCGGGGGTGGTAGCCCCCCAAAATATTTTTTAGGCTTATTTTTAGTTTTTTACAAATATTTGATTGATAATTTATATTCTTTAGGCTTAAATAAATTTATCTCACCAAACATTAAATTAAAAAAAAATACAAATTGCAAGTTTAAATACATTTGCAAATCCCTAAAAACAAACAAATGATAACAAACAAACAAATTATATGTTTTGTTCAATAAAGATGTTTAAGGGCCGGAGTATTACATAATACCACTCCTAGTTATAAGAAACAAAGAAGAGATCTCAGATAGGTTAAGTTAATGCACATAGATATTATTTGAGTTTTGAACTTTTGACCCTTGTTTTCTGCTATATTTCACATTTATCCCAAGATAATTTTTTTTCCCCAAAATTCTCGGCCTGGGAACTTGCCCACCTAGCCTACAAAGTAGCTCCGTCTCTGACGACACACTAGGATATATATATATATATATATATATATATATATTAAAAAATATATAATAATGAAATAAAACATAACTTCCCATAAAATACATTATTAGAGCATTATTTATTGAAATTAAGAAAATGGACCGTACAAAATAAAATTACAACACATTTTAACATTAAAAATCATAAATAAAGAAAAATCACCATCACATTAAAAATGTGTCCTTTTACGTGTCATAGCGTGTCCTTTTATGTGTCAGAACGTGTCCTTTTACGTGCTCCAACATGTCATCAACGTGTCTGCAATGTATCGGAGTGTGTCGTGTATCAGACTCATATCAAAGCTGACCCGTGGCTTTCGGGAGAGTGTTCGTGCTTCATAGAAAATTATACACATCTAGATTTATGTGGAAATAAAGTTTAGGTGACTATATAGTAACCTGATGAACTTTAGTAGTACAATTTTCTTTCATTGAGAATCATTGCCTTGTTTGGAATAATAAATTATTTAAGTACACAATAATAAAATTCTGCAATTAAAGAATAATTGGTTCTCATATAATTTGAAATATGCTACCCCTAAGGTGGTTGTGCCGGCAGCCGGGTGGAAGAAGAGAAGAAGGGCGGGGGGCGAGGCGGGCAATTGTCTGGAGAGGGAGAGGGAGAGAGAGAAAGATTGTAGAGAGAAAGTTAAAACTAGTGCAATTAGTTTTTCTTTTTAAAGAAGGCAATAAACGTAATAGGTTCGCGTGTTTTAGTTTTATGGATTACAAGCATTACGTGTTCACCCCCTGAGCTTTTAAAATAGCAGAAAATCAATGTCTTTCACTTCAAAAAATTACACTTAGGTCCAAAAACAACTTACCCTATATGTCAGAAAAAAAAATCTGAAACTCAGGCAGGGCGGTCGCCCACCCTTGGGACTCTGTAGGTCCGCCCCTGGTGGTTTTGGGGTAGTTTGATGTGTTTTGGTGGTGTTTGGATGTTTTTTTATTTACTTGATTTGTTAGTTTTGTTAAATGAAAATGTAATTAACCCTTTAATTGATATTAAATTAATTTAACTATAATTAATGTACATTTTAGTATAATGTAATTTATTGATTTTGATGATTCCAAACATTTTTTTGTTTATATTATTATACATGTGTATATTGTGACACCCCGCCTAATTAAATACCTGGCGATCACTCCTTTATTAAATTAAAATCAAGGTGAACAGTTGGTTCATTCTTAGCATCACTGTCGCAAAATAACTTTTTCAATTAAACACCCTAAATAATTAAGCTAAGTGTCAAAACCATTTAAAACCTTATTTCCATTTTATTAAATCCAATTATAAAACCTTTAACCATTTACATTGTTAAGAGTCACACATTGAATAAAAGAATAAAAATAAACATTCAATAGTTTAACCATCAATAACAAATCCCAACACTAGGACACTAAAGGAAAACATCCTGCCGATAACAAATCCCGAAATAAAGATACTGAAATTTAAAAGAATTACAATCTCTGACAATACCAACTAAATAATGGAAAAAGGGTGACACATGCCCCTGCTGGATAAAGCTGAACTAGGAGTAGAGTCGACAATGAGGTCGTCTAAGCAATGGCCTGCAACTTCCACAAAAGCTACAGCACATTCCATCCAAAGAATCCTAAGCAAGACACCCCTGTGGCTGGCCACCTGTAGTTCATATATATATATACACACAAGAGAGAAGAAATAACAACAAACGGGTAAGAGCCCGAATGTAAAACAGTTTTAAAAATAGTGTAGCAAGTATTTAAAATGCTTACCGGCTAATGCAACAGTCATATTAGTATGCGACACTCTCTTGAGAATTCTCACCTCTCATCTAGTGTGCACGTCTATCGTACTAATGAACCCCATATATCTCTCTAACTTATCCTCCATAAGTTTTAACACGTGAAATTAAGGTTATGATATTCACTTTAGAAAAGTCTATCTCTTCAAGATTTCTTACGTCATTTAGAAAACTTCCGTATTGTTATAACATTTCCGCATACTTACAGTGAAGTTGATGAATTTCATACTTTACTTAACTACTATTTTACTCAGTTGAAAGTTCTCATATAGTCACACGTATATATATAAATGCAACATATAATATATATACAAACACCACCCCACATAAAATTTATGGTGTAAAGTTTCCCTAAATAAGTATATATATACCAATCACTCATATAATACATATATACTAACGGCACCCCACATAAAAACTATGGTGCTGGCATACTCTGCTATCAAGTCCCCGTATCACACAAACTAAGGGAAATACTAGTTCGGAATCACTTTCAAACTGTATTAACACAAAACACAAACAAATGGAGGCGAACATAGTTCCAAGTCCAAGAGGTCAGCACATACCCTCGCGTCTCTTAGGACCGTGACTATCGATACGATAGCCTGTACCTAGGAATCTTATGCTCTAGGGTACAAGTCAATATCCCCCATAAAGGTCACATCGAGATAAGACTGTCCAAGCGCAAAAAACCACTCGTGATAACAAGTAGCCCGGGTATGATTTTCACACAGAAATAATATATGCACAATCACACCGTTATATATAAATATGTATTCACATCCACATTATTGAATTAGGTACACTCACGACCCATAATTATAATTATCCGTTATTACACATTTTACTCAATTATATCGTATAACGGCCTCATTCCTTTTATTCTCGTAATTAATTTATTCTAAACTCACTTCTCGTCACTCGAAGTGCCCTTTATCTAAGTACAATTTCCGTAGGCCCTCTCTCGCCTTCTAATCCAACTTATATGATGTTTCGATTATTTAATCAACGCACGTATGATTTCTTAAGTCTGGAAGTCTCCCCGTTTACCCTTTATTTCCCTTCACATTAAAGTTCCACTTTATGGGATTTCTCTTGACCCTACTGGTCCTTTTTATGTTCCAATATGTTCTAGCAATCCTAATCAAGGTTTACTACGCATAAAATCGAATTAAGCTAACACGGGCAAAAATGCAGTTTTCCTAGGAGGGGTCGATCGATCGATGGAAGGGGGTCGATCGATCGAACCATCGATCGATCGATGCTCTGGGCTCGATCGATCGATCAAACAGGTATGGTGAAACTGCAGAAAACCCAGCTACGGAATTGATACCCCAAACTCCTCCAAATCACCATGTTTCAGTCCCAAACTCCCAACCATTTATACTATAAGTGTTGTATACCTATATAAACATTATCCTACGTAACACATGCGGATTTTCATCTTCTATAACATGATGAAAGGGCAAAAATCTTTATAAGTCTCAAGAACCCTAGTTTTTCCTTTAACTTAGTTTCTGCCATTCTTTACCAGATTTTCTATCACTAATACCTTGGAAATTCGTGGTTCAACCTCTACATGTGAAATGGATTGCTAGAAAAGTTATCTCTACCTCTACAACATGCAATTTTTTTTTTGTCTCCAATTAACGTTTTTCTTCAAAACACTAATTATAATCAACCTAAGACTAATATAAAAGGATGTATTAACTTGATAATAGCAAGATAGATACTTGCCTGGAAATTTAATCTCTGATTTATGGAAGAATTTGGTGTGGTCAAGATCCTCGTTGCGCGATCTACCATTTGACGGTGACAGCGGTGCAATCGGAGGTTTTCTTGGCCTAGAACTCCTTGGAGAGCTTCTCCTCTTACTCTCCAATGGCCGTCATTAGTTTTAGGTTGTGTTAACCCTAAAAGATAACACTTAACATCTGATATAACCCTTGCAAATTCGTGGGTTTAATTACCCATAATTAAAAAATGTCCGAAACGCCCTCCCGGGATACTAATTAGGCCTAAAGACGCTCCGAGACCCAAACTAAACCCCCGGGTACACTTTTCTGACTATCTCGACCCTTCCGGACACTTTAACGCACTCAAAACGACCATACGAGCAACTTATAATTTATTCACTTATATAAATCAACATTTAGTCCCGACACGACACGGGGGCGTCTCGACTTAAATTTCCATAATTGCCATTTCATTCACACGTGACAATTTTACTATACTCATCCAGTAACATTCAACAAATAAAAAATTTCCAATAATTACTAACTCTCATCACGCTAGTAAATATTTTAAAACAACATTCCGGATTAAAATTAAATTAATTTATCTCAGTTAAATTTAATAAATCCCTAAATTTAAAAGCCATAAGAATACGGGGTATTACATACTTCCCCCCTAATAACGGAATTTTGTCCCGAAATTCGGAAAGCAAGGCCTACCAGGTAGCACAATTCTGGAATCCTTGTCAGTACGGAAACTATCTACATAGTACGACGCTCAATAACTATAGCCCTTTCCTCACAGCAAGCTTGTTTTACATTCTCATTGGAGACACTTCACATTGCGCTCCCAACCAACAACATTCGCATAGGTCATGCCTATACGTTATAAATTTCCATTATCTCACTATTTCTGGGAGGCCACACCTCACCACATGACAACTACTCGGATTTATTCATATACGAAATTCCCATTCTGAGAAGACCATACGAACATTTGACCACTCTTGTTCGCCTAAAACAGTCGTGGAATTCACTATAGTTATCGAATTATTCTTAATAAGCATATCGAACGTGACAGACAGGTACGAATGCTTCTACAGAACATTCCTGAAATCATCGTACCAAGATTCCAAAATCTCCTTCACGTGGTTCCACTAATCTTTAATCACCGTGCGCCTATTCCCTGGCTAAGGGTGATACATCCTACTCGAAACGAAACCTTATCTCCGCTGGTTCCTGAAATCCCATATCAAAGGTGGGATTCACCAATCTCATCCTGATTCAGAGATTTATACTCCGCCGGACCATGCACTGGCGCGATCCTTCCTTTCAAAGGAAGTCTGGGGCATACTAGTTAATATTGTAAACCAGACCAAAGGAATATCAATCACTTCCTTCTCGTCGACTTAATTCACATGTTCGGGATGAACCCTTGATCTTGTTTTGAGGATGGCAACCCATCCAAGAACTTTATCGACTTTACCGACCTCTTCCAATTTCAAGAATATTTAATAAACACAAAATTTCTTTGGTTGATTCTCCTCTTTCAACCAAACCTTACCTATGGGCGGTGCATGTAGAGACTACTCACTACATCCCCCTAAACATAGGTTTTTCCCTTGAAATGTCTCACATTAAGAAACACGTAATACTCCCTTTCCTTCCTTGGTGTATGCCGAAAGTTCCGACCTGTGCTCTTTCCTCCGCGATGCGCACTTCTGGATCTTTTTGACCATGTTAACATCATCACTATTTGTACGCTCAAGTCGCTCTCACACTTGACTACTAATAACTCCGCTCCGAGTGTTCTTCATAATAATTTAATTCTACTCCATTCAAGGAATACCCCTTCTTAAATGGCTTCCCACAGCCTTCCAATTAATTAGGGCGTGCTATTCTAATTGCACACTTATGTATGGATTATCGCCCCTCATGTGACGTTTAATCCACTCTATCACTTCCACTTCGTTATACTAGTCCCACAAACATATATTTCACACGTCTATTACCACTTCCCTTCGACTCGGATGATTTTAACTGCAGCTAACCAAGATGCCCACCTTTTGCAACACCCCGACCGCCCTAGGAGAGCTAACGGTGTGCTACTCATCAGTGAAACTAATTAAATCTAATAAAGTTCAAGGAATAGGGCATTCAAATTCCATGACCATAAAAGAGGAATAACAAATCTCAAACTTCTTCAGATAAGTACAATGTTTTTCCCAAATAGGTACAACAACCAAAATAAATCACTGACGCTCTATTCAGCAAAATAAATACAAGTCATCTCTTTTGTATGATAGAATTCTTTCCAGACAATCCATGTTAACAATCATCCCAACTCTTTATTTATCTTGTGTTCTGAACTCGGTTACAACACTTGGGTACTCTCAATCACCATAGAAATCGAATTTTTTTAAATCCTCCTTATCATTGTTCCACCCCTCAACTTGTGGGGATAACTTTCAATGCTTTCTTACCACACAATCCGACTCCAGTGGCTTTAAAAAAAAATCAACTACCAACTTACATATGTAATTACTTGATCCCATTTCGACCAGGGTACCGAACTCATGGAATAATGACCAAACGTCTCCTTATTTCCATCCTTACGCTAAGTTTCATGCGTGGGATGTCTCGCAAAGCGAAATCCAAACAAGGAACCCCCCCCCCCGATGCACTGCTATCTAGCATTGTCGGTTATCGAAATCCGTTAGGTCCTCCGTCCATAGCATGTACCCCTTTATTCCGTCCCTTGATGAAAAAGTTACAATTTCTCCCGTAATTATGTTTAACAAAGAACGTTTCACCAATTTCACTATCGTCCCGTATTGATTGATGGTAATTGCATTCTATAAACCTCGAATACATACGATCGAAATTATCGAAATTCCTTTCCCTAATAATAGGGGTATAACTCTTAACTCCCACATCTCTAGAGGATAGATATAATAATTTTCTCTTCCTATTACCAAGTCCTGAGTGCTCAACATAATCCTGAATTAAATCTTTTCGCTCAATGGTAAGCCTGATACACACTGAATCATAATGACAAAGTCTATACATACATCGACATCGAATATCTCGAGCCCACTATCCCCTCCGAAGTCTCTAAGATAGATAATATAAGTGCGAGTCCGACCTTCTTTCAGGTGAAGCCTCGCCAGAACAAAAATAAAACACGCTGCACTTATGCAACCACTCCGATAGTCTTGCAATAAATGCCCACTATTGTATTAACCATTCTATAATGTTTTAACAAAGATAATATCGTACTCGTATATCATATCACTACAACGAGTAACCTCAATAAAGTACATAACACTATTAATATACTCATTCATCCTCCGCGGATAGCACTAAAGAAAAAAAATCCCACTACACTAGGAAAAATATTCACATAATAACAACGTTTATAATTTACACGCATTAAACTCTTCTCACATGCTAATCTAGCAATGAACAAAATATAGTGACTCGTTCGTGTCACATAAACACGCCGCATCCTCTGAGGATACAACTCATACTTCGACCTTGTCAATCGTCTTGACTGTGCAAATGGTTTTCGAACGTAACACGTCTGCCCAAACAAAAACAAAACTACTTTAATCGTTGTCTTTTACTAGGCACCGTATTCTTGTCCCTTTTCCTCACTTCGGAACATATTATCGCGAGCGATCTCACTTCCCACAAAAATACTTCAACATGTAATCCACTCACTACCTGTCCTACTAACCAGGTTAGGATTGTCTTTCTCTCGGACTTTAGTAGACTCGATTCCTGTTAGCTGCCTCGGTTATACCCTTAGCCTTTTAGGCCCTAAAGAACATGTCACTGTCTATAGTAGCCCTTAATGAATTTACCCTCACTTGGTAAGAATTTAACTATCCGAATAATTTAAATGGGTCCCCTGATGTATATCCACATCCCTTTGTGGTGCTATACCACCATCGTTGTATTCAGTCTCATTCTCGACTAAATTCTTCGATTCTTTTAGCTTCCCCCACAAAGAAACGTCATCATCTATATTGACAAAATACGACGTTGTCAACCTCTAAATCGACCGTCCATCAGAATTTCCTCTTTGAGTGTTATCAACTTTTACTACGAGTCGATCTCCCACTTGGAGTCGTTTCCTCCACTTGTATCTACGTCTCCCGATACAAAATTCGCTAACGGTTAAGATTCACATTCACCAATGGACTTCTGTCACGTCTTCCTGTGATGAGTTCAGGACAAAGTTCACTTCTAATCCTGAATATGTGATGAAGGAACATACGGTCAATACTGTACCTAAGGTTCTCCTATGGGCATAGCATTCCACTTCTAAAATTGGTGGTTGACTCCCACCATTATAACTTCGTACTGAAAGCCAAGAAAATTTTCTCTAAATTTTCACTTTCAGTTAGCCACATTCCGTCCCATATCTAAACCTTTGGATACTTTACCTCCTTTGGTAAACACACGTAATTTTCGCGTTTCTAGAATTCACACTGACAGTTCTCTACACGTTTTGTAACACGTTGGTTGAGTCTACTCTCGCACCTCATTCGATCATAGAAGCACTTGGAAATCATTGCTGCGCCTTAGTCGCCTTTCTAGTCTTGGCTTCTCGTGCTATAATGGAGGTGACCTCGACTACGATCATCATCCTCGAATATATTTTACCACCTCAACTGAGCCCGGCCTCCCGAGGTCACCTTAACGGTCCTCTTCTGACATCCGTCATCGCTCGGCACACGCACACATCCGAACGAAATTAGAATTCACTAATATATACACATTATAGCAGGAGAACGACATCTCATCAAAGAAATCGACAATCCTAAACGTAGGGCTCTATATCAAACAAAGCAACGCTGAAAACGAAGTAAGCCGCACAGATCCTAAAGGACACTAGAACCTGATGCTCTGATACCACCTGTGACACCCCGCCTAATTAAATACCGGGCGATCACTCCTTTATTAAATTAAAATCAAGGTGAACAGTTGGTTCATTCTTAGCATCACTGTCGCAAAAATAACTTTTTCAATTAAACACCCTATATAATTAAGCTAAGTGTCAAAACCATTTAAACCTTATTTCCATTTTATTAAATCCAATTATAAAACCTTTAACCATTTACATTGTTAAGAGTCACACATTGAATAAAAGGATAAAAATAAACATTCAATAGTTTAACCATCAATAACAAATCCCAACAGTAGGACACTAAAGGAAAACATCCTGCCGGTAACAAATCCCGAAATAAAGATACTGAAATTTAAAAGAATTACAATCTCTGACAATACCAACTAAATAATGGAAAAAGGGGACACATGCCCCTTGCTGGATAAAGCTGAACTAGGAGTAGAGTCGACAATGAGGTCGTCTAAGCAATGGCCTGCAACTTCCACAAAAGCTACAGCACGTTCCATCCAAATTATCCTAAGCAAGACACCCCTGTGGCTGGGCACCTGTAGTACATATATATATATACACAAGAGAGAGAAGAAATAACAACAAACGGGTCAGAGCCCGAATGTAAAATAGTTTATCAAGTATTTAAAATGCTTACCGGCTAATGCAACAGTCATATTAGTATGCGACACTCTCTTGAGAATTCTCACCTCTCATCTAGTGTGCACGTCTATCGTACTAAAGAACCCCATATATCTCTCTAACTTATCCTCCATAAGTTTTAACACATTAAATTAAGGTTATGATATTCACTTTAGAAAAGTCTATCTCTTCAAGATTTCTTACGACATTTAGAAAATTCCGTATTGTTATAACATTTCCGCATACTTACAGTGAAGTTGATGAATTTCATACTTTACTTAACAACTATTTTACTCAGTAGAAAGTTCTCATATAGTCACACGTATATATATTAATGCCACATATAATATATATACAAACAGCACCCCACAAAAAATTTATGGTACAAAGTTTCCCTAAATAAGTATATATATACCAATCACTCATATAATACATATATACTAATGGCACCCGACATAAAAACTATGGTGCTGGAATACTCTGCTATCAAGTCCCCGTATCACACAAACTAAGGGAAATACTTGTTCGGAATCACTCTCGAACTGTATTAACACAAAACACAAACAAATGGAGGCGAACATAGTTCCAAGTCCAAGAGGTCAGCACATACCCTCGCGTTTCTTAGGACCGTGACTATCGATACGATAGCCTGTACCTAGGAATCTTATGCTCTAGGGTACAAGTCAATATCCCCCATAAAGGTCACATCGAGATAAGACTGTCCCAGCGCGAACCCCCCCCCCCCCCCCCCCCCCCCCCCCGTGATAGCAAGTAGCCCGGGTACGATTTTCACACATAAGTAATATATGCACAATCACACCGTCATATATAAATATGTATTCACATCCACATTATTGAATTAGGTACACTCACGACCTATAATTATAATTATCCGTTATTACACATTTTACTCAATTATATCGTATAACGGCCTCATTCCTTTTATTCTCGTAATTAATTTATTCTAAACTCACTTCTCGTCACTCGAAGTGCTCTTTATCTAAGTACAATTTCAGTAGGCCCTCTCTCGCATTCTAATGCAACTTATTAGATGTTTCGATTATTTAATCAACGCACGTATGATTTCTTAAGTCTGGAAGTCTCCCCGTTTACCCTTTATTTCCCGTCACATTAAAGTTCCACTTTATGGGATTTCTCTTGACCCTACTGGTGCTTTTTATGTTCCAATATGTTCTTGCAATCCTAATCAAGGTTTACTACGCATAAAATCGAATTAAGCTAACACGAGTAAAAATGCAGTTTTCCCAGGAGGGGTCCATCGATCGATGGAAGGGGGTCGATCGATCGAACCATCGATCGATCGATGCTCTGGGCTCGATCGATCGATCAAACAGGTATGGCGAAACTGCAGAAAACCCAGCTACGGAATTGATACCCCAAACTCCTCCAAATCACCATGTTTCAGTCCCAAACTCCCAACCATTTATACTATAAGTGTTGTATACCCATATAAACATTATCCTACGTAACACATGCGGATTTTCATCATCTATAACACGATAAAAGGGCAAAAATCTTTATAAGTCTCAAAAACCCTAATTTTTCCTTTAACTTAGTTTCTTCCATTCTTTACCAGATTTTATATCACTAATACCATGGAAATTCGTGGTTCAACCTCTACATGTGAAATGGATTTCCAGAAAAGTTATCTCTACCTCTACAATAGGCAATTTTTTTTTTTGTCTCCAATTAACGTTTTTCTTCAAAACACTAATTCTAATCTACCTAAGACTAATATAAAAGGATGCATTAACTTGATAAAAGCAAGATAGATACTTGCCTGGAAATTTAATCTCTGATTTGTGGAAGAATTTGGTGTGGTCAAGATCCTCGTTGCGCGATCTACCATTTGACGGCGACGGCGGTGCAATCGGAGGTGTTCTTGGCCTAGAACTCCTTGGAGAGCTTCTCCTCTTCCTCTCCAATGGTCGTCATTAGTTTTAGGTTGTGTTAACCCTAAAAGATAACACTTAACATCTAATATAACCCTTGCAAATTCGTGGGTTTAATTACCCATAATTACAAAATGTTCGAAACTCCCTCCTGGGGTACTAATTAGGCCTAAAGATGCTCCGAGACCCAAACTAAACCCTCGGGTACACTTTTCTGACTATCTCGACCCTTCCGGACACTTTAACGCACTCAAAACGAGCATACGAGCAACTTATAATTTATTCACTTATATAAATCAATATTTAGTCCCGACACGACACGGGCGCGTCTCGACTTAAATTTCCATAATTGCCATTTCATTCACACGTGACAATTTTACTATACTCATCCAGTAACATTCAACAAATAAAAAATTTCCAATAATTACTAACTCTCATCACGCTAGTAAATATTTTAAAACAACATTCCGGATTAAAATTAAATTAATTTATCTCAGTTAAATTTAATAAATCCCTAAATTTAAAAGCCATAAGAATACGGGGTATTACATACTTCCCCCCTAATAACGGAATTTTGTCCCGAAATTCGGAAAGCAAGGCCTACCAGGTAGCACAATTCTGGAATCCTTGTCAGTACGGAAACTATCTACATAGTACGATGCTCAATAACTATAGCCCTTTCCTCACAGCAAGCTTGTTTTACATTCTCATTGGAGACACTTCACATTGCGCTCCCAACCAACAACATTCGCATAGGTCATGCCTATACGTTATAAATTTCCATTATCTCACTATTTCTGGGAGGCCACACCTCACCACATGACAACTACTCGGATTTATTCATATACGAAATTCCCATTCTGAGAAGACCATACGAACATTTGACCACTCTTGTTCGCCTAAAACAGTCGTGGAATTCACTATAGTTATCTGATTATTCTTAATAAGCATATCGAACGTGACAGACAGGTACGAATGCTTCTACAGAACATTCCTGAAATCATCGTACCAAGATTCCAAAATCTCCTTCACGTGGTTCCACTAATCTTTAATCACCGTGCGCCTATTCCCTGGCTAAGGGTGATACATCCTACTCGAAACGAAACCTTATCTCCGCTGGTTCCTGAAATCCCATATCAAAGGTGGGATTCACCAATCTCATCCTGATTCAGAGATTTATACTACGCCGGACCATGCACTGGCGCGATCCTTCCTTTCAAAGGAAGTCTGGGGCATACTAGTTAATATTGTAAACCAGACCAAAGGAATATCAATCACTTCCTTCTCGTCGACTTAATTCACATGTTCGGGATGAACCCTTGATCTTGTTTTGAGGATGGTAACCCATCCAAGAACTTTATCGACTTTACCGACCTCTTCCAATTTCAAGAATATTCAATAAACACAAAATTTCTTTGGTTGATTCTCCTCTTTCAACCAAACCTTACCTATGGGCGGTGCATGTAGAGACTACTCACTACATCCCCCTAAACATAGGTTTTTCCCTTGAAATGTCTCACATTAAGAAACACGTAATACTCCCTTTCCTTCCTTGGTGTATGCCGAAAGTTCCGACCTGTGCTCTTTCCTCCGCGATGCGCACTTCTGTATCTTTTTGACCATGTTAACATCATCACTATTTGTACGCTCAAGTCGCTCTCACACTTGACTACTAATAACTCCGCTCCGAGTGTTCTTCATAATAATTTAATTCTACTCCATTCAAGGAATACCCCTTCTTAAATGGCTTCCCACAGCCTTCCAATTAATTAGGGCGTGCTATTCTAATTGCACACTTATGTATGGATTATCGCCCCTCATGTGACGTTTAATCCACTCTATCACTTCCACTTCGTTATACTAGTCCCACAAACATATATTTCACACGTCTATTACCACGTCCCTTCGACTCGGATGATTTTAACTGCAGCTAACCAAGATGCCCACCTTTTGCAACACCCCGACCGCCCTAGGAGAGCGAACGGCGTGCTACTCATCAGTGAAACTAATTAAATCTAATAAAGTTCAAGGAATAGGGAATTCAAATTCCATGACCATAAAAGAGGAATAACAAATCTCAAACTTCTTTAGATAAGTACAATGTTTTTCCCAAATAGGTACAACAACCAAAATAAATCACTGACGCTCTATTCATCAAAATAAATACAAGTCATCTCTTTTGTATGATAGAATTCTTTCTAGACAATCCATGTTAACAATCATCCCAGCTCTTTATTTATCTTGTGTTCTGAACTCGGTTACAACACTTGGGTACTCTCAATCACCCTAGAAATCGATTTTTTTAAATCCTCCTTATCATCGTTCCACCCCTCAACTCGTGGGGATAACTTTCAATGCTTTCTTACCACACAATCCGGCTCTAGTGGCTTTAAGAAAAAAAAATCAACTACCAACTTACATATGTAATTACTTGATCCCATTTCGACTAGGGTACCGAACTCATGGAATAGTGACCAAACGTCTCCCTATTTCCAACATTACGCTAAGTTTCATGCGTGGGATGTCTCGCAAAGAGAAATCCAAACAAGGAACCCCCCCGATACACTACTACCTAGCATTGTCGGTTATCGAAATCCGTTAGGTCCTCCATCCATAGCATGTACCCCTTTATTCCATCCCTTGATGAAAAAGTTACAATTTCTCCCGTAATTATGTTTAACAAAGAACGTTTCACCAATTTCAATATCGTCCCGTATTGATTGATGGTAATTGCATTCTATAAACCTCGAATACATACGATCGGAATTCTCGAAATTCCTTTCCCTAATAATAGGGGTATAACTCTTAACTCCCACATCTCTAGAGGATAGATATAATAATTTTCTCTTCCTATTACCAAGTCCTGAGTGCTCAACATAATACTGAATTAAATCTTTTCTCTCAACGGTAAGCCTGATACACACTGAATCATAATGACAAAGTCTATACATACATCGGCATCGAATATCTCGAGCCCACTATCCCCTCCGAAGTCTCTAAGATAGATAATATAAGTGCGAGTTCGACCTTCTTTCAGGTGAAGCCTCGCCAGAACAAAAATAAAACAGGCTCCACTTATGCAACCACTCTGATAGCCTTGCAATAAATGCCCACTATTGTATTAACCATTCTATAACGTTTTAATAAAGATAATATCATACTCGTATATCATATCACTACAACGAGTAACCTCAATAAAGTACATAACACTATTAATATACTCATTCATCCTCCGCGGATAGCACTAAAGAAAAAAAATCCCACTACACTAGGAAAAATATTCACATAATAACAATGTTTATAATTTACACGCATTAAACTCGTCTCACATGCTAATCTAGCAATGAACAAAATATAGTGACTCGTTCGTGTCACATAAACACGTCGCATATTCTGAGGATACAACTCATACTTCCACCTTGTCAATCGTCTTGACTACGCAAATGATTTTCGAACGTAACACGTCTGCCCAAACCAAAACAAAACTACTTTAATCGTTGTCTTTTACTAGGCACCGTATTCTTGTCCCTTTTCCTCACTTCGGAACATATTATCGCGAGCGATCTCACTTCCCACAATAATACTTCAACATTTAATCCACTCACTACCTGCCCTACTAACCAGGTTAGGATTGTCTTTCTCTCGGACTTTAGTAGACTCGATTCCTGTTAGCTGCCTCGGTTATACCCTTAGCCTTTTAGGCCCTAAAGAACATGTCACTGTTTATAGTAGCCCTTACTGAATTTACCCTCGCTTGGTAATAATTTAACTATCCGAATCATTTAAATGGGTCCCCTGATGTATATCCACATCCCTTGGTGGTGCTATACCACCATCGTTGTATTCAGTCTCATTCTCGACTAAATTCTTCGATTCTTTTAGCTTCCCCCACAAAGAAGCGTCATCATCTATATTGACAAAATACGACGTTGTCAACCTCTAAATCGACCGTCCATCAGAATTTCCTCTTTGAGTGTTATCAACTATTACTACGAGTCGATCTCCCACTTGGAGTCGTTTCCTCCACTTGTATCTACGTCTCCCGATACAAAATTCGCTAACGTTTAAGATTCACATTCACCAATGGACTTCTGTCACGTCCTCCTGTGATGAGTTCAGGACAAAGTTCACTTCTAATCCTGAACATGTGATGAAGGAACATACGGTCAATGCTGTACCTAAGGTTCTCCTATAGGCATAGCATTCCACTTCTAAAATTGGTGGTTGACTCCCACCATTATAACTTCGTCCTGAAAGCCAAGAAAATTTTCTCTAAATTTTCACTTTCAGTTAGCCACATTCCGTCCCATATCTAAACCTTTGGATACTTTACCTCCTTTGGTAAACACACGTAATTTTCGCGTTTCTAGAATTCACACTGACAGTTCTCTACACGTTTTGTAACACGTTGGTTGAGTCTACTCTCGCACCTCATTCGATCATAGAAGCACTTGGAAATCATTGATGCGCCTTAGTCGCCTTTCTAGTCTTGGCTTCTCGTGCTATAATGGAGGTGACCTCGACTACGGTCATCATCCTCGAATATATTTTACCACCTCAACTGAGCCCGACCTCCCGAGGTCCGCTTAACGGTCCTCTTCTGACATCCGTCATCGCTCGGCACACGCGCACATCCGAACGAAATTAGAATTCACTAATATATACACATTATAGCAGGAGAACGACATCTCATCAAAGAAATTGACAATTCTAAACATAGGGCTCTATATCAAACAAAGAAACGCTGAAAACGAAGTAAGCCGCACAGATCCTAAAGGACACTAGAACCTGATGCTCTGATACCACCTGTGACACCCCGCCTAATTAAATACCGGGCGATCACTCCTTTATTAAATTAAAATCAAGGTGAACAGTTGGTTCATTCTTAGCATCACTGTCGCAAAAATAACTTTTTCAATTAAACACCCTATATAATTAAGCTAAGTGTCAAAACCATTTAAAACCTTATTTCCATTTTATTAAATCCAATTATAAAACCTTTAACCATTTACATTGTTAAGAGTCACACATTGAATAAAAGAATAAAAATAAACATTCAATAGTTTAACCATCAATAACAAATCCCAACAGTAGGACACTAAAGGAAAACATCCTGCTGGTAACAAATCCCGAAATAAAGATACTGAAATTTAAAAGAATTACAATCTCTGACAATACCAACTAAATAATGGAAAAAGGGCGACACATGCCCCTGCTGGATAAAGCTGAACTAGGAGTAGAGTCGACAATGAGGTCGTTTAAGCAATGGCCTGCAACTTCCACAAAAGCTACAGCACGTTCCATCCAAATTATCCTAAGCAAGACACCCCTGTGGCTGGGCACCTGTAGTACATATATATACATACACAAGAGAGAGAAGAAATAACAACAAACGGGTCAGAGCCCGAATGTAAAACAGTTTTAAAAATAGTTTAGCAAGTATTTAAAATGCTTACCGGCTAATGCAACAGTCATATTAGTATGCGACACTCTCTTGAGAATTCTCACCTCTCATCTAGTGTGCACGTCTATCGTACTAATGAACCCCATCTATCTCTCTAACTTATCCTCCATAAGTTTTAACACGTGAAATTAAGGTTTTGATATTCACTTTAGAAAAGTCTATCTCTTCAAGATTTCTTACGTCATTTAGAAAAATTCCGTATTGTTATAACATTTCCGCATACTTACAGTGAAGTTGATGAATTTCATACTTTACTTAACTACAATTTTACTCAGTAGAAATTTCTCATATTGTCACACGTATATATATTAATGCCACATATAATATATATACAAACAGCAGCCCACATAAAATTTATGGTGCAAAGTTTCCCTAAATAAATATATATATACCAATCACTCATATAATACATATATACTAATGGCACCCGACATAAAAACTATGGTGCTGGCATAGTCTGCTATCAAGTCCCCGTATCACACAAACTAAGGGAAATACTAGTTCGGAATCACTCTCGAACTGTATTAACACAAAACACAAACAAATGGAGGCGAACATAGTTCCAAGTCCAAGAGGTCAGCACATACCCTCGCGTCTCTTAGGACCGTGACTATCGATACGATAGCCTGTACCTAGGAATCTTATGCTCTAGGGTACAAGTCAATATCCCCCATAAAGGTCACATCGAGATAAGACTGTCCCAGTGCGAAAACCCCCCCGTGATAGCAAGTAGCCCGGGTACGATTTTCACACAGAAATAATATATGCATAATCACACCGTCATATATAAATATGTATTCACATCCACATTATTGAATTAGGTACATTCACGACCCATAATTATAATTATCCGTTGTTACACATTTTACTCAATTATATCGTATAACGGCCTCATTCCTTTTATTCTCGTAATTAATTTATTCTAAACTCACTTCTCATCACTCGAAGTGCTCTTTATCTAAGTATAATTTCAGTAGGCCCTATCTCGCCTTCTAATCCAACTTATTAGATGTTTCGATTATTTAATCAACGCACGTATGATTTCTTACGTCTGGAAGTCTCCCCGTTTACCCTTTATTTCCCTTCACATTAAAGTTCCACTTTATGGGATTTCTCTTGACCCTACTCGTGCTTTTAATGTTCCAATATGTTCTAGCAATCCTAATCAAGGTTTACTACGCATAAAATCGAATTAAGCTAACACGAGCAAAAATGCAGTTTTCCCAGGAGGGGTCGATCGATCGATGGAAGGGGGTCGATCGATCGAACCATCGATCGATCGATGCTCTGGGCTCGATCGATCGATCAAACAGGTATGACGAAACTGCAGAAAACCCAGCTACGGAATTGATACCCAAAATCCTCCAAATCACCATGTTTCAGTCCCAAACTCCCAACCATTTATACTATAAGTGTTGTATACCCATATAAACATTATCCTACGTAACACATGCGGATTTTCATCATCTATAACACGATAAAAGGGCAAAAATCTTTCTAAGTTTCAAAAACCCTAATCTTTCCTTTAACTTAGTTTCTTCCGTTCTTTACCAGATTTTCTATCACTAATACCATGGAAATTCATGGTTCAACCTCTACATGTGAAATGGATTTCCAGAAAAGTTATCTCTACCTCTACAACATGCAATTTTTTTTTTGTCTCCAATTAACGTTTTTCTTCAAAACACTAATTCTAATCAACCTAAGACTAATATAAAAGGATGCATTAACTTGATAAAAGCAAGATAGATACTTGCCTGGAAATTTAATCTCTAATTTGTGGAAGAATTTGGTGTGGTCAAGATCCTCGTTGCGCGATCTACCATTTGACGGTGACGGCGGTGCAATCGGAGGTTTTCTTGGCCTAGAACTCCTTGGAGGGCTTCTCCTCTTCCTCTCCAATGGTCGTCATTAGTTTTAGGTTGTGTTTACACTAAAAGATAACACTTAACATCTGATATAACCCTTGTAAATTCGTGGGTTTAATTACCCATAATTACAAAATGTCCGAAACGCCCTCCCGGGGTACTAATTAGGCCTAAAGACGCCCGAGACCCAAACTAAACCCCCGGGTACACTTTTCTGACTATCTCGATCCTTCTGGACACTTTGACGCACTCAAAATGACCATACGAGCAACTTATAATTTATTCACTTATATAAATCAACATTTAGTCCCGACACGACACGGGTGCGTCTCGACTTAAATGTCCATAATTGCCATTTCATTCACACGTGACAATTTTACTATACTCATCTGTAATACCCCGTACTTTTGGCTATATTTATTTTTGGGATTAATTAATTAAATGTGTATTAATTGGAAATTAATCCGGGTTATAAATACTAATGTGATGCGAATTGGTATTTGATTATGTGCATATATGATTATATATGTATTTGGTATTATAAAATTTGTCGTGAGATTTAGATACGGCAATTTGGAAATTTTGTTGAGACGCGTGGGACCGCCGCGTCACGGTATAATATTTTGTTAATAAAAGTGAATTTAAAATCTATAATCCGTATGGTCGTTTTGAGTGCGCCAACGCGTCCGGAAGGGTCGAGATAGTCAGAAAACACTAGCCGGGGGTATAGTTTGGGTCCCGGGGTATTTTTAGGCCATACCGGTAACTTAAAGGGTATTTTGGTAATTTTACATTTTTAGGGATTAAAAGTGACGAAAATTAGAGATGTAAATCTGATGTGGATTAAACCCATTAAGCCCATTAACCAACCCATATTAACCTAGAAGGCTACGTAGGTTGTCATTTAGGTTTTCTAAGTTTCCCCAAATCAAAACCCTAGCCACCTTAAGCCACCATTGGAGAAGAGCTTGGAGAGAGAGGAATTTCTGCAGAAAACTTCATCTAATCTACACCAAACTCAGAGACAACCAAGGCAAGTGACGTTATTCCATTTAATTTCTGAGAATGTCTTTTCCATGTTAGAAAATTCGGATTTATGGTTTGTTCTTGATAAATATGAAAACCCATGTAGTCTAGGTCATAAAACTTGAGGAATTGGAGAAGGATTGCATGTAGAATAGTTTGGAGACAATTAATCTAATGTTAATACATGATTGGGTGAAAGAAAAATGAATTAAATTCTGGAATTTGATGTTGATATATATCTAGGGTTCATGTTCTTGAAGATATTGGGGAAAAGTATAAAATCTTGGGATTTAATGATGTTTAGGATGCCTTATTGCCTTAAAAGACGTTAGTTTATGACCTAAGCATGTTTTAGTATGATTAGAGGACTTAAATCATTGTTAGAACGAACTTTGGAGAAGGATTGAAGTGATAAAAATGGTGAAAAACGAGATGGGAAAAATCTGGGCCGAAACTGGTAGCTCGTTAGAAGCAGCCCCCAGGTCGTTCGAATGAACTCGTTCGAACGAGCTTCTAACGAGTTGACCAGTCGTTACTAACGAGTAGTGATTTCGTTCGATATCTCGTTCGAACGAGATATCGTTAGAAGGGACAGTTCGTTCGAACGAACTGGATCTCGTTCGAACAGCCTCGTTCGAACGAGACTTCTAACGACCTGGCAGTCCAAACTCGTTCGAAGCCTCGTTCGAACGAGACTTCTAACGAGTTGACAGTTTGGTCCTTTTTGGAATGTTTTGATTTTTGGAGTCCCGTAAACTTGTTCGAGGATATAGATGACCTTCCTTTATTGATGTGAGGTTAGATTTGGGACTTTTGGGTTATTGAGAGGAGTAAATTATATACGAGAGTTATATTCAATGAACCATTTGGGTTGAGACGTGAGTGTCTACTACGATGTGAGGATGAATTATAGCGCGTATAATTACAAACCGGAATAGTACGAATTGTGATAATTATAGTTAGTACGAGAATGCGATATGTACTACGATTAAAATACGGTATTACTAAGACGTGTATTTACTTAGTATTGGTATATGGATTGTTTGTATGACATACCTACCATACTTGCTATCACGGGAGGTTGCGTTCGCTTAGGACCCTCTAATCCTTGTGTGCCTACGGGGGGGATATAGACTGGTACCTCGATGAACATAGGTCATAGAAAGACTTATTGTGATATTAATAAGTCCGCTGATCATGGGAGCGTAGGTATGTGCGTGACCCATGTGATGGTGACTGTGTTAGCCTCCATTATTTGTGATGTTGTTATCGGTAAACTATTCCTGAGAGATTCGGAATATGTGATCCTTATGTACGTGATGTACCGGGATGGATAACAGAGTATGTGTGCACTACAGCTTAGATTGCGGGGTGCTTGTATTGTATATTTATGATGTGAATAATATACATTTAATTAATGGGAATCCACATGTTAATGTTGTAAATGTATTACGGTATTGTTTCGAGATATATAAGGAGTTAACTGATAGTTATATCAATGGCATATTTAGTAACTGAGTTTACGTTAAACCTCTATTTAATTACGAGCGTTGTTATGTTAAATGGAACCGAGTAATATGGGTAGAACCTTTGGCAGTCTAGCTAGTTATGTTGTCACTTAGCTAGTAGTATGGGTCGTTATAGATGAGTACTTACGTTAGGAGTGCACAGTTAGACGAGAGGTGAGAATATCATGCGAGTGTATGTCCTAACATGTACTTTGCATTTAATATTTTAAATGTTTTTAAAGCACTTGCAGGTTTTTAAAATATAACTCCACATTCGGGCTCTGACCCGTTTGCTTTTCAAATCTCTTTTTCTTTGTAAAACCATTTTAGGTGCCCAGCCACAAGGACACCAAGCTTAGGATTCTCATACAGGTGACGAGCTGTAGCTGTTTGTGGAAGCTACAGGGATTTGCTTATAGACGCTTCTATCTTTTGGATTCCAGAGTCACTATCTATCAGTTGTAGGGCATGTTGCCCATTTCTATTTAGAGCATCTTTTACATTTCAGTTTTCAGACTTTAGCATGTTTTATTTCAGTTTCGGTTATTCATTTCAGTTATGGGATTGTAGTGAGGAGTTTTCCTCCAGACTTTATTTACACTATTGTGATGGTTATTCGTTTTACTTCAGTATGGTGAATGGTGTTATTTATTTCTTCATTACACTTGTTGCATGTTAATCAGACTTAAATTAAAATTTGGCAACTTGCTTTTTAAATACTAGGTGGTTAGAAATAATAAAATGTTTTCGACAGTGATGCTATTAACTGAGCCAACTTGGCATTTTGAATTAATTTTATAAAGGAGTAGCTACCCGGTATTTAATTAGTCGGGGTGTCACAGGTGGTATCAGAGTATCAGGTTCTAGTGTCCTTTAGTATCTGTACGGCTATTATGTTTCCGCTACGTTTCTTTGATATAGAGCCCTATATTTTAGGACTGTTGTACTCTTTTTGTGTATGCTTCGTTCTTCAGCTATATTAAGTTTATAACCGTGAACTTATAAACTTTGTTCTTATTTTAGATGCCTCCACGACGTGCACGACGAGTTCCCAGGAATGCAATGCCCGAACCCCATCCCGCTCCAGTTCAGGGCATGATGAACGCCGCTGAGGTTGCTGCTATAGTAGCCCAAGCGGTAAATGCCGCGATTGCCGTGATTCAGCAGGCACCGCCTCAGGCGCCGGTTGCCGCGCCAGCACAGGTTAATGCATTCCCGTCTGCTTGGGAGCGTATACGAGACGCTTTTCAGAAAGCGCATCCGCCAGAGTTTGCAGGTAGCTCGGACGTGGTAGTCTCGAGCCAATGGAGGAAGGACATACAGAGGCATTTGAGGATGCATGAGTGCACTGATGTTCAGAAACAGGTGCTAGCTACTTTCAAGATAGTGGGATCTGCATTACAGTGGTGGGAGTCTATTACCACCGCGGAGGAGAGGGATACCCTCATGATTCAGGAGTTCTGGGTGCGGTTCGACCGCAAGTACTTTCCATCTGCAGTTCATACAGAGATGAGGAGGAAGCTGATGAGTTTGAAGCAAGAAGGCAAGATAGTGGCCGAGTATGAGGCCGAGTTTACTAACCTGTTGAATATCGTTCCAGACGAGATTTCAACAGAGAAGAAAAAGATAGAGAAGTTCACCGATGGGTTGAATTGGAGGATCCGTCAGCATCTGCTAGGGAACCTATCGTTGGCCACTTATTCTGATGTGGTTAACGCTGCATTGTTGCACTTCCAGGACCACCGTTTTCATATGGCCGAGGGCAAGCGGTCGGGGGAGTCTAGCCATCAGGGCAGGACTGGAGGACATGGTGCCAGTGGGGCACAATCTGGTCAGGGGCAGAGGCAGAATGAGAAGGGCTCCCAGCAGGGAGATAATAAGAGGTTCCGGTCAGGGAACTACAGGCAGGGACAGGGAGGTTTCCGCCAGGGCCATCAGGGTCCAAACGACCATCAGGGCCAACAGGGGCAGAATGGGCAACAGTTTCATTAGGGCCAGCAGGGCCAAGGTAGGAACGGTAACGGCCACCAGGGCCGGGGACAGCAGGGGCAGAGGGGAGGGAACTTCCCAGGGAAGTGTTTCACTTGTGGCAAGACTGGCCATAAGAAACAGGATTATCTTGATAGGGGCAGGGCCCCACAGCAGCAGCAGGGTGCTCGCCAGGAGCCACAGAGGCCTATGTTTCCCGCCGCTCTTCCTGCACCGCCACAGATGGCAGCATTGCCACCCATTCCAGCAGTCCCAGTTCAGCAGGGGAAGCTACAGTATGGACGTGTCTACAACGTTCACCAGGCTGCAGTTCCATAGGCACCGCCCGCGATCGAGGGTACGTTTCCTATCCATGGCACTATGGGTCGGGTGTTATTTGATACGGGTGCTACACACTGTTTTATTTCTACACACTTCGCGAAAGCTTTAGTATTGTTAGCTACGGCAGAGAGCACAGTGACGTGTGTCGACTCACCATTAGGGAGTGGGTCACTTATTTTCTTTATATGCCGGGGAGTGGGGGTAGAGATTGGTGGTTTTGTATTGCCTGCAGACATGTTAGTGTTAGATATGCATGTTCACGATGTGATCATCGGTATGGATTGGCTCGTAGCATATAGGGCCATGATTGATTGCTTCAGCGGGAGCATTGTTTTTGCCATTCCGGGGCAAGAGATGTTTATAGTGGCGATGCCTCGCCCAGAGGGAGGATCGACCGCTCATCTATATTACATAGAGGAGGATACCTCTAAGGAGGTTGTTATTCCTTTAGATTCGATCCCGGTTGTCAGGGAATATTCGGATGTGTTTCAGGAGATACCAGGCTTACCACCCACTCGTGAGATAGACTTCGTTATAGATTTGCTACCGGGTACGAGACCTATAGCACGTGCACCGTACCGTATGGCTCCAGCTGAGATGCGAGAGCTACGGGATCAGATAGAGCAGCTGTTAGGGCAGGGCTTTATTCGCAGGAGCACCTCACCTTGGGGCGCTCCAGTTTTGTTTGTGAAGAAGAGGGATGGTTCACTGAGATTGTGCGTGGACTACCGAGAGTTGAATAAGGTCACGATACGGAATAAGTATCCGTTGCCTCGAATCGATGACTTATTCGACCAGTTGAGAGGAGCTTCTTTCTTCTCGAAGATTGATTTGAGGTCGGGATACCATCAGTTGCGTATCAGGGAGGAGGATGTCTCGAAGACCGCATTCTTGTTGAGATATGGTTCTTACGAGTTTCGGGTTATGCCTTTCGGCTTGACCAACGCTCCAGCAGTGTTTATGGACTTGATGAACAGAGTGTTCAGGGATTTCCTAGATCAGTTTGTCATTGTCTTCATTGATGACATTCTGGTTTACTCTCAGACAGAGGAGGAGCACGCCGAGCATTTGAGGCAGGTTTTGCAGACACTTCGTCAGAACGAGTTGTATGCAAAATACGAGAAGTGTGGGTTTTGGCTGAAGGAAGTCCAGTTCTTGGGTCACATTATTTCCGACCAGGGAATATCTGTCGATCCGGGGAAGGTGTCAGCGGTGAGGGAGTGGGGACAGCCCACGACACCAATGGAGATTTGTAGTTTCTTGGGTTTAGCAGGATACTACAGGAGGTTTATTCGGGGTTTCTCAGAGATAGCAGGTCCTTTGACACATCTTACTCGTAAGGGTGTGCCATACATCTGGAGTGATGCCTGTCAGTTGGCATTCGATGAACTGAAGGACAAATTGACCTCAACACCTGTGTTAGCATTGCCGAGACCGGGAGTTGAGTATTTGGTTTACACCGATGCGTCTTTGCAAGGACTGGGAGGTGTATTGCAGCAGGAGAGACATGCCATAGCTTATGCTTCCCGTAAGCTTAAGCCTCATGAGAAGAATTACCCCACACATGATTTGGAGTTGGCGGCAGTGGTATTTGCCTTACGGATTTGGAGGCACTATCTTTTGGGGGAGAAGTTTCAGCTGTTCACGGACCACAAGTCACTACAGTATCTGTTCACGCAGAAGGAATTGAATATGCGGCAGCGTAGGTGGCTTGAATTTGTGAAGGACTACCAGTTCGACATCCAGTACCACCCGGGTAAGGCTAACTTGGTAGCAGACGCGTTGAGCCGCAGGCCAGCAGATGAGGTGGCAGAGGTGTGGAAGGCTAAGTGGAAGGAATTGGGACACCAGGATGCAGTGGCCCGATCTTTCATGCCTGTGATGACCGTTACACCGCAGATTGTCACAAAGGTAGTACGGGCACAGGCTAATGACTCGTTCTGTCAAGAGCAGATAGTTCGATTGCTAGCAGAGGGAGCAGAGTCCTATACCGTTAGCTCAGACGGGGGATTACGCTTCAATGGGAGATTGGTAGTTCCGGAAGGGGAAGAATTGCGGCACGATGTGATGGCAGAGTCGCACGGCTCACGGTTCGCGGTACATCCCGGAGGGGACAAAATGTACCAAGACATGAGACGGCAATATTGGTGGAGCGGTATGAAGAGAGATATCGCTGAGTTTGTCTCAAAATGCGCCACTTGTCAGCTTGTAAAAGTGGATCATCAGATACCAGCATGATTGCTACAGCCGTTGGAGGTTCCGGTATGGATGTGGGAGAGCATATCCATGGACTTTATCACGGGGTTACCTACGTCGCAGAGGGGCCACGACTCCGTTTGGGTAATTGTGGACAGGTTGTCCAATGTCGCTCACTTTTTACCCGTTAGGACTGATTACACTGCGGGACAGTATTCCC
Organism: Sambucus nigra; assembly: GCA_949130495.1. Taxonomy (NCBI): domain Eukaryota; kingdom Viridiplantae; phylum Streptophyta; class Magnoliopsida; order Dipsacales; family Adoxaceae; genus Sambucus; species Sambucus nigra. The sequence goes on from OX422222.1 coordinate 331,578,043, forward strand.
AGCTCTTCATTTCAGAGATTGTGAGACTTCACGGTGTGCCCCTGAATATCGTGTCTGACAGAGACAAGATATTTGTTTCGCAGTTTTGGGAGAGTTTCCAGGAGGCCATGGGCACAGAATTGCGGTTGAGTATGGCTTATCATCCACAGACCGATGGGAAGACAGAGCGCACCAATCAGATGTTGGAGGACATGCTACGCATGTGCATTATTGACTTCGGAGGTGGATGGGAGCAGTACCTTCCACTGGTGGAGTTTGCGTACAACAACTCCTATCAGTTTACTATTGGCATGGCTCCGTTGGAGGCATTGTACGGTAGGCCTTGTCGTTCCCCAGCATGTTGGCTAGAAGTGGGGGACAACAAACTACTTGGGCCGGAAGTGATTCAGGATACTTCGGCAAGGATTGAGTTGATTCGGAGTCGCATTCGGGTAGCTCAAGACAGGCAGAAGAGTTATGCTGATGCGAAGAGGTTTTTCAGGGAGTTCCAAGTGGGGGACCAGGTTTTGCTCAGGGTTTCCCCGATGAAGGGGATTATGCGATTCGGGAAGAAGGGGAAGTTGGCACCGAGGTATGTGGGGCCGTTTCCTATTATTGAGCGGATCGGACCCGTTGCGTATAGACTTGGACTACCGGAGCACTTGCATCGGATTCACGACGTGTTCCATATTTCCTCGCTGAGGAAATACCTTAGAGATAATTTGTCTCATTCTCACATTGCTGTGGAGGACATCGATCTCCAGCCGGATAGCTCCTACGAGGAGGGGCCAATTGCTATTTTGGACCGAAGTGAGAGGAAATTGCGGTCAAAGATAGTTCCGTCAGTGCGTGTTCAGTGGCGACATCACAATGTCGAGGAGTCCACATGGGAGCGCGAGAATGAGATGCACGAACGTTATCCAGAGCTATTTTTAGCAGGTACTTTCTAGTTTCGAATTTCTGGACGAAATTCAGTTATAAGGGGGGAAGTATGTAATACCCCGTACTTTTGGTTATATTTATTTTTGGGATTAATTAATTAAATGTGTATTAATTGGAAATTAATCCGGGTTATAAATACTAATGTGATGCAAATTGGTATTTTATTATGTGCATATATGATTATATATGTATTTGGTATTATAAAATTTGTCGTGAGATTTAGATACGGAAATTTGGAAATTTTGTTGAGACGCGTGGGACCGCCGCGTCATGGTATAATATTTTGTTAATAAAAGTGAATTTAAAATCTATAATCCGTATGGTCGTTTTGAGTGCGCCAACGCGTCCGGAAGGGTCGAGATAGTCAGAAAACACTAGCCGGGGGTATAGTTTGGGTCCCGGGGTATTTTTAGGCCATACCGGTAACTTAAAGGGTATTTTGGTAATTTTACATTTTTAGGGATTAAAAGTGACGAAAATTAGAGATGTAAATCTGATGTGGATTAAACCCATTAAGCCCATTAACCAACTCATATTAACCTAGAAGGGTACGTAGGTTGTCATTTAGGTTTTCTAAGTTTCCCCAAATCAAAACCCTAGCCACCTTAAGCCACCATTGGAGAAGAGCTTGGAGAGAGAGGAATTTCTGCAGAAAACTTCATCTAATCTACACCAAACTCAGAGACAACCAAGGCAAGTGACTTTATTCCATTTAATTTCTGAGAATGTCTTTTCCATGTTAGAAAATTCGGATTTATGGTTTGTTCTTGATAAATATGAAAACCCATGTAGTCTAGATCATAAAACTTGAGGAATTGGAGAAGGATTGCATGTAGAATAGTTTGGAGACAATTAATCTGATGTTAATACATGATTGGGTGAAAGAAAAACGAATTAAATTCTGGAATTTGATGTTGATATATATCTAGGGTTCATGTTCTTGAAGATATTGGGGAAAAGTATAAAATCTTGGGATTTAATGATGTTTAGGATGCCTTATTGCCTTAAAAGACGTTAGTTTATGACCTAAGCATGTTTTAGTATGATTAGAGGACTTAAATCATTGTTAGAACGAACTTTGGAGAAGGATTGAAGTGATAAAAATGGTGAAAAACGAGATGGGAAAAATCTGGGCCGAAACTGGTAGCTCGTTAGAAGCAGCCCCCAGGTCGTTCGAACGAACTCGTTCGAACGATCTTCTAACGAGTTGACCAGTCGTTACTAACGAGTAGTGATTTCGTTCGATATCTCGTTCGAACGAGATATCGTTAGAAGGGACAGTTCGTTCGAACGAACTGGATCTCGTTCGAACAGCCTCGTTCGAACGAGACTTCTAACGACCTGACAGTCCAAACTCGTTCGAAGCCTCGTTCGAACGAGACTTCTAACGAGTTGACAGTTTGGTCCTTTTTGGACTGTTTTGATTTTTGGAGTCCCGTAAACTTGTTCGAGGATATAGATGACCTTCCTTTATTGATGTGAGGTTAGATTTGGGACTTTTGGGTTATTGAGAGGAGTAAATTATATACGAGAGTTATATTCAATGAACCATTTGGGTTGAGACGTGAGTGTCTACTACGATGTGAGGATGAATTATAGCGCGTATAATTACAAACCGGAATAGTACGAATTGTGATAATTATAGTTAGTACGAGAATGCGATATGTACTACGATTAAAATACGGTATTACTAAGACGTGTATTTACTTAGTATTGGTATATGGATTGTTTGTATGACATACCTACCATACTTGCTATCACGGGAGGTTGCGTTCGCTTAGGACCCTCTAATCCTTGTGTGCCTACGGGGGGGATATAGACTGGTACCTCGATGAACATAGGTCATAGAAAGACTTATTGTGATATTAATAAGTCCGCTGATCATGGGAGCGTAGGTATGTGCGTGACCCATGTGATGGTGACTGTGTTCGCCTCCATTATTTGTGATGTTGTTATCGGTAGAGATTCGGAATATGTGATCCTTATGTACGTGATGTACCGGGATGGATAACAGAGTATGTGTGCACTACAGCTTAGATTGCGGGGTGCTTGTATTGTATATTTATGATGTGAATAATATACATTTAATTAATGGGAATCCTCATGTTAATGTTGTAAATGTATTACAGTATTGTTTCGAGATATATAAGGGGTTAACTGATAGTTATATCAATGGCATATTTAGTAACTGAGTTTACGTTAAACCTCTATTTAATTACGAGCGTTGTTATGTTAAATGGAACCGAGTAATATGGGTAGAACCTTTGGCAGTCTAGCTAGTTATGTTGTCACTTAGCTAGTAGTATGGGTCGTTATAGATGAGTACTTACGTTAGGAGTGCACAGTTAGACGAGAGGTGAGAATATCATGCGAGTGTACGTCCTAACATGTACTTTGCATTTAATATTTTAAATGTTTTTAAAGCACTTGCAGGTTTTTAAAATATAACTCCACATTCGGGCTTTGACCCGTTTGCTTTTCAAATCTATTTTTCTTTGTAAAACCATTTTAGGTGCCCAGCCACAAGGACACCAAGCTTAGGATTCTCATTCAGGTGACGAGCTGTAGTTGTTTGTGGAAGCTATAGGGATTTGCTTATAGACGCTTCTATCTTTTGGATTCCAGAGTCACTATCTATCAGTTGTAGGGCATGTTGCCCATTTCTATTTAGAGCATCTTTTAGATTTCAGTTTTCAGACTTTAGCATGTTTTATTTCAGTTTCGGTTATTCGTTTCAGTTATGGGATTGTAGTGAGGAGTTTTCCTCCAGACTTTATTTACACTATTGTGATGGTTATTCGTTTTACTTCAGTATGGTGAATGGTGTTATTTATTTCTTCATTACACTTGTTGCATGTTAATCAGACTTAAATTAAAATTTGGCAACTTGCTTTTTAAATACTAGGTGGTTAGAAATAATAAAATGTTTTCGACAGTGATGCTATTAACTGAGCCAACTTGGCATTTTGAATTAATTTTATAAAGGAGTAGCTACCCGGTATTTAATTAGTCGGGGTGTCACATCATCCAGTAACATTCAACAAATAACAAATTTTCAATAATTACTAACTCTCGTCACGCTCGTAAATATTTTAAAACAACATTCCGGATTAAAATTAAATTAATTTATCTCAATTAAATTTAATAAATCCCTAAATTTAAAAGCCATAAAAATACGGGGTATTACATATATTTATTTAAATATCTATGTAGTTGCATTATATATATTTAGTTAGTGTTTATATATATATATATATATATATATATATATATATATATATATATATAGGCCGGCTCTAATGCTGACTTAACTTGCAGACGGATTTTTTCGTATTTTTTAAAAATATCAAAAGAACTTTTTTCAACTTGATTTTTTTCTGTGGTATTTAAACATTTTCAGAGGACCCCTATAAAAAAAATCAGCTCAAAATGAAATGTTTTGCTATTTTTAAAAAATCGGTCAAACATATGTCAATTTTTAAAGCTCTTTTAAAACTGACATATGTTTGACCTATTTTTTAAAAATAGTAAAACATTTCATTTTGAGATTAATTTTTTTACATGGGTACTCTAAAATGTTTAAATACCACAGAAAAAAATCAAGCCAAAATTTGATATTTTGCTATTTTTAAAAATACTCAAGAATCTGTCCGCAAGTTAAATCCGCATTAGAGCATGACTGTATGTATATATATATATATCCGTTATTTATATTTTATAATTTTTTTAACTCTATTATATATATACGCAGGTGGGTCTTCACTTTTGTAATCAAGGACTTGCCATGCCTATTACCATATACGCTAGATAAGGTTTACTTCACCTAAAGCACTGTTACCTTACATATATATAGGGTAGCGATAACATGTGCTCTTGGGGCACATGTTTATCATCCAATATTACCAAGTTTAGATAACAACAAAACTTAAATGTTGAATCCACAACCTACTTTCTCCGTTCCAATGCAACACATAATTGGGTGCTGCTATAAAAACGTTGCACATTTTATTTAAAAACAATAATTATTTTTTAAAATTAATTATTTTTTCAATATATAAAAAAATGCAAATTGTTTTTAAAAAATAGTTATTAGTTTTTCAAAATATAAAAACCTTGCACATTTCATTTGAAGTTATTTTATAAAATAGTTAACACTATTTTCTATAAATATAAATAAAATACTAGAAAAGCTATAGAAATGTTGTTTAAACAAAGCAGTCATGTTTTTCTCAAAAAAACATTTCATTTGCTTTTGTTAAAAAAAACATTTCAACTATTTTTTTAAATCAACTGCTATTTTGAAAAACTGTTTATAAAAACTAAAACAATGTTATATATAATATAGAAAATTGTTTTTACAAAAACAAATTGTTTTAACTGTTAAAAGTTTGTCTTTTATATAAAAAATCTGTACATTTTCTTTGAAACTGTTTAATAATACCGCTGGCATGGACCAACATATTAGAGAAAATGGTTCGCGCCTGTGATATGTATAGGTGGTCGGACCGTCCGACTATACATACCGCTGACGCGGACAATTTTCCTAAATAGTAAAAAAGATTATTTTTAAAATAGTAAAAATAAGGTACGCGCCAGCGGTATGAAGAAAAATACGACTCAATACCACGTCGCGTTTTATTTTAGTCGTGATAATGTTACTTAAATAATCTTTTGTGGAAAATAGTTTTTTAATGAATTTTTGTGGAAAACTATTTTAAAACTGATTTAAAACATTTTTGTTGAAATGTTACAAATTTGTGGCGTGAAATGTTTTTATTTTATATAAAATAATTTTATGTAATAGTTAAATAAAAAACTGTTTATAAAATGTTTTTTAATAGTTAAAATGGTTTATTTTGTAGAAATAGTTTTTATTTTATATAAAATAATTTTTTATGTTTTATAAATTGTTTTTTAATAAAAAAAAACTGAAAACAAATTTTTTTAAAAATTGAAATGTGCTGACTATTCATTTTCATTATCAATTACCCTAATGCTAAACCCACAATAAAAGGATCCCTTAAATAATTTATGTGTTGATTTATATTTGGCGCCTACTATTATCTAATGAGATGTTGAATTTATTGATAGTGTGTCTTTTTTACTAAGATGATGGAGAACGGAGAAAGTAGGTTGTGGATTCAACATTTAAGTTTTGTTGTTATCTAAACTTGTTAATATTGGATGATAAACATGTGCCCCAAGGGTACATGCTATCATTACCCACTAAAAATTATAGAGTCTTGCTACAATGACATGAGTTTGCGACTTAAACTTGTGATATCGGACACGTGTTAGCGTGTCATTGGTACATTTTGAGTGGGGACACCTTGAATTGGTGTTTCCCACTCAAAATACACCAATGAGACACTGACATGTGTCCATGTCGCCAAATTAAGTCCCAAACCCATGTCTCTCAAATATTTTCCAAAATTATAATGACAATAAGGGTATCGATATACATTATTGTTTTGTGGGGTAACATCTTTTTAAGAACTCCTATCTGAAATATGACCCAATTAGGCCGGTACTACAAGGATCCATTTCCTCCCATAAATAATATGGCTATAAATAAGGTGAAGAGAGTTTTTGAAGAACCACCAATGTTAGAAATAACTGAAGGGTAGATTAAATACCTTGAGAAACTGAAGAAGATCCAAGTAAACATAGTCGTATGGTGGTTATTCATATCTTCTCAGATCCAAATAAATTCTCTCATCAAACTGCTCATGTAAACCATATTTCCTCCTTTTTGACTTCAAAGAGGTTATCCATATAGTTGGTACCCTGACCGCTAAGAGGCTCATTTTCTTTGCCAATTAACAAATTCTCAAGTTTTTTCCCGACCATAATTACGCTCTTAACATCTCAGTTGATGTCCTACAGAAGACTGTTCCATTGTTATTAGTTGATAACAATTTTTCTTTAATGTTTTCATGATTGGAGCACTCCGATGTTTAGGACTTTAAATTAAGAATCTCATTCCCACATTAGTCGTTGTGCACACCTATGACAACACTAGTCAAGAGTTTATGGGATCATTTTTTTTTCAGACTTGAGGATGGTCCAACTATCCCTCAAGTGAATTTTTAAGTGATTAACATCTCGACCTATTTTAATCTAATTCTTGGTCACCCATGGATTTGTAGTATTAGATGCATTACTTCATCTCTCCATCAAAAGCTTAAGTTTTCGTAGGTAATCAAATCACCATAATTACTGGGGAATACGAAGATGCGGATAATGTCGGCACTAATAATCTATTCTTAGAGATCAAGAATAGTACCAATTATATATATTGCTCTCGATTTTTAAGGTTTATCCACTCCCTCTCCTAGAAGGAGATGATTTCAAAGAAATGGTAATCCCTGGCATATCCCACCTGAAAATGTCAATATGATTCGGATGTTCAAGAAGGTGAATTTCATGTCCAGAACTCGACCACAAAGAGTAAGGGATCATTGATGAAATTGTACTAAAAACTTCTTATCCACCACATGGTTGAGGGTATCATCCTTCCCTGGTGTAAGATGTGAGTGCAGATTTGAGGAGGCACCACGTCGAGCTTGTTTTAGACTTGAGCAATGTGGTTGCGCCTACGTACCCATCTTTACGGAATCAAAGTCTGCGTAGTTTGTGGGTCCGTACGATACGCCATAGAGAGCTCAGTTTTTGGTGGTTTTGGTGCGCGGGGGGGTGCATAATTTGGCGAGCCCCATCTCAAACGCCCAATCTTGGTAGTTTCGGTGCATGGGGGGTTCCAAATCTGGCTATCCACTTCTCAAACACCCATATACCGTATAATGAAACTATAAAAATCCGCTCTTCACTATCAAACCCGTGATGGAGCTCCAAAGATGCGTGGGGGAGGAGAGCTATATTTCCTCTCCTTACTTTGCCCCCAAGACCATCATCCATCAAATGAGGGAGACCCTCTTTTATAGCAAAAGTGCCCAAAGTGGGCTTGACACATGTCATGTTCTCTATGCAACCAAGTGTCCACTATTTAGGGTGCCACTTGTCACAATATATGTGGTGGCATATCAAATAATTAATTAAATCATTACTAGACCATTGTATAGTGTATATCATCAACTGCGAAGTATACGTGATATATTAATTTGCGCATAATAATATTCCAGCCAGTGTAGGGTCTTATTTGTAGTAAAACTTGATAAATCATAAATCAATATTTGATTAAATATGTGGGGTAATTTATTAGAGTATTGGCGGTTAACTCTTTTAACACCACTCTACATTTGCCCCTTCGTAGACATAGTTGGTGTGTTGAGGCCTCGGCTGAGACATATCAACTATGTGTACGAAATAAATCATTTAGCCTGTTCGACTAGAAAATCATCACACAACCATGTTTAGTCAATTTATCATGCACGCATATGTATATATCATCTGTATGTAGTTTTGAGGGCTATCTTTGCTTCCTCCACTTTTCATTTTAGAGGAGTATTTCGGGGGGTTGCCCCCATTCCTCTCAAATGAGCATCTCTCCACAATTTTATTGTGGCTTTTAACATTTAGAATAACAAACTTGCCAGATGACTGGCCTGAGAAACCAATTGGTGCTTATATAAGTATAGTGGATCTTTTGTTATCATAAGATCAAAAACCTTTTTGAGCATACTCGGTCGAGCAACCATTAGTCCCTCGAGTGAAATGGGTTTTTAAAACCAACGCATTTTTGTAAGTGTGCCCAAAAGTCAGGGTCTTTAAGTGTGCCTAGTATTTTAGTCTCCCATAAATCAGACTTATGCCTAGTAATGTAGGGATTTTAAATTTCCCTTAAGAGGGTCATGCGTGCCAAATAATATTGGGCTTTGGTGCCTAGTAATATAGGACTTTGAATCTCCCATGAGCGAGGGTCATGCGCGCCAAGTTATATTGGACTTGAATCTCCCATAACCGAGGGTGGCGGGCCAAGTCATATTGGACTTAAATTTCCCATAACCGAGGGTGGAGGCGGTCCAAGTCATATTGGCATAAAATCTCCCACTATTGGCATAAAATCTCCAATAACCGAGGGTCAGGCGGGCCAAGTCTTATTGGCATAAAATCTCCCATATCTGAGGGCCAAGCGAGCCTAGTAATGTAGGACTATATGGCACCTGGAATGAACCACTTTGGGCGACTTACCACAATACTGACAAGGTTTGTACGAACTATAATTCACTAAATTTATATTCTCGAAACCCCACAGTTAAATCACATATGAATCGTATCACCCGAAACTTTCCTACAACCCTACTGGTCTTTCCCAAGTCCCGTTATGGTAAATAAAATATGTATATGGGTTCCCACAAAGTGGCACAGGGTTAATCATTAAGAATAAAGAACAAGTTTCAAAATCCAGAAGATGTCGATCGATCGAAGATGATCGAGTGGTAAAAGTGTGTTCGTGTGAGGACACAATCGTTGTGTGTTTCGCCGCCGCGATGCAAAAACCTGAACTACAACTACAATTGACAAGCAAGCACAGCGGTAAGTCGGGTATCGTAAGAAATCCGCAGGGAGTGATTGAATTTTAGATTTTAATTGTTTTAAAACTTCAGGTGTAAAATAAATAAATGAAAAGGTGATGGTTGGTTATGGTGGAAAAAGAGAAAAAGGAAGAAGTTAACACTATACTACAATTAATTAAAACGAGAGTCGGGATCGCATCCCCACCATGGGCTAAACAACTAATAATTAGAATTTCGGTTCGAAAACATTTAATCGAGCATTTTCAATTAAGCATAAACATCACACAATAAGGAATTTAACCCAAAGTTACGAGATTAAACATTTAATCAAAAATGGTCACACGCGGATTAAATTCGGATTGTCGCTATAAACACTAAAGTTGCGTGACAAATAAAGTTAAACGCATAACAATCCAACTTTAATACACGCGGTTTCAATTAAACGCAATTTTACACAAAACCTAACTTTTGGAGCTCAACGCCCATTAATGGCGGAAACGAAATCCCAACCCGTTATCTACGGACAATACATGGATTAAACTAATTAACAAAGCAATAAACTAATTAAGCAAGGAATAAATAACTAAAACTAATTATCTAAGCATGAAATTAAACAACAACAATGGAAATAAACTAGAACAACAATATTAATGGTAAAGGAAATGAAAAGTTCAACTTACAAACCCCAAATGGTTATCATCCCAAAGAGAAATGAAGAAAACCTCTCCAAACCCAAACCCTAAACTAAGCTAAAAATGAAGATATTTTTTCTCAAAATGAGATGGATTCGTTTTATACAAAATATCCCATGGCAAACTTGTAATAAAAGGGAAGAAAACCAAAAATCTGGAGGGCCGAATCGATTCGGAAATGGTCCAAATCGATTCGGAAGCAGGGTGTTGCCCAGATTATACTCAAGAGGGGGGGTGAATTGAGTTTTTACAAACTTTAAAGTCAAATTAATATTTTAGAAAAATAGTAAATTTAAATCACTTAAACAAATTTCAGATTAATAAATCTATAAAGAATAAATCCAATAATATCAAATAAATGAAACTAACTAATTTAAACAACTAGAGATGCAGATTTTAACACTCTAGAAATATTAAGTTAATTTTCGTATTTAATTTAAAGTGATATTCTGAAATTAATTATTTAACTCAAAAATAATTATTTTAACCTTAAAATTAATTTAGTCAAATTTCGGAATTAATTTATTTGCAAGATAGTGTGCTGAAAATATTAACTCAAGCAAGCATATGCAAATAAATAAATAAGAGTGCGGAAAATAAATGACACCGAAATTTAACGTGGTTCGGCCAAATCCCGGCCTACGTCCACGCGCCTAGAGCCCCTGTCTCCTTTGCGCTTCACTAAACCTGATCCACTTGCGGGTAGGATCAAACCACCGCGTACAACTGTTTGCAAGCTAACTCCGAGATTCAAACCCCGTGGCCCACTTGCGGGTAGGAACCAATTACCGGTACAAACCGAAGCTTCAACAAAGCTTCACAATAAATCTGAATTTTTGTAGTACAGAATAAAATACTGAAACTCCTTAAAATACAATTTGTAATCTGAGTTTCTCCTTCTTGAATCAGACTTCAATAAATGGTTTTGAAGTAGGCACAAGTCATCTTCTTCAATGATTGAGCAGATGATAAAATTTATTGCTCTCTTGAATGTGTAGCTGAGTAGTAAAATAAATGCTCTCAATAATATTTCAAGTCTGTCTCATATTTTCATTCTTGTTCTGCTACTTAATAAATTCAAAAATGCTCTCAAAGAAATCTGTGTAGTTCTTTCACATAAGCTGTCTCAATTTTCTGCTCTCCGAAATGTTGATGCAGTACATCAAGCCATTAAGTATCTCTGTGAGAAACTAGCTGTTAGACACAAGCAATCTCAGCATTAAATGCTCCTGATTTTCTGGGATGGTGTAGTCTGAAAATAATCTCCAATCTGATATATAAATCTCCAGTTTGATTCTCAATAAAAATATGGCCGTTGTAGAAGATATGGAATTTGGTCTGAGTGTAGCATTAAATGCAACTGATTTTCTGAGATGAGAGAGGACAAAAAAAAAATCTCCAAGATTGAACTGCAAATCTTTATTTTGCTTCTCAATAAAATGGCCCTGCAAAACTATGTTAGTCCAAGGGATAATATTCAACTGATATATTAATGTGGAACTGATGTGTAAACAATAATTATTTTGTCAAGATAGTAAATGGGGCTTATTAAGCATATCAGATACAGGTATTAATTAAAAGAGTTTCGTTAAAAATAAATAAATAAAGAATTCGGAACATATTTTTATATAAAAAGAATCTCGGTTAAGTCACATATTGACCAAGTCTAGATAATGAGAGAGGTCACTGAAAAGTGACGAAGTTATAGGTAGTGCAAAACTCGGATAATAAAAAAAATTAAACCTGAGCTTTTAGAAATATATATAGTCATAAGGATAATAGCCGAGAGTCAAATCACATACAGCCCTAGCTGAACCAGTGGCTCCTATTTCGTGAAACAGGACTGCCTCTTAACAAAAGTAATTGCTAGTTGATCTTTGGTAAGAACGCCAACAGTAGAGGACTGTCAATCCTTTGGTAAGTATGGCGTCATACCGACTGTAACTGAGAGCACTTACAAAAAATATCAACATCAGTACAGGCCTAAGGCGGTAAAGATAGAAACTTCCAATCAAGTCAAGTTCGGTCCTGTGGGCGTCGACTTTTAAATAACAGGTATTTAACATATATATATATATATATATATATATATATATATATAAGAGAAAAAAAAATCCGGATAAACAAGAAAGATTTCCAAAAAAAAGGTAACAGATTTTGAAACAAAATTTTCGGATAAAAAATGAGTAATAGATTTCGTACAAAGCAATATAGATATAAGAGACTTTAAGGCTCATAAATGAGCTGAGCATGCCTTGAAGATTGTGGGGCGCAGTAGCTACTCCCAATACATGATAGAGTAAGGAAGATCTGAACTGATAAGGCAATCTGCATGTTCCCCATCTCTAAACATCTCTCCATTCCAGCGCACGTGGCATCAAGTTCAAGTGCCTCAAAATCTTCTACATTTGGTACAACATAATATGCCCAAGGCTTTAACTTCACCGGCCAAAAAAAATATATAGTTTCGAAGGTTCTTTTCAGTTTAAAAAATAATTCCGAAAATTATTTTAGAATAGGAAATTTATTTTAAACAAAAATACACCAATTTTATAAAAAATATTTTCAAACAAAAAACATTTCTTTTTGAAAATGCTTTGGCTCATAATTAATTAGTCACACCATAGAAGTTATATATCAAGATATATGGATGTGTGTCTAATGTGTCAAGTACAAATGTGCAATATACATGAATACCTTTACCCGGATATGTCATTGAATAGAGTCAAGGCGAGATTATACAAAGATAAATATTTATAGAATAACCTAATAAAAAAATGTGTTTGGAATCATCAAAATCAATATATTAAGTTAAAATAAAATGTACATTAATTAAACTAATTTAATTAGGGATAAAATACATTTTCGTTAACAATCTCCCCCTTTTTGATGATGACAAACAATGATTCACAAATATTCATAAAATGAAATATTAAGCACAAATAGTGAATCATAAATATTTCTCCCCCTTTGACATTATCAAAAAGATATTTCTTATAAATTCAGTGTCACGGGTAAAATGCGAAGCTCCCCCTATCAAAAATAATTCATACATGGGATATAACCATAAATCGCAAAGGGCATAAAATTTTCAATACGCACATGTGTCAACATAGATTCATCATTAATATTCATAGCATGTATTTGAATTTATAAATCGACAATAATGCTATTAAATAATGCACAAGTCAGCAAAATAAATAATAAAAGATAAATGATACCAATAGTTGTCTGATACCAATTGTTGTAATCACACACTAATCGTACGTTGCGCACAATAGTTCCTCGGAACAACTTTTTACGCAAAAATAGGAATCACAACACAATGTTGCCAAATAATGCAATTATGAGAGATATATCAATTAGCTCAATCATCTTTCTCAATAATAAAATTTCAGCGTATAAATTTTCAATAAGCGCAATATCAATTGTTGTATGATAGAATAAGCTTTTTAGCACACAACATGAAACATTTCATAACTCGATGTTTTCAAATAATTTGAATTAAGCACACATAAAATGAGTTAGAAATAGCAAAAAAAAAATATAGCATTTTGCTCAAGCTTTGCCGTTTCCAAGATACGAGCTAAAATTCTCAGAATAATCAACTAAATTGCAAAATCCGTAATGATATATCAAGATTATGATTAAGCATTTTTTGAACAAATGATCAAACAAATTTGAATAAACTTTTATCTCCCCCTAAGGGATACCAATGAAGGCAAATATGCATATAAAGAATTAAAGTGCATCTTTTCATGAAATAAAATAATTTCAACATTTATTTCCATAAGATCAAAAAGTCTCACAAATGATATCAATTGTTGATCATGTGATTTATCAATAAAAAAAAATTCATTGTGAATAAATATTCCAACAATGACATTAATCATGTAGTATGCAATAAGACTAACTCATAGAGATTAATATGTTTATATCATCAAAATCAACAAGTGAATGTTACAATATTAACATGTATCACATATAACTAATATACTAAAGTGTACTCAAATGACATTTTCGTTTCAGATTTATATTCAATAAAATCATGAATTTATCCAATCTTATTATTCATAAAAAATATATCAAGATGTAAATAAAAAAATTATGAATATTTACCAACGAAAAAATTTATCATCAAACTCAAGTGTAAGTTCATATAACATAAAATCATCAAAAATAATAAATATACAAATTTACATGTGAAATCAATCAACGCGCTCATGTGTTATAACAAATATTCTATGTATGGAATATATCAATTATGAAATAAATCATTAATAAACATATGATAATAATTTCAAGAAAGGTGTTCCTTACCACCTTACCAATACCAAAGATATATACAAGCAACTTCTTCCAAGTGTGGCATTTCCAACATTAGGCAATGATACTTGAAATTTGTAATATGACCAAATCATATGCCTTGAAAATCCACATCCCTTCTCAAAATGCAATCTACACAACTTTGAAAATTTTCTCTTTTGGTACCCAAAATGTGTGAGGTCCATAGGGGTTAGTATACATCTTGGTTCCTTTAGGAATCCATGCCAATTTTCTTTTTCTAAATTTATATGGACACAAATCTGAAAAATGTGTGTGTCTACCACAATAAGAGCACAAATAATTAGGTAGACTAGATGAGGCATCAAATTTCAATAAATTGGAATAAGTCTTTTTCTCATTTCCTTCATCATATCCAATACCATTATTATTAAATCGAATCCTTTGTGTCTCAACAATTTTATGAAAATATTCATTTCCTTTTGTAAAATTATCTAATGATTTCTTTAAATATTCAATCTCCCTTTTTAACTCAATATTTTCAATTTCAAGAGGAGAAGTGACAATAACAGATTTTTCATTTTTCAAAGATTTAATTTCATTTTTCAAAGATTCATTTTCTAATTTCAACTCATCAAAATCATTTGACATATAATCATATTTAGTTGAAACTAATGAATGAGACTTCTTAAGTTTAATATATTTATTTTTAAGTGCTTCAAAACTTTCACATAATTCATCAAAAATATTTTGTAAAACTTCATAATCATCAACTTCATCATTATCACTATCACTAGAGTTAGGGTTAGAATGTACCCCATTTTCCATAGCCATGTAACATAGATGAGCAACTTCATTTTCATTCGAATCTTCATTGGAAGAGCTTGTGTCGGAGTCACTCCAGGTTGTTGCTTTCAATGCCTTCTTCCCTTTCTTATATTTTGGACAATTAGGCTTAATGTGTCCAACTTCATCACAATGATAGCATCTTGGTTCAGATTTGGATTGATGATCATCATTGAACTCTTTTGAAAAATGTTTCTTTCTTCTATCCTTGGCTTTCTTTTTAGAATTGAGATATTTTTTGAAATGCTTAGCCAATAGGGAAATATTATCATCATCATCATCTTCACTTTCTATATTTTTGCTTGAAGATTTGAGAGCAATAATTTTGTTTGTTTTTGGTTTCTCTTCTTCAACAAATTCCTTAAGTTCCATTTCATGGGTGATTAAGGAACCCAATAGCTCATCAAGAGAGATAGGTCTTTCTCTGATTGCCTCCTTGATAGCTAACTTTTTGGTCATCCAATTCGCCGGTAATGACCTGAGAATCTTATTCACTAATTCAGACTCAGTATAGGATTTGCCAAGAGATTTAAGACCATTAATAATATTAGTGAACCTAGTGAACATATCAGAAATAAATTCATCAGACATCATCTTAAATAACTCATAATTATGAACAAGCATACTAATTTTATCTTCTTTAACTTGACTAGTTCCTTCATATGTGACTTCTAGTCTATCCCAAATTTCTTTAGCAGATTCACAACAACATATTCTGTTATACTCATTTACATCAAGTGAACAATGCAAAATATTCATAGCTTTAGCATTTGTTTGAATTTTTCTAATATCAACATCATTCCATTCATTTTCTTCTTTAGGGACAGAAGCATTATTTTCCATTTTAATAGGAATATAGGGACCATTCATGACAACTTTCCAAACTTCATAATCATGTGACTGAATAAAGTATTTAATTCAATTTTTCCAATAACTATAATCTTTTCCAGAAAATAGAGGAGGTTTAAAAATAGATTGACCTTCACCAAGTGATGTAGTAACATATGCCATTGATCTTTAACTCTAAGATTGTTAAATCTAAAAATAAATCAGAAGAGCACTAGCTCTGATACCAATTGTTGCCCAGATTATACTCAAGAGGGGGGGGGTGAATTGAGTTTTTACAAACTTTAAAGTCAAATTAATATTTTAGAAAAATAGTAAATTTAAATCACTTAAACAAATTTCAGATTAATAAATCTATAAAGAATAAATCCAATAATATCAAATAAATGCAACTAACTAATTTAAACAACTAGAGATGCAGATTTTAACACTCTAGAAATATTAAGTTAATTTTCGTATTTAATTTAAAGTGATATTCTGAAATTAATTATTTAACTCAAAAATAATTATTTTAACCTAAAAATTAATTTAGTCAAATTTTGGAATTAATTTATTTGCAAGATAGTGTGCTGAAAATATTAACTCAAGCAAGCATATGCAAATAAATAAATAAGAGTGCGGAAAATAAATGACACCGAAATTTAACGTGGTTCGGCCAAATCCCGGCCTACCTCCACGCGCCTAGAGCCCCTGTCTCCTTTGCGCTTCACTAAACCTGATCCACTTGCGGGTAGGATCAAACCACCGCGTACAACTGTTTGCAAGCTAACTCCAAGCTTCAAACCCCGTGGCCCACTTGCGGGTAGGAACCAATTACCGGTACAAACCGAAGCTTCAACAAAGCTTCACAATAAATCTGAATTTTTGTAGTACAGAATAAAATACTGAAACTCCTTAAAATACAATTTGTAATCTGAGTTTCTCCTTCTTGAATCAGACTTCAATAAATGGTGTTGAAGTAGGCACAAGTCTTCTTCTTCAATGATTGAGCAGATGATAAAATTTATTGCTCTCTTGAATGTGTAGCTGAGTAGTAAAATAAATGCTCTCAATAATATTTCAAGTCTGTCTCATATTTTCATTCTTGTTCTGCTACTTAATAAATTCAAAAATGCTCTCAAAGAAATCTGTGTAGTTCTTTCACATAAGCTGTCTCAATTTTCTGCTCTCCGAAATGTTGATGCAGTACATCAAGCCATTAAGTATCTTTGTGAGAAACTAGCTGTTAGACATAAGCAATCTCAGCATTAAATGCTCCTGATTTTCTGGGATGATGTAGTCTGAAAATAATCTCCAATCTGATATATAAATCTCCAGTTTGATTCTCAATAAAAATATGGCCGTTGTAGAAGATATGGAATTTGGTCTGAGTGTAGCATTAAATGCAACTGATTTTCTGAGATGAGAGAGGACAAAAAAAAATCTCCAAGATTGAACTGCAAATCTTTATTTTGCTTCTCAATAAAATGGCCCTGCAAAACTATGTTAGTCCAAGGGATAATATTCAACTGATATATTAATGTGGAACTGATGTGTAAACAATAATTATTTTGTCAAGATAGTAAATGGGGCTTATTAAGCATATCAGATACAGGTATTAATTAAAAGAGTTTCGTTAAAAATAAATAAATAAAGAATTCGGAACAGATTTTTATATATAAAGAATCTCGGTTAAGTCACATATTGACCAAGTCTAGATAATGAGAGAGGTCACTGAAAAGTGACGAAGTTATAGGTAGTACAAAACTCGGATAATAAAAAAAATTAAACCTGAGCTTTTAGAAATATATATAGTCATAAGGATAATAGCCGAGAGTCAAATCACATACAGCCCTAGCTGAACCAGTGGCTCCTATTTCGTGAAACAGGATTGCCTCTTAACAAAAGTAATTACTAGTTGATCTTTGGTAAGAACGCCAACAGTAGAGGCTGTCAATCCTTTGGTAAGTACGGCGTCATACCGACTGTAACTGACAGCACTTACAAAAAAATATCAACATCAGTACAGGCCTAAGGCGGTAAAGACGGAAACTTCCAATCAAGTCAAGTTCGGTCCTGTGGGAGTCGACTTTTAAATAACAGGTATTTAACATATATATGTATATATATCAAGGTTCTAAAAAACGCGGGGAGGGATTGAGGCGTGGAGGCCAAGCCTTAAGCCTTAGAAGCCTAGGCGGGCCTAGGCGTAAAAAGGCTTGAAAAGGCGTTTAAGCCTTCTTAATATATTTTAATATTTTTTAACCATAACAAGGGTATTAAAATACAAAAATTGAACAGATTATAAAAATATATTTGAATATATGCAAATTAAAATACTATTTTATTATTTTGGATGAGATAATGGTCCGGTTTGTAAACAAATTCTTTAAAAGGAGACATCGTTTCACTAAATCATTGTTGTTTTTAGAAATAAGTGTGCCTTAAGGGTTTTACAAAGAATAAGGCGTGAAAAACGTAAGGCGAGGCGCTTATCCCAAGCCTTAAGCCTAGGCGGGTTTTTTAGAACAGTGATATATATATATAAGAGAGAAAAATCCGGATAAACAAGAAAGATTTCCAAAAAAAAGGTAACAGATTTTGAAACAAAATTTTCGGATAAAAAATGAGTAATAGATTTCGTACAAAGCAATATAGATATAAGAGACTTTAAGGCTCATAAATGAGCTGAGCATGCCTTGAAGATTGTGGGGCGCGGTAGCTATTCCCAATACATGAGAGAGTAAGGAAGATCTGAACTGATAAGGCAATCTGCATGTTCCCCATCTCTAAACATCTCTCCATTCCAGCGCACGTGGCATCAAGTTCAAGTGCCTCAAAATCTTCTACATTTGGTACAACATAATATGCCCAAGGCTTTAACTTCACCGGCCAAAAAAAATATATAGTTTCGAAGGTTCTTTTCAGTTTAAAAAATAATTCCGAAAATTATTTTAGAATAGGAAATTTATTTTAAACAAAAATACACCAATTTTATAAAAAATATTTTCAAACAAAAAACATTTCTTTTTGAAAATGCTTTGGCTCATAATTAATTAGTCACACCATAGAAGTTATATATCAAGATATATGGATGTGTGTCTAATGTGTCAAGTACAAATGTGCAATATACATGAATACCTTTACCCGGATATGTCATTGAATAGAGTCAAGGCGAGATTATACAAAGATAAATATTTATAGAATAACCTAATAAAAAAATGTGTTTGGAATCATCAAAATCAATATATTAAGTTAAACTAAAATGTACATTAATTAAACTAATTTAATTAGGGATAAAATATATTTTCGTTAACACAGGGGAACTTCGTAGCTGTAATTCTGCAGCATTCCGAATCGATTAAGTTTTGGGCCGAATCGATTCGCCCCTCCAGGTCTGCGATTCTGCAGCTTTGTCCCGTTTTACGGAAAATACCGCCATTTCTTCGTTATAGCTCGGAATGAGGCACGGTCGGAGGCTACGCGAAGATAACTCAGAGGACTACAACATCCAAGAAGACATTAGGCTAAAAAACCAAAATATGAAATGACTAAAATTCCCTTGAATGTAACCTTGAGTGTACTTTTTAAGTAAAAATCATCCTAAAAATGCCATAACTCCATCATTACAACTCGGAATCATTCACCGTCGGCGGCCACGCGAAGAGAAATCAAAGGGATTCAACTTCCGTGAAGAGCTCGGGATCCAAACCCGAATGATGAAATTACTAAAATGCCCCCGAAGCTGCAAAAGACGACGAAACTTTTCCGAAAAGCGTCCAAACTTCATACTAAGCATCGAAACACCTACAAAAGCTCAATTAACCCCTGCAAAACATGTTAACATAGAAATCCGAGGTTGTCTTGTTAACGAGCATAAGTATAGGGATTAAGATACCCAAGGGGGCTAATAAGGCGTAGGTTAACGGGTGAAATACGTAATATTTGTTTCGTGTCACACCCCCTAACTTACACATTGCTAGTCCCTAGCAATGAAATAGGAAACAACAAGAATAACAAGCAAACCAAAAGCAGGATACAAGTACAAAATGGGATGAAAAAGTAATAAAAAGATACGGCCACTTTCGCGAGTGAACGATTGCATTTAGCATATGCAATAAGCCGTTAAACCCCTAGGTTACCCTAGTGGACGAGTGTTGTCTCGTGAGGGTTTTCAGGGATGAAACCCACAAACATCATACAGTTTCCTCAAAATATGCCCAACCCAACATGCGACAAACTCAATAACAACGAAAAAGATTTCAAACATGTTATTAGCATATTGAATGAATTCAAGCTAAAGTCCGTTGTTATTAACAGGTTGAATGCACCTCATAGAATTGAAACTTTAAAAGTGGGAGGGGGGAGAGCAGATACAAAATATGATTTGGTAAAAACTTAAATAAATCGGATAAACATAAAGGAAGCATATATTCAATCCTTACGGGCATTACGCTCATCAAATGAATTCACTCGGAACGGGAGGTAACACACGGAACATGCGGGTATAAAGAGTAAATGTAAATGGAAACTAGGTCGTGCACATGTCGCAAATGAAGAACGCTATATAGGAAATGAAAAACTTATAATCTCAATGAAAGATACCACTCATCAAAAGAGGCGAAATGCATTTTCACAGATTATCAAAACTATTATGACTTTTAAATTAAATGCACCCTAAGATCACATAGGCCTTTATAGGGTTGTAATGTAGGTTTGGGGTTAAGGTACGAAATGAAAGGTATTTGTACGGATTCAAAGTGTTCGGAGATGAAAACTTGGAATAATGGGAAGGATGCGGGCAATATCAAAAATGGAAAGTAACTTCCAAACAAGCATTAGATATAACAATTGGAGAGTAATCAAAGCTTATTGAACTATATACACAACATATACAACTTTCTCTTTCTTTTCTTTTCTTCTTTTTCTTTTGTTTTCTTTTGCTTTTTGCTTTCTCTTTTTCTTCACTTTTTTCACTACTTTCTTTTCTTTGCTTATCAAACTCTCATATGCCTAAATTGCAACCGACATCATAACAACATCATTCAATCACAACTAACATTCCAAATAAAGGTATGGAAGGTGTATGTATGGTTTAAAACTCCAATTTGGAGTTGGTTATGGGATTTGGGTTATGAAACGAAGGGCTATATTTAGGCTCAAAGGGGTTAACGAGGGTAAACATATAAGGGTGAGGTCAAGGCTAATATGGGTGATATGACAAAGATGGCCTATGATCATTTCACAAAGTTAACGTAATTCTCGAGTCAAAACAATATATGAAAATCATGATCAAGTAACACATTTCAAGTATGAACTCAATTAATGAACGGTCAAATGAAAGATTAGTGAGATTACCAACGAATTCAACGTTTTTAATGTGAAAAGAATAGTGTATAACACTCACAAACGATGAAAGGTACAAAGCTTACTCGGTGTAAGTATATACAATGCAACAAAAGATTACCGAGCTATAAAAATCTTAAACCAAATCAATATAACAAGGAAAGTGCATATGCTCATGGGATAAAGTTTAATTCATGAAGTTATTCACAATATCAATAATTTAAGGACTAAAGTCTAATAACTTCTAAAATCGAGAACATGCATCATTGAGTTGTCTATTGGATCGGGCAATTATTGAAATTTATTACTGGAAACAAGGCAAAACGCCCAACAAAGGAGAAAAAAGAAAGAAAATATTTTTGAAATTTTTTAATTTTTAATGAAAATCATGCTTAGTAACTAAATGTGAGCAAATCCATGGACAAAACAAAGAAATGGATAAAATATCCTGCACCCCCTAACTTAAATGTTGCATTGTCCTCAATGCGCATTAAGAACACAACACAAAGAGAGGAAAAGAACGATATTACCCAAAATTGGAGCGATCTCCATAAGCACGAGTCCAATGAAATCTACAAAACAAGTTAGTACCGAGCATAGCAAAAACAAATAACAAAAAGTTAACTAATTACACTAGACTAAATAAAAAGGGAAGAAAAAAAAAAGGAAAGAAAGAAAATTAAAAAGCTAACTATTTACAACCTACTATTTAGGCTTCACACTAACTATACACTAGAACTCTAAATAGTTGATGGTCCACCCAAACAATATTTTGACTTTGAAAGATCAACGGTGGACCCTCCAAAGCGAACATGCCTCCCGAAAGATATGAATTCCGTTTCAAAATGGAAGGCATGTGGGTGGTGAAAAAAGTGAACCATCGCCAATTTGAAATTTCGAGCGGACGATGGGGGATTTGGATAATAAGGGGGAAAGGTACACTTGAGGTCTAAGAAAAATTGACTCATCTCCCAAAGATTTTTCAAATGGAATGGGAGATGGTGCACACGTGGGGATAACATCCATCGAAAAGAAGTCCTGTAAAGAGTCCTCATCGGCAAAAAGTGTAGAAGTTTTAAAAGTTTCTACCGACTCATAGGAATCAACCGGTAATTCTAATGGTTTAATGATGGAAAACGTATATGGTAATGAAATAAATTCAATCTCCGTCAATATATCGTCAGAAGGAGATTGAATTTCGGGGGAGAGAGATTCACATTCGATGAGAAATTCTTTGAAAAATTGAGGTGAAACACAAGTTTCCACCTCCTCGTTGTTTTGTGCATAAGAATTCATCTCATCGCAAAGTGCTCTAAGTCTCATTCCAGCATCATTTAGGCTTTCCAAACCTTAGGAGTAAAGAAGAAAAGTTTCTTCCAAAGTAGGCTTCCTCGGCTCAAGAGCCTTGACTTCCTCATTTGGTTGAAACTCGTCTTCGAAATTATCGGAATAAGAATCGTCATTGGATTCGAATAATGAATCCAACTCAAGCTCCCAATAACGATTTTCATTTCGATAAATGTTTTCAAGTCTTTCAATCTCAAGAAAATCTTTAAAATGGAAAACTTGAAAACTATCCCCAAAGTAAGAATCATTAGAATGACCGTAATAACTATAATAGTAGGACATATTTACCGAAATGTTTGTAGATGGAGAATCCGAGCAAGAAAGTGAGCACCCGCGAATCAAAGTTTCTTAGCGCTCAAATATGCTATCCTGCAAAAAAGTTTAAAACAAAGAATACAAATACAAAAGGAAAAATACTATGAAATAATAAAACAATTACAATCTAAAACACACTCCCCGGCAACGGCGCCATTTTTGATCGAGCGGTAAAAGTATGTTCGTGTGAGGATACAATCGTTGTGTGTTTCGCCGCCGCGATGCAAAAACCTAAACTACAACTACACTTGACAAGCAAGCACATCGGTAAGTCGGGTATCGTAAGAAATCCACAAGGAGTGATTGAATTTTAGATTTCAATTGTTTTAAAACTTCAGGAATAAAAGTGTAAAATAAATAAATGAAAAGGTGATGGTTGGTTATGGTGGAAAAAGAGAAAAAGGAAGAAGTTAACACTATACTACAATTAATTAAAACGAGAGTCGGGATCGCATCCCCACCATGGGCTAAACAACTAATAATTAGAATTTCGGTTCAAAAACATTTAATCGAGCATTTTCAATTAAGCATAAACATCACACAATAAGGAATTTAACCCAAAGTTGCGAGATTAAACATTTAATCAAAAATGGTCACACGCGGATTAAATTCGGATTGTCGCTATAAACACTAAAGTTGCGTGACAAATAAAGTTAAACGCATAACAATCCAACTTTAGTACACGCGGTTTCAATTAAACGCAATTTTACACAAAACCTAACTTTCGGAGCTCAACGCCCATTAATGGCGGAAACGAAATCCCAACCCGTTATCTACGGACAATACATGGATTAAACTAATCAACAAAGCAATAAACTAATTAAGCAAGGAATAAATAACTAAAACTAATTATCTAAGCATGAAATTAAACAATAACAATGGAAATAAACTAGAACAACTATATTAATGGTAAAGGAAATGAAAAGTTCAACTTATAAACCCCAAATGGTTATCATCCCAAAGAGAAATGAAGAAAACCTCTCCAAACCAAACCCTAAACTAAGCTAAAAATGAAGATATTTTTTCTCAAAATGAGATGGATTGGTTTTATACAAAATATCCCATGGCAAACTTGTAATAAAAGGGAAGAAAACAAAAAATCTGGAGGGCCAAATCGATTCAAAAATGGTCCGAATCGATTCGGAAACAGGGGAATTTCGTATCTGTAATTCTGCAGCATTCCGAATCGATTCGGTTTTGGGCCGAATCGATTCGCCCCTACAGGTCTGCAATTCTGCAGCTTTGTCCTGTTTTACGGAAAATGCCGCCATTTCTTCGTTATAGCTCGGAATGAGGCACGGTCGGAGGCTACGCGAAAATAACTCAGAGGATTACAACATCAAAGAAGAAATTGGGCTAAAAAACCAAAATATGAAATGACTAAAATGCCCTTCAATGTGACCTTGAGTGTACTTTTTAAGTAAAAATCATCCTAAAAATACCATAACTCCATCATTGAAACTCGGAATCATGCACCGTCGGCGGCCACGCGAAGAGAAATCAAAGGGCTTCAACTTCCGTGAAGAGCTCGGGATCCAAACCCGAATGATGAAATTACTAAAATTCCCCCGAAGCTGCAAAAGGCGATGAAACTTTTTCGGAAAGCGTCCAAACTTCATACTAAGCATCGAAACACCTACAAAAGATCAATTAACCCCTGTAAAATATGTTAACATAGAAATTCGAGGTTGTCTGGTTAACGAGCATAAGTATAGGGATTAAGATACCCAAGGGGGCTAATAAGGTGTAGGTTAACGGGTGAAATACGCAATATTTGGGTCGTATCAGAAGGTAGGGGGTCGATCGATCGACATTCAAGGTTGATTGATCAATTGCCCAGATATTTCCCAGAATCTGCATATACCATCCTACGGGTTTCATCACCAAACGTCATCAAAACCTCTATCAATTTCGCCCAAACTCCCAACCAAGTATCACAAATGTTATAGTAACAGGTATAAATGATTTCTAACGAATTTTTTTGATTAAATCTACAAGGAATCATTATTACATGGGATTAATTCAAGAAACTATTACAAACCCTAGTTGATCATATAAATTCAAGAACTTCTTAGTCATTACCAGATTTCTTTCTCTAAACATCATGCAAATTCGTAATTATGGTTCTACACATAATAAAGATATCAGCCTCGTATAGCTCCTACTCAAACCTATTAATTTACTTATTCCAATATCATGAAATCTCCAAGAAACATACAATTTCGCTTCCTATTCTAACATGGATGGTGTATCAACATGGAAACAACAAGATAGATACTTACCTCGAGAATATGAGTCTGAATTTATGAGATTTGATGATGTGGTTGTGCTCTCCTTCCTCCGATCTACTCTCCGGCGGTATTTGTGGTGAAAATGGTGCAATTATGGTGGCTCTAGCCTTGGGAAGTTCCTCACCTTCCTCCTCTAATGGCCTCTGTGAAATATGCAGGTTCTAACCCTAGAAGGCAACCTCTAACACCTGATATACTTCTCTAATTTTCGTAGGTAATTAAATTCCAAAAGGAGAAATTACCAAAATTCCTTCCCGGGTTACCGGTTAGGCCTAAAAACGTCCCGAGACCCAAATTAAACCCCCGGGTACAATTTTTTGACTATCTCGACCCTTTCGGATACATTGGTGCACTCTAAATGACCATAAGGGCGACTTATAATGTATTCACTTTATATAATAATAATAATTTAATCCCGACACGACACGGGCGCGTCCTGACCTAATTTCCATAATTGTCATATTTTTCCCTCGTGACAATTTTAATAAATTAAATTATACATATTACTCTACTCAATAATTAATATTTAACAAATATTTTTTTTCCAATAATTACTAACTCTCGTTACGCTAGTAAATATTTAAAACAAATTTCCATATTAATATTAAATTAATCTATCTCAATTAAATTTAATAAATCCCTAAATTTAAAAGCCATAAAAATACGGGGTATTACATACTTCCTCCCTAATAACAGAATTTCATCCCGAAATTCAGAAAATAAGGCATACCTAGTAAAACAATTCTGGATACCTTATTAATATGCAAACTAACTTCAAAGTAAGGCGCTCAATTACTATAGCCCCTGTTTCACATCAAGCTTGTTTAACACTCTCATTAACGATACTTCACAATATGCTCCTATTCGACGACATTCGCATAAGAAGAGCCTATACATCATTAACTCCCATTATTTCAATATCATTGGGAGGCCGTACCTCACTACATGACAACTACTCAGATTTATCTATCCACAAAACTCCCATTCTGAGAGAAATTATACGAACATATGACCACAACTTGCTCGCCTAAAACAACCATGGTAATTCCACCATAGTCATCAGACTCTAACTCGACCAATCCAAAATTTTGATTATCCTCCCATCTCTTAACATTCAGAGTGAGAAAAGTTAAGGTTTTTCCACACCAAAACCTCAATAAGCATCTTGTTCACAATAAACAGGTACGAGTGCTCCCACGGAACCCTACCATTAGGTAATATCCTCCCCTAATTATCGTACTATACTCCACTTGCTAGCTATAACCGTTGTGGAAAAGAAATGATCACAATGAATCCAAAATTACTTTCACACTGCTCCACTAATGGTTAATCACTTCTCGCTTACTCCTCGAATTATGGGTGATACAACCTGCTCAAAATAAAACGATATCCCCGTTGCTTCCTAAAATCCCATATTAAAGGTGGGATTCAAAAATCCCAACCTAATTCAGAAAAATACCGTGTAGGACCACGTACCGATGCGATCCCTCCTTTCAAAGGAAGACTGGGGCACACTAGCTAATATTGTAAATCACCCCAAAGGAATGTCAATCACTTCCTTCTTGGGCATCTTGTTCCACACGTTCGAAGGAACTCTTGATCTTACCTTGAGGTAGTCAACTCATCCAAGAAACTTTATCGGCCTCTTCCATTATAGGAATTATCGATAGCCACAAAATTCTTTGGTTGATCCTCTTGTTCCAACCGATTTTTATTTATGAGTAGTGCCCGCGGAGACTAGTCACTATGTCCCACTCGACATCGACTTCTACTTTTAATGTATCACGTTAAGTGACACTTAATACCCCTTCTTTCCTTTGCGTATACCGAAAGTTTCGACCCATGCACTTTTCTCCACAATTTGCACTTCCGGACCTTTTATACCATACTAACATCTTCACTCTTTGCACGCGTCAGTCGCTCTCAGCATTTGAGTAATTATAACTTCGCTCCGAGTGTTCTCCATATAGTTAAATTTTACCCTTCTCAAGGAATACTCCTTTGTAATTGGCTTCCCACAGCCTTCCAACTAGATTCGGTGTGTTACTCTGATCGCACACAAATATATGGATTTATCGTCTTTCACACGGTGCTCAATCCACTCTACCACTTCCACTTCGTTATTTTAATCCCACAAACATATATTCCACACGTCTATTCCCACGTCCCTTTAACTCGGACGATTCTAACATCAGCTAACCACGATGCCCACACACCCTATAAATCGTGCATACTAGGGTAAGCATCATATACGCTCCACACATACCACCCAATTCTATTTTCTTTATGCTCACAATATGATTACAACACTTGGGTACTCTCAATCACCCTAGAAATTGAAATTTTAAATTCCTCCTTATCATCGTTCCACCCCTCAACTCGTGGTGATAAAATAAAACTTTCAATGCTTTCTTACCACACTACCGGCTCCACTGGACATAAATCGTTATCTAACTTCCCACTAATAGTTATAAATTCCTACTCCAATAAAGACCGAGGTACCGAACTCATGGATTAATGACCAAACATCTTCGTACTTCCAGCCTTACGCTAAGTTTCATGCGTGGGATGTCTTGCAAAGCGAAATCCAAATAAGGATCCCCCCGATACACTAATTCCTAGCATTATCGGTTATCGAGATCCATTAGGCCCTCCGTCCATAGAATGTACCCCTTTATTCCGTCTCTTAACAGAAAAGTTACATCTCCTCTCGTAATTACACTTAAATAAAGACATTTCGCCAATTTCACTATCGTTTAGTATTGGTGGTAATCACAATCCGCAAACTTCGTACACATGAAATCGAGACCCTCGAAATCCTGTCCCCAAACATATGAGTCTAACTCTTAACTCTCACATTTCTAAAGTATAGATATAACAATGCACTCTTCCTATCACCAAGTCCCGAGCGCTAAACATCATAATGGGTTAAATATTTTCGCTCAATAGTAAACCCAATACATACTGAATCATAACAACAAAGTCCCTACACACATCGGGATCGAATATCTTGGGCCCACTATCCCCTCCGAAGTCTCTAGAATATAAAATATAAGTGCGAGTCTGACCCTCTCGCAGGTGAGGCCTCGCCAGAACAAAATGTGTTGCACTAATGCAGCCATTCTGATAGCCTTGCAATAACTGCCTACTATCATACTAACCATTACTATAAAGTTGTAACCAAGACAATATCATACTCGTATATCACATCACTAAAATGAGTAATCTCAATAAAGTATATAACACTATTAATACACTCATTCATCCTCCGCGGATAACACTAAAGAAAATCCCGCCACACTAGGGAAAATATTCACATAATATTAGCGCTATAGATATATGTACTAAACTCGTCTCACATGCGAATCTAGCAATAAACAAAATGTAGTGACTCGCTCATGTCACATAAAGCATGCCTCATCCTTCGAGGATAAAACTCATACTTCTACCTTGCCAATCGCATTGACTGCTCAAATAGTCTCCTAACGTAACACGCCTGTCCAAATCAAAACAAAACTTCTTTAATCGTTGCCCTTTACTAGGCACCATATTCTTCTCCCCTATACTCGTTTCGAGAAAACATTAACGCATGTGAATCACTCTCAACAAAATACCTCTACACATAATCCACTTATCACCTGTCATACTAACCATATTAGTACTGTCTTTCTCTCAGACTTTGGTAGGCTCGATTCCTGATGGCTACCCCCGTTGTTCCCTTAGCCTTGTTGGCCCTAAAGAACATGCTACTGGCTACAGTAGTCCTTACTGAATTCACCATCGCTAGGTAAGAATTTAGCTGTTCGATTCATTTAAATGGGTCCCCTGATGTGTATCCACACCCCCTTGTGGTGCTACAGTACTACCATTTGCATCCAGTCTTATTCTTGACTAAATTCTTCGATTCTTTTGGCTTATCACACAAAGAAGCATTATCATCTCCATTGACAAAGCACGACATTGTCAACCTCTGAATCGACCGTCCAGCATAATTCCCTTTTAAGTGCTAATAACTATATTTACGAGTCGATCTGCCACTTGGAGTCCTCTCCTCCATTCATATCTACATCCTCTGATACAAGATTCGCTAACTGTTTATATTCATTTTCACAAATGGACCTCTATCAAGTCCTCCTGTGATGAGTTCAGGACAACATATACATTTTATCCTACACATCTGATGAAGGATTATGCGGTCAAACTGTACCTAAGATCATTCTATAGACCCAGCATTCCACTTCTGAAAGTGGTGGCTGACTCTCACCATTATAACTTCGTTCCGACAAGCCAAGAAAAATTTTACTCCAAATTTTCAATTTCAGTTAGCCACACTCTCTCATATGTCTAAACCTTTGAATATTTTACCTTCTTTGGCTAACACACACAATCTACGCATTTCTAGAATTTCCATTGATAGTTCTCTTTAATGTCTCGTCTGTCATTTTCCCAGTCGTACCATGTTGAGTGAGTCTACTCTTGCACCTCTTTCGATTATAGCAGCATTTGGAAATCATAGGCTACGCCCTAGCTGTTTTTACAGTCCTGGCTTCTCGTGCCATAATAGGGGTGACCTTAACTACGGTCATCATCCTCGAATATACTCTATAACCTCAACTAAGCCTTGTCTCCTGCTGTCCGCCCAACGGTCCTTACCTGCCATATTCCATTGTTCGAACATGCCCGAATGTAAATAAGATTCACTAATGTACATATGTTATAGCAGGAGAACGGAATCTCACCATAGAAATCAAAAATCCTAAACATAGGGCACTAGATCAACCAAAGTAACGCTGGAAGCATAATAAGTCGCACAGATCCTAACGAAACTAGAACCCGGTGCTCTGATACCACTTGTGACACCTCGCCTAATTATATACCGGGTGATCAGTCATTTATTAAATTAACTCAAAGTGTCAGGTTGGTTCATTCTTAACATCACTATCGAAAAACAATTTTCTTATTTAATAACCTTATAAATAATTAAGCTAAGTGTCAAAACATGTAATCTTATAAATTAAGTCGGAATGTTATTAT
This sequence comes from Sambucus nigra, assembly GCA_949130495.1. NCBI lineage: Eukaryota > Viridiplantae > Streptophyta > Magnoliopsida > Dipsacales > Adoxaceae > Sambucus > Sambucus nigra. Next base: position 331,608,421 of record OX422222.1, read on the forward strand.
TAATTACGAAGCCATTTTCACGAATACAATTGATAGTATTAAAATCAAACCATTCAAATGAAAGAACATGCTAGATAAATCAATCCAAATAAAATATCCCAAATTGCAGGACAAAGTGATAATTACAAGTAAACCCAACTACAACGGAAGAATACTGAAATAAATTGAAAGTACAAATCTCTCTGAACTAGATAAAACTGGAAATGGGTAACACATGCCCTATCTAGGAGAACTAAATTAAAGATTGAGAAAACAAGTATGAAGTCATCTACTACAAGGACCTGTAACTCTCACACTAGCTGCAGCACGTCAACAGTCCAAAAATCCAAGCCTCACGCCCCTGTGGCTAGGAAACTGTAATATATATATATATATATATATATATATATATATATATATATATATATATATATATATATATATATATACAAGAGAGAGAAAATATGACAGGAAACGGGTCAGAGCCCAAGTGTAAAATAGCTTTAAATATAGTTTAGCAAGTATTTAAAATGCTTACCGGCTAATACAACAACCATGCTAGTATGCGACACTCTCTTGAGAATTCTCACCTCTTATCTAGTGTGCACGCCTACCGTACTAATAAATCTCATAAGTTTCTCTAACTCATTCTCCATAAGGTTTTATCACGTGAAAAGCAAGGTTATGATATTTACTTTAGGAAATCATTCTCTTCAAGATTTCTTACGTTATTTAGAACAACTCATTACCATTATAAAGTTCCCGAACACTTATAATAAAGTTGAAGTATTTATTCATTACTTATCTACTTATACGCACAGTAGAAAGTTCCCATATAGATATAAGTATATATATTAGTCACATATATAATATATATACTAACGGCACCCCACATAAAATCTATGGTGCTGGCATACTCTGCTATCAGGTCCCTGTATCACTCAAACTAAGGGAAATACTAGTTCGGAATCACTCTCGAACTGTATTAACACAACACACACAAAATGGAGGCGAAGCATAGTTCCAAGTCACTAAGAGGTCATCACATACCCCTAACGTCTCTTAGGACCATCATCATTAAGAAAAAAGAACAAGCTTCAAAATCCAGAAGAGGTCTATCGATCAAAGGTAGGGGGTCGATCGATCGATCCGGTCGATCGATCGATCCAGTCGATCGATCGACATTTAAGGTCGATCGATCGATCGCACAGATATTTCCCAGAATCTGCATATACTATCCTACGGGTTTCATCACCAAAAGTCCTCAAAACCTCTATCAATTTCTCCCAAACTCCCAACCAAGTATCACAAATGTTATAGTAACAGGTATAAACGATTTCTAACAAATGTTTTCGATTAAATCTACAAGGAACCATTATTACATGGGATTAATTCAAGAAACTATTACAAACCCTAGTTGATCATATAAATTCAAGAACTTCTTAGTCATTACCAGATTTCTTTCTCTAAACATCATGCAAATTCGTAATTATGGTTCTACACATAATAAAGATATAAGCCTCGTATAGCTCCTACTCAAACCTATTAATTTACTTCTTCCAATATCATGAAATCTCCAAGAAACATACAATTTCCCTTCCTATTCTAACATGGATGTTGTATCAACATGGAAATAACAAGATACATACTTGCCTCAAGAATATGAGTCTGAATTTTTGAGATTTGATGATGTGGTTGTGCTCTCCTTACTTCGATCTACTCTCCGGCGGTATTTGTGGTGAAAATGGTGCAACTATGGTGGCTCTAGCCTTGGGAAGTTCCTCACCTTCCTCCTCTAATGGCCTCTGTGAAATATGCAGGTTCTAACCCTAGAAGACAACCTCTAACACCTGATATACTTCTCTAATTTTCGTAAGTAATTAAATCCCAAAAATAAAATTACCAAAATGCCCTCCCGAGTTACTGGTTAGGCCTAAAAATATCCCGTGACCCAAACTAAACCCCAAGGTACACTTTTTTGACTATCTCGACCCTTTAGGACACATTGGTGCACTCGACATGACTATACGGGCGACTTATAATTTATTCACTTTATAAGTAATATTTAACAAATCAACAATTTTCCAATAATTACTAACTCTCGTCATGCTAGTAAATATTTAAAGCAAATTTTCGGATTAATATTAAATTAATTTATCTCAATTAAATTTAATAAATTCCTAACTTTAAAGGCCATAAAAATACGGGGTATTACACCAGGGCTATATATGAGCCATACGGTGGCTATGATGAACAACTCTGATGTTTCATTTTGGGCATGCTTCATCAATGATGGTCATTCTGGGACCAAATCCGAGCATGCTTGTCACTTGTGTTTATGCCTGACTACAAGTGGTATACTATACAACACTTTTATCCCTCTTTACTTTTCTTTGTCTTTTATCTCAAGATAAAGTAAAGTAAAGAAAAATAAACAACTGGTTACAACACCATCTAAGAGTTGAAAGCATTTAAATACATTTCCAGGGGTGTTTTCCCCCAATTGAAAATAAAATCTCTTGAGCGTTTGGCCTTGACATCTGTGAGACCTGATGTAATTGCTCGAGCTCGATTTGATCATGTGAGTTCGATATTTGCAAGGATAAGAAATTGACTCGGATTCTGGCATAAAAATCATTAGTAACTCATAAGGCATATTAAAGTGCCATATATAATCACGCGGGGTATATTTTCCCCCTTTATTTTATTTTATGTTAATAGAATAAAATATACTCGAAAACATGCTTCGAGGAATCATAGACATAATGTTCTGTGAAATTTCATGATGCGAGTTTGATATGCTACAATATACAGTTCATAGAGTGAAGATATATCATGTGGTGAGCTATTTATCTCATGCCCCCACTATTTTATCAAAGCTGAGAAAATTTAGAAATGGTCCCTTAAATCATTTATAGAATAAATTAGTCAATAAGCATGCTTGGTCACCTCGAGGTGAGTAACAAATATCAATTTCAAATTTCATGTAGCTAACATCATCATGTGAATAAATCATAGTTTGGCATAAATCGAATGCAAGATAGCACAAAAAGTTGTTCCAGGCGACCATGGTTGTGGTTGCTCAGGAGGCTGCTCCGAGCAACCGTGAATGAGGAAACTCGAGTCACTAGGGCGAGGCCTCTCTAAGAACTAGGACGAGGCTGCTCGATCAACTAGGAGAAGGTCACTTGAGGTACCTTCTAGAGACACCGCAAGTGAGGTCGCTCGAGGTACCTTCTCGAGGCACCGCCGGTGAGGTCGGTCTAGGTACCTGCCCGAGGTGCCATGACTTGAGAAAAATGCTAAGTTTCAATTTTTTATTTTATTTTGTGAGCTACTCGAGGAGGTTCCCCCGAGGCTGCTCGAGGAGGTCCCTCTGAGGCTGCTTGAGGAGGTTCCCCGAGGCTGCTCGAGGAGGTCTCTCCGAGGCTACTCAAGGAAGCTACTCGAGGGGGTTCCCTCGAGGCACTAGGACTTGAGAAAATTTTTGCAAAAATATTCTTTTATCAAGGTCACTCGAAAAACCTAATTTTGATATGGTTGCTCGGAAATTATATTCTGACAATATTGCTCGAGTACCTGTTCGTACTAAGTCTTTAAATGGTTCCTCGCGGGATAACATAAAAATATTCACAATTTCGAGGGGTATAACTTTTCAAGAATAAATGTTTTTCTACTCGATCAATTCAAATTCGTGTGAGGCTAAAAATATTCTTAAATAGTTTGAACACGCATAAATTTAAATATATATAATTTTCGAAATTAATATAATAGACAATATGCCTTATTTGGCCTATTTTTTTCCAAAATGTCAAATGATTCAAAGATAACTACCAAATAATTCGAATTACCATATAATTAACATTCTGCAAAACTTTTGAAAATATTTCAAGTGTGGTTTAATGCCACTCTACGTCGTACCTCTAAGGGTCCGTTTGATAGAAAACTGGGAAAATGCAAATGATTCCATGACATTTGATTCTAGGACAAACAATTCCAAGGCAAATGAATATTTTCCTACTTGTGTCTGTTTGATACAAGTTGGAAAATCATCAATTTTCCACATTTTCTATCAAACGCAAAAGTTGGAAAATAGATATAAATGTGGAAAGTTTATTTATGGAATATGTATATATATATATATATATATATATATATATATATATATATATATATATATATATATATATATATATAAATTAAATATACAAAATATATGAATATATTATATTATTTGCGATATATATATATATATATATATATATATATATATATTATATTATTTGCGGAATATATATTTCGGATATATATATTATATTATTTACGAAATATATATATTATATTATTTACGAAATATATATATATTATATTATTTACGAAATATATATATTCGTGTATATATATATCATATATATATATATATATATATATATATATATATATATATATATATATTATATAAATATTTATGGAATATATGAATATATATTATATTATATATTGAATATACTAAATATATATATATTGAATATACTAAATATATATTATTTCGAATATATATATTATATTATTTGCGGATTATGTATATTCATATATATATATATATATATATTATATAATTATTTATGGAATATATGAATATATATTATATTATATATTGAATATACTAAATATATATTATTTCCAGAATATATCCATATATTATATATATTCAGTACATATATAATATATGTGTATATTCTGTAAATAATATTATATATTGAATATACTAAATATATATTATTTACAGAATATATCCATATATATTATATAATTCAGTATATATGTAATATATGTGTATATTCTGTAAATAATATATATATATATATATATATATATTAAAATATATATACGAAATATAAATAATATATATACGAAATATAAATATATATTAAAATAAATGAATTATATAAATGTATGAAATACATAAATATATGAAATATATATAAATATACGAAATATACGCAATATACATATATGTGCTAAAATATATAAAATATACGAATATATATATATTTACATATTTATTAACAATATATATTTATATATTTATGAAATATATAGAGTTTACAAAAAAAAAATTGGTTTTGAGTGATTTGCCACCCAAAGGTGGCAAACAAAAACCTGCCCCCCCCCCCCCCCCCCCCCCCCAACGAATTGAATTTCACCCTAGGGTGACAAATTGTGCTTAAGGGGTGTTGTACATAGAAAATAAATTCCAAGGCATATGAAGACTATCAAACAGCCTAAAAGCTGGAAAAGACCAGAATTTTTCAACTTTTCTGAATTTGCCCTGGAATTGAGAGGTTGGAATTGAGAGGCTATCAAACGGCCCTAAAAGAGTTACCTCGAATTAATTAACTCAGCACTTATATGGATATTTAAATCAAAACAAATACCCACTAACTTGGGACTTGGAGTCTTCAAATGGTCTATATACATTCAAGTAAAATCACAGCTCACAACAAAAAATGTTAGACACAAGTTTTTCTTGGGACTTTCGATGATCGAGGCAGTTTATATGCCCGGAGATCGAGGCTGCTCCGATTACTAGTTCGGAGGTCATGTAGCTCAGAGATCCGTGGTTGTTCAGAGATCCGAAGTTTTTTGGATATGATTGTTCGCATGTAACTGTTCGGTGACCAAGTGGTTCGGAGGTAAGTCTTCGGAGATACCTACTCGGAGGGTTAGTTTGCTCGGAGGTCAAATGCCTCGGAGATACGAGATTCTTCAAAGGTAAGATTCTTCGAAGGTTAAACTGTTCGGATGGGATCACGTTTGACGTACCTCGGTTTAGTATTTTGATTTGGCCGAAAAGTAGTTCGGAGGTCTAGGCTCCTCGGAGATTCAAGGTGGTTCGGGCTTTTAGACAGTTAACTCATTTATGGTTTTGTCCTCTCAAAGATGGATCGAAGTTGCGTCCTGTGGTGGCTCGGCCGACGATTGGTCATCATAAGGTGATGTAATTCTTTTTTCTTTTGTTCAGTTGGTTTCTCAAAGAGTGATCCGATCAACGCAAGTGGGTCGGAGGTACAATTATTGTACATTTTGTACATGTACCTAACAAGGTCGGATTCTTTCGAACTGGATGAAATGGTAACTCGATTTTGACTTGAGCAACTGGGATTTATACCCACAGTTATCTTAGTTTCTCCATTTCTCAAGTGTGAGATGGATTGTTTTTATTGGTTTCTACAACTATGATGGATGGGACGAACATGATGTTTTCGGCAGATGGGCGCCAACGAATTTCTCACCGGAGTTGGCAGGGATGACCACGATTATATGGTTTTGTTTTTTAAAGATATTTTAAAGATATATAATTTTTTTTTTTTGGTAAACATTGAAATAGAAAAGGTTACTTAGAGATTACAAATCGAAACCATAAGCCATCAAGGCAGCAAAGAAAAACTAAAGACATAACCCATGAGGTAAGGTGGTAGAAAAGCATAATGCGAGACAAACTACAACGTAGGGTTAGCAAGAATCCGGCGCAGAGCCTTGGGGATCTCCTCAATTTCAACGAAGGTCTCCTCCTGAACTTTAGCCTCCCGTGCCAGCCAGTTCGCACCCCGAATCATAGCCGGGTTGACATAGAAGAAGTTCGCGCCCACCTTTCTCATTAGCTCGTAACAGTCGACCCTGATATTTTCAAAGTCAGTTTCGCGATACTGGACCCCTTTGAAGATATCGATAAGCTCATGGGAGCTAGTTTCGATAAAAATATCCTTCCAACCTCGCATGTTGGCCATATTAAGACCGTGGAAAAGGCCTTCCATCAGGGCACGAAGGAGAGAAGGAGTACCCCTGAGTCGTCCGTAGTAGCTGCTCTTCCAATGCCCCCTGTCATCAAGGACATATCCTCCAAAGGTCGCAATGCGGTAGGTAGGATCGGTACACGCCTGGAGGGCAACCCTGGTCTTTCCCCGGTCCACATGCTCCAAAAGGCAGAACAGAGCTTCCGGAACCTCGTCATATTCAATATAGTCCTGAGTCTGGCGCCTCCCAATGCGAGCAAGGCCATCCGCCCACATATTATTCGACCTCGTGATGTGTGAAACCCGTATCTCCATTTCGGCCATAGTAGCGATGCACTCAGCAATAATGTTAGTCAGTGGATAGTTCTGGTGGTTTTGTCTATTCAGAAGTTGGACGGAATCCAGACAGTCACTGCGAAGTAAGCATCCCATCCAGCCCTTGATTTTAGCCATGTTCAGCCCATGCAGAATGCCCATAAGCTCAGCTTTAATCGGGATGCTATCTCCAATGATTCTGCCACTAAATCCCATGATCCAACGTTGTTCATTGCTGCTCACCATGCCACCAAAGCCACCCAGATTGCTGAAGGGGTCATAGCTGCCATCTGTAAAAATCTCGTAGCCTGAAAAGGGGTAGACACTAGAAGAGAAATTAGAAACATTACTCGGAGCATGGTTGGGACTAACTTTGGGTATAGCAAGTAAAGCAATTTCACTTGCGAGGGCCCTAGAGTTAGCCCAAACCATGTTCGAGGAGATAGTTATTTTATCAAAAATGCGTTTATTACGTGCAGTCCAGATGTGCCAAAGTGTGGAAATAAATAAGGACTGCCCAACTTGCATGGGCTTATCCCAAATGTTGTCTTTAATCCAGTCAAAAAAGTTAATGTTTTTCTGTGTGTTCCACTCCATGGGGGGGAAAGTGAGTTCCCACACCGCCGAGGCAAGGTGGCAATTTCTAAGCACATGCTCCATGTCTTCATCATATTCACAGAACTCGCAAAGTTTAGAGTTAGCAATGCGTCTATTAAATCTTTGGCAGTTTGTTAGAATTTTCTTGTGGAAGATTAGCCAAATGAAGGTTTTAAGTTTCTGAGGGATTTTTAGTTTCCAGATGAGGTTCCAGTTGATGAAGTGTGGGGTGTTGAGGTCAATTTTGACAAGGGAGGTATAGGCAGATTTAATCGAGAATTTTCCGTTGGGTGAGGGTCCCCAACAAGGACTGTCAGCTTGGTTCTGAATGTGGGGGAGGGGGTGCCCAGGATTAAATTGTACGTGTTATTACTGAAGGTATCCTTAATGAGTTGTTCATTCCAAGTCCCTTGCTTAATAAGGTCACAAACCTTGGACACCTGATGAATATTATGGGTAGTGGAAATGGTGGAGGTGCCCACCCACCAATCTTTGAAAATATTAGTGTGTTTCCCATCCCCAATAATCCACTTGGTATTTTTGACAATATCACTTTTACATTTGTAGATACTCCTCCAAACATTGGACGCCTGAGCCTTACGAGTCCAATTTCTTGGATTGTCGTGTGAACTATACTTAGCTCCAATCACACGAACCCACAGAGAGTTTTTATTGTTCATAGTTTTCCACCCAAGCTTAGAGACAATGGCGCGGTTATTCTCCTCACTACTCCTTAGTCCCAATCCTCCAAGCTCTTTGGGGCGGCAGACCGTGTCCCATTTGACAAGGTGAACTTTCATTTTCTCCTCCGACTCTCCCCATAAAAAATTCCTATTGAGTTTATCGAGTTTTTCATTAATCTTCTTAGGGAAAATCGAGGTTTGCATGTTATAAACAGGTACGATGGTGGTGACAGCCTGTATGAGGGTAGTTCGTCCAGCGAGGGAAAGAATTTTGGATTTCCATCCAGCAAGTCTCTTCTGGACCTTCTCGATGATATGGTTGAAGTGGTTAGTTGTGACTTTACCATGGATGAGGTTATTTCCAAGGTACATTCCCAAGTCGTTGGTAATGTTTATGCCGCACCCTCTGCCAATCTCCCCCGCACATCGATTTGGGACGTTAGGGGAGAAGTAGAGTTTCGATTTCTGAAGGCTGATGGACTGGCCAGAGATGTCACAAAAATGATTGATAGTCTTCATGACAACATTACAATTCTTTTGCGAGGACTCGGAGAACAGAATGAGGTCATCAGCAAAGAAGAGGTGGGAGATGGTGGGCCCATTGGGGGATGCCTTGATACCCTTCCAATCGCCCTGGTTAACCTGTTGATTGATGGCGGCTCCTAAATATTCCATAAACATGACGAACAGGTAGGGGGATAGGGGATCGCCCTGTCTGAGTCCCCTAGAAGGTTTAAAAGGCAGGAGTGGTGCCCCATTCCACAGGACAGTAGTGGAAGCATTGGTAACACAACTAGTGATGAGCCGTCTAAGTTTAGTGGTAATATTGAACCAGATGAGGACACGGTCCAAGAACTCCCAGCTAATTTTATCGTAGGCTTTCTCAAGGTCGATTTTAAAGATAGCCCCCCCTTTCTTGCCTTTTCTCTTGTTCAGGGAGTGAATAATCTCCTGAGTAATAATAATATTATCCGTAGTCTGGCGTCCCGGAAGAAAGCTCGCCTGGTTAGGGCTAACGATTTTACATAGGATTGGTCGGAGTCTGTTGACTATGATCTTAGCAAGGATTTTGTAAGGCACATTGCAGAGAGTGATAGGTCTAAACTGGGTAATATTCTCAGGATTATCAATTTTCGGTATAAGAGTGATATGGCTAGAATTAGCCATCTCTGGAAAGGAGAGAGAGGAAAAGCATTCCTCCATGAATTTGAATATGGACAGTTTGGTAGTTTCCCAGGAAGCCTGGTAGAAGATAGGTTGGATACCATCCGGGCCCGGGGCTTTGAGCCCATTCATGCTGAACACCGCACGCCTGACCTCATCAATAGAAAGAGGGAGGTCCAGGATGTAATTGTCACCATCCTCAAAGCGGGGGTGGTTGAGGTTAATGAAGTTATTTCTATTAAGAGGGGGGTACTCATTAGTGAAAAGGGACGTAAAATAGTTGTTCATATGACGCGAGATCTTATCACAATTGTCAACCCAATCATATCAAAATCAAAAGTCTATATGGTGCAGACCAGTTTAGCGTGTAGCAGTTTTTTTATCTGACAGTCAGAAAAATAGTCTTTGCCAATAATTTTAGAATAACACTGGACGGATCCATTTTTTTTTTGAACCCACACCACTTGTACCCACAAATAAGACAAAAAAAATTATAAGGAGAAATGCTTGTTTTTATTGTTAATTAACTTGAGTTCCTATTTTTTTTTGGTTTTAATTATAAAAATGAGTTTAAAAATAGAGTTTTTAATATTTTTTTGTTTTTATGGTTAACTTGGGTTCATGTTTTTTTTTAAAAATTTTAAAAATGATTTATTTTCAAAGTTAAAAGAATTACTTTTTAAAAAGTAAAAGCTAAAACCTCCCAAATGTATCCAAAATATTTTTTTAATAATGAGTTTTTTTTTTAAATTGTGTTAAAAATAAAACATGCCGCTGGCGCGGACCTTTAAAAATAAGATAATTTTGGATAAATTGGTGTTTGGCGGACTAAATACGTTAAAAATAAATTTTTTAAAAATTCTGTATTTTTTTTTTTATCAAAAATAATCTTTAGTTTTTACACACTAAACTTAAAAGTGTAAACTAAAAAAAAATCATGCAAACCGTGAGAATATTAATTTTGTCAAATAATATTAAATATTTTTATTTATTAAAAATAAGGACTCAAAATGTTATTAATTGAAAAAAAGCATTGAATTTTTTTTCTTGGCACATAAACACTAGAAAATATTATTTTTTGTAAAAAAATACTGAATTTTTTTATTTTTGACAAACAAACAAGGAAAATATTATTTTTAGCAAAAAAACACTTAATATTTTTCTTTTTGACAAACAAACACTAAATATATTGTTTTTGATAAAAAAAATACTGAATTTTTTTTCTGCACACAAACAGTGGAAAATATTATTTTTAGAAAAAAAACAACTTCTTAACTGTTTGAAAAAAATAAGGAATATAAAAGTAAAATGCTTATAACTGCTTCAATAAAAATTAAAAATCTATATTTTTAATAAAAATATGTTTTTTAAAACAAAAATATTCTAATAAGAAATTATTTTTGTAAAAATTATTTTTAACTCATTTAGTCCCTCAATCACCCATTTACCGAATATTCTTTTATTTTTAAAGGTCCGCGCCAGCGGCACACCTTATTTTTAAACTCAAAATTTTTTAAAATATATTTATTTAACCCATAAAAAGCGTGAAAATATTATTTTTGTAAAAAAAATTAAATATTTTTATTTTTGACAAATAGGCACTGAGAATGTTATTAATTGAAAAAAAAAATTGGAATTTTTTTTTGGCACGTAAACACTAGAAAATATTATTTTTAGCAAAATATACCGAATCTTTTTATTTTTGGCAAATAAACAGAGAAAATATTATTTTTAGAAAAAAAAAACACTTAATATTTTTCTTTTTGATAAACAAACACTAAAGATATTATTTTTTATAAGAAAAATACAGAATTTAAAAAAAAAACTATTTTTAACATATTTAGTCCGCCAAACACCCATTTACCCAAAATTATCTTATTTTTAAAGGTCCGCGCCAGCGGCATATTTTATTTTTAACACAATTTAAAAAAAAACTCTTTATTAAAAAAATATTTTGGGTGCATTTGGGAGGTTTTAGGTTTTACTTTTTAAAAAGTAATTCTTTTAACTTTGAAAAAAAATCATTTTTAAAATTTAAAAAAAAAACCATGAACCCAAGTTAACCATAAAAACAAAAAAATATTAAAAACTCTATTTTTAAACTCATTTTTATAATTAAAAAAAAACACAAGAACCCATGTTAACTAACAATAAAAACAAGCATTTCTCCTTAGAATTTTTTTTGTCCTATTCGTGGGTATGAGTGGTGGGTACAAAAAATGGGTCCGTCTAGTGTTATTCATAATTTTATATTGTATGAGTAGATGTAAATGTCAGTGGTGGCTGTTAATAGCCGAATTCTTATTTCTATTTCACTTTGTTCTATGATAGAGAACGATCTCATTAGCATAACTGACACACGCAAACTGTTTAGGTGGTACAACAAGACATTACACCAAGACTTGAAGTACTCTATAGCCAACTTTCGACTTAGATGTACAATTATACAGTGTTCAGTCAAATCAAATCTCAAGATATCTACATTTTTTTAACACGCAAACAAGCATGTTGCTTCAGGCTTACTTTTGCCGTTCTCATTTAAGAATTAATAAACTTCGACAAGATGTATGGCTCATCTTTGATTTGGCCGAAAAATATAGACGCAAGTCAGAAAATATGGCTAATAATATTTTTAATTAACTTAATACTGAAAAATAACAATAATAATTTTTCAATAGAATGATTCATGCATATATTTTTTCCATTCGAATATTTCAAATATTTTGATTGAAGATAAATGTTAATAGATTTTATCTGTATTCTAACATATATCATTTGTGATATTCATCATAAAATAGATATATGGGATATCTCAACAAAGCAAACGATAGAATAAAAGTAATAATACTTATCTTTGTTGAACAAAAGTGTTCCACCACCACCGAGTTGAGGCGTTACGCAATCGAAATCACTAATACCTCCTCAGCAGAGTCGTCAAATGTAAGATGTGAGTGCAGATTTGAGGAGGCACCGCGTCGAGCTTGTTTTAGACTTGAGCAATGTGGTTACACCTACGTATCCGTCTTTGGGGAATCAAAGTCTGCGTAGTTCGTGGGTCCATACGATATGCCGGAGAGAGCTTGATTTTTGATGATTTTGGTGCGCGGGGGGTGCCTATTCCGGTGAGCCCCCCCTCGAATGCCTAATCTTGGAAGTTTCGATGCGTGGGGCTGCCAAATTCGGCCATTCGTCTCTCAAATGCCCATATACCGTATAATGAAACTATAAAAATCCGCTCATCACTATCAAACCCATGACGGAGCTCCAAAGGTGCGTGGAGGAGGAGAGCTATATTTCCTCTCCTTACTTTGCCCCCAAGACCATCATCCATCAAATGAGGGGGGAGACCCTCTTTTATAGCAAAAGTTCCCCAAGTGGGCTTGACACATGTCATGTTCTCTATGCAACAAAGTGTCCAATATTTAGGGTACCACTTGTCATAATATATGTGGTGGCATATCAAATAATTAATTAAATCATTACTAGAGCATTGTATAGTGTATATCATCAAATGCGAAGTATACGCAATATATTAATTTGCGCTTAATAATATTCCAGCCCGTGTAGGGTCTTGTTTTTAGTAAAGCTTGATAAATCATAAATCAATATTTGATTAAATATGTGGGGTAATTTATTAGAGTATTGGCTGTTAACTCATTTAACACCATTCTACATTTGCCCCCTTGTGGACATAGTTGGTGTGTTGAGGCCTCGGTTGAGACATTAACTATGTGTACGCAATAAATCATTTAGCCTGTTCGACTAAAAAATCATCACACAACCATGTTTGGTCAATTTATCATGCACGCATATGCATATATCATCTGTATGTAGTTTTGAGGGCTATCTTTGCTTCCTGTACTTTTCATTTTGGAGGAGTATTTCGGGGGTTTGCCCCAATTCCTCTCGAATGAGCATGTCTCCTTGGAGATTCTCTAAAGGATGATTCATCAAAGCGGGATCAATGCTGGCATGTCATTGTAGCATTTATCAACTTAAAACCCAATCAAGCCTTTTTTTTCCTATTTTTGATGTTCATATAAACAAGGCCTCCCGTGAGAAAGTCCTCACCACTATTTAAAAAAAATAATATCAATGAAATAAATATGGATTTTGAGTATCTTCTCGTGCCTTATATTAATTGCAATATTTATATTAATGAAAATGATTTAATGAATGAACCATTCTTAACTGATCTCAATAAGGAAAAAATAAAACAACATAACTGTGATCAAACTAATGATAAGGAAAATATTGTCATGAATCTTGTTTCTAACAGTGATCCGTCTGAGATTCAGATAGGATCACCCTCACTGAGTAAGAGCGATCATAATTTGAAAATCTTTTGACGGAGCCCATAGACATATTTGCATGTTTCTACAATGACATGCCATCATTAATCCCAAAATTGTGCAACACAAGATCCTTACATACCTTGAATGAAAGCCTATCAAGCAAAAGTTGAGGAAGCTTAGGCTCGAATGGTCCCTTAAAGTGAAAGACAAAGTGGTCAAACAGTTGAATGTGGGTTTTATTCTAATGGTCGAATATACAAATTAGATTGGCCACATAGTCCATGTGTCGAAATATGGAAGGATGGTTAGCATGTGCATTGACTATTATGATTTAAAAGAAGCTTTTTCCAAAGTATTACTATCCTCTACGAGCATCAATATGATCATCGACAACACCGATCTCAAGTAATTTCTAATAGATTCACCAGGCTTAATCATATCAATATGCATCCCAATCATCAAAAGAATACCTATTTCACAACCTCGTGGGGAATTTTTTCTATTCTGTCATGAGTTTTAGTCTCATAAATGTCTGGGATACATACCAAAGGGCAACCATAACTATCTTATATGATATCATCCATAAGGAAGTTGAAGTCTACATTGACAACATGAGCATTACGTCCATAACTCGGGAAGATCATATTCATGCCTTGAGGAAATTCTTCAAACGATTATGGCAATACCAAATATAAATCACCCAGTAAAAAAAATCTTTAGCATCACGAAAAATAAACTCCTAGGCATCATGGTCAGTGAGAAGGGAATTAAAGTTGTCCCCGCCAAACTCAAAGTGATCCTTGAAATTCCACCCCTTCAGAATGAGAAAGAAGTATGAAATTTTTCTGGAAAACTCCAGTACATTAGAAGATCAATTAGCCAACTCACTTCCATGTGTGAACCTATCTCTAAGACCCTATAAAAAATATTCAACTAATTTCTAGAACGAGTCATGATAAGAGGCCTTCAATAAAATCAAAGGGTACCTTACCCAACCATCAATGCTCACCCACCACAACCTGGTCTACCTATTCACCAGTCCCTAAACATCACCGATACTAATTCTAAGTTTATGATAGCCTAATACATCGATAAGTGATGTAAAGATCCAACCATTTATTACGTTAGTCGAAGGCTAATATGATATGAAATGAACTACACTTCATTAGAAAAAAGCATGTATCCCCTTGGGTTGGGTCACTCAAAAACTCGGATGCTATATGCTTGCATTCCCGATCAAACTAGTGTCCCTAATGGATCCTATGATGTATCTATTAGAGAAACCTATTTTGTAAGGTTTCACGACTTGATATTTCCTTTTACTATCTAAATTCAACATTGTTTACGTAATACAAAAGGCCATGAGAGGAATGTCCTTTTTCTGATTACCTAGAATACTCCTAATAAAAGAAGTGGACATACGAATATCAGAATTTCCAGATGAAGGGATTCTCTTTATTACTCTTGAGGAAATCCAATGACATTTTTTTCTTTGACGAAGTCACCAACGAAAGGGATATGGCATTGGGATACTCTTAATCGCACCCGATGACTTGGATACTCCCATCCCCATCAAGTTAGACTTCTCCTACACTAACAACGTAACAGAATATGATAATTGTATAGTGGGTCTCAAAATCAGTCTCAAGAAGGAATTCAATACCTCGATGTCTACAGAGATACAACCCTATCATAGGATAGGATATCTATAAATCTAAAGTCAAATTGACCATTTTAGCGTGGGTGAATAAACCATGTCCTTATCGGACTCCTAATTTAAAAAATTGACAAGTATACGTAAGTTTTATGTTAAAATTGGGCATTTGTGGTGAAATATCAAAACAACAACCAAATGGCCTGAAAGGAGTCCTGAAGACGCTGAGATGGAGCATTGTAACATGGGTGAACTAATCAGGTCCTTATCAAACTCCCTGTTTAACAAAATGACAAGTATACGAAAGTTTTAGATTAAAAATGGGGCACTAAGGTGTGAAATATTAAAAAAAAGTAACCAAATGGCCCGAAAAAAGGCATGGATACCTTGAGACCGACCATTGTAATGTGAGAAGAACTGCTTATGGCCTTACGAGACTGTCGGTTGAAAATAATAACAGCTATACACAATCTTTAGGTTGAAAATGGGATGTTGGAGGTTAAATCTAAAACCAAACAACCAAGTATATTAAAAAGTGGAACAAACTCCTAGGGATGGACCATTGAAATATGTGTGAACTACTCCTATTCTAATTTGACTCCTAGTTTAAGAGAATAAAAATATACGAAAGTTTTAGGTTAAAAATGGGGTGTTATGGTGAAATATCAAAACAACAAACAAATGGCATGGAAAGAGTAACCAACATCTCGAGATGGACCATTGCAATATGTGTGAATTGATTTGGTCCCTATCAGACTCCTGATTTAAAAAATGACAAAAATATGCAAGGTTTTGGTTAAAAATGAGGCGTTGGGGGTGAAATATGAAAATATTAATCAAATGGTTTAAAAAGAAACACAAACACCTATACACTGGCCATTCTAACGTGTATGAGCTACACGTGTCCTTTTCGGACTCACATTTTAACAAAGTGATGAGTATACACAATGTTTAGTTTAAAAAAGAGGTATAAAGGGGTGAAATCTCAAAACAACAATGAAATGGATCATAAGAAAGTAAAAACACCTTGAGAGTGACCATTGTAATGTTTTTGAAGAACTCGTGACTTTATTGGGCTCTCGATTTAACAAAATGACAGGTATACATAATTTCATTTATTATAAAATGGGGCGTTTGTGGTGAAATCTAAAAATAATAAAAAAAACAAATGGCACGAATGGAAGCTCAAACACCTAGAGACTGACCATTGTAACGTGCATGAATTTTTTGTCCCCTTTCCGGACTCTTAGTTTAATAAAATGACTTATATAGTGCGATTTTGCCTCTCGACGAAAGCTACCCAAATAAAAATTAATTCCCTTAATTCAAGGAAAATGTTTATTAATTTATTACAAAAGGGATAAAACATCTAAAAGTTTATGTGACAACATATTTATCTAAAATTTAGAATCTTTAAAGTTTTATCTCCCTAATTAACACAATGATTCGAAAAGATGCAAAAATAATCAAATAAGCACAAGACCGGATGTACAACGAAAAACAACACTAACTAGAAAGACTCGAGCCAATAAGAACGACAAATACACTATGATAGAGTTTTGAACCTAGAAGAAATAGACTTACAACCCCAAGACACTACAACCGACTAGAAACTATTTTCCATTATATTCTCCATAGAGAGCACCAACAATTGGAGAATGTTGTAGAACCGTGATCGATTTTGGTCCTCAACTAATGTCTTCAATTCATCTGGATAAATATTTATTCTTAAAAGTAGAATCAACTTTTTTTGTTGCAGAGAGAAACCTTTCCAGTAACTAAAATATTACACCTAGGATCTTTGAGGGAGTCCTATAGATATTTGTGTTGGGGTGTTTGCAAAGGTGTGGTGCTTTAAATATAGAAAAGATTTTGTCCAATCCAAGGAAGAGAAAATATTAATGACTAATAAAGATTAGAGTTTTCAATAAAAGGTGTGTAAATATACCTTAATTAGAAACAATGGTTTGAAAGAACTCAAAGAAGAGGAGTGAAAAATGTTCTTTCAAATGTATGAAATTTTTTTATCCGGAAAAAAATATTTTTTCAATGCTCTCACTCTTGGTTTGAAAGAGTAAACAACACACTAACTCATAAACTTTTAATTTTGAAAGAGTTAAAGTTCCAAATTCTAGGTGTCACTCTTTTATGGTGACAAATAGCCTAACCAGGATCAAAGTCACCCAAAAAGTTGTAATTGACACACAAACAAAGAAAATCTGGAAGAAAGATCTTGTGCAAAAGTGCCTTTCGATGCAGTCATCCGTGTGTCACCGAATTCTCTCTCTAGCGAGATCTTGCATCACTTCAGTGAACCTAAAGCGATACATGTCAAACTGATGTCCAAATATTTTGCACGGGGACACTAGCAACCAATAAGATAATGTTGCTACAATGTGGAGGATCATCTTTGCGGTAAGACTGTTATGATGTAAGTTACGCCATTTTTCAGAATTTTTAATCATGGACAAGAAAATGTCAGTGACAAGCATTCTCTACAGTGAGAGAATTCGCCGCTGCGGCAATACTGAGGCAAAGCAGGTGGCGCATGTGTCCAAAATATTTTATCTAACTTGTCTTAGAATATTTTAACAATATCTTTTGTAGTAAACTCAATGTATTTTTGTTTCTTGCATGAACACGCATAATTAAAATACACAAAATATATAACAAAATTACAAAACCAAGGTTAATTAAAAATATTTTTCAATTATAAAAGCATATTAACCGAGGTGAATTTAATTCTGCTAAGTCTTATACCTTTCCTAAGTGGTGCACCTGACGTTCGACATTGAGTGAATATTGTTCATTGATAGAGATTTTCGATAACCTCTTGGACAAAGAATGAAACATGTTTCGACAAGGAATTTCGACAATATATGATACAAAGGATGTCGAGTACACTAACTCTTACAATTTCCCCCTTTTTCGAATTTTGAGACAGAACATAAAATAATTACAAGTAAATGAAGGAAATTTCACATTTTACGACTCGTCTGGCCAAGGAAAAATAAAGAATTAGAAAATTACATTTTTTGAGAGTAACTAATCTTTATAAGAGACTCAACCATCTTCATGGGTTAAAAATAAGCCCCTTGTTGAAAACTTTCCTATCACACACTAGAAAACTCATCAAGGTACCAATGTAAATAAATATGACAAGGAAATATAATAAGTATGAACATGTAAATATCATATCTATCTAAAATAACTCCCCCTCATGTATACAAATCCTTTAGTAAATATGATATAACAGCAAATAACTCCGAGCAACCTCATATCCTATAATAACTATACTCCTCTTATATACAAACTTCTTCCCCTTTTTATCACAAAAATTGACAAAGAAAAAAACTAAGCCTATAGTAGGAATAATTTCTCAAGGCATTAAAGAGAATAAGGCATGACAATCAAATCAATAAATAGCGAAGAATCAAATAATGAGTGAATAATCAAAATTTTAATCAAAGTATGATATAATCACAAGAAAAATATGCCAAAGATCAACAATTTAAACCACATATCAGAAGAAAAAATATATCAAACAAATATATACGAATTGCTAAAAGATGATAAACATTCAAAAATTTAAGAGTTTGAAAGGATTATAATGGACATGACCAATACAAACTAAAATACAAATAACTATATAAAAAATCCAAAAAAATAATAAAACATTACATCACATCCACTTCATATTCAAAATTCCAAAGACACAAAAATCAATAATTTCATTGTTAGCATCATGCAAGGAGTCCCTAACATTCTACACATGATTATCAAACTGGTGCTTGAAATTTTCATCGAAGGAAGAGCTCATCTGACCAAATGATGATAAAAAACTAGGACCCATTTGAGTAGATATCGAAGGGATGGTGGAATCCACCTCATTTTTAGTTAAAGGGTATGCACTAGATGCCCTTGATATCGGGACGACATGCGGTGGTATAGTGGGGTCATCAAGGTTGCTAAGATATGCAATAGACTTGGAGGATTTCAATTTTTAATCTTCTTCATTTGGAAGAGTGAGAACTCCTAACTCCATAAGCAAATGCACTATCAAACGATCATAGGGCAAAGGGTGAGATTTAAAACTGTCCTTAGTATGATAAAAAAAATATGTCCCAAATAAGATCATACAAACACATACCAACACCTGTGCTAAAGACATACAACAACATCGTACATTTAAGAGTTACACTGTGCAGGTGGTATGTGGGTATCATAAAAGAATAAACAACCATATTTAGGATGCAAATATCTTTAGCAAGATAAACGTGTGAGAAAGTCCTGTCATTCCATTCTTGGTAATAGTTTCCTCCCAATAGAGTGATAGAATCCCAATAGATACGTCCATTAAAAAACAACTCGTAAGTATATAAAGGGTATTTTTCTGCTGGAACACTAAAGTGGTTGCTTATCCACTCAGAAGAAAGTTTCACTTTAATTCCCCTCACTTTGGCAAAAAGCACTCTATTGCCTTTATTATCCTTACCATCTATAAGAGTTGAATAAAATTCTCTCACTGTGGGTTAACATTGTCTAGTTTAAGAGAAAATACCAAACAAATCTATTTTATCCAAAAAATCATGCAAACATATGCAGGAAAAAGATTCCAAATCTAGTTACCTCTCCTAATGTACATAACATCTAGCGAATAGTTCATCAAATCTATTGTGTTTGGTGGAGGTCAAGGCACGCGAGACTGATTTTGGAGCCATTCTACAACATGTAATTACATACCAAGACACCAGCACATAAATCCTATGAGATATGGAAATGAAAGATAAGGATCCTATGAAATATGGGTAAACAACGACAAAAATGTAAACAAAAGTTGTACACACAAAATGGCTACTCAAAAGATTTATTATAAACTCTAAATAAATATGAGCTCGTCAATCATAGAGAAGGTTTCATTTAAATCTACAAAAACAACTATCACCATGTCCTAACTCAGAGAGTGAGTAAATTAGAAAACCTATGGAACAAAAATTTACCAAGATGCAGATTAACCAACTAGAATTGTGTTATGACAACTTAAAAGACTTCCAAGAAATATAATTAGAGGTATAAATGAGGTATATCTAAGGGTGAAAAAGGTTCCAGAGATGAAATGGGTAAAATTTCTAAAATAGTCCTTATTTTGGAGTTTTAAACACTCTATGGCGTTGTCATTGTAGTGAACAAGTTCTCACAGGCTGTGTAATTAACGCCACAATGAAGCTCTGGCGATATAAGCTGCACCAACTTCCAGCGAACAAAACCTGTGCAAAAATATCACAATCCAAAAGGAAATGTACATAGGATTTCTTAGCTACAAAGAAAGTACATTTTAATCCCTAAAATAGCATATTGAATTATCAAACAAGCTAAAAATGACCATACAATGGTCGTTGGTTATGACAAATACTCTATAAAAGGAATGGTTTTAGAATTCAATAGTTTAAGGTCAAATTAATTCCATATAAAAGACAGAGTGATTTAAAGACATAACTCATGATAAAAAGTAAATAAAATAAACATTAACGCAAAAAATTGAAGAACGAAGATCAATGTTTGAACTCTTTTTTTAAATATTTTGACTTAGTGAAACAAAGAGAAAGCCTCATTTTCCTTACAAAAAATAAAATTTTCAAATATCATTTTTCTCCCTCAAATTGAGATTTATGATGAAAACCCTTTAAGTACCATATCCTTGATGTTACTCAAATTTTGGATAGATAAAAATAATTAGACACTGATTTTGATTAAATTTTGCGTGTGGATGCTTTCCCTCATTCATTACAAAGGGTGGAGAACTATTTACAATATTTCATAGGTAGTTCTCATGACCCAAAGTTGCAGCTCTTACAACGTCATCACTCATGATTTTGAACATATATATTTTCAACTCTAACCATAATAATAAAAACTCTCATACACAATAGTATTAACAATGACACCTTTACATTAAAACATCCCATACAACTTTTAATTTTTGATAGAAGTAGAAAATAAATCCCTTCATTTATTTGACACGAAAATGTTCAAGTTTATTAGTGTGGTGTAAAAGTGCATGAGTTATGACAAATACTCTAATAAAAAGGTTAATTTCCCCAGAAAATTCAAGCTATAAAGTGCAATCATGGAGTATTATAAGTCATAAATAGAACCTTTAGGTTACATTTAAGATCATAGGATAAAATAATACCTAGAAAAGATGACCAATATTGTACAAGGTTAAAAATCTAAATATATATATAAAATAAAGATCATATCTAAAGAATAAAAGTAGTAATAGAGAGAAATCAAGATGCCTGTCCAAAAAGAGAAAACCGAACACTCTAAGACACCTGAATCATAAGAATCCTATTTCTTTTTAAACAAGGACCAACCCTTGGCACGTTTATGTAGGGATTATAGTTCTCCAATATCAATAGTTTGTTTTGGAACCCTATCTGAATCAAGTCAAAATAAATTGGATCTTGGAACTGAGACGGGAAGTTTGGGACGATCAAACATTTTTCCTTCCACTTTTACTTTGGAAGAAACCTTTGGAGGGGCTTCCAACTTCTTCTTCCTTTTCCTATCATCCTTTCTACCCTTATCTAAATCACCTAAATGTGAATCAAGTTAAAGAAAAACATAAAACTCCTTAAGGTGTTATGACAACGTGCGCACCTATAGGGTTATGGGTTGATGGGACGTTTGAGTTATTTCATCCTATGTCTATAGCAAAACACCTTCAAATTTATTTCATCGTTGCATTAGGAACACGTTAAAGTCTCATTCCCTTGGCTTTCTTCTAGTATGGAATGAGTTTAAGATTCACCAACGGGAGATGGAAAAATAGATTAGGATGATAAGAAAGCTTGGTAAACGTAGAGCCATCATTCTCAAAGTCGAGTCCATTTTTATCCTTAGTGGACAACTTGACACAAAAAATAATCTCATCTAACTTTTGATACCTATATGCCATGTCCATCTTTAAAGTGGTTGTAGATGGTAGCTTCGTCTTAAGAAAATCGATTTGGTTCTCTATGATCATTCTTGAGTTTTCATCATCGTGTAGGGACATCTTAAGGAACACAATATTGATATGAACAAAGTCAATAGAACTTCCTTCAAAATTTGATGCACCACCCACCACATGTGGAGAAATAAAATCACTCACACTAATCTCATTCACCATATCCATTTGATTCTCGACATCAACTAACTTGGTGGAGAGTTCCATGTTATGCCTTTTGAGGTCTATGGACTCCTTATAAAACAGAATATAGTTCACTTGGATATTATCTTCTTCTTTTTCCTCAATAGTTCTCAAATAAGAGAGAGGAATACTCATTTCTTTACTAGGATGAAGAGGCATACCAAAATCCTCTAAATTATCTAACTCGTCAAATTTCTC
Organism: Sambucus nigra; assembly: GCA_949130495.1. Classification (NCBI taxonomy): domain Eukaryota; kingdom Viridiplantae; phylum Streptophyta; class Magnoliopsida; order Dipsacales; family Adoxaceae; genus Sambucus; species Sambucus nigra. The sequence continues at coordinate 331,631,298 of OX422222.1, forward strand.
TATCCATATAAATGCGGAATAGTTTCATTATTGAGAGTCATCTTCAAAGTATGAGTTGTCATAACTAAAAGTGGATTAATAAACATTTTTATCCACTCTGATAGCTCACATATGAGGGAAATTTCTTTGACATATGCTCTCGACCACCAGATGCAAAACACGTGAGGGTTTTTGGAGAAACATCTTTCTTCTCTCCAATTCCATGACCAATCTCTAGTCCAGGTGATAGTTTTTAGGTACGCCTTTAGACTGAAATTGTGTTTTCCACTTCCTACAAAACGTAGTGAGAATTTCCATATCATCCGCACTAACATCACGGGAATTAAATTCTGGACATTTCTTTTTAGCCTTAAAATCTTGATTTTTTTCCTTCCCCTTTAGAGGAACTCCATGGTGATAAGACAAACTTGTCAAGAGTTTCATTCTCGTTCATGGTAAGAAGTTTGAAATGGGTTTTAGTTGTTGAATCTTGTCTTTACGATGTAGGTGCTTTCATATGTCATTTGTAAAACATCTCACGTCTCCTTAGATGTGGTACATGTGGATATACATCTAAACTCACTCGGGGACATGCATAAAAAAATAGAGTTATGTTCATTCGTACTCTACCATTCTCCTTTAAATCGTTGTAGTCCTAATTAGATCTATTCTTATTAACTCGTACGCCATCGACAATGGTTTTAGGACATATCTATCCAAAAATCACATTATTCTAAATGTGATCATCCATAGACATTAGTTATGTTGTCATATGGGCTTTCTAGTAGGAATAATTGCTACCATAAAATAGAGGAGGTTGAAGGGTTGAACTTCCACATCTTGCACATAAAAAGGATCTAAACCTATGCCTAAAACTTGGATACCCACTCTAATACCATTTGATAGTGTGTCTTTCGACGGTAGCTACCCAAATAAAAATTAATTCCTCTAATTTAAAAAAATGGTTTGTTAATTTATTACTAAAGGGTTAAAACATCCAAAAGTCTCTGTCACAAAATAGTTTACTAAGTTTTAGAATCTTATAATTTATATCTTCTTAATTAAGACAATGATTCTAAAGGATACAAAAAGAGTAAAACAAGTACAAGACCGAATGTATGAGGGAAAAACCCACTAAAGAGAAAAACCTTGGGTTGATAAGAACAAAAAATGCACTATGGTAGAATTTTACAATTATAATAAATAGAGTTACAACTTCAAGATGCTACAATCGACTAAACACTCTTTTCCACCACATGCTCCATAGAGAGCATCAATAACTGGATAACGTTGCACAACTCGATCAGTTTTGTTCCACAACCAATGCCTTCAAATCATCTGGCCAAATATTTCATCTTCAAAGTAAAATTACTTTTATGTGTTCCACAGTGGAACCTTTTAATGTAAAATTATGGCCAAATACATTGGTCTCGTGTGAGGTGTTTGCGCCTCTCACGGGGCCGTTTGGATGGTGCTTTGGGTTTTCTCCCTCTAAAGGTAGGTTTGGCAAGAAAATCTGCCTTTTCTGGCCTTACCAAATGCAGCATGTTGTAGAGATCATTGAAATTGTTCTGGAAAGGAGTCTCGAATAATATGATGCATTTTTGCATTTGGAGTTTGATAGAGTGTTACAAACATGACTCCTCTAATTACGGGGAGTTTGGCCTTCATCAATATCCACCAAACTAGAACATTGCAATAATATTTTGCCCCATTCTTGATGTTTCTCATTTACAACACTCCTTTTCCCTTTCTTTATGTGTTCCTTCATCGTGATTTTCTCACAGATAAGATTCTCATACAAATTATAGCTTACTCCCAGTACGCTTTGGTCTTTGTTCTATGAATACACCTTCGTCACGTGTACAACTTATTTACTCACATTCCTTTTCTCTTGGAGAATCTTAAGATCTATAATTTCATTTGTAGATTTGTCGAGATTATTGAGGTTATGAAATGGTAATTTAACTTCCCATTTTTTTTTATCAAAAAATGGAAATATGGAAATACCTGATTCATAACCTTAACAATCCTGAAAAATCTGGAAATGAAATTACAGATCTTAAGCTTCTCCAAGAGAAAGGTGTGCGAGTAAATAAATTGTATGCATGACGAAGGTGTATTCGTGGAAGAAAGACCAAAGCATAATGGGACTAAGCTGTAATTTGTATGAAGAGCTTGTCGGTGAGAAAATCACGGTAAAGGAACACACAAAGAAAGGGAAAAGGAGTGTTGTAAATGAGAAACATCATGAATGGGGAAAAATACTAATGGAGTGTCCTAGATTGGTGGATATTGATGAAGACCAAACACTCCATAATAAGAGGAGTTGCATTTGGAATACTCTTACAAACTCCAAACAAAATAACGCATCATATTATCCGGGACTCCTTTCCAAAACAATTTCAATGAGATCTATAACACGCTGCATTTGGTAAGGCCAAAAAAGGTAGTTTTTCTTGCCAAACCTTACTTTAGAGGGTGAAAACCCAAAGCACCCCCCAAATGGCCCCGTAAGAGGAGAAAACACCTCGTACGGGACCAATGTAACTCGCAGGAACTGACCACGTGGTCACGGAACCCCGTTTGAGAATATGATGATAATTTGAAAATATATAGACTTAGGCTTAAAAACATGCCGTTAGAGGGCGCAAAACCAAAACACCCCCAAACGGCCCCATGAGAGGCACAGATACCTCGTACGGAACCAAAGTAACCCGCAGGAATTGATTACATGATCATGGGACCCCTGTTTGAGAATATGACGATAATTTGAAAATATATTGACTTAATCTTAAAGCATAATGTTAGAGGGCGAAAACTCGAAACACCCCCAAAACGGCCACGTGAGATGCACAAACACCTCGCACGGGACCAATGTAACTCGCAGGAACTGACCGCGTGGTCACGGGATCCCCGATTTGAGAATGTGATGATATTTTGAAAATATCTAGAATTATGCTTGAAAACAAGTCGTTAAAGGGTGAAAAACCAAAACACCCCCCAACGGCCCGAAGAGGTGCCAACACCTCGCATTGTACCAATGTTCGATCATGGGATAATATGTTGAATAGATATTAGTTTTCATAGCACATAGGATTCCCAAGGTCTCTAACCATCTCTCTCCTTTTAATGTCCTCTTAACAAAACTCTTTATCTCTAAAAAGTTTCAAAACTCTTGAGCTCAAAATAATTGCGAACGGGGTGTCCGTGCCACTCGTGGTGCCATTTAGGTGTCACTGGGGGTGCCCACACCCCTGCGGTACGTTTCCAGCCTAATTGTGCCTATTTTTGAATTTTTTATTTTTCACACACACATTATGCTACTCTAAATAAACATTACAGTAGTTTTGACACTTCCCCAAGTTTCGAATACCATACCTATTATGGCGAATCCCCAATATGAGGTAGAGTACAAATCCATCGTCGATGATGCTTGGTACACCTTTGGATTTAGGCTTGAGGGTGAAACATCGAAACACCCCACGAATGGCCCTGTGAGTGGTGCCAACACCTCGAACGGGACCAATGTAACTTGTAGGCACCGACCGTGTGGTCACAGGACCCCCAGTCCGGGAGCACGAACCAATTTTCAGAATATCCACACTTAGACTTGAAAACATGTCGTTAGAGGGAGAAACCCCAAAACACCCACCGAATGGCCCTGTGAGTGGCGCTAACACATCTCATGGGAGCAACGTAACTCATAGAAACAAACCACGTAGTCACAGGACCCCCGGTATGGGAGCACATACCAATTTTCATAATATCCATACTTAGGTTTGAAAACATGCCGTTAGAGGGCGAAACCCCGAAATAACCCCCGAACGGCCCCGTGAGCGGCGCTAACACCTCATACGGGACCAATGTAACTCATAGGAACCGACCATGTGGTCACGGGACCCCAGTCCGGGAGCATGGACCAATTTTTAGAATATCCACACTTAGGGTTCCTGAACTGCACCGTGAGCAGTGCCAACACCTCGTACGAGCCCAATGTAACTCGTAGGAATAGACTGCGTGGTCACAGGACCCCGGTTCGGGAACACGAATTACTTTTTAGAATATCCACACTTAGGGTTGAAAACATGTCGTTAGAGGGTGAAATCTCGAAACACCTGACTAACGGCCCCATGAACGACACCAACACCCTCGCACGAGACCAATGTAACTCGTAGGAACTGACCGCGTGGTCACAGGATCCCCGATCCAGGAGCACGAACCAATTTTCAGAATATCCACCCTTAGGGTTGAAAACATGTCGTTTGAGGGAGAAACCCCGAAACACCCCCCGAGTGGCCCCATGAGCGGTCCCAACACCTCACACAGAACCATTGTAACTCGTATGAACCGACCGCGTGATCACGGGATCACCGGTCCGGGTGCACAGACCAATTTTTAGAATATCCACACCTAGAGTTAAAAACATGTCGTTAGAGGACGAAACCCCAAAACACTCCCAAACTGCCCCATGAGTGGCACTAATACCTGGCATGGGACCAATGTAACTCATAAGAACTGGCTGCATGGTGACGGGACCCCCAGTCCAGGAGCACGGACCAATTTTTAGAATATCCACACTTAGGCATGAAAATATGCCGTTAGATGGTGAAACCACGAAACACCCCCCGAATAGCCACGTGAGTGATGTCAACACCTCACACGGGACCAATGTAACTCGTATGAATTGACCGTGTGGTCACGGGATCCTCGGTTCGGGAGCATGGGCCAATTTTTAAAATGACAAGTATATACAATTTTTTGGCCAAAAATATGGCGTTGGTATTGAAATCTCAAAACAACCACCAAATGGCTCGAAAGGAAGCATGAACACCTCAAGATGGACAATTGTAACATACATTAACTCACCGTGTCCTTATCAGACTCCCAATTTAAAAAGAATGACAAGTACACAAAATTTTTGGTTAAAATGAGAGGGGGTTTAGGGTGAAAATCTCAAAATATCAACCAAATGGCCCGAAAAGAGGCACGCTGACCTCGAGATAGATCATTATAGTGAGTGTGAACTAACCGTGTCCTTATCCGAGTTTTTCTTTTACAATCTAGCTAGAATATGGAAGTCTTAGGTTATAAAAAGGGTATTGGGGTGAAATCTCATAACAACCAAGAGGCCCAGAAGGAGGTACAAGCATCTTAATATGGATCATTGTAACGTGTGTGAAGTGATTGTGTCCTTATTAGAATCTCAGTTTTACTAAATGTATATCTAAGAATAAGTTTTTAGAAATTTTCATTCGTGAATATAACTTATTGAACATTATTTGATTACAAATATCTTCTTTTTTTAACAGGATAACATTTGAGCATTACTGTTTATCCACACGGAACACATGAAAAGTCAATGGTTACCTATAGTGATGCGTTGAGTGACTATTACACATAAACAAGTTCGTATTTTACTTTGGCATTCTTAGTTGGATTATTTATTGATGTTGTTGACATTCGGGGTTGGCTTACATGATGTTTTATTGTTATGCAGGGTTGTATGAAATATTAAGACTTCTAATACTTTGAAATTTAATATCTACATTAATCTATCATTAATAAAAAAAATACTTTAATACATCCACAATTACCCCATTTTGAGTTTGACACCTTTTTAATTGACCTTGAACTTGGTACATTTCTGTTAGGGATCAATTAGATTTAACGGTCATGAATCCTGAAAAAGAAAATGTTAAAAAAATCAGCAAAAAAACTGAATAAAATAAAAATAAAAAAAGTAAAAAAAGAAAAGAAAAAGAACCAATTGTCTCAACATGAACCAAAACCAACACAACCACCTCCACCCTACCGCGCTTCCCATCCCTACTACCCCGCCTTACCTCCACTGTCCCTTCCATCCCCCACCCATAAACGAGTTAAACCCACCTCCTCCCACCACCTCCCCTACCCTCCACATACACCCCTTCTGTATGCCTATCCCATGAATTTATATGGTTTTGTCAATGTTAAAACCTCCTTAGAATAATTTGTGGAATAATATGATAATATCTCCGATATAAGGTTGAAAAAGAAAATCTATATGACTCCAACTCACTCAAATCATGCGTCTCTTGAATAACTTGCTATGATATGGATAATTTTTTTTCAAAATGTCTACATGACTATACAATTTGAAGAGGTCCAATAAGAGTTATTAGGGAGGATGTATGTATTGCAAGTGGTGGTGGTGTCATGCATGGAAGCGGTGAACATTATAGAATTGAAGTAGTTAAGGATGTACCCTTTGGTGAAAGACTTCGCTGCGCTACTTTCTAGGTTTCCTTGCACGGGGATGCTAAAGTAGTTGATTGAAATGGCCAGTTGTTTAAATTTAGGGGAATATTGTGTAGGCATGTCATTATAGTATGTAGAAAGTACCAGAGAAGTACACCTAAGAAGATGTGATAAAATTATCAAAAGATGTCACACGGAAGTTAAGGCCAATTATACTTATTACTATTCAAATCTCAAGTTATGCTAATTTATTAAGATGTGTAATGATTTCTACGAGGTGGTCGATTTACAACCAATTCTGAAAATAGGTGTGAAAAGGTTGATTTTTGTGAAAACAATGAGTCAGTTTAAAAAACAACAACGATGGAGCTTTACCTGAAAAAGATATATGTACAACCCATAAAAGAAAAATGGTACATCCACCAATAGTTGTGCGAGTTAAAGAAAAACCACCATGTAGGAGTAAGTAACCCATAGTTGAAAACATTTTAATGGGGATATCAAGAGTACGAAAAAAAAGAGAAATCCACATTCTAAGGTATTTTTTTCATTTATTCTTGTAAGTACTTGTATTATTATTATTATTATTATTATTATTATTATTATTATTATTATTATTATTATTATTATTATTATTATTATTATTATTATTAAAAACATCAATTTATGTTGATTTACATTTTATAGGATTGTCACTTTGAAGAACCCAACAAGTATTTAGTCCCACTTTGAAAGATTCATTTGTAGCCACTCCCTTGTCTTTGTCTATTTAATTGTTAGTCATGTTTTAACAACTATGGGACAAGGGCCATTCTCTGGGGAAAGCAAGAGAGGCAGTTACAAGGCGGTTGTGGACAGTTTTGAATGGTTATGGGACATAATAAAATTAAAAAATACATGAAAGGAGAGACTAACAAACATTGAAAATGGGATTAAATCCCAAAAAACTATTAACTTTATGGGAACGCAAGAGAGTTCAAACTTGATACATGAGTAAAGCTTAGAATTAGGGTGTGTTTGGTAACATTAATTCCATGCCGTGAAATTTGAATTCAAAAATTTTTAGTTCAAAATTTTACTGAAAATTTTTCAATTCCAATATATGGAACTGAGGTCCCCAAGCGCACCGTTAATAATATTTATATTTTGTGTATGCATAATTGCTCGAATAATTTGATGTTTTTAGAGGAAGTCAAGAAATCCTAGCACAATCACATATTGAGGGAAGAATGCATTGAGACTACCAAATGTGCTATAAAATTATGGATAGTCAAACCAAGGATGCTTGATATCCTACAAGCATTTGATGTTCGACAAGGATTTGACACGTAACCTTCTATTCATGAAATGACATCCATGTTTCCTGCTAAATACACTCGACTACTTGTAGTGTACGACAAAGATTGTTAAGCTTGAAATTTTTATGAGATTGAATTATGTTTTTTTTTTCTTTTTTTTATGAATTGAAATGTGTGTTTTTTATTTAGGGTTGGGGGGGGTTGATATGTGCAGTTTTGAGGGACTAAAATGTTTTTTTTGTTTCTTGAATTTAATACATTAGTAACTTTTATATTGGACTTGAATATATTTTAATCATTTTATTAGACTTTATTACATTTTTTGTCTCTAAATGTCATCACAGATAACCTTAATGAGCGACATTTTCACATTTAGGGGAAAAAGATACTAAAGTATAAAAAACTGATTAAAATGTATTAAAATCCAAAAAAAAAAAACTCTTTCTTTTGGCGAAGGGGTGGTGAAATGTAAAATTTTATTTTTATTTATTTATTTATTTATTTATTTATCTTTTGGGGTGGGGTGAGAGAATTGCATTTAAAATTAGAGTTGAATAACAATTTCTAATAAAATCTTCTATTGAAGTTCATTAGCAATCGATACGTACTTTGAAGGGGAAGTTGATGTTATTTGCAATTTACACAAGCTTTCAAATATAATAATGGATTTTCAAATTCTTATTTTATTTCATTTTTTTCTTTTATGATCCAAACTTGTTTCATTTTAGATGGGAAAAATGGCAATTACTTGTATTAGTAGAGCTCGAGTGCTCGTGAGATAAAACATGGGTATTGAAAATAGGAGCGAGATATTTATTAATAGTGTCTATTGGTTGGTTTGGTTTGACCCCATGTGGCTTCATTTAATTAATCGAAAATGATTGGCTGATATAAAATTCGGATACGAGAGTGTGACATAATTTAAGTATCGCACCCTCATTCATCCGAGTTTTACCCCATTAAAAGTATGACTTTGTGGAGTCCGGGCACGAGCGAATGAGGGTGATTATGTCACAATTTTGTGTCGTAATTTTGTATCAGCATAGAAGTAATCTTATTTAACATATGGGTCTCAAGCTAACACAACATTCCGACGTTTAATCGTAAAATCGAGGACAAAACCTGAATTTATTTTTAAGGGCGTGGGGTGGGGTGGGTGGGGGGCAAAAATTTATGAAAAGAAAATTTTCAGCACCAACATAATACGTATAAAATATAATGCTCCCACGATGAGGTATCACAAAATAAAATAAAAAAATTCCAATCAAATACTAGTATGAATAATTAATGAACAAAATTAGCCAAGAAAAAGAAAAATGATAGAGAAACCTTAAATAATTGATGAGAGGGAAAGGGATAAAAGTGGGTGGGTTGTTTGATTGAAAACTTAATGGACTTTCTACAATTGTCTGAAATTAAAATTAATAATTAAGTAAAGTGAATTGAGATATATGTATCAATATCTAAGTAGTTACGCAGGCATTGGCAATACTTATTTACAAGGAACTAACTGTTTATAATTATAGGACGTAAAAGGTGGATATAATGCGGTTCAAATAGATTACTACAAGGAAAAATTCTATTTGAACCGCATTGTGGTACCGCCTTGAGTATGTGGCTTTTCAAAATCAAAGATTGAAAATGCATATGGATCTCACAGTTTGAAAACAAGGAGAGCTAAGACTTTCTGTAAGGACATATTTTACATAGTCAATTTACATTAGAGTATGTTGTATACCGCTATACCCGTCGAAGAAGATTTCAAGTTCATTCATGAATCAAGATAGATCCAAATATCAACAATATTCAACAAACAAGCCTCTGTAAGATAGATTTTAGTAAGGTTGTGTTTAAGTCCCTTAATGGTTAATTTAAAGTGTTGGGATAATTTTTCTAAAATGTTTTTAAACATCTAAGGCGTCATTTTTCATCAAAATAATTTTTCTAAGTCCTGAGACAGATTTTTTAGTAAAAATTATTTTTCGCTGATGTCGTTTAAACGACGGGACATAGTCGTTCAAATGACAGCTTCAAGTGACAGAGCATCTCGTGCGATAGCTCGTTTGAAGGTCGCATGATCCATTTCATCAAACGACATGCTACTATTTTAATATTCTTACCTCGTTTGATATGTTACGAGATCCCTGGATCAAATGACATTAGATGTCATCCGAGCTACCTCCCATTATCGTTCGAGCGACCCCGGCGACTCAATGTTTTTTATAAATACCTGTTAATTGAGTCCTTTTTACTTCAGAAGACCTGAGAGTTTCATTATACGAAAACTGCAATTTGCAGAATTTTTATCTTGTCCTTTTTAGGGATTTTTAACTTTGTTATGATTCACAATTCATCCCAAATACTTTAGTGAATCATTTTGGAACCTAAGATACAATTTTGCTGGAATTTCTCTTTATGGAGTGCTATCTCTATGGATGATTTGGTAGCTCTTGAGGGAGGTGATGGCTGACTACGACTATGGTCAGTGGGAGTGCTTGAGGGTGTTCCTTGTTGAAGATAGAGTTGCTGCTCTTATGGGTTTGTTGCGGTTAATCCATTGCTGATCCTATGCTGAGGCCTATGTGAGTGTTCTGCGGAATAGTCATTACATATTTCTATAAGTCTTGTTACATTTATTGAAATAAAAGGTTTTTTTCTTGAAATCTGCGTATTAGCAATTTTGTGATTGCATGATTTTACCCACTTAGATGTATGTTTAGGTTTTAATTAATTTGGATAAAAAATTGATAATTAATTAAATAAGGTTTTAATTGGAAATTTACGAATCACCAAGCAACCAATATCACACCGCATTTACTTTTACAAATTGGTATCAGAGCAAGTTTCTCTAAATTATCGAGTGATCCTTGTTTTTCGCAATTTTTTTGTGATATTGATTTTTTTTTTAAAATCTGATTTTGAAAAATTGCAATGTTTCCAAATGAAAACTCATATAATAGGTTGCCAATTTTTTTACGGGAATAATTATGCCTATTAGAAAGCTTGTATGAAATCTCATTTAAAGGTCATCGATAAATGAGTTTGGGTTATTTATGAAAGAGGGTGGACTCCTCCCACTATCACTGCTAATAATGTCACTAATCTTAAACCTGTGACTGACTGGACCGAGGACGGATTTAAATGGAGAATTTTTAATTCTTGTGGGCTGAGTGAAATTTCTGGAGCCATCACCCCCGACGAGTTCCGACGTATCATGACGTTTTCCACGTCAAAAGAAGCATGGGACGTTTTACAACTTACCCATGAAGGCATGAATGCAATAAAAGAGTCTAAATTGAAAAATTTAACTACTCAATTTGAAATGATTACCATGATTGAATCTGCGTATTTTGATGACTTTTATGCACATTTATCTGATATTGTCAACACTAGTTTCAATCTTAGTGAGCACATTCCCGATGCACGAGTTGTTAAAAAGATTTTGAGATCTTTGCCTAAACGTTTTATCCTGAAAGTGACTGTTTTGAATTCCTTAATAAATTTGAGCACTCTTAAGTTAGAAGAACTGGTAGGAGACCTCCAGACATATGAAATTGACATGTTTCCTGACACTATCAAGCCTAAGGATAGAGAGGTGGCACTTAGATCGCACTCTAGAAAGAGTGAGGAAGTGTACAAGAGAGAGAAGAAAAGGAAAGCGAAAGTTTGTGAGTCTGAGTGTGAGGGAGAGTTTGATTTTGATTATGTGTCCATGCTTGCAAGAAAAGTTTCTCAAATTTTCAAAAGAAATTTTTTCCAATAAAAGATTTTTTGAGAAAAATAAAAAGAAAGATATGGCCAAAAAGAGCAGTGAGAAAGAGAAAGATGAAGAGGAAAAGGAGAGATGTTTTGAATGCAAGGGTGAGGGGAATAAGGCATCTGAGTGTACCACTAGGCTAAAGATAAAGGGCTAGAAGATTGCCATGCCAGCCACTCTTAGCGATAGTGAGGAAGAGGTAAAGGATTTCGGGGATGAGTCTTCACATGGGATGTGTGTTGCCCTTTTAGCTAGTCGCGTGAGCACACCCTATTTGTCCCATGAAGATGGGGGTACTTGTTCATGTGAGAGCCTCGAGTATGATTTGAGTGTTTTGAGTGAGGGTGAAAGTGAGTTTGGTAGCAAAGGTGAAAGTGAGCTCCAAATTGCATTTAGAGATTTGCACACCGAGACCTTAAAAACAAAAAAGTTGAATAAGGAGTTAGGTCTTAGGGTGATATATTTGTAGAGAGAAAAATAGATTTTGAGGGGATATGAGGCGTCAACAAGAATACTCGAGAAGGTGAAGGTTAGTTTGAGTGAGCAGTTGATCGTCGTAGGTCGGGAAAAGAGTAAATTTGTAGCCCATGTGGTACAACTAGAGAGAGATCTTGAACGTACCCGAGAGGTAAAGGTTACTTTAGAGGATACATCTAAGAAGGTAGGAAAGATGATCCTCGGTTTTGCTTTGGGTAATGTTGAGAGACTAGGAATAAGTCATGATAGTGCGTCTACTTCCCACGTAGCACCCAAGCCGGTTCCCGAGTTTGTGATTGATCCATATGGTTCTCAATCCAACCCACCTAAGTGTCCCATTCCAAATAGGAGAGTGCGTCGTAGACGTTTTGAGAAAGGTTTTCCTAAACCTATTTATGTTTGCACCCATTGCAAGAAGAGAGGGCACCTTAGGGAATTTCGTTTTAAGTTGGGTAATGTGTCACATAGAGTTTTGCCACTTGTTCCCACACACGCACCCACACATGATGCTCCGGATGATTACATGAGAGAGTTTGCACATATTAGGTAACAAGTAAAGTTTTTAGTTAAAACTTCACATGATTTATGGATGTTTTTCATAGTATGTCACCACCTTTGGAAAACTCCAACGCACCTAAGGGTTGAGGTTTAGACTTGTTTACTAGCATAGGATGATTTTCATGATGATATTTTATGCCTATTGCTAGTGTGTACCATTTTTGTATTTATACTTTCCATGTTTGATATATTTTTCGAAAAACCAAAAAGATTTTTGTGTTTGAAATTTTTTGGGAAAATACAAAAAGATTTTATTATTATTTTGAGATTGATAAAATTTTTGGAAAAAGACAAACAGATTTTTTATTTTGTTTTACACCATTTATGAATGGACATTTAGGATGACCAAGTCACAATTTCATTCCATATCCATGTGACTATTTGATAGTGTTTTGATATGCGTCATCATTTCATTTTGTGCTTTATAATGTTTGGAGTCATTAAGATGTAATTTGAGATTACTTTCTACATATTTGACTCTTATTCTCCTTTAATGGACACTTGCATGGATTGGTTTGATTAATGTACTTGTCTATCACATGTTGGTCAAAGTGTTTCTATCTCAATCCTGTCTTTAAAATGAATAAAATGCGATAAAACTTGACAATGAAAGTAGTGCATGTAAGAACCGTTGCCCGTGAGGATTTATTTTATATATATATATATATGTGTGTGTGTGTGTGTGAAAAATGGGGAAGGGCTACAAAAGGTACATTTATCCTTTACGATTAAGCCACCGTTTAAATCGGACCTAAAAAAGTGTGGCATTATAAAAAGTAGACAAGGTCCAAAGAGGTTGAAATGAGGCCGAAAAATTTAAAGGAAATAGAAAGATAAATATGCCAAAATGGGGCCATTAGGTTTTAGATCACCTCATTAGTAAAAAAAATGTATTATTTATAAGGGTGTTTGGTTAGAAAGTAATCAACGGGTTTTCACGTCCTGACAAAGTCTTGAAAAAGCATTACATAGTTTCAGATGTTATTGGTGTGAAAATCATTTTAGACTTTGATGTGTTGATAGATTGAGGTGATGTCATTTAAATTCAACACTTTTGACACCTAAGGACGATTTTGAGTTCATTCGTTAGGAGTATCCATATTCATCGTGCACATATGTTATGTTTGATTGCATCGATTTTCTTATCGAATTTGTTCACACCCATTCATTCCGTTTCTACGATTTGGTTATCTTAGTGTAAATTCATGGTGTGTGATTTTTGTAAATTATTTTTGCATTTTATTTTTAAAAAATTGAAAATAAAAAATAGTTGGTGAATGCTTTCAAGTTTATCCTTGGATGATCGTAATTGATTTGCATTGCTTGTCGTGACACTCCATGCTTATTTTATTTAGTATGTTCCTGGTCTATTTCGGATAAATAAAAAGGGGGAGAACGAATTATGATTTAATAGGGGAGCTTATATTATGGGAGATATTTGATATTTGTTGATTTTTGTTTTGATTTATGTTTATCTCATTTCAAACTCGATACGTCACGAAGGTATTTGTTTCTTATCTCATGTATGTAGGTACATATTTTGAGAATCATTTTTTTGCACACCCTGATGAAGATAAAGAAAAGCAAAGAGATTTTAAGATTTCAAGTTGAAGATATTTGAAGAAAGTTTAAAGACTTGCATTTTTAATACCTTTTCATTTTTGGGTTCATGAGAGGGTATTATATTTGTATAGGACATTTGATCTGATAATTCAAATGATTTTATTTTTTACCAGCATAGACATAGGGGAGATATGTAAGGACGTTTTTTACATAGTCTGCTTATAGTAGAGTATGGCATATACCACTACACCCGTCGAAGAAGATTTCAAGTTCATTCATGCATCAAGATGGATATGAATATCAACAATCTTCAATAAACAAGCCTCTATAAGATAGATTTTGGTAAGGGTATGTTTAAGTTCCTTAATGGTTCATTTAAAGTGTCAGTATAGGTTTTCTAAAATGTTTTTAAACATCTGAGGCATCATTTTTCGTCAAAATAGTTTTTCTAAGTCTAGAGGCGGAGTTTTTAATAAAAAATATTTTTCGCTGATGTCGTTCAAACGACAAGACATAGTCATTTAAACGACAGCTTCAAGCGACAGAGCATCTCGCGTGATAGCTCGTATGAAGGCCGCTTGATCCATTTCATCAAACGACGTGCTACAATTTTAGTATTCTTATCTCGTTTGATAGGTCGAGAGATCCCTAGATTGAACGACATTAGATGTCGTTCGATTGACCTCCATTTGTCGTTCGAGCGACCCCGCCTACTCATTTTTTTATAAATACCTGTTAATTGAGTCCTTTTTGCTTCAGATGAGAATTTCATTATACGAAAACTGCAATCTGCAGAATTTTTGTCTTCTCATTTTTAGGGATTTTTAACTCTGTTTTGATTCACAATTCATCCTAAATACTTTAGTGAATCATTTTGAAACCCAAGATACAATTATGATGGAGTTTCTCTTTGTGGAGTGCTATCTCGATGGCTGATTTGGTAGCTCTTGAGGCGGGTGCTTGATAAGCACCCAAAAGTATACATTTTATACCCTGAATATACATATTTTAATTGTCATGTCTCGACAAAATAGGTCTTATGCACGTTAATGTTTATTTTGTAGGTCAAATGCGCGTTGCGGAGTTCAAATGCTTAAATCAGGGCAAATGCGAATCAAATGGAGCTAAGCACGTATACCATGTCCCGTAACCCTAGCCTAGCCCCGACCTTCCCAATCCCATCACCCGAGCCCGTGTGTGTTTAGTTTGTGCTTTTCAGACTTTTTTTTTTACATTTTTAGGATTTATTTTATATTTATTTAGAATTTCTAGAATATATTTTATATTTTTATTAGTTTTTAATTTCAGTCTTTATTTTTAGTTTTGCTAGATTTTATATTTTTAGTACTTTAGGTTTTATTTTTTCTTCTGTTGTAGTTTTTATTTTTATTATTTGAGTTTTATTTTTAGAGGATTTATTTTTTATTGTTTTATTTTAGTGCGTCGAGTATTTGTTTTCCTTTATTTTTGTTTGTTTTTAGTTTTTAGTTAGTTTATTATTATTTTGTTTTGTTTTATTAGTTTTTATTTGAGTCGTGTTTAGTTTTTAGTATTTGTATTGTGTTATTTTTATTTTTATTTTTAGTTGAGTTTTAATTTTACTTTAGTTTTAATTTTATTTTACTTGTTTTTATTTTATGAGAATTATTTTTTATTATTTTTTATTTTATTTTATTAAGAGTACAAATTAAACACACACATTATCCCATATACTCACTTACACCCAAACTAACTCACATACCCTCACCTAAGTCCCATAAATCTTCACACACAAACACACCCTCATCTAACTATTCATCTACCCAACCTCCATTAACAAAAACTCATCTCACCTCCAACAAACCCCTTTCTCTCTCCTCTCTCTTACTACCATATCCACCCAACAACCAACCTTATACCTCCATTAAACCAACCAAACCGGAGTTGACCCGAAACCTCCACAAACCACACCCCCACTGACGCTCACTCTCGCCGACGATCGTCTTAACCATTTTCGACCTATACCCACATACACCATCCCCCATCACCAAAAACCTCCACCATTAACGACAAACCACCATCACCATCTCAACCTCAATCTCTCACCTCCATTAAACCAACATTAAATCTTCCAAATCCCATTTCAACTCCACCGTCCCAATATCCGTAAACCCACCACCATTAACCAACCCCTTAATCCGACGACCAACCGTCGCTGCCCAGCCCCTCAACCACCATCGGATCCGAGCCAAATCCAACCAGAAACGGAACCCTGTTTAACCCGAAACCAACTCCGGCCGGTGACTTCAAACCTCAACCCGAGGCCAAATCCGCAACACCCCTAACCCGCAATCTTGCTTGAACCGCGACCACAATCAAACTAGAGCGCGCCTCCAACGCGACCCTCGATTCTGACCGAAACCCATCGCCCATTCCTTCATTCCAAGCCAAAACCAAATTCAATACCCATTTACCCATTTCTCCCCTTTAACCCAAATCGATTTCTACCACCTGCTTAAGACTTTTGCCAGTTAACAAAGACTAAAAAAATATAAACCAAATAACTGAAACCCACATGTTTTAAAACACCCTTTAAGCCCCATTTCCCAAAAAATACCCTCTTAACAAATCAGATTGTTACCTCAAGCACATGTGTGTATTTTTCTTAAAATAATCCTCATCCAATACCTCACACACTCTCTTACTCCATTATCCACCAATTTTTACCCCTAGCTCCATGTGCCACACTATAAATGAAGACCCAAAGCTCATTTGTAAGAGAATCTAGGGTTTTAGAGAGAATTTTAGATAGAGAAACACCATTTTAGTGTAGTTTTTTTTAGGTTAGAATTTTTTTTTTTTTTTTTTAGAGATCAGTGAGAAAATAAATGTGTGAGATTCAAGTTGAGTAAAATTTTCATTTATATTTTTGTTGATCACTCACTTGGAGGGTTGTATGCTTCTCATTCAAGAATTGAAGGTCCCGTTTGATTGTCCCAAAATTATAAATTAGTCCATTTATCAATTGACTCATTTACAAATTGGTCAATTAATTATGTTAGGTTTCATTAATGAAATGATTCATTAATTGCCCCATTTTAGCTCATGTGTAAAATTTGAAATTTGAGCATTTCACCAAAAATGTGAAATGCATACATTTGAAATAGGACATTTCACATATGCTCATCTCTATCTGTGAGCTCTCTCTCTACCCCTCTCCATTAGTTTTTAACCTTAAAATTTACCAAACATCGCGTAAAATTGGATATAAACTCATTTCAAATTCACTCATTTGCAATTCAATAATTCAAAATGAACCAGTTTACATAATCAAACAATTTGCGCAACCAAACACGCCGAAGTCAATTGAATTCTAGAGATTGGTTTGATTGTTCTTCTCTCTACTATTTTATATTTAATGCCTATTGAATGTTTGTTTATCATGTTTGATGTCATGTTAGGGTAAATCCCCTTTCAAAGGGTAGGGTGACCCATTATTTGATGTTAATCCTAATTTAATTAATTAATTTAAATTAAATGTCACTTTGATGATTGATTTTGCACTCTTACATTTTAATTTACGCCTCAAGAGAGGGTAAATGATTTTCGAGAGAAAATCGAAATTCTAGTTATAATACCCATTGTAGATTCGAATTAGAGATAGGGGTTTCTCAAGTGTGTTATTATTCCTTTAATTTCAACTCTAGGATTACTTTTATGATTTAAACTAGTTTAATCGATCGATCCCAGCGGGTGATTTGTTAGATGATGTTTGGATCTACATTTCAAGAGTTGTAGGAGTGTTAAATATAATTTTCTAAAATGTTATTGTTAAAATTACATTTGCAACGAGAGTTGATTTGTGATTTTGATACTAACTTGGGATAATTAATTTTAATGAATTAATTAATTTTAATTAACTAGAATATATGGGGTTATCATATTCCTTGTTAGTCCTTACTTTTATTTCCTCAACCATCTCATATTATAGATTTTTATTTAGTTAGATTTACTTAGTATCTTCATTTACTTTTATTTACATCTTTGATTTGTAGTCTTATTTCACCTTAATCTCAAAATTGTTTTAATATTTGAAAAAGCTAAAAAAAAAATAGAAAAAGAAAAAATTCCAAAAAGAAAAAAAAAATGAATTACATCTTTCCTCTCTTGTATGTTTCACCCTTATATTTGGATTTATTCCCTTACTTACTGCTACACTCTAGTATTGTTATATTTTTTAAGGTTTTGATTAGAAGAGCTTTCAAACAACTACAAATGATAAATATGCAAAAGTATTCTCTATTAGTGCAAGCTGACTACGACTACGGTTATTGGGGGGTAATTGAGGGTGTTCCTTGCTGAAGACAGAACTGCTACTCTTTTGGGTTTGCCGCGGTTGATCCATTACTGATTCTAGGTTGAGGCCTATGTTAGTGTTTTGCAAAATAGTCATTGCAGATTTCTGTAAGTGTTGTTACATTTATTGAAATAAAAGGTTTTTTCCGAAAGTTTTTTTCCCTATAATCTGCGTATTAGAAATTTTGTGATGCCATGATTTTACCCAATTAGATGCATGTTTAGGTTTTAATTAATTTGGATAAAAAATTGACAAATAATTAAATAAGCTTTTAATTGGAAATTTTCGAATCACCAAATAATCAATATCACACTGCATTTACTTTTACACTTTAAATTTGCCCCGGACCGCAACATTTTGATGTGATTATAACAAAATAAAAAAACCCACCTATTTTATGTTCATCTCAAAGCATACTTAAATTTGTTTAGCCCAAATATATAAACCTCACAATTTTCACATTTAATATATATATATATATATATATATATATATATATATATATATATAAAATATGAGGAGGGGTCCTGATATTTACACCAAATTTTTTACTCCAATCCCCCTTTTGTACAAAACACCACATAAGTACCCAATATTTGTACAAAACACCAAACACACACGACACCACATTATCCTTGTCCCATATAAAAACCCAAAAAATTTTAAACTTCATTTTTTCTATTTCCTCTCTCTCTCTCTCTAACTTTTCTCCCAAACCTTTCAACCTTCCAACTTACTTCCATTTTCTCTCAAACCCTGCTACTTACCCTCAAGCTTTATTTCTGGTATGTTACACCATTAAAACTTGCTCCCATTACTGTCATGCTCTCATTTTGTGTATTAAACCATATCATGCAAACTACATATAAAAACCTCATTATAAACTCATTAAACCATACAAAATAAAACCCCCATTAATCTAACTGAAAATATGTTGCATTTGAGGAATTAAAAGCTATGGTTTAACCCATTTGAGAAAACTAAGGTTTACCATTTGGAAAAAAATAATTGTTCTTTATACCTACAGTCGCCCGTCGCCGAAGGTGCCAAGTGTATCCAGTCACATCCTACCGTGATTCACCAATATATGACCGTATCTCACCGTGTTTTGGTTTTCACGACCATAAGCCATCGTGGTTTGGTTTTCACGGTCTCTTCTGACCGTGGGGTCTTATTTCCCAGCCAATAATCACCGTATGGAACGCTATTACCCGGAGAGAAACAATCCATAGACTGTCAATGCGCCTTTTATCATAGGAGAGGTGAAAGACCCAGGCCTGATACAAATTAAAGTTTGATATAAAAAAATGGCATCAAATTAATTGGGCCGACCATGTTCTTTCCGATGCCAGATGCTTGACTGTGGTGAGGATCGCGCCTTGGGAATATGTGGATGGATATATGTCTTGGTACCTATAAAGATCCCATCCAGACATTCAAAATCTCGATCATAGACTACGAAAATTAGAGTTGAAGAACTCAGATAAAATGGTAAATGTTTTGAAATTTAACCATAAATCCATTTCTTTTCTTCCCGAGTATTGTTTAAACATGTTTAGTGCTAATTTGAATATAGGCCCAGGGGATAGGCGTCGCCATTAGCCTACTCTAGGAGGCTATTAAAGTCGTCTCGGATCAGGAGGTTTTAAATGTCCTTGAACTATCTCGTGCAGTGCTTGACGCCCTGCCCGAGGCCAAGAGAATGCATTCGAATAAAGAAAAGAGGAAGGTACCAGTGCGTCGAGAAACTCGGACCAAGGCACGACACGATCCAACCCCCAAGCGCAAATCCCCCAAGCAAAAGGCCCCCCAATCAAAGAGCCCCTCAAAGAAGCGTTTAAAGTAGACTAATTTTTATGGAGAAAATTTTGATGTATGACGTGTTGTAAGAAATTTGAATTATGACATGTATGAACAATATTTTGTTGTGTTTGAATGTAATATTGACATGCCTTGTTTGAAAGTATTCTTGCAGGAAGAATTTTGATTTTTTATTTATGTTTGTATGAAATCATGTTGTGTTTGTATGAAATAATATTTTATTTGAACAATTGATGGTAAATTATCCTTGGTTCATTGTACATTATGTTGTAAATTACCTTATTAGATTTTAAAAACAAATACTAAGGAATGCGTATAATATACGGTGGGATACAACCGTTTTTGCGATTTTCATGGTGTGGTGTGACCGTGATACCATCTATTACGGTGTGGTGTTATCGGGAATAAGTAACACACGGTTTCAATTCACCGTGATTGTTCACTAGGGTAAAAAGCCCTTGTCTCAGCCTAACTAGGACGGTGAGGTTAAACCGAGATATATGGCTATACGGTCATAACTCATCGTGATTAAGTAATACACGTTTTTAACCGACCGTGATATTTGTGTTGGAAAAAAGTCCATATCTCTGCCTTATTGGGATGGTGAGGTAGAACCGAGATATAAGTGACAAGGCATCATGAAATACGATTATACGATTATCAGGCACCGTGAAAATAGATTAAACTATTTCCTTTCACCGTGATTGTTGGGTTAAAAAATAGCCCAAGTCTCTGTCTCAATGGGACAGTGAGGTTACACCGTGGTATACAACCAGACGGACACATGGCACCGTGTCTTTATAGTAAACAGTTTCATTGAACCATGATATTTGGGTTGAAAAATAGCCAAGTCTCTGCCTCAATGGGACGGTGAACATAAACCGTGATAAACAGACCTATGGTTGTAGGTCACCGTGAAAATAAATTATATAGTTTCATTTGACTGTGATTGTTGGGTTGAAAAATAACCAACTTTGTCTCAATATGACGTTTAGGCTAAACCGTGGTTAACGACACTACGACAGCAAGACACCATGATTGTGTTGTACACGGCTTCATTTAAACATGATATTTAGGTTCAAAAATAGCTAAGTCTCTGCCTCAATTGGACGGTGAGGTCCAACCATGATGTGAAATTTTACGGACAGAGTACACGTGAACCTATAGTAAACGGTTTCAGTTGACCATGATTGTTGGGTTAAAAAATAGCCCAAATCTCTGCCTCAATGGGACGGTGAGGTCCAACTGTGATATAAAAACATACGGACGTCAGGAATCATTAAAATATAGTAAACTATTTCATTTAATCGTGATTTTTGGGTTGAAAAATAGCCCAAGTCTCTGCCTTAATGGGACGGTGAGGTTCAACCGTGGTTTAAGAACATACGACCATAGGACACCGAGTATTTGTAAAAAATGGTTACATTAGGCCGAGATATTTGGGTTGGAAAATATCCTTAGTCTATGACTCAATGTAACGAAGACATAAAATCGTATCTTATAATTTCACGGTATAAGGTCACCACGGTACTGGAACAAACAGTTTCAGTTCATCGTATTAGTTGTATTGCAAAATAGCCCTTGTATCTACATAACTAGGATGGTGACTTATAACCGTGTATATGTACCGTCCAGTGTGGTGTTATCGATTATTTTTCTATCATGGTGTGGTGTCACCATAGGTATATATACGGTTTCAAGGGACCATATGTTACTTACAATACCCCAAGATTTCAAATCTCTTGCTTATCACATCAAACCAATATTTGAACAAAAATATAAAACAGTTACAATGAATAATAACCAATTTATATTATACTAAAAATTGAAAAAAGTTACAAATACTTAAGTTACAATCAATAATTGGTAAGAATTTCACCAATAAACAATTTATATATAATCAATGATTACAAAAAGTTACAATCATCCCCAAGACTTTCTCCAATGACCAATTTATATATAACCAAAATTTGAAATAAAAAGTTACTATCATCCCTAAGCCGACATCAAGCCTTGTCTTCATCCGATGATATCAAGCATGGTTCATCTTTAGTCGCAATGTCTTTGGGACATATATTCTAAAACGTTTGTAAGTAGAACTTAAACAAAGTAGGCCACTCGAAGGCATCTTGACTGGCCCTCGATCTCCAGTGAGAGGCAATTGGTGGTAGGGGATAAAGTCTTGTGCATTTTGAACTCACTCAATGAATATTTGATACGTTGAGGATATAGATGATGCGATTCTCTTCTATCGTAGATTTTGGCCCAACGTCGAATGGGACAAAAGTTAAGCATTGAAATTTGGATATCAACATGACTATTAGCTTAAGTACATTCGCCGCAAGGGAGCCAAACTCTGGCGTTAAAAACCAACGCTCGCTTATGCATGAGTGTCTGAAGTAGTCTAGTATCCTCTCATTCTCATCAATATCATAGGAGGTCATAATGGTAGCCCCAAATGGCTCGTCCCTACGTAGTTTGGACAACAAAGAACTAGGAATAACATGAGAATGTTCTAGTCCATCCCCAATACCCGCACCTTTGAAAATAACCCTATATCCACAATTCCCATCCGATTTTACATCATATATATATCATCCACAAATGATTGAAAGAACTCAGGAATGTCCTTCATATACATCTTCTTCTCCCGAGACCATGTATCCAATTTTGCACCCATCAATGGGGTCTTGTTTACAAAGAATTTTTTAAGTTCCGCCGTGGATGGTACATCTTGCTCCCAAGCATAAGGGGTTCTTTTCATAAATATATCAACAGACTTTTTCCTCTTAGGTGGCCTACCTTTTTGACAAATTTGTACGGGCTCTATCAAGGGTGTGCTAGAGGGTTGAACAATTTCCATTAACTTGCTTAGCATCATCTTTTTAACGACTTTACATGCCTTAATCAACCGTTTCTTAAATATTATCATCTCGAGTGAATAATCAAGGTCACAGTACTGAGAATGTCCGGGATGATGGAAAGTTTCTTCCAATGATCATCTAGTGCCCATAGTGGAATTGCTTGGCCTAACTTCTCCCATTGGGCCAACTCATGGACAAATGGTAATGCATAGATGGTACGAAGTATGTGGTAGGATCATATCTCTATATATTGGGTGTTAGTGGATGATACGCTTAACACCGATTGCATGTAATCAATATCAACGATAATTAGGTCCAAGGCATAGTGTGATGCCCTACCACGAATCTTACGCAATAAAGGGTCATTTTGTCCATGCTTAGTGGGTCGGATTGATTTTTGAAACTCCATTTCTATTTGAGTAACTTGGTGGCCAAGCAATGTGTCTATATCTTTCCACACCGTCGCAAACGAATTGGTGCTATCTCTCAAGTGTTTTTTTAGTTGAGCATAGGCACCCTCCGCTATGTTAATTGTACGGTTGCCACGGTGGGGTATGCGATTAGTCCATGCATGCACGAACTGAAAATGCAAAGGCATCTAGTTCTTCTGTATGTAACCAATTATTTTCAGGTAGTTTTTCCAGTTTTGGTGGAAAGCTAGCCATGCATTCTCAAAGTTAATCGAATTCTCCTACTCCAACACCCCAATCCAACCCTACATAAATACCTTGTTATCCTGGTATTTGATGTTAAGTTTCACATATGCACATTCAATATTTTTTGAACATGCAATAAGCATAATAAAATGGTGGCAAGTGGAAACATGTTTGACAAAGAGTTTAGACAAGATTATTTTTTTATTAGAGATGACAACTTGCGACAAAGCTTCTGGCTAGTATAGTGATCGCAAATGTTGCAGAGACTGGCTAAAATTCTCCTCTTTCTCACTCTTCAGAAAAGAAAATGCAATGCAAAGTGATTTCCTGATGAAAGTGACCCAAATCATTTCAAATAATGGCACATTATACCGATTGGTCTTGTAGGTGCAATCGACCATCAATACACTCGAGAAGCATTTCACCAACAAGTAAGAGGTGGGATGTGCGGAAAATAAATCCTCCACCATATTAGTTTTCTTATTCCTTCTATGCCAATAGACATAACTCTTCTCCACGAGAAAATGCATCAATTGTTGCATGGCGGTGCACCCTTGCATCTTAATGTTCTTCATTTTGCTTTTAGCATTATATATTATTCGTATGGATGAACAATTGTATTCCAATATCTTTTTCAATGTCTGGAGTACTTCCTTCTATCCCAACCCATTGTTTGTCATCTTAGAAGCAATGTTTCACTCTTATTGGGAGAGTCAACCCGCATATGGGTGTCCAACAAGTGATTTTGACACCTCGTGGGGGTGTAGCTCACAGATAATTTCCACCCCCTAATGGCCATTATCGTGGGGAATGCCTTTCAATCGAAAGATACAATCACACTTTCGTGTTCCAGAACACCGCTTCCTCTTCTTCTTGTCTATCCGTTCATCTTTTTTGGGTCTATGAAGCTCGCTTCGCTCACAACCAAGTACGACTCTCCCCTTCGAACTAAACTGGCCTTGTCGGATTTCAGAACAATCAGGACCATATAAAGCTTGCGACCAACTTGTTGACACCAATCAATTATCTTGTCGCGATCATAAAAAATCTGCATAGGACAAACATTGTTAAATGAAAGGACATTTGAAATGTAAATTTCAAGTATAAATGAAATATCATGTTGAGTATAGTATAAAAAAACTAAACATGCCTCCTCAGTGGTAATTTTGACTATATGGTCTTGATTAATCGCATTAATATCCAATCCTTCTTCTATTTCTGCATCCTAAAAATGCATACAATTACATTATGTCATATAATCATGTCATACATTACAAATCTCAAAGTGTTGAAATTTAACTGCGTGATATGTTTTTTTACCATAGATGATGTGAAATCTGAAAAAAATTGCACAACCATTTGGGCAATGTTGATGTCGTTGCTTATTCGCCCATATCATTTCACACATATTCTCTTCCTCGGTGAAAGAAGGTTGAGTAGATACACTCGATACAATGATATTGTCTATATCTTGCCAAAATTTATAATCAAGTATCGAGTCATCTAATTGAAATGATAATACAATAATCAGTACAATAAGAATTGATAATATAATAACAAAAATCAATAAAAACACATACACCGTTTAATAATTAAACTTTAGTTTCAATATGGATCCCACGGCCAATTACAACCGCTACAGGAATACATACAGTGTATGGTAACCTTGGATGTAAAACCACATCCACGTTAAGCTGTGTAGTCCTTACCATGGTCACATGCAACAACCGTTGATGATACCACGTCCAAGTATAACCATGGTACAAGATAATACGGTCACTTATGATCGAGAGTGACCGTCACTTACGGTGATGGGTAACCGTAAATGTAGTCACCCCATTTTTTTAATCTTTTGATCATTTTAGATGTTGTTTTATAGATTATATAGTGTTTAGATGTGTTTTAATACCTCAAAATCATCAAGTGTTAGTTGAATGTTCTTAGTTTAGAAAGCTTCATCATCAACTTTCTTTTTCTCAACCATTGCAATATAGCCCCTTTTATCATTGATTTCTGTATAGAAATAACACAACAAAGACCACAATAACACAACAAGCACACGAAAATGGACATTTGGGAAGAAATGAACAAGATGATTTGTGCTAAGTTTAATCGTGAATTTGAAGGTTTCGGTGGGAAGATAAACATGTTAGATTTTTATTTATTGCGGTGTTTTAGATTATGTGGTATTAATTTGTGTAATTTTTTGTTTAGTTTTGGGTATATTAGACATTTTAATTAAAAAAATAGAACACTTTTAAGTGTGATTAATAAAGTGTGTATTTAAATTTTATGTGGTGTTCTAGAGAGATTTTTTGAGCCTAAATATTAGGATCCTATATGAGGGTTTTCTTCCTACTTTGTATCTAATTTTGAAATAATGAGCCACGTGTCAAATGTTGCCCACGCTGTTCTACTTTTGGCACATTCTCTACCTAATAATTTAATCAAAGCGGTTACCCTTTGTCATCTATTTTTAAGGGTCCTGATATTTACACCCAAAATTTTACTCCAAAACACCACATAAAAATTAAACCCAAACTTTACTCCAAAACACCCAAAAGTCTTGTACCTTTTTTTTCTTATAATATGTCCAATATACCCCAAACTAAACAAAAAATTACACACAAACTAACACCACATTATCTAAAACACCACAATCAACCAAAAGACACAAAATCAAACCGGTTTCTCTTACCACCGAAAAACCTCAAACCCATGGTTAAACCTAGCCCAAATCATCTTCAACATTTCTTCTCAAATCTCCATTTTTGTGTTTTGTTGTGTTGTTGTGGTCTTTGTTGTGTTATTTATATATAGAAACCAAAGATCAAGGGTCTACATTGCAATGGGTGATGAAAAGAAAGTTGATGATCAAGCTTCCTAAACTCGGAATGTCCAATGCTCGTTTGATGATTTTGAGGTATTAAAACTCCTCTACATTATATAATCTGTAAAACAACATTTAAAATGACGAAAAGATGAAAAAAAAATTAAACTGATTGCACTTACGGTTGCCCGTCACCGTAAGTGACAATGAGTTTCGATCCTAAGATACCGTGTAATAACACATCGCGATTACATTTGATCGTAGACTTACATCACACGGTTACACTTGACCATGTAATGATACTTGGCTGGGGTTTTATTTTCATGGTTTCACTTGGTCGGGGTTTTATTTTCATAGTTTCACTTGGACGGGTTTTTATTTTCACGGTTCACTTAGCCGTGGTTGTATATTCACGATTTCAGTTGGCCGTGATAAGTGCACCATGATTTTATGTGTCCGTGGTATTATTATACTCACAGTTGTATTGTGTATGTAACAAGTACCCCACGATCTCTAATGGTCGTTCTTTTATATACACGGTTGTAGTTGACCGTGGTATTGTTTTTATATATAAAATTTCAATATAGATATAATTCATGTAACATATTTCCATTCATTCATATACTGATTATTGTATTGTCGTTTCAGTTAGATGACTCGGTTCTAGATTCAACATATAGACAATCTCATTGTACGTAGTGTACCTAGTGAAAGTGCTTCCATCGAGAAAGAAAATATGCGTGAATCGAGTATGATCGAACAAGTAACAGCATCAACCCGCCCAAATGTTTGCGTGATTTGTTTCCAGATTTCACATCGTCTATGGTAAAAAACCATATCAAGTAGTCAATTTCCAACACTTTGAGATATTTAATGTATGACATAATTTGATTGTGTGCATTGTTAGGATGCGGAAATAGAAGAAGGATTGGATATTAAAGTGATTAATCAAGACCATACAGTCGAATTCACAACTGAGGAAGTATGTTTTGTTTATTGATATTGTACTCAACACGATTTTACAGTTATACTCAAAATCTCCATTTAAAATGCCCTTTCATTTAACAATGTTCGTCTTATGCAGATTCTTGATGATCGTGACAAGATGATTGATTGAGGTCAATAATTTGGTCATAATCTTCATTCGGTCGTGATAATTCTGAAATCCGATAAGGCTAGTATAGTTCGCAAGGGTAGGGTCGTACTTGGTTATAAGCGAAGAGAGATTCATAGACTAAAAAAGACCAGGTGTTGGGAAATAAGAGTAAGCGTTCTTTCGGAACGCAAAAATGTGATTGCCCATTTAGATTAAAAGGGGTTCCACACAATAATGGCCGTGGGTGGGGGGGGGGGGGGGTTGAAGTTCTCTGTGGGGTACACAACCATGTGGTGTCAAAATCACTTGTTGGGTACCCATATGACAACCAATTCTCCTAAGAAGAGTGGAATATTACAAATGATTGGCCCGAATGAAATACTCCATATATTGAAAAAGAGGTCGGAGTACAATTGTTCATCAATACGAACAATATATAACATTAAAAGAAAAATGAAGAACATTGAGATGCAAGGTCGCACCGCCATGCAACAGTTGATGCATTTGCTCGGGGATAAGAATTATGTCCACTGACATCGAAGGAACGAGCAAATCGATGTGGTGGAGGATTTATTTTTTGCACATACCACCTCTTTCTTGTTCATGAAATATTTCCCGAGTGTGCTTGTGATCTATTGCACTTACAAGACCAATTGTTACAATATGCCATTATTTGAGATGATTGGGATCACTTCTACCGGGCAATCTTTTTTTATTGCATTTTCATTTATGAAGAGTGAGAAGGAGGAGAATTTTAGATGGTCTCTGCAACATTTGCAGTCATTATACGAGCCAGAAGCTTTGCCGCAAGTTGTTATTTCTGACAAAAAATAATGTTGTCTAAATTCTTTACCAAGCGTGTTTTCACTTGCCACCGTTATTCTATTCTTATTCCATATACATAAGAACATTGAAGGTGCATGTGTGAAACGTAACATTAAAGAACAGGACAAGAACAAATTCATGCAAGGTTGGATTGGAGTGTTGGAGTCAGAGACTACGAATGACTTTAAGAATGCATGGACTACTTTTAGCTAAAACTAGAAAGAATATTCGAACATGGTTGATTACATTTTGAAGAATCAGATGTTTTTTTGTTTTCAGTTCGCGCATGCATGGAATAATTGCGTACCCCACCGTGGCAACCGAACAACTAACAGAGCAGAGGGTGCCCATGCGCAACTAAAAAAACACTTAACAAATAGCACCAGTTCATTTGCGATGGTGTGGAAGGGTGTGGATGCATTACTTGTCCACCAAGTAACATAAATTCAAACTAAGTTTCAGAAATCACTTCAATCCACCAAGCATGGACACAGTGATACGTTGTTGTGCGAGATCCGTGGTAGGGCATCACACTATGCATTGGATCTAATTGTTGTTAAGATAGATTCCATGCGTTCAGTATTGAGCGCATGGGGCGCTAACACCCAATATACAGAGATACAATGCTCCCACGTACTTCACACCATATACGGATTACCATGTGTCCATGAGTTGGTCCAATGGGAGAAGCTTGGCCAAGCAATTCCACTATGGGCACTAGACGATCATTGAAGGAAACTTTCCATTGTCTCGGATATCCCTCGATACCGTGACCTTGACTATACACCTGATATGATATTTCTTAAGAAAAGGTGAAGCTATTAGAAATATGATGATAAGAAATTTAATGGAGATTGTTTAAACCTCTAGCACACCCTTGATGGAGCTCGTACAAATTCGTCAAAAGGGAAGGCCACCTAAGGGGAAAAAGTCTACCGTCATATCTACAAAAAGAACCCCTTGTGCTTGGGACCAAGATGTACAGTCCACAAGGGAACTTAAAAAGTCTTCACAAACATTGCCCCGTTGACGGACGTGAAACTGGAGACATGGTCTCGGGAGAAGAAGATGTATCACTACACTAAAATGACAAAATTGTCACCTTTCAGCTGGCCACCTTTGTCAAGGTCAATGACCGTGACACAAATCTCGCGTTTTGTGTCACGGTCATTGACCTTGACACGACTGTAATAAAGAATTGTCACGGTCAATGACAAGTCCGTGACAAATGTAGTTGTCACGGTTGTGTCACGGTCAATGACCGTGACAATTCTTTAAATAATTATCACGGTCAATGACCTTGACACGACCATGACAACTTCTTCAGCAAAAACCCTTACCCCTTCTTTTTTCCCTCGCGTCGTTCCCTCCCTCTCTCTCTCTCTCTCTCTCTCTCTCTCTCTCTCTCTACTTTCAGGTTTATTTCTCTCTCTCTCTCTTCCATTTATATATATGTTTATGTGTATATATATGTGTGTGTGTGTGTGCATGTGTGGGGGGTGGGGCAGGGTGGGGATAGCGGGTGGGGCAGGGGGGCTGTTGTGTGTGTGTGTGTATATGTGTGGTGGGTGGGGGGTGTGGAGGGAGGTGGGGCAGGGTGGGGGTGGGTGTGTGTGTGTGTGTGTGTGTATGTATGTGGTGAGTGGGGGGTGTGGAGGGAGGTGTGTGTGTGTGTGTGTATTTGAATTAACCCATGAATTTATTTTTTTGTATTTGAATTAACCCATGAATTTGTATTTTTTTATTTGAATTAACCCATGAATTTGTCAATTTGTTTGTGGGGGGTGGGGGTGGGGGTGGGGAGGCGGGGTAAGTCAAGGTACCATTGTAATTCTCTTAATATCGTGCAAGTACCATATGAAAGTAGGATTACCCCTCAGAGTAAATTAGTAAATTAATAATTCTATACGTTAATTGTTAGTTTAATTGATGAAATGAATTAATTGAGTAGATGAATTAGAAGGAGTACGGGATACACATTTGTTGTTGACATTGCTGTTGGATTATTTTGTTTAGTAAATGTTTGGTTGGTTAGTTTTAAAAGTGGCATGACCACTGGATTATTGTACATATGGGGGTGGGAATTTTCAACTTTTTTTGAAAATTACTCTATATATCGAACAATATATATATATAGTATGATAATTAAATGAAACATACTTGAAATTAAATATAGTGCTCATAGATACTAGCCTTTTAGTTCTTATGCGTACGCATTCAATAGCCCTTAGACCCGTTCGAGAGTCATTACCCCTGTAATGAGATCTCTCGAATTGTCCCGTTTGGACAGTTTGAGACTGTATAATTTCTGTATAATACTCTTATTGGCTTACAGTTGTTACTTTTGGAGGAAGTTCTGCAGTCGTATCTTAATGTTTTCTGGGTACATACTAGATTGACAAGTGTGACTGTTATTTCAATTGATCAATTGAAATAACACTCACACCTGCCAATCTACGTCGTGTACTTGGAGAACTACGTGGATATGCTGTCGAATTTTTTCAAATCGTAACAATGTGCATGAGCTGTTAAGTATATTACAGAAAAATGCAGTCTTGAATGGGATAGGACCACTCACCCTTTAATAAGATAATTAAATGATGGGATAATTAAATAAAACATACTATAAATCTAAGTTTTGTTTACCTTTAATAGGTGTTTAGTTGGGGTAGCTGTGATGGGATATCCGAAATACAAAGAGTGGATGGGTGAGACTAATAGAATGGGGGATGTGTTTCGCAAAGGTGCTAACGAATTTGTGAAATATGCAAAGAGATGTCATAATGATGAAGAGTTTCCGTGTCTGTGTGCTAGGTGTAAGAATGGTAAGGTGTTTGAGTGGTAAACAGTTGAACTACATTTGTTAAGATCGGGTATGCAAGATAGTTATCGATTTTGGAGTTTTCACGGTGAATTGAAAGTTCCTTTTGTCCCCGACCAACCTTCACAACAACCTTCAACAAGTAGAATAGATGTAGAAGGGGACGACGTAGATCATAATATGTTAAAGGATTTAGTTCATGATGCGTACGGAGTTTATAAAGCAGATGAGAACGAGGTTACTGATGATGTAGAAGATTCAAGTGCTCGTGAAGATAACACGATAAAACTTGACGATGACTACCAAAGTTTAAAACTTAAGGCGACCCAACCGTTATACTCTGGCTGTGAGAAAGATCAAATAACTTTAAATGCCATGGTTGGTTTGCACAGTTTGAAGACGCAGTACGGTTTTTCTGGCAATAGCGTGATGGGAATTCTGAAATGGGTGAAGGGATTATTACCCAAGGTGAATACACTTCCAAATAGCTATCATGTTATCAAGAACAGTTTGAAAGGTTTGGGAATGAAGTATAAATCGATTCATGCTTGTGTGTATGACTGCATACTATACCGAAAGGAGTACGAAATCTCTATCGTTGTCCGGTATGCAATGAACCTAGATATGTCCAATCTACTAGTAAGGAAGGCACAAGCTCAAAAGTGCCTAAAAAAGTATTGAAATATTTTCCCGTTGGCCTAGATTAAAGCGATTTTTCACAGTACCATGGGTTGCAGAGGCGATGACGTGGCATGTTAGGGCAGAAGTAGGGCGTAATATCATGCATCATCCTATTGACTCTACTGCCTGGCGGAGGATGAATTTTGAGTATCCCGATTTTACTCGAGAACAACGCAACATTCGTTTGGCAATATCAATAGATGGTTTCAATCCATTTGGAAATCTAATCACCAATCAGAGTGTATGGCCAGTGATCCTAGCCCCACTCAACCTCCCTCCTTCACAGTGTATGAGACTTAAATTTTCGATGATGGCTTTGTTGATACCTGGGCCAAAGGTACCAAGTGATGACATTGACGTCTACCTGGCTCCTTTGGTAGAAGAATTAAATGAGTTGTGGGAAGAGGGTGTGCAATCATTTGAATCTTTTAGAAAAGAAGAGTTTACGCTGAAAGCTATGTTGATGTGGGCAATTCATGATTTTCCAGCTTATGGGACATTATCCGGTTGTGTAGTACATGGGTATTTGGGGTGTCCTATTTGTGGAGAGGAGACTGAATCTCTTTGTCTATCCTCTAGCTTAAAAAATGTATACCATTTCCACAGGAGGTTTTTACCCCCAGCTCATAGTTTCAGATCTAAGAAAGGTTCCAATTTTTTATTGGGCGGAGTTGAACATGGGCTACCGCTGAGACAACTTTCGGGTTCAGAAATTGAAAGTAAATCTTCTGAATGTGGCCCTAATATGCCAGGTAAGAATCCCAAATTTAAGAATGTCAAGCATAAGAAGACCCCAACTGGGAATGAAACTGAGATAAGAAAGGCATGGTCTCGGAGGTCAATTTTATTTGACTTGCCTTATTGGAAGAATAACCCAGTGCGCCATGTATTGGATGTGATGCATGCAGAGAAGAACTTCTCTGAACATATTGTGAGTACTTGCCTTGGGGGGAGTCATTCGAAGGATGGAGAAAATGCACGAAAAGACCTTAAAACGTTAAAACTTAAGCCACAACTATGGTTGAAAGAAGATAGTAGGGGAAGGACAATAATTCCCCCTGGTGCCTTTACTTTGACGAGTGGGGAAAGGAAGTTGCTTCTAGACACAATATATAGTTTGAAAGGCCCATCTACTTTTTCGTCCAACTTGCAAAGGATTGTGAATTATGCTACTCATGATTTACATTAAGTGTAAGTTCCACGATTGGCATGTGATCATGCAATTGGTTCCTCTATTGTTTAAGCACTGTTTCTCCAAGCACAAGGATTTGCGTAGGGCTATTATGCAAATTAGTATTACCTTCTCCCTCTTGTGTGAGAAGGTAGTGAATCGAGAACACATAGTAGCCGCAAAATTGGCTGTGATCGAAGCGATTTGTGTATTGGAGAAGTACTTTCCCCCAGCATTCTTTGAAATAAGTGTTCACTTGTTGGTACACCTATGTGATGAGGCACTTCTTTGTGGTCCAGTTAGATATCAGTGGATGTATCCGTTTGAAAGATTGATGAAGGTTTTTAAAGATTACGTCAAGAATACACGATACATTGCAGGATCAATTGCAGAGGAATACATCACCGTGGAGTCATCAATATATACTCGGGAATATATGCCTGACTTGACCAGCGTTGATGATACCGATGAATTCGTCAATGATGGTGGTCATGTGATGGGAAAACGAGTGCAATTAACTAGTTTGCAACATGAACAAGTAGCTCGTTATTTATATGACACACATGAAGATGTCGAAGAATGGAAAAAGTAAGTTTCGATTATTATAATGTTTAACATTATTTTAAATTATTTTATACATGATTAATTTTGTAATATGCAGAAAATATGAAGCCTGTGAGAACAATAAAAGACGAAAAACAATGATACAATCAGACAGCGAATTTAGGCTGTGGTTGACACAAGAGGTAATTATAATGAAAACAGTCGTTATATAACGTTACATTACACTCAAATTTTACCACTAATATAATTAATTTATCTATATTCTTAGCTCCTAAAGACGGGTGATACGACATCAAGGCTTGCTCGTCTAGCCACTGGACCCTTGTTCGTGGTACAAGAGTATAAAAAGTATCGATTCAACGGTTACATTTTCGGCGCTAAAGTGTACGAGGAAAGTACAAATGTACAGAACTCAGGAATTTCATACAAAGCTCTTACTATCTTTCGAGCAAGCGCAAAAGATAAAAACCTCGTTGAAGCTGAAATGACTTACTATGGTGTAATCCAAAATATATTTGAATTGGATTATATAAGTTTCAAAGAGGATGTATTTTACTGTGACTGGGTAAGAGTTGACGATAAAAATGCTTGTAAATTTGATCCTGCCATCAATTTGATCATGGTTGACTTGTCCAAGTTGAAGAGCAACGACCACGTGAGCGATGAGCCGTTTGTTTGTGAATTTCAAAAGGTTAAGCAAGTGTTTTATTCGGAGTATATCAACAACGAGCCGTGGTCAATTGTCCAACACGCTCCAAGGCGTCTAAATAGTAGTGTGGATGACTTGGCTGCTCCTACCGAATGTCAATCCATTTTTGATGATAACCCGAATTTGAAACAATTTTTCAATTTGTAATAAATATTTCAATTTGTACTGAAACATCCATTTTTAATGCTTTTAATTGATTTTCACTTTATCGTTTTCACTTTTGTGTGGTGTGCGTGTGTGGAGAGGAGATTAATACATAAATATTCCAACTACATCTAAGTTTTCTTTATACTAATCCATGTATATACGCTTCTTACCTTTAATAGGTGATTAGTACATAGTTATTTGGGGTGTCCTATTTGTGGAGAGGAGACTGAATCTCTTCGTCTATCCGAACACTAAGAAATGCCATAATCCTATGGAGTATGTTCTGCAAATTCCTCCCAACCGTTATTTAGCCAAACATCACCGGTTGAAGTTGTCAATTCCACTTTCCATACCCCACCACTTGGAACCTCTAGCAAAACATGGGAGACCATTGAAAGGTGGAATTGACAACTTCAATTGCTGATTTTTGGCTACACAACAGTTGGAAGGAATTTGCAGTGCATAACTCCATAGGATTATGGCATTTCTTAGTGTTTAGATATGAAGAGAATTATATTTGACATGATTACCCGGGGTACATTAGTTGGAAGGAGGTTCCATATGAGCTCAAGTTAGATGTTTGGGTGACATTACAGGTAATGTATTTATATTTATATGTCAATTTTGATTTATATTTATCTATATTTGTGGGACGGATACTAATTTTACTTTATTTTAATTCAGGGGACAGGGAGTGGCCCTGAGGGTAGGCCACATATGCTCGATAGTTATATGGCTATTCGGACGAGAAGGGAAGGATAAGGAGGTGTCCCCGAGCGTCGCGGTACAAAATCTCTTTTCCAGCTAAATAGTTTGTAGATTTGAGATAATTGATGGTGATGTTGTTTCTTCTTAAATAGTTTCTATTTTGAATATATACTTGAATTATCTTTAGTTTGTTTGGATATATGATGTTTGAACAGGTACAACGTTGATAGGTACAAATATACTGCTGGGCAGTGGCAGTGGCCATAATGCCTAGCAGATTTTTTTTAAATTCTGCCCAGAATTATCACGGTCATTGACCGTGATAATTTTTTAAAAATTAGTCACGGATTTGTCACGGTTTTTAACCGTGACTAAACGTGTCACGGTCATGGCCCGTGACACGACCGTGACAGTTCTAACGAACTTGTCAAGGTCAATGACCGTGACACGTCCGTGACAAAAAAAGTTATCTCGCCCAGTATTGTCACGGTCATTGACCTTGACAAGTCCAACTTGTCAAGGTCAATGACCGTGATAATATGGCAAATTTGGTGTAGTGTATATGAAGGACGTTCCCGAGTTCTTTCGATCATTTGTGGAGGATATATATGATGTAAAATTTGATGGGAACTGTGGATATAGGGCTATTTCCAAAGGGGCGGGTATTGAGGATGGACTTGAACATTCTCATGATATTCATAGTTCTTTGTTGTTTGAGCTACGAAGGGACAAGGCGTTTTGGGCTACGGTGATGACCTCCTATGATATTGATGAGTATGAGAGGACATTAGACTATTTTAGACACTCATGCACAAGCGAGCGATGGTTTATAATGCTAGAGTTTGGCTACCTTGCGGAGAATGTACCTAAGCTAATGGTTGTGTGTATATCCAAATTTCAATGCTTAACTTTTGTTCTATTCGATGTTGGGCCAAAACCTAGGATTGAAGACAATCGCATCATCTATATCCCGAACTTGTCAAATATTCATTAGGTGAGTTTTAAATGCGTAAGATTTTGCCCCTACCACCAACTGCCTCTAACTGGAAATCAAAGGCCAGTCAAGACCTCTAACTGGAAATCAAGGGCTAGTCAAGATGCCCTTCAGTGACCTAATTTGTTTAACTATCACTTCCAAACATTTCAGAATCAATGTCCTAAAGACATTACGATAAGAGATGAACCGTGCTTGATATCATCGGATGATGACAAGGACTTGACGACAACTTAAATTATGCGGTGAAATTCCTAGGATTGATTGTAACTTTTAGTAATTATTAGGATTGGAAACTTTTTGTAATTTATCAGGATTGGTTGTATGTAAATTTGTTATTGGAGAAAGTCTAGAGCTAATGATTGTAACTTTTTGCAACTTTTTGCAATCATTGATTATATGGAAATGGATTATAACTTTTGTATTAACAATTATTGATTGGAATTTTTTGTATCTTTTTGCGATCATTACTACCATATAAATTGGTTATGTATTTGATAAATTGGTTATATATGATAAATTGGCAATCTTGGGGTATTGTAAGTAACTTACGGTCCTTTGACACCACACAGATGTTTACACGGTGACACCACACCATAATTAGGGGCCTACGGTGACACCACACCATGAATAAAACAACCACGATCTAATGTAACTGTGAAAAGCCTCACTATAGTTGGTGGTAGCCACAAAGCCATACTCCACGGTTTGATCCAACCATGAAATATATGCAGAGACTTGGCCCATTTTTCACCCCAAATTATATGGTCTAATGAAATCGTGATTTGTCCTATGACGGTGAGATGCCACCATATGTATCTATTACACGGTTAGTACCCACCGTGTGGTTTATATAGAGACTTTGGCTATTTTTTCACCCCAACTTATACGGTCTAATGTAACCGTGAAAAGCCTCACTACGGTTGGTGGTAGCTATAAAGGTATACTTCACGGTTTGATCCAATCGTGAAATATATGCAGAGACTTGGCACTTTTTTCACCCCAAATTACACGGTCTAATAAAATCGTGATTTGTCCTATAACCGTGAGATGCCGTCATATGCATATATTACACAGTTAGTTCTCACCATGTGGTTTATACAGAGACTTGGCTATTTTTTCACCCCAACTTAAACGGTCTAATGTAACCGTGAAAAGCCTCACTACGGTTGGTGGTAGCCATAAAGGTATACTCCACGATTTGATCCAACCGTGAAATATATGCAGAGACTTGGCCTTTTTTTCACCCCAAATTACACGGTCTAATGAAACTGTGATTTACCCTATGACAGTGAGATGCCACCATATGTATCTATTACACGGTTAGTTCTCACTGCGTGGTTTATACAGAGACTCGACTATTTTTTCACCCCAACTTACATGGTCTAATGTAACCGTGAAAATCCACACTACAGTTGGTTGTAGCCGCAAAAATATACTCCACGGTTTGATCCAACTGTGAAATATATGCAGAGACTTGGCCCTTTGTTCACCCCAAATTACACGGTCTAATGAAACTGTGATTTGTCCTATGACGGTGAGATGCTGCCGTATGTATCTATTACAAGGTTAGTTCTCACCGTGTGCTTTATACAAAGGCTTAGCTATTTTTTCACCCCAATTTACATGGTCTAATGTAATCGTGAAAAGCCTCACTACGGTTGGTGGCATCCGCAAAGGTATACTCCACGGTTTGATCCAACCGTGAAATATATGCAAATACTTGGCCCTTTTTTCACCCCATATTACATGATCTAATGAAACTGTGATTTGTCCTATGACGGTGAGATGCCACGGTATGTATCTATTACACGTTTAGTTTTCACCGTATGGTTTATACATAGACTTTGGCTATTTTTCCATCCCAACTTACACGGTCTAATGTAATCGTGATTATTTATACGACGGTGATGACATTCCTTGATATCAAACTTTAATTTGTATCGGGCCTGGGTCTTCCCCCTCTCCTCTAACAAAGGGCACATTGGCGGTCTAGGAATTATTTGAACACATCCAGCTTGGCATAATACCCTCTCTGGGTAGTAGGGTTCCCCGACATCATAGCAGATAAGGAGGTCATTGTGCCATAACACTTCCTGAAATGGGTAGGCCCCACTTTTTTCGGAGTAGGGATCCCATACGACCTAAATGTATTTCCAAATGTTAGTACGTACATAAATAAACAAAATAAATACTGAACTTAAAACAACTAATACTT
Source organism: Sambucus nigra (assembly GCA_949130495.1). NCBI lineage: Eukaryota > Viridiplantae > Streptophyta > Magnoliopsida > Dipsacales > Adoxaceae > Sambucus > Sambucus nigra. The sequence goes on from OX422222.1 coordinate 331,669,611, forward strand.
ATGTCTGAAGCTTTTAAATCATCTAAGGTTTTCCTTAGCTCTAGTAACTGTGCAAAGGCATCCTCTGACACCGTTTGCACCCTCCATTTGCATAGACGCAGCTCGCTATGAACAAAATGGAGATTTCTAACACCCTCGCCAAATTGAAGTGGTCGTATATCCACGCGTGCAGTTAAAACAAAATAAAAATTCAATATAGACATATTAATTAGGAAATTATTATATTAAAAAATTAAATTAAAAGCACATGCTAAATTTAAAATATGTACCACGAGAAGGGGATGATATCCGGCCACCTGCCGAACGTCTACCTGAGAGGCAATTCCCAACTGCCGATATAAATGGGATAATACACCCATCCCCCAAGCATAGTCTTTGCATTTTTCAACCTTTCACAAAAACTGCAGGTAGTAAACTGGTACTCGGTTGCTCGATTTATTTGGGAACAACAAGCAACCAACAATGAAAAGAAAGTACCCCCTAGCAACCTGCTCAATCTTCCTCTTTGAATCACTTTCCCTTAGATTCTTAACCCTCCCCTTACACAAATTCATTAACCTATGAAAATGAACAACGTATACAGACTTACACTCCTCCTTGGCAATTTCCTCAGTACAACCCAAATATTTAGTAAGCCATTGGATTTGGGCCATCTTCTCCTCGAATTTCTTCAGAACAGTACCGTACACCGGTTTACCTACTTTTGATATTCGAAGGAGATGGTACACATAATTTAGTGTGATGGTCATCTCGCCGAATGGCATATGAAATGAATTTTTCTTCGACTGCCACCGTTCGATGAATGCCAACACCGATACATAGTCTATGTACCGATAAGAGTGTTTAATTAGACCGTACAAGCCAGAGTTCCTCACCTGCTCTATTACTCGCTAACCCTCTTTGGCTATGTCCCACTCAACAAATTTCTTATAGTGGTACACACACTTGATTATTCCCCTCTCCTCATCTCTATTCCAAATAGAATAACCGATATGGTTATGATAATTTTTGAGGAGCTCGGGGTCATTTGGCGTGCACACCTCGAGCAGTTGGGAATCAGAGTGACTTATTTTTTTATGAGTATTCTTCTTTGGCCCTTTCGATGTGGACGGTTGGATTTCATCATTCGAGGAAGAAGACTCGTCCTCTCCTACCCTCTCTCATTATTCATCCCTCTCTTCCTCTCCTCCTCTCGCTCCTTCTTCCTCTCTATCCTCCTCTCTTTCCTACTCTCTCCTTACCTCTCTCTCTTCATATCTCTCCACCTCTCTTTCCTCCTCTATTTCTTACTCTCTCTTCCTCACTTTCATCCTCTCTCTCTTCATCACTTTCCTTCTCTCTCTATTTCTCTCGTGATTTACCTTCTTCTTTTTTCTCCTCCTCTTTATCTCCCACTACTCCTGTCTCACCCCCTTCACTAACCCCAATCAAATCACCTACAACTACCTCAATTACTTGATCAATTAACTTCGAAGTAGCACCCGCCTCAACATTAAGTAAATTCCTTACCACTTTATCTAACAAAGTCGTCGGAGAATATCCTTTTCTTGATTAGTGGACTCACTCTCACTACTACTACTAGAGGAAAATACGGGTGGTCATACTTCCTTAACCGCTTCCAACCTCAGCTTTCGCTCGGATGCGGTAGGAGGGTTTTTGCTTCTCACCAATTATATGACCTACATAAGAAATTAACAAATTATATTAGCAAATGAACATTGGTACCAACATGAATATATGAAATATGAAATAAATTGGTACTTTAAGAGATTAGAATTAAAATTAAAAACAATAATTAGTAAAACCTATGTATTAGAAATAATAATTACTAAAAATATACCCACATATATGAAATAGGAAATAAATTCGTATTTTAAGCGATTACAAAAAAAATTAAAAACAATAATTACTAAAAATATACCCATATAGATGAAAAGGAAAACACGATTGTCTATGGCCGTGAAATATTTACACACGGTTGGGTTTAGCCGTGAAAGATTTACACACGGTTGGGTTTGGCCATGAAAGTATACATAGGGCTAGGTTTGGCCGTGAAACCTAAAGCCAAGGTGAGAACTGACCGTATATGGTGAATCACGGTTGGATATAACCGAATATTGTTGGCACCTTCGGTGACGGGAAAACATATGTGCAGACCAGTTTTTATTTTCCTTTTTTCAAATCGTTAAAGCCTAGTTTTTTCAAACCGTGTTAAAATCTAGGTTTGTTCGCGCAAACAAAATATATTTGCAGTTAGATTAATTAGGGTTACATTTTAATGTGTTTATAGTTGATTTCTTATATGTAATTTGCATGCTAGGGTTTAATACACAAAATGAAAGCATGATAGTAATGGGAGTAAGGTTTAATGGTGTAAACATACCAGAAATGAAGCTTGATGGTAATGTTGTTTTGTGTATTTTTGGTGTTGGGAGTAAGGTTTAATGGGGGATGAAGGTTTGGGAAATAAGTTAGATAGATAGAAGGAAAGAAAAAAAATGAGGTTTGAAATTTTGTGGGATTTTATATGTGTGAAGGTGTATATGGTATTGTCTTTTTTTGGTGTTTTGTATAAATATTAGGTACTTATGTGAAGTTTTGTATAAAAGAGTGTTTTGGAGTAAAATTTTGAGGGTAAATATCATGACCCAATTTTTAATAATTTAACCCAACGCCCCATACTCTTTTTCATCTCAGACAATATCTTACATCACACTATGATTTTCTTTCTCACCTCCTTTTGGGCCAACAAAGAACCATTATCCCTTAAAACTCTTAACCAGATACTCACCTTGAAACACTTCTCCATGTCGCAAAATCCTATCACAGTGAAATCAATCGACCTCACAAAATTCTATCAGTCGGCACCGCCAGCCCTCTAGCCATCGTGTTTATTTTGTTTTAAGTTCTCTCTCTCCTTCATACTTTGATTATCTTTATTAAGGGATTTGCGAATGGTTTTACAGAGGGCCAATCGTATGCGGACTGACTTAAGGTCACCTTACGGACCTTAAGTCAGTCGACTTCATTTTGAGTAGACCAACAACAAATATGACCCTCATAGCCGTATAAAACAAAACCCACCTCACTTTTGTGTCCGGCACCAAACAAAGAAAAAGAAATAAAAAAAATAAAACCCCAAATCACTTTTCTCAAATCCACAGTCGTATAAGACAAACATCCTTAAAACAATACCACATATCAGTACAACCAAATGAAAAAAACCCAAAACATAAATCTCCTGTACAAGACAAAGCCAAGAAAAAATTCTCCTAAACAAAGCCCATAAAAAACGATCTCTGAATAAAATTTCAAGTTAACATATGCTCTTTTTGGAAAATTACAGTAACCAAATTCAAACCAATTAAAAATTACAACTAACAAAAAAATACAGTTCAGCCAATCAAAACACTTCATGCGTCTCCACTACTATATCTATCCGAACTTATATTCGTTGTTCCCTCCTTGTCTGTCGATGATCTACAAGAAAACAAAAAAAATATTATAGTGAGATGTAAAAAAATGAATCTGAAGCAACAATTTATAAGTAAAATTATAATACCGATTAATAATCACGGGACAATTTCTCTTGTCGTATGATGCCCCAACTTGACCACAACCACTACAACGCCTAACTTTAGCATTTTAGGCCCGTAATGCTTTTTCTTTCCCCCTTAAGACGTTTGCCACATCCTTTTACCATCACGTGCATAGGTTCGTTAAATATGTGGTCATTATTACAACTCAATTTTTGGAAAACACCCCACTTGTACTACCAACCATGTAATTCATTTCAAAATCACGGACTTTAGTGTTTTTGTCAATACCAATAATTTGGTTGATTTTTTTATTTCAAATCATCCAAACCATCCGTGAAAATCTTACTCGCCTCTTCACTTGTGAGGGCCTTTTCCACGCCATCAAGTGCATATTGTATCAACCTACTGTGCCTAAGTAGATATGATTTGTCATCACTTATTTTTGTTCCACGATCATCAATGAAAATTCCACACTTTGCCGTTTGTGTCCACCTCCTCAAAATATATTGATTCAGTAATTTTTCAAAATCATGCATTTTTTTCAAGTAAGCTAACACTTGCTTACATAGGATCCCCGAACTCTCAAAATTTTTTCAAGAACAAGATGCAAAACCCAAAGTTTTGTCATAAAAAATTTCCCGTACCCGTCCCGCCTCGACATTTTTTCATTTGATATTGAACAAGCAGTGATTGTGATCCTCGCCGATAAACTCAAATTTATAATTTGAACTTTTCAAAAACTCAACTTGAAATTTATAAAGCATTTCATGCGTGTAAATATCAATCATTTGAATCAAAACATCATCATTGAATCTTACCTTAGGCTTCTCTATCAAGTCCTTATGACCCGCTATGAGCTCTTCATGCCGTTGCCTTTGTAGTCTCCTACCAAATTGAACCATGAAATCTAACAAAGAATTTCTCTTGGACACAAATCTCTTGAAAAATGAATGTGCGATTTCTGCTCGTTGGCTAGTTGACATCTCGGTTGAGAAAACATGGTTAACATATGCCGGAACCCATTGTTCTAGGATTTCATACATTGATTTTAGCCACTTGTTATCATGTAGTCCACTACTCTCAATAATCTCTTCCCAAATCGACTCAAACTCTTCTTTACTCTCTGAATTCCATATGTAATTGGAAAAGGCTTTACAAGAAGCACTATATTTAACCGAGTCCAACTTTTCAGAGAACTTCATCAAAATGTGCCAACTACAAAACCTATGGGATGTATTTGGGAGATATTGTGTAATCGCATTTGTCATTGCTGGATCTTGATCAATAATTATCATCTTCAGGGGATCACCGGGCATAGCTTCAAAAAATTGTTTGAACAACCACAAAAAAGACTCAATAGTCTCATCACTCAAGAAAGCGCACCCAAACACACTAGTTTGACCATGATTATTAACCATCATCAAAGGTGCAAATATCCTACTATATCAATTAGTGTTGTATATCAAAGATGACCACATCACCATAATGCTTGTAAGCCCATCGAGATGTTGCATCCGCCTTAAAATAATGGGTTATCCTTTTCTCATCGCCTGCCTCAATTTTAAAGTTAAATGATGGATTCTTTCCTTCTTAGAACTTTAAATACTCATACAACATTTCTCCATCATGTCTAATCATCTCATTACGTAAATATCTTTAGTGATTGTACAAATCCCGTTATGCGCAACCAACATTTTCATACCCACTGGCTTGCACTCCTAATAAATCAAATTATTGATGTGGGGGTATATTAATCATGCCAATTTGTTGTGTCAATGATTTTTGGGCATTCGTGACTGTCATCTCAATAGGTGACTTTTTCGGGGGGTTGATAATGGATGAGAATGAACCTAAAAAAAATTGGTCACTACAAACGTGTCAGACTTTGACTTAAATACAACAAGAATAGCTTTACACTCCTCGCGTATAAAGCCCCGACGCCTTGTTGTTTCAATATCAGGCACTAATAGACTCTTCCCTTGCTTATAACCAACAAACTACTTTCGATAAATTTCGCAATTCTCATTTTTCTTTATAGACCAATTACGCACACTAAATCCCGATTCTTTCGCATATGCATTGTAAAAATCTTTAGCATCCTCTAATTTTTGGAACTCTTGACCCACTTTAGGTATTAACTCATCCCCAACTTGAGGAATGTATATATTTTCCCCTTCCGTTCTTATGTTTTCATCAAAATTCAACCCAATGTACATTGCTAATTCAATGTTGTCCCATGGATCACCAACATAATAGTCCATATCAATAAAAAAAACCTAAAATATAAATTTCCAAACAAAATTAGCTACCACAATTTTTATAAAGATGTTATTATTTAAGATTATATTTGAAAATTTTCTCCCAAACATGTCTACTCAAGTATACTATTAGGTGGAAAAAAAATTAGCTATGGTAATTTCAACAAATGTACATTATTTTTGGGACTATATATGAAATCATTAAGTGAAAAATTCCAAATCAAGAATGTTATGTGGATTGAAAAAAGTTATAACAACAACACAGGTATATATAAAAATTGTCAATGGAAGAATGTTATTGTGACAACCCGAATATAATTATGATAAATTATGTTTAAATCATGATTTGCTTATGTGATATGGATAATATGTTATTATTATATCTAATATTAAGTGATTTATGTTTAGTCTAATCCTACTTTCATAAATCGTGAAATGTCGAGTTATGTACAAACACAAAATTTTGTTAATTTCTGTAGAAATGTCGCTGTTTAAGACTAGTTTTGACCTTTATAACATAACAATTGACTTGAGGTAAAAACTAGATAGTCGTAGACAGGTGAGTTAGGGTTGTAAAACAATAAACGATGTATCAAATGCATGTCCGAGTAAGAAGTTAGGCCAAATTTACGAACAAAGGACAAATCTATCCATTCCTTTTAAGTGGTAATTTGTATTTTAGTAAACCAAATGGTTTAATTTGATTGGATGGAAATGAGGCATGACTTTGTCTACTTAAAAATCTCCTTAAAACGTATTTCTTCAGCAAATTAAAACCTAGATTCAGTTTGAGTTTATTTTAGCTTGAGGAAGAGGAAGTAAGAGTTGAGGAAGGAAGGGTTAGAAGGAAAAGCTAGGAAAAAATTCCAAGAAAATCCTTAAGGTGTTCCAAGGTAAAATTATGTATTAATATTGTTTTAATATTGTATTATACTTATTTAAAAGTATATAAATCATGAATTAGTGATTAAAATTCCATAATCCTTTGTGATCATATGTATTGGTTCATATGTGAGATAAGTACCGTTTATAGGCCATATTGCTTTGTATTGAAACCCATTGTATTCAAACTTGCATATCTTTTTGTGTGCTTACTCTAATTGAGAAATTCCAATTGGATATGAAAGTAGACTCATATATTCATATCATATCCTATAATTATAATTTAACTCCTTGTGGTTAGGCCTTAGTGATGGTCGCAAGTTGGTATATAGTTGCTATTTGTATATTTCATTTCGGTATGCCCTGAGTTTGGTCAAGCTTTTGAGATAGCAAATGAAGTCAAAAAATTATGAAACTTTAATTATGAAATATTAAGTATGTGTAATGAAAATGTGTTGAAAATAATAGAAATTTATGAAAGAAAAAAATTATGAAAATTCTTGGAATTTGAAGGAACAATAGAGGAGATTGTAGGGCAAATTTCTTGAGTTGTAAATAAATGGTCATGACTTTCTCTAGGACGCTTCAAAAATTACACTGTCACTTGTATGGGAAAGTATATTTATATTGGTTTTCATATTGATAAGGTTGGACACCTGTATTTATACATTTTAGTAATATAGGATGGTTGAGTATAGAGGATGATAATTTGAGGCCATACTGGATACCCCACGAAAGAATATTGTTATCTCCTCTTTCCAAAGAGTATTTTGAACACATGTTTCATGTGTGTATACATTGAGAAGTATGATTTCTTATTTATATGGGTTTAGTTATAAATTCCTTATGAGGTGTTTCCTACGATTGAATGTTCATAACTTTATCGACATGTATACCATTGTTTTGTCCTTACTCATGTTTTATGGAATGTGGCTTAAGTGGAAGTATATTGTTGTTGTATAGTATTTGGAAGTTAAATAAATATGTTAGGATAATACTTATGATTGGTATTAAATATTGATTAAGTTGGATTGATAGGTGTAAGGTCTAATCAACCCAGTTTAGGTCCTCCCGAAGGAAACGTGAATACGTAGTTGACAACCCGAAGTGAGTGTACTCACTAGAAAGAGATATTTGTATCATGTTATTGATATGATCAGCATATAATGAATATGAAATTGTTCATTTCGGTTTACCGAAATGGGAGGTTAATCCCCGACCCGAAATGGGGGATAGTTTTCTATTAATGACAAGGGGTTACTCCTCGACCAGGAATGGGGGAGAATTGTCTATTACAGGCAAGATAAGTGAATCATGATTCAGAGAGTTAGGTCATTCATTATGAATGATATAGATAAGTTAATACATAATTATATGGATATGATTTATTACATTTAAATTCATGCAGTAGTATAGTAGTGATGCATTCACTGGGCTTTTTGCTCACGGTTCCTATGTTCACATTTTTTTCAGGTAACGCGATGTCACTGCCAAATCTAGGAGGTCGGGTTGGGTTAGCCAGGAATGGGGGAAACAATGATTTTGTGTAAATGTAAATGATTTAAATAAGTTAACTTATCCTTTAAGCAAGTTTTTATAAGTGTGACTACTTTAACGTTGAAAAACATTTTTAGTTATATGGAATTACATTAATGACTCTGAAATTAAATCTTGTATTTATGGTTTGGTTAAATTAATTATGGTTTGAATCACTTTGACTTTCAAATGTAATTATAAGTAACTGGGTTGGGGTGTGTCATCTTTTGGTATCAGAGCCTAGGTTTTAGAGGTTCTAGAGGGAGAAGAGTCTAGATTTGGCAGTGAATGTTAAAAATTTATTTTGTTTGATACTAACGATTTTGTTAGGAAAGATATATATATATATATATATATATATATATATATATATATATATATATATATATATATATATATATATATATATATATATATATATATATATATATATATATATATATATATATATTGTTATATATTTCATCCATTTCAGATATAAAAGAATGGAATGAGGGAATTTAAATGTGAGAATAAAAGATGAAGCTTCAAATATTCTAGCAGAAGCGGAGGTTGAGTAACCTATTCAAATAAATGTGGAACCCGAGTCAGAACAACTAACAGATATGCAAATGGTACGTGCTATGACTTTGATGGAAGAACAACAAGATAGGTTTATGGATCAAACGGAAGAATAATAAGCCAGACAACTAGAGGCACAAGCATTTGCTAGGGCTAAGGAGGTGATACACTAGGAAGAAAGGAGTAATTCACACGAGAAATTTATTAAAATGAATCCACCCTCATTTAAAGGAGCAGTTGATCCAGCAAAGGCAGAAGTATGGATTAAAGAGGTTGAACTTATTTTTGGGGTAATGAGAATGTCTGAAAAACAACGAGTGACCTTGGTGATGTATATACTAAAAAGAGAAGCTAAGTATTGGTGGGATGCCATAAAACATTTGTTGATTACTCCAGTAGGTGGGAATGTGATCTCATGGGATGATTTTGTCAAAGATTTGTATGATAGGTATTTCCCCCAATGTATCAAAAATAAAAGGAGAAAGAATATTTAATGTTGAATTAGGGAAGCATGACAGTTAGAGAATACGAATCTAGACTTACAGCCTTGTCTCGATTTGCTTCGAGGTTTATAAAGAATGAGGAAGATATGTGCAGCCGATTTCTCAACGGAATTGAGTTAGTTATTAAATCACGATTGTCGACTTTAGAGACTGTTAATTATTCAGCCTTGGTGAATAAAGTGATGCTAGTAGAATAGGATGTGAATGAAGAAAGAGGAAAATGAGAACGAAGCGCAAAGAGAAGTATATTCGATCCGAACTATCAAAAGGGTAGAGATACCGAATATTCAAGGTTTAAAGGGCAGAAATTCCAACATGGTAAAGGTGGAAGTAGTTTGCAAAGGGGTGAATCTAGTGGTGGAAGAGGTTCAGGAAATTCATCCCAAGGGAATCCAAATGCTTGTTTCTTTTATGGGACATCGGGTCATATAAAGAGAAATTACCCAAAGTTACAGAATATAGAATGTTTTAACTGTCATTGGAAGGGCCATCTGAGAAAGAATTGTCCTCTGTTATCAAGAGCGATTTCAGTCAGTAGTGTGGGGCCTCATAAAGGATCCTCTGCAGGCTGTGCCACCAGGGGAAGAGGTACAGAAAAAGCAATTAGATCGAGGGCATGAGGAAGTGTGTTTGTGATGACGCATCAAGATACCCATGATTCACCGAAAGTGGTTACATGTAAACTTTCTATTACAAATAAAGATTTATATGCACTAATTAATCCTGAATCTACGCATTCATTTGTGGCATTACATATTATTTCATATTTGGGTAGACCATGTTCATTTCTCAATTATGCCTTATAAATTTCAACCCCAATGGAAAGTGTAATTCTGGTGGAGCATGTTTATAAAGATCGTGTCTTACGAATGGGGGAACGATATTTATATGTTGATTTGATACCGTTGGCCATTCGAGATTTTGATATTATATTGGGGATGGATTGGTTATCATCGTATTCTTCCATTGATTTCTTTCGAAAAGAAGTTACATTTCATCTGCCTGGTGAACCCGAGTTCCCATTTACAGGGGAAAGGAACGTTGTTCCTAATTGTCTTATATTAGCAATTAAGAGCAGAAGATTCTTGAGTAAAGATTATACAGGGTATTTAGCTTATGTTATTGATACTAGTAAAGAGACAGTTAAGATTTAAGATATACCAGTGGTTAGAGAATTTTCTAATGTCTTCCTAGAGGAATTGCCAGGATTGCCACCCGATAGGGAAGTAGATTTTTCCATTGAATTAATTCCAGGTATTGTTCCAATTTCCCTTGCTCCATATAAAATGGCACCGATAGAGTTGAAAGAATTGAAAGTGCAATTACCAGATCTGATAAGAAGATGTTTCATTCGGCCTAGTGTTTTTCCATGGGGAGCCCCAGTGTTATTTGTGAAAAAGAAAGACGGGAAATGCGATTATGTATTGATTATCGATAATTGAATAAGGTGGCCATTAGAAACAAGTACCCTCTACCTCGTATCGATTATTTGTTTGACCAATTACAGGGGCCACAGTATTTTTGAAGATTGATTTGAGATCGGGTTACCACCAATTGAGAGTAAAGGATAGTGATATTTTTAAAATAGCTTTTCGGACTCGATATGGGCACTGTGAGTTTTTGGTAATGCCATTTGGATTGACTAATGCTCCAACAGTTTTTATGAACTTGATGAACCGGGTATTCCACCCTTTCATTGATTTATTTGTGATTGTATTCATAGATGATGTGTTGATTTACTCGCATAGCATGGAGGAACACAAGAAACATTTGAGACTTGTATTGCAGATTTTGAAAGAGAAGAAATTATTTGCTAAATTCAGCAAGTGTGAGTTTTGGTTGAATGAAATTGTGTTTTTAGGGCATGTTGTCTCGAGAAATGGGATATATGCTGATCTAAAGAAGGTGGAAGCAATCGTTGAATGGGAAAGTCCTAAGAATGTGACAGAAATTAGGAGTTTCATAGGATTGGCAGGTTACTATCGTAGATTCATTAAGGGATTTTTAGCAATAGCATTACCATTGACAAAGTTGACTCGTAAAGAAGTGAAGTTTGCATGGGATGAAGAATACGAGAGGACTTTTAAAGAATTAAAGAATCGGTTGGTTTCAGCCCCTATACTTACTATTCCATGTGGGAATAAGTCTTTTATAATCTATACAGATGCTTCGTTTCAGGGGTTAGGATGTGTTCTTATGCAAAATGGGAAGGTAATACATATGATTCTAGATAATTAAGACACATGAACGAAACTACCCTACACATGATTTGGAGTTAGCAGCTATTGTTTTCACTTTGAAGTTATGGAGACATTACTTGTATGGAGAAACTTGTGAGATATATACGGATCATCAAAGCTTGAAATACTTGTTTACATAAAAAGAACTGAATTTGAGACAAAGGCATTGGATAGAGCTGATTAAAGACTATGACTATACCATTCATCATCATCCTGGTAAGGCCAATATAGTAGCAGATGCTTTGAGTAAAAAATCATTAGGGATTCTGGGTTGCATACAGTGTGCACGTGTTGGAAATATTCTTGACTTGGCATCGATGTGATTGAATTAAGTTTTTCAAAAAGGGGAGGATTGTTAGCGCATGTCACGGTGAGACCTTTATTGGTAGAACGCACACAAAATTTGCAGATCAATTATCCGTTCCTTGAGAACAAGAAACAAGAAGTTCGAGATGGTAGAGAGAGTGACTTTGAGATTAAGAATGATGAATCATTGTGTTATAAAAATAGAATGTGTGTACCGAATGATCCATCTTTAAAGAAGGATATATTAGAAGAGGCAGATAGTTCTATTTACTCTATGCACCCTGGAGGTACCAAAATGTATAGAGATTTGAAAGAGTTTTACTGGTGGAACAATATGAAATGTGAGATTGCAGAATTCGTAGCTAAATGTTTAGTATGCCAGCAAGTGAAGTTAGAACATCAGAAGCCGACAGGATTATTATAGTCATTGCCTATTCCAGAATGGAAGTGGGAGCATATAACGTTGGACTTTGTTACAGTATTACCTCGGTTACCAAACGGGCATGATTCTATTTGGGTGATTATAGATAGATTAACGAAGTCAACTCATTTTCTTCCAGTTAAGACCACTTACACTGTTGACAAGTATGCACGTATGTACGTTGATGAGATTATCCATTTACATGGGGCACCAGTGTCAATTGTATCAGATAGAGATCCAACGTTCACTTCTAAGTTTTGGCCTCGTATACAGAATGCCATTGGCACAAGTTTGAAGTTCAACACTGCATTTAATCCACAAACTGATGGGCAATCAGAAAGAACGATTCAAACATTAGAAGACATGTTATGAGCTTGTGCATTTGACTTCAAAGGTAGTTGGGATGATAATTTTCCATTGATGGAATTATAGTATAATAATAGTTATCATTCCAACATTGGTATGGCCCCGTATAAATCTTTATATGGGAGGAGATGTAGAACACCTTTGTGTTGGGGTGAAGTAGGTGAAAGGAAAATTTTAGGTCCTTAATTGATAGATATAACAATAGAAAAGATCAAAATGACTCGGGAACGGATAAAGATAGCGTAAAGCAGGCAAACATTTTATGCAGATAAAAGGACTTATCCATTGGAATTTCAGAAGGGAGATTTTGTATTCCTGTGTATTTTACCATGGAAGGGCGCCATGAGATTTGGAAAAAAGGGAAAACTAAGTCCAGGATACATTGGACCATATGAAGTGCTTGAAAGAATTGGGATCCTGGCATATAGATTAGCTTTACCTACGGATTTATCCCATTTACATGATGTGTTTCACGTATCTATGCTTCGTAGGCATTTGGCGGATCCATCTCATCAGTTGAAAACTCAACCAATTGAAATGAAGGAGGACCTGTCGTACATCGAGGAACCTTTGGAAATTATTGATCGTAAGGAGCAAGTATTGAATAATAAAGTTATTCCCTTGGGTAAAGTTATGTCTATGAGCCATGGATTTAAGGAAGCAACTTGGGAAAAGAAGGATGTCATGAAGAAGCAGTATCCCCATTTGTTTGGTAAGTGACCTTTATATAAATTTCGTGGACGAAATTTTCTAAGGGGGGTGAGTTGTGACAACCCGAATATAATTATGATATATTATGTTTAAATCATGATTAGCTCATATGATATGGATAATATGTTATTATTATTTATAATATTAAGTGATTTATGTTTAGTCTAATCCTACTTTCATAAATCGTGAAATGTCGAGTTATGTACAAACACAAAATTTTGTTAATTTCGGTAGAAATGCCCCTGTTTAAGACTAGTTTTGACCTTTATAACATAACAATTGACTTGAGGTAAAAACCAGATAGTTGTATATAGGTGAGTTATGGTTGTAACACAATAAACGGTGCATTAAACGGATGTTCGAGTAAGAATTTTGGCCGAATTTACGAACAAAGGACAAATTTGTCCATTCCCTTTAAGTGGTAATTTGTCTTTTAGTAAACCAAATGGTTTAATTTGATTGGATGGAAAGGAGGCATGCCTTTGCCGACTTAAAAATCTCATGAAAACCTATTTCTTCAGAAAATTAAGCCCTAGGTTCAGTTTGAGGTGTTTTTAGCTTGAGGAAGAGGAAGTAAAAGTTAAGGAAGGAAGGGTTACAAGGAAAAGCTAGGAAAAAATTCCAAGAAAATCCTTAAGGTGTTCCAAGGTAAAATTATGTATTAATATTGTTTTAATCTTGTATTATACTTATTTCAAAGTATATAAATATTGAATTAGTGATTAAAATTCCATCATCCTTTGTGATAATATGTATTGGTTCATATGTGAGATAAGTAGCGTTTATAGGGGGCCATATTACTTTGTATTGAAGCCCCTTGTATTCAAAATTGTATATATTTTTGTGTGATTATTTTAATTGAGAAATTCCAATTGGATATGAAATTAGACTTATATATTCATATCATACCCGAGAATTATAATTTAACTCCCCGTGGTTAGGCCTTAGTGATGGTTGCAAATTGGTATATAGTTGTTGTTTGTATATTTCATTTCGGTATGCCTTGAGTTTGGTCAAGCTTTTGAGATAACAAATGAAGTCAAAAAATTATGAAACTTTAATTATGTACTATTCAGTATCTTTACTGAAAATGAGTTAAAAATAATGGAAATTTATACTGGAGAAAAATTATGAAAATTCTTGGAAATTGAAGGAACAATAGAGGAGCTTGTAGGGCAGATTTCTTGAGTTGTAAAGAAATGGTCATAACTTGCTCTAGGAAGCTTGAAAAATTACACCGTCACTCGTACTGGAAAGTATATTCATATATGTTTTCATATTCATAAGGTTGGACACCTATATTTATACAATTTAGGAATATAGGATGGTTGAGTATAGAGGACAATAATTTGAGGCCATACTGGATACCCCATGAAAGAATATTGTTATCTCCTCTTTCCAAAGAGTATTTTGAATACATGTTTCATGTGTGTATACATTGAGAAGTATGATTTCATATTCATATGGGTTTAGTTATAAAATCCTTATGAGTTGTTTCCTACGGTTGAATGTTCATAACTTTATCGACATGTATACCATTATTTTGTCCTTACTCATATTTTATGGAATGTGACTTAAGTGGAAGTATATTGTTGTTGTATAGTCATTGAAAGTTACATAAATATGTTAGGATAATACCTATGATTGGTATTCAATACTGATTAAGTTGGATTGGTAGGTCTAAGGTCTAATTGACCGGGCGGAAAAAGTGTGTTCGTGTGAGGACACAATCGTTGTGTGTTTCGCCGCCGCGATACAAAAAACCTAAGCTACTACTACACTTGACAAGCAAGCACAGCGGTAAGTCGGGTATCGTAAGAAATCCACAGGGAGTGATTGAATTTTAGATGTTAATTGTTTAATTACTTCAGGAATAAAAGTGTAAAAGATGATAGGTTGGAAATGGTGACAAAAGAAAAGAATAAGTTAATGCTAAATTGAAAGAAAGCGAGGATCGGGATCGCATCCTACCACACGGATCGAGATAACTACTAACTAGAGTTAAGGCTCGAAAGCAATTTAATCGAGCATATCCAATTAAGCATAAACATCACACAATAAGGAATTTAAGCCAAAGTTGCGAGATTAAACATTTAATGGAAAATGGTCACACGCGGATTAAATTCGGATTGTCGCTATAAACACTAAAGTTGCGTGACAAATAAAGTTAAACGCATAACAATCCAACTTTAATACACGCGGTTTCAATTAAACGCAATTTTGCACGAAACCTAGTTTTCGGAGCTCGGGGCCCGAAAATGGCGGAAATGAAATCCCGACCCTATTTATCTAAGGGTGCATGGTGAGTTAAACTAAATTATGTTAATTAGACTAGGAAAGCAAGAATTAAAGCAAGTAAACTAGTTAGAAAGCATGGAAACTAAATTACAAGGCAAGGAAAGATGAAGAACAAACTATATTAATGGAGAGGAAGTGAATAGTTCAATATTACAAAACCACATGGGTTGTCAATCCAAGAAGAAGAGAAAATGAACTCTCCAAACCAAAACCTAACTAAAACTATCTATTTCAGAATATGAGAGTCCCCCCCTTTATTACAACAAAAACTATCTTATATAGTAAGTTGGAATAAAAGAAAAGAAAGAAAATATCTGCAAGAGAAAACAGGGTATCGATCGATCGACCCCTTTGGTCGATCGATCGACAGTGTAAATCGTGGCAAAAATAAGAAGGCTCGATCGATCGACCCTCAGGCTCGATCGATCGACCAAGCAGGGGCAGCCTGCAATTTCCCCTATTTTGGCATACTTTCCTTCGTCGCTCAAATCGCCGTAACTTTGTCATACGGACTCGGAATTATGCACCGTTCACGGCCACGCGAAGTTAGCGAGGAGAGATACAACTTACGTGTAGATGTCAGGCCAGGTGCCCAATCTGTGAAATGACCGGATTGCCCTTGAACGTGCGGTTGCGTATGTAAATTGCGCGGAATGCGTCCGGATCCCGTACTTGGTATCTAAATACCTACAAAAGCCCAATTATACCTCATATAGCATGTTAGCAGTATAAACCGAGGTTGTCTGGTTAACGGACTTAAATATAGAGATTAAGGCACCCGAGGGGGCTAAAATGCGTAGGTTCGACGGTTGAAATACGCAATATTTGCGTCGTATCACACCCCCTAACTTACACATTGCTAGTCCCTAGCAATGAAATAGGATGCAAAAAGAAGAACAAGTAAACCAACACAGGAGAGAGTACAAAAGTATGGTATAAAAGCAATAAAAAGATAAGGCCACTTTCGCGGGCGATTCGATTGCATTTAGCGTATGCAATAAGCCGTTAAACCCCTAGGTTACCCTAGTGGATGAGTGTCGTCTCGTGAGGGTTTTCAGTGATGGAACCCACAAACATCATAAAGTTTCCTCAAAATATGCCCAATCAAGTAAGACAAACTCATTAGTGCGAACAAGATTTCAACATGTTATTAGCATAGCAAACGAATTCGCATGAGAAGTCCGTAGTTATTAACATTATCGAATGTACCTCAATGAATTGAAACTCTAACATGTGGGAGAGGAGTGAGCATATGCAAAGTATGATTTGGCGAAAAACTTAAATAACTCGGATACTAAATATCAAAGCATGCATAAAAGTCAATCCTCACGGGCATTACACTCATCAAATGAATTCGCTTGAAATAGGGAGGTAACACACGGGACATGCGGGCATAAGGAGTAAATGTAAATGGAAACTAGGCCGCACACATGTCACAAATGAAGAACGCTATATAGGAAATAAAAGTTGCAATCTCAGTGAAAGGATACCGCACATATAAAAGAGGCGAAATGAATTTTCACAGATTATCAACACTATTTAAACATTTGAATTACATCTACTTAAGATCACATAGGCCTTGTATAGGGTTGTAATGTAGGCTAGGTTAGGGTACGAAATGAACGGGATGTATATATGGATTCAAAGTGTTTGGGGATGAAACTCGGAATAATGTGAAAAAGTTGGCAACATCAAAAGTTGGACAAAGATGTCCAAACGAGCACTAGATATAACAATCGAGAGAGTAATCAAAGCTTATTGAAACAATACAAACAATATAAACAACTTTCTCTTTCTTTTCCTTTTCTTCCTTTTTCTCACTTTTTCTCTTTTGTTTTCAACTTTCTCTTTTTCACTCTTTTTCTTTTCTTTTTTTTCTTTTTTTTTTCACTTCTTACTCATTTCATACTCAAATTGCAACCACACTACAATAATAACATTCAATTCCAAGCAACAATCCAAACAAGGGTATGTAAGGTAATATATATGGTATAAAACTCCATTTTGTAGTTGGATAGGGGATTTTGGGTAGTGAAAAGAAAGGCTAGTATTTAGGCTCAAGTGGGTTGACTAGGGAACATATAAAAGGTGAGGTCAAGGTCATATGGGCGATAAAACAAAGATGGCCTATGATCATTTCACAAAGTATACGCAATTCTCGAGTCAAAACAATATATGAAAATCATGCTCAAGTAACACATTTCAAGGATGAACTCAATTAATGAACGGTCAACGAAAGAATAAAGAGATTACCGACGAATTCAACATTTTCAAAGAGGAAAGAATAGTGTATACACTCACAAATGAAGATAAGTCTCTAATCTCACTCGGTGTAAGTATATACAATACAACAAAAGCATACCGAGTTATAAAAATCTTAAACCAAATCAATATAACAAGAATGGTGCATGTGCTCATGGATTAAAGTTTAATTCATGAAGTTATTCATAATATCAATGATTTAGGGACTAAAATCTAATAACTTCTAAAATTGAGAACATGCATCGTTGAATTGTCTATTTGATCGGGCAATTATTAAAATTTATCATCGGAAACAAGGGCAAAATGCCCAATAAAGGAGAAAAAAGAAAGAAAATATTTTTGAAAATTTTCAATTTTTTAACAAAAACATGCTTTGTAACTAAATTGTAATCAAATCCAAGGACTAAACAGCAAAATGGATAGAATATCCTACACCCCCTAACTTAAATGTTGCATTGGCCCCAATGCGTCCATTAAAGAACACAACACAAAGCGAGGAAAAGAATGATATTACCCAAATGTGGAGCGATCTCTATAAGTACAAGTCCAAATGAAGCTTCAAAACAAGTTAGTACAAAGCATATGAAGAATATGTACCGATGTATTAAGTTAAGAGAATCTATGTCACAAGTCACAATAATATAGAGGGGCTGAAGTGCAAATACTAGATAAATTGATGGAGAACTTTTTGATTTTATAAAATGGAAGGTCACACACATCAAAATCCAATAAACAACCACAAACTACATTTTAATTTCTCATTTCATAAGTTCAATACAAAATCACTTAATACATTACAACTAGTGAAATAAAAATAAAAATAAAAATAAAAATAAAAATAAAAATAAAAATAAAAATAAAAATAAAAATAAAAATAAAAATAAAAATAAAAATAAAATATCCGATCCCGGAATACAAAAATAACCCAGTACAGCAACCGCCTAGTGGCCAGAACCACTAGGATCAGAGGGGTCCTGAAAATGAGGAGGCAACGGTGTCGGAATCACTGCGCTGCAGATAAAGATCTCTCATCATCCGCTGCATCATTCGATAGTCCTGTCTGTGCTGTGCCCTCGCCTGCCTCTGCCCGACGTGAAACTTCTCCTGCTGAGCCTGCTGCTGTGCCCACTGTTGCCGCTGCTCGGCCTGCAACTAGTCCAGGTGGGACTCCCAAGTCGCCCACCTGAGCTGGGTCTCCTCCCAGCGCTGGTCCTGCACGGCCTGAAATGCCGCAAAGCGGGCATCATCCTCAGTGTGTGGTGTGTGCGAACCCTCACCCATCTCCATCTCACGTATCTCATCCTCCTCGTCATCCGGCACATCATCCATCTCTGCCCTCTGTCTCTTACCCGCCGGTTGCCCCCACTCGTGCTTCAGCATTTTTGAGATGTTGTCCTTAGAGAGAAGCCCGAGTGGGTCATGCTTACGGTCAGCGTCCAACTCCGAGCAACCGTGTGAAATACAAATCCTCGTGATGAGGGCAGGAAAAGGAAGGGAAAATCTCCATGCGATCTCCTTCGCAGTCGCGCACATCATGTCTAGAAAAATACTGGGCAAGCTGATACTGCCCAATCCATTGATCATCGTGTAGATCAATGCGGCATGCTTGTGACGAACCTCAGACCGGTTGTTCATCACCATGAAGGAATGGACATTGATGTAGTGTAATAATCGAGGCAATTCCTCCATCGCAGCCGAGCGGAAAGCACCCTTCTTCCACGCCTCGCCCAGTGCAAGAGCCTCTATCAATGTCCCTCGGCCGAAAATAGTCCCATCAAGAAAACTGACTGAATCCGCGGGAAGTGGAACATCCATAAAATCTGCTAAATCTGATATAGTGAAGGGAATTCGCACCCCACGGACCATGGCCTTGTATGTAGTCGGCCCACTGCTGCCCTTTACCTCCACTAACGTCGCGTAGAATATTCGGACCAACTCCTCGTTGACGCGCCCGTTAGTAGCAAGAAAGGGCTCCCACCCCTAACGGCGCAACAGAACATGTGCCTCTCTCGGTATCTCCTCAAGGACCCACACAAAGTGATAACCAAGCGGTCGCTCGGATGTGTAAAAGTGTGCGCGGAACCAATCCCGCTCCTGCTCGCAGCGGAAACCATCAACGCCCCCGGCGGGCACACACCTAGTAGACGAGTATTTCTTTGGTGCCATTTCAACCTACAAAATAAGAATTACACAATACAAAGCAAGGTGTAAGCACAATTTATGGTTAGTAGTGTACAAGTTGAAATGGTGCTGCAAGTGCGCAAGACCGAGGTGAAAATATGCAACATTGCGATGAAGAATGTCGGAATGCGACAAGGAATGAAAATCACCCAAGTGTGCGTAAAAAATTGGATTGAAATCTGTTTTAGGCATTTTGACAAACTCTTGGCGTGCGCAATGTGCATCAAGGTTGAAAATACCGAATTGAACCAACGAAATCCCCCACTCATGAACAAAACAACAATGCAGCAATACATACTTGTTCATGAGTGGATTTATATCAATAATTATGAAAGAAACATGTTGGAACAACACAAATCAGGGGAAAAGCAACACTTTCAAACAATGTCAAGAAATGGTAAAAACATGGAATTTATAACAAAAATCTACCAAAAACTACAAAAACAAGCCAAAGTAGGAAGAATTATACCTTGAATATGTAGAAATTGGAAGAAATTGAGAGAATGTGGTGTGGGAAAAAACTAGGGCACGAAAGAATTTGAGAGAGGAGAAGAGAGAATAAGAAAAGTGGGGAAAAAAGGCAGTTCTCGGCCTTAACTGCTAGATCGATCGATCGAGGCTGGCCTTCGATCGATCGATAAAGTAGGGCCAGGCACACTGCATTCCTTTTTTAAATGGGGGGGAGGGGGGGAATTGCAATTCATGGATAATGGGGGGGAGGGGTTTAAATATAAAATAAATAAATATATAGTATATATAAGTATATATATATATATATAATAATATGAAATAAAAAAATAAAAATAAAAAAAAATAAAAATAAAAATAATTACACATAGGCATACATATACACACAAAAGGCCAAAGTGAACCGAAAAAAATTAAAAGTATGTACAATGAGCAACACACACGCATGGTCATGACAAAATAAAAAAAAAATAAAAAAAAATAAAAAAAGAAAAACAAATGCAAATGCGTGAGAATGCGCGTGTGAAAAATAAAGGAAAAAAATGTTTTTGCGATTTTTTTTTGTTTTCTTAAGAAATGCGTGCCGGGATGCGTAGTCTCTGCAAATTCAAGTCCGTTGAACCTACAAAAGAGTTAGAACCAAGCATACAAAAAGAAATAAAAGGAGATTAACTAATTATACTAGGCTAAAATTAAGAAAAACAAAAATGAAGAAGTTAGTATATACAACCTACACTTAGGATGTGCAATTAACTATATACCAAAAGTTTAAACTTTTGAGGGTCCATCCAAAACACAATTTGAATTTGGCGGATCAACGGTGGACCCTCCCGAACATGCATGCCTCCCGGAAAATAGGAATTCCGTTTGAACAATGGAAGGCATGTGGGCGGTGAAAGAAATGAACCATCGCCAATTTGAAATTCTGGGCGGACGATGGGGGATTTGGATAACAAGGGGGAAAGGTACACCTGAGGTCCAAGAAAAGTTAACTCATCTCCCAAAGATTTTTCAAACGGAATGGGAGATGGTGCACACGTTGGGATACCATCCATCGAAAACAAGTCCTGTAAAGAGTCCTCATCGGCAAAAAGTGTGGAAGTTTTAAAAGTTTCTACCGACTCATAGGAATCAACCGGTAATTCTAATGGTTCAATGACGGAAAACGTATATGGTAATGAAACAAATTCAATCTCCATCAACTTATTGTCGGAAGGAGATTGAATTTCGGGGGAGAGAGATTCACATTCGATGAGAAATTCTTTGAAAAATTGAGGTGAAACACAAGTTTCCACCTCCTCGTTGTTTTGTGCATAAGATTTCATCTCATCGCAAAGTGCTCCAAGTCTCATTCTAGCATCATTTAAGCTTTCCAAACCTTGGGAGTAAAGAAGCAAAGTTTCTTGCAAAGTAGGCTTCCTCGGCTCAAGAGCCTCAGACTCCTCATTTGGTTGAAACTCGTCTTCGAAAGTAACGAAATAAGAATCGCCATTGGATTCGAATAATGAATCCAACTCAAGCTCCCAATAACGATTTTCATTGCGATAAATGTTTTCAAGTCTTTCATTTTCAAGAAAATCTTGAAAATGAAAAACTTGAAAACTATCCCCAAAGTATGAATCATTAGAATAACCGTAATAACTATAATAGTAGGACATGATTACCTCGTTGTTTGTAGATGGAGAATCCGAGCAAGAAAGTGAGCAACCGCGAATCAAAGTTTCTTAGCGCTCAAATATGCTATCCTGCAAAAAAGGTTAAAACAAAGAATACAAATACAAAAGGAAAAATACTATGAAATAATTAAACAATTACTATCTAAAACACACTCCCCGGCAACGGCGCCATTTTGTGACCGGGCGAAAAAAATGTGTTCGTGTGAGGACACAATCGTTGTGTGTTTCGCCGCCGCGATACAAAAAACCTAAGCTACTACTACACTTGACAAGCAAGCACATCGGTAAGTCGGTTATCGTAAGAAATCCACAGGGAGTGATTGAATTTTAGATGTTAATTGTTTAATTACTTTAGGAATAAAAGTGTAAAAGATGATAGGTTGGAAATGGTGACAAAAGAAAAGAATAAGTTAATGCTAAATTGAAGGAAAGCGAGGATCGGGATCGCATCCTACCACACGGATCGAAACAACTACTAACTAGAGTTAAGGCTCGAAAGCAATTTAATCGAGCATATCCAATTAAGCATAAACATCACACAATAAGGAATTTAAGCCAAAGTTGCGAGAGTAAACATTTAATGGAAAATGGTCGCACGCGGATTAAATTCGGATTGTCGCTATAAACACTAAAGTTGCGTGACAAATAAAGTTAAACGCATAACAATCCAACTTTAATACACGCGGTTTCAATTAAACGCGATTTTGCACGAAACTTAGTTTTCGGAGCTCGGGGCCCGAAAATGGCGGAAATGAAATCCCGACCCTATTTATCTAAGGGTGCATGGTGAGTTAAACTAAATTATGTTAATTAGACTAGGAAAGCAAGAATTAAAGCAAGTAAACTAGTTAGAAAGCATGGAAACTAAATTACAAAGCAAGCAAAGATGAAGAACAAACTATATTAATGGAGAGGAAGTGAATAGTTCAATCTTACAAAACCACATGGGTTGTCAATCCAAGAAGAAGAGAAAATGAACTCTCCAAAACAAAGCCTAACTAAAACTATCTATTTCAGAATATGAGAGTCCCCCCCTTTATTACAACAAAAACTATCTTATATAGTAAGTTGGAATAAAAGAAAAGAAAGAAAATATCTGCAGGAGAAAACAGGTATCGATCGATCGACCCCTGTGGTCGATCCATCGACAGTGTAAATTGTGGAAAAAATAAGAAGGCTCGATCGATCGACCCTCAGGCTCGATCGATCGATCAAGCAGGGGCAGCCTGCAATTTCCCCTATTTTGGCATACTTTCCTTCGTCGCTCAAATCGCTGTAACTTTGTCATACGGACTCGGAATTACGCACTGTTCACGGCCACGTGAAGCTAGCGAGGATAGATACAACTTCCGTGTAGATGTCGGGCCAGGTGCCCAATCTGTGAAATGACCGAATTGCCCTTGAACGTGCGGTTGCGTACGGAAATTGCGCGGAATGCGTCCGGATCCCATACTTGGTACCTAAATACCTACAAAAGCCCAATTATACCTCATATAGCATGTTAACAGTATAAACCGAGGTTGTCTGGTTAACGGACTTAAATATAGAGATTAAGGCACCCGAGGGGGCTAAAATGCGTAGGTTTGACGGTTGAAATACGCAATATTTGCGTCGTATCACTAATCAACACAATTTAGGTCCTCCCAAAGGAAATGTGAATATGTAGTTGACAACCGAAAGTGAGTGTACTCACTGGAAAGAGATATTTGTATGGTGTTATTTATATGATCAGAATATAATGAATATGAAATTGTTCATTTCGGTTTATCGAAATGGGTGGTTATCCCCCGACCTGGAATGGGGGCAATTTTTCTATTAATGACAAGGGGTTACTCCTTGACCAGGAATGGGGGATAATTGTTTATTATAGATAAGATACGTGAATCATGATTCAGAAAGTTAGGTCCTTCATTATGGATGAGCCGGATAAGTTAATACATAATTATATGGATATGATTTATTACATTTAAATTCATGCAGTAGTATTGTAATGATGCATTCACTAGGCTATTTTGTTTACGGTTCCTATGTTCACATTTTTTTTTGGTAACGCGATGTCACTGCCAAATCTAGGAGGTCGGGTTGGGTTAGATAGGAATAGGGGAAACAATGATTTTGTGTAAATGTAAATGATGTAAATAAATTAACTTATCCTTTAAGCAAGTTTGTATAAGTATGACTACTTTAATGTTGAAAAACGTTTTTAGTTATATGGAATTACGTTTATGTCTCTGAAATTAAACCTCGTATTTATGGTTTGGTTAAATTAATTATGGTTTGAATCACTTTGACTTTCAAATGTAATTATAAGTAACTGGGTTGGGGTGTGTCAGCTTTGGTAACTCTAACTTCTATACAGACATGTGGTTCTTATTTGCGATTAAAAAAATGAATACAAGTTTTAAAAAAAATGTAAAGATTCAACATAAATCTTACGTGTAGGGGGGTTTTGTTTTGGAGCAAAGTTGTTTTTTTATCGAGGGAACTCATGTCTTTAGTTTTGGGTATGAGAAAAGTGAGAGAGGAAGTTTGTCTTATATGGCTGTGGGTATTAGAAAAGTGGGTTGGGGTTTTATTTTTTTATTTCTTTTTCTTTGTTTGGTGCAAGACACAAAAGTGAGGTTGGCTTTGTTTTATACGAATGTGAGGGTCATATTTGCGGTTGGGCTCAAAATGACGCCGACTGACTTAAGGTCCATAAGGTGACCTTAAGTAAGTAAGCATACGATCGGCCCTCTCGTTTTACATAGTACATTTTTTTTTCTTTTTCTGATCACCGATTGTAGTGGTTCATATGTTAGAGGTACTGGAGGTTCATTTGTAGTACTAATCTTACTTATTAGTGCAGAGATCATTAGAGGTTCATTTGGATTTTGAGTATTTAAAAGTCTTACTTATTAATAAAGAGATCACTGGGTATCAAGATTCTTGGTATACTTTTTTTTATCTTTACCGATCTATACATTATGCCAAAGTTTATTTCATATTTTTGTTCGCTCTTTTCTTATGCAACTTTTCCACTAGTAGTTTGCTAGTCTGCCACTACTCTAACAAGTCACCACCGAGCCCAAGTGAACCAATCCCCTATGTAATAGTTTTCACCTTTCATGTTCTAAATTTATTTCTAATTTTCAATAATAAGATTCTTACTTTTTAGATTTAACCCCTTGATGATTGTTCTATTCTTCATATTTGATATTAATACTAACATTTCTTTTAGATTATTGTTAACGTGTTATTGTAATTGAGTGTTATTGTAATGAAACTATTCTTTTACCTTTAACATTTTTTTGTAGTTAATGGATAGGTGTTTGACATATGGCCTAACTCAAATATACTTCGTGGTATGCCCAGAGTATTATTTACGATTTTCATTTTTCATTTTCCATTTTTCATTTTTTTCTTTTGGGTTCTTAATTTTCCACTCTTGCTAGCATGAGTTTTTAACTTTATGTTTTGGGTAGCTCGCTATATGCAGAGATGTTAATGTTGTTGTGAACTTTAGTGTTTGGCTTGGGTGTCATACTGCGTTTGGTTTGAATATTGGGATGATATTAGTTAATTTTGAGAACTGATATAAAAAGTTAGCTTTATGATTCTAGAAATTTCCACCGAGAAGAAGAACAGAGATTTATGTTTCATTAAAGAGAAAAATCTAGAAAGTAACTATGAAGTAGCTAGAATAGGGCTCTAGATTAGTCTTGGCCTTCAAGGAGGTGAAAAGTAGTCGGTGATGTAAGGCCAATACTTACTGGTTAGGTCATTAGGAGTATTTTTTTTATACAAACCATGAGGTGTCCGGGTCAGTTTATGTGCATCTGGATTAATATCCATTCGCGGTTCATGGTTTTCGCTGGCCAATCATTACTTTGACAGTATTGGGGATCGAATTAGGGACCAAACCCAATCCAATCCCAAGATTGTTCCAGTGGGAGCCTTATACCACTGGGCCAAGAGGCTTGGTTCATTAGGAGTATCAAGTCTTCACAAATATTTTACTTTTCCATAGCTATTTTACTTTCTCTATATTTGGAGTTACACTACACCCCTCCATTAGTTCTATACACCAAAATAATCTACCAAGTATTTTATTTTTTGCCAAAAATCACACGTATTCAGCTATTTTACCATCTTCTAGAAAACACAATTGCTTTTTTATTTCTTTATTATTTTGTTCTAATATATATTCTTAAAGTGAAAAAACAGTTTAACATTTTTTTTATTATCATTGAGGTGTGTGTGTGTATGGGTTACAACACAAATTCACATTATTTTACAAATTCGAATTATTTTACCTGACATAAACACCACTCATTTGAAATACAACACTCAATGATTGTTGGTATCTAAATTTGGTTCGTTGCTTTAGAGTAATCATATCTCAATTAAACCAACAAACCATAGATAAAATAGTAAGCTAGAGAAGAATGAGAGTAAGAAAGAGACACAAAGGTATTTACGTGCTTCAGCACAATATGGTGCCTACATCCACGGGGATAATGTCACTATGTTTTGGGGGTTTTTGTACAACCCTCTCAACAACTCTCTAGGATTTTGTTAAGCTGTGTCTGTTGTTGTTAGCTGACAGAGGTAATGATTTATTTATAGTAATGAGAAGTTAAAGAGATGGCATACTTTTATACATTAGGTATTTAAATCTTTACATGATAATAAGCAGTTGGATATTATTCATGTGCATGTGCATGGTGACTGTTGAGATTCCCACATGTGTCTATTTATATTACCGACTATTTATATTCTTGGAGGTGGTCGGCCAGCTAGCCGACCAAGTAGATGATTGATTCGACCACACTTGTTCACTGTTTGTGGGTCCACTAAGCATGATGATTGATGTCACCTTTTTATTGGTCCATGTGGCCTTATTATTTTAGGTTACAATGAAATCCCTCAATACTTCATTCTTGATTAAAATGATATAATGAGTGAAAGGAAGGAGTATTCTCAGTCAGGAGTTGCTCAGCGATCTGAAAGAGCCTTGTCAGCTGCCAACCTCTTGGAGGGTAGTAAATGGGGTCAACCGTATTAATGAATGGTTTGGAACCCCTATAGCAATAACTGAATTGATGTATTGATACAGCTAGGGGACCACAATCGATAATATTTATTACTTGAAGACCGAATATTTAAATAGGGCTTTGGTAGTAAATTTTCCTTATTCCAATAAAGATTATTAGGATTATGGACTAATAGGAAAAGGATTGGCAATTTTTCCTTATTCCTGAGGGCGAGGAGTACAATGGGCCCCGCTTCCCTCAGGAAGGACGGAGCATAGGTCGGCACCCTTTTTCATCCTTGTATATTTTTCTCAGCTTATTTTTTCAGTTTAATCTTTTTACTAATCAACATTTCTGTATTTATGATTGTTAGAGAAGAGAAAGAAAGACATTCCTCACCTGGCTGAATTGAACTATACTGCTCTAAAAATTGTTTGGTCCATTCAGTAAAGAATTAGGGAAAGTCACCCTCACTCGGTGTCTATTTTATTGGATTACCAGATCTTTATTACATCCTTTGTCACTCGACCAACATAAGATATTCCCTTAGACCAAAATGATTTAGAGGAACCGACCTCGTCCTCATTGGCCACTGACTCGGAATATTTTCCTCAATTGGAGGGATATTTCGCTGCTGGAGGTACATCTTCCATCTTTAAATATTTAGACATCACCCTCGTGTCGACCATAACTTCATCTCTAGAGATGGTGAAAAGGAAGATCCCAAATCTTCTTGCTGGAACCATGTCTCCTCCTCTGGTCGAGAAGAGGAACGTTGAGGTTGGAAGATCCAAACACCTTATAGTTGTAGAGCATGATGAAATAAAAACCCAAGAGCCTCAAATCAAGAGGTTAAAGAAAGGTCCCATTGTTCATCTGGAGCTGCCAGGGAAGGACAAAGCTGACCAAGGCTTGGGTGGTTCCCTTTCTGTGATAGTGAACCCTGATCTTGCTCAGGGGTTGATAGGTTCAAGGGTTCTCTATGCTGATGAAGTTGTTTCTCCCCTCTCTAGGGACAAATTATTATAAAGAGATAATCACAACTTGGCTTTGGTAATTGCTTTAATCGTTCTATTTTATATACCTGTATTCCTTCTATCCATTTACTGACTTCCATAATTTTTTAGACTTTGAAATTTTTGGCTGATTATGATCAACCATTGAGAAAGAGATCAATGAGGGAGTCCTTCGTGGATCTTAAGGCTGCCTTCCGAGGACTGAAGGAGTATTCGGATGCTACCAAGAGGGAACATGAGAGTGATCAGAAGAAGTGGAAGGATGTCGTGATGAAGCTAGAAGTATACAAGAATGGTGTCGAGAACACTATCAGTGAAGCTGTTAAGAGGGCTGAACAGGCTGAACAATCTTCTCTCGATGTTAATAACAAAATTCAAGAGTTGAAGGTTAAGGAAAAAAATGATAAGGAAGATGCTTATACCCGAGGATAAGATAAGGCATTCTCCACTTCATATGTACATGAGAACTATTTAAAGAAATCATCCTTCAAAGAAGGATAGAATGCCCCCTTGACCTAGGTCAGCACTTCCTTGGATTCTGAACTCTTTCTCCAGCACAACCCTGGAACTCTTCTGGTAATTAAAGAGGAGGTTGATAATGAAGAAAGGGATGACTGAGTCATCAGTGCCCCAAGAGACGGCCATAGTTACTGCTCATCCTCAAGATGAAGTCACTCAAGACAAAGAGAAGGTGTAGATATCTAGGGTCATTTATATTGGGGTTGGCTTTGTATTTTTGGTCTTTTTGTAATGTGAATAATTTTATGTTTTACAATTCTCCTTTACAGTTTCAATAAAGTTGCCTTTTTCTTCTAGTTACACTGTTGTCCATTATGAAATTTCCTCTTGACCTTTCTATACTTATACCATGTTTGTTTTATTCCTTTTGGTTTAACTCCAGAAAGATTGTTTTGGCAGCTATTGAGAGTGAACTATACATGAGGAGTGTTCAATTATTTGGTGCAGGTCATGAAGAACTTAATGAATAGGAGTTAGAAGAACTGCTCGACGTATGTGTTTCTGATCAAGTCAAAGAAGCATATATCCATTCGCATAGGATGTTTAGTCAAGCAGTGATGATCAATGCCTCATACTATGAGATCATACTCCGGATGCAAAAGGACCATAAAAAAAATCTTACCAGCATATTAATCGATTACGAGAAGAAGTTTGACCTGCTCAGCAGTGATAGTGGCTTTGATAAAAAAAAATTACTAGATATCTCCTCGGCCTTTGCTAAAGAGGAATGTTCACTAAATTTTGAGGTGATAAGTGCTCAGGAGGTAGCATGTTTATTAGAATAAGACAACAATATTTCGAGGGATGAGTTGAAGGGTTTGAAGAAATTTATTAGTGCTAATCCAAACAAAGGTGCCTAATTTTTAGAGAAAGAAAATGCTCAGTTGATGGAGGAGATTGAGAAGTTTAACAAATCAAACGGTGTTTAGTCATATAGTCAGGCCATTATTACACGTCCTTCTGTTGAAAAAGAGATGATAAAAAAGACTTTGGACGATCAGGACAATCTGATAAAGAATCGATTTGCTACGATCAAGAGGTTGAACGATAGGGTTGACTATCTCACTTATCACTTCCATAATTAGCCATGCACTCTTTTGATGAATGACTATGATGAAGCCTTATTACACTTGGGTGAAGAGTTGGAGCAATCAAGGAGACAAGGTTATAAGTAGGGATGGATTAATGCCCTCAATGTTTTGAAGGTATCAGATAAGCATCCGTTGTGGTATTGGCATGATTCGGGGTGTTTGGACCATTCTATTCCTCCGTTTAAGCTAGACATTAACTGTATTCTTACTGATGCAATCCCCATCAACATGATTTTAAAATACCTGGGAGATTATGGCATTTATGGAGATGATATGCTCAAGAATCATTTGCAACTGTTAAACAAACCCATCTCTAGTAGGTAATCTAGAATTCTCCACTGATCTTCCTTTAGCCTTGGATGTTCCTCATGAAGGGATGGATAAAGAACTTTGGAAGTGTCTAGAAAAATGAGAATATTTTACGATCTCCATGTAATAACATGTGTTGATGAGCATTGTCTTGTAGGAGTATAAGAGTAATGAGAACTTTGAATGAGGAATTTATCTTTGAATAAAACTTGCATTGTTCCTTTGTATGATTGTGGCCTACTTGTAGCTTAACGTTATGATTATGTGGATGATTGTTAGCCTACTAATCAACCTTAATGGTTACCAGTTTGGATGAACATAAGTTGTCCAACATTTATCCAGCCGTAGGTTCTACTAATGCGTTTATGGTCGTTGAAATGAATCTTATTATTTTGACCAAGTATTTGTGTTAGTTACCATTGGCGACAAAATGTTTTAGGATTTTTCCTTAATTTGGTCTGATAAAACTAATTGCTCTTGACGTTGAGGATCCATATATGAAGTATTAGGTTTTGGAACTTCTTATTCATGACTTGTCAAAGACGAAGCCACACATAAAGCTTTATTTGTGGTTGAAATTTTTTGGGACTAAGACTAATGTCATTATTTGTTATTTATTGTTTGAGATCTATATATCCCCCACTCCCGAAAAAATAAAAACAAAACATGGAAAAGAAAATCAATTAATGATGAAGTAAATTTTTTTATTAAAGTTGAAAAAGACGCGTTACGTAAACATTGAATGTTTTCACTCATAATGATTACTGATAGTACTTCCTCAAATGCTCAACATTCCATGGGTTCTTTATTTGTTCTCCTTCTAAGGTTTCTAGTCAATAAGTACTTGGTCAACAACTACAAAAATATTGTATGGACCATGCCAATTTGTATCCTATTTTTTTCCCTTCTGAAGCACTTTCTTTAAATCTTTCAGATTGCTCAGCCTAACCCTCATATTGTAGAACTGAGTAGTATGTTGATGGCAGGCTTCCACACTTAGTGCCGCATTTTCTCTAACTTCTTTAACTAATTTTAGGTAAAGCCTTCTCATGAGGTCACTCTTGGGGGAGTTAAAATTGAGTAATCTATGACTTGGCAAACCAATTTTTGTGGGGGCCATATCTTCTGTCCCAAATGCCAACATGTAGGGGGTTTCACCGGTAGCTGTTCTCAGCATGGTCTTATAATCCCAGATTACACTTTGCAGCCCATTGATCTAATTTCCTTTGGCATCATCCAACCTTTTATTTAGCCATCGAGCATAGTTTTATTTGTCAACTCTGTTTGGCCGTTGCACCGAGGGTGTCTAGGAGCATAATGCATCTTTTGGATTTTAGACTAGATAAAATAATGTTCAAATTCTTGGTTGTCAAAAGGAGCATCATGGTCGGTGATAAAGGCGCATGTCATACCATAATCACATGTGATGTTCTTCCATATGAATTGTAAGACTCTCTCGTAGGGCATATCAATAAGAGGCTCAACTTCTACCCACTTGGTGAAATAGTCTATAGCAATGACTAAGTATTTGAACTTTTCTTTTGTCTTCGGTAGTGGGCTGACCAAATGAATTCCCCACATAACAAAAGTCCATGGGGATGTGATTGGCGTAAGCTTAGCTCTAGATGTTCTGTAAATTATTGTAAACTTATGAAATTTATCACATCATCTCACATATGCTGCATAATCTGCCCTCATGGTTGACCAGTAATATCCCTGGGTAACCACTCGTCTAACCAATGATCTTCTTAGAGAATGAGCTCTGCAATATCCCTCATGTACTTCTTTAATCAGATCTTGTACTTCTAAAGGGTGGACACATCTAAGTAATGATAATATGAATCCTCTTTTGTATAGGACTCATCCATTCACAACGTAGCTAGCTTCGTTGTACCTTGGCTTTATGGCTTCATTTGGATGGTCTAGTAGGGTACCATTTTTAATATACACTTTGATGAGATCCATCCATGAGAGACCTAAATCTAATGTGATCAAATTGATATTTTCCTCACCAATACTCTTATTTGTGTGGACTTCTACGGGAATGGTCCTCCTTATTTCTGTCCTCTTTGCAGAAGCGAGTCGAGGAAGTGCATCTGCTCAGGAATTTTTAATTCTAGGTGTTCTAACCATTCTAACCACTTAAAATTTTGATATTCTGTCTTGAGCCTTAGCCAAGTACCTTGTCATGAACTCTCCTTTGACCCCGTATATTCTTAACACTTGACTGGCGATTAATTGGTAATCGCTATAAGCTAATACCCGATTTACACCCAATGATAATGGTAATTCAACCTATAATCAATGCCTCATATTCTATTTCATTATTAGAATCTTTAAATTGGAATCTAAGTGTGTATTCCATATCTATATCGTTTGGGGTATTGATTATTAGCCCAGTGCTGATGCCTGTGGTGCAAGATGATCCGTCTACATACATCTTGAATATGGGTGGTTCCTCTCTAAAGTCCCCTTCAACTATGAATCCATAGTTGAATATTTTTTGGCTTTGCTTTAAATAGTGTGCAGTTCTCTCTTGCACAATCGATGTCTCCGGTCTGTCAGCCATGGAGTTATCTTCTGGAGAAATGTTTGTGGATGGTTTTGTTACTGATCTCTCTTCTGAAGAAATCTGCTCAACAAGCTATTCTATTGAGATCTCCTATCGGAGTCTACTCGGTAGGTATAAGTTAACTCAGCTATGAATTCTACTACAACTTGGCATTTCAATGTTGTCCTTGGTTCATAGTGGCTATCATATTCTCCATGTTTTATGTCCCATGACATCATTCTCCCTGACTTTTCTGGTTTATGAAAGGCTTAGCATAATGGCAAGTTCGTGTAAACCACAATAGTTTGGGCTTAGAGATTTGGTTTCATTCTTCATGAGGCTTCAATGAGAGTTAAGGAGAGCTTTTCTAGACATGGGTAATGAATTTATGTACCTCAAAAGGCTTTAGTGGTATAATATACAAGTTTCTGCACCCCATTCTGTAGTCGGATAAATGCCAATCTAACTATCGACTAAGATATAGTAAGATGTAAATATGGTGTTTCTCCTATAAGTATTCGGGAAAGTAATGGTGGAGATCCTAAATATTTCTTTAATTCTACAAAGGCATTCTCACACTATTCATTCCACTCAAAATTCTTTCTTAATATTTTGAAGAAAGGTAGGCACCTATCAGTGGCTCGAGAGACAAACCGATTAACAATTGTTACTCTTCCAGTTAACTTTTGCACATCCTTTTTTTTTGTGGGAGACTGCTTGTCTATAAACACCTTAATCTTATATAGATTGTCCTAAATACCTCTTTGTTTCACTATATATCCTAGGAACATTCCTTCTTACATGTCGAACACACAATTAGTTGGATTAAGATTCATCTGATATTTTTTTAACTAATCAAACGTCTGGCCTAAGTCCTTGATGTGATCGGCTTCTTTCTTTCTTTTGGTGAGCATGTCATCCACATACACTTCCTTATTTTTACCAATTTTCTCCTCGAAAACCTTATTCACCAGCTTTGATATGTTGTTCTAGCATTTTTAAGCCCAAAGGGCATATCGTTGTAGCACTAGGTACCTTGGCTGGTGATGAATGAGGTCATCTCTTTATCTTCCAATTTCATCTTGATCTGGTTATACCTTGAATAAGCATCCATGAAACTGAGTAATTCATGCCCAGCTATGGCATCGACCATATGATCAATCCTAGGCACGGGGAAATGATCTTTTAAAAAATCCTCGTCGAGATATGTGAAATTAACCCTCATACACCACTTGTTATTTTTCTTCCTTACCATAACTACGTTGGCCAACCATTCAGGATATTTGACATGTCCAGTGAAATTTTCTTTTTATATCTTGTCCATCTCTTCCTGGATGGTCGTATTCTTCTCGAGGCTAAATATACGTCATTTATATTTGATAGACTTGGCATCCTTAACAATGTTCAGTTCATGGCATATGAATCCTGGGTTAATCCATGACATGTACTCATGGCTCCAAGAGAACACATTCTTCCGTTCTTTAAGGAATTTTACCAATTCCACTTTGAGGATTGGATCCATGGATTAGCCGATTTGCATTGCTCTTTTTGGGCGATCGTTGTTAAGGATGATGATCTTCGTTGCTTCTACAACTTTTCCTTTAACCAAATCGGCTTCTTCGTAAGGGTCTAGGGTCTCAATCTAGTAAGTAATGGTGAGCTTCTTTTCTTCTTCTTAGTCAACTGAGGTGTAATATCATTCCCCGACTTTAACTTAATTTCCAATAACAACCCCAACCTCATAATGCGTGGAGAATTTCAGATATTGGTAGACAGTAGATGGCATTGCTTCAAACTTTTTCAAACCGACTCTGTCGGAGATCATGTTCTAGGCTGATCTATTATTCTTATGTAAGATGAAAAAGTGAATCCTCTCAATTCAGTTGATTGGCAGGGTGAAAAATAGTACCTTTAATTTGGCAGTTCCTAACGAATACACCTTTCCGCTAGAAACCCATGAGAAGTCTATGTTACGGCTTCATCTTGCTATTGCATAGCCCCAATCCTTAGAAGCAATCATAAAACATAACATCGACCGAGCTCCCGTTGCCCAACAAAATTCTAGTAATTCTTGCTTCATGTTCCCTCATAGTAATGACTAGAGGATGTTCGTGGGGATAAAGTACCCCATATAGATCGTTCTTGGAGAATACTATCATTAACATGTCTTTGTTCACTTTTCTTGGGAAGCCATAAACATCATCAGACAAATTGATTTTCTGAATGTTTGAACATGCTTTGTCCTCATTCATGTATGCTTTTCTCTCGGATATTTTGTCTCTTCCACAAGCATTACCATTTGAAATGAAATGACAAACAAAAGAAATTATTTTCACCTCCCGCTAAAGTTCTCTGGGTTTCTTGGTAGATTCGAATCATCTTCATTGTCATCATCCCTACCTCTTTTTCATCATCTCCCCCTTATCGGGGGATTTCGATCTCCTCATTACTTTTCTTCCCTTTGTAATGTCTTTTCTGTAACAAATGTGGAAAGCTCGCCTCGTCGGATCAGACTTTCTATTTTATTCTTTAGGGCTATGCAATTATCCGTGTTATGCCTGTGGTCCTTGTGAAACTCGTAATATTTGGATTTATCTCTCTTATTGGGAGAAGATTTCAGGTTATGGAACTATTTTAGATCCTTACTTCCTTATATCTCCTCTAGGATGTGGTACACACACATAGTGAGAGGAGTATATTCACCATTCATCTTAGTTTTTTCAACTTTGTTATCTTTCTGATCCTTATTTTTCATAGCCTATGTTGACATCGAATTTGGAGCTATAAGACTGCTTAGAAGCCATAGCCTCCTTGGTTTTCATAATTTTACCACCTTTACCCATTAACTCAGTCATGGTCTTGGGGGGATTTGTTTCCAAAGCATAATATAACTTATCAGGAAGCAAACTGCTCATTAAGCCAGTGATCGTTGTCTTTTCTTCGTAATCCACCACTTTTAGTTTTCACTATTGATGCGAGTGGTTTGCCAAGTTGTTGGAGAACACTCAACAAGTGAGCTACCCTATTAATTAGTTTAGCTCTAAAGTAGATTTTACTGATAAACAGATCAGTGAGCTATTGGAAGGTGGAGATTTACCCACGAGGCAAATTGTTGTACTAAATTTGCACTGACCCAGTAATGGTACTTGCGAATTCTTTGCATCGCATCTCGTCTAGGACCGAGTAGATGTCAGCAGCAACCTGGTATTGTTCCACATAAAGAACATGATCGGTTTTACCATCATATTTGGGAGTGACTACGAGTGGCTTGAATTTGGAAGGTGTTGGGAAGTTCATTGTCACTAGGACGAAGGGTTTCCGTTCACAAAACTTCTGTGCAAGGAATTTTTAGATTTAGCTTTATATTTTAAGTGATCCTCCAACTGTTGGATTAGACCTTCCATGGGTTCTCATCTGGATCAGTTTTGATTGAAACAGTTTTAGCCACTCGGTTGTGTGTTTGTGCCGAGGTCACTTCCTATGAAGTCTTCTTTGCACACGCGAATCCTTACATGATGGATCTTAACCTGATAGAACCTTCTCAGTAATTATGTGATCTGGAGGGTTTTCTTTGATTGTTACCCCTAGCTGCTCGGGGACTTAAACGTTCAAGGGATGAGCCCCTGCTTAGCATGTCTAAGGTGCTCAGTCGTTTCTGATTTAAGGAATGCCCATCGTAGTAATCAGTGGATCTGGTAGAAGAGGTCACGCCAGGGAGATAGGATCTGTCATTTGAAGATCTAGAATCTCTGGATCTGCTTCTTTCCTACCTGGTTTTGGGGTCAACATTTCTCCCCTTGTTATTGGGCCAACAATTAGCCTGGTTTAAATCATCTGAGCAAGCTATCTTAGAGCCTCCTTCATAGCCTCTTGACCCTTGGCTATATTCAGTAGGATTCCTTGAAGATCTCCCACACTAAGAGTGGCGAAGGGACTGAATGTGTTGCCAGCGATGTGGTTTCCTTCTGGAATGTCAATCATTTTTTTAGTGGCGTGACTGAAAAATGGGTACTTAAAGAAAATAGGTAGAAAATAGAAATAACTTGTCCCTTAACACAGACGACACCAATTTTGTGTTGTCTAAATTTGGTTTGCTGATTTGGAATAATCTTAGCACAATTAATCCAACAATTATAACCACAAATAAAATAGTAAGCTAGAGAGAGATGAGAGTAAGAAAGAGACACAAAGGTTTTTTCGTGATTTATCCCAATATGGTGCCTACATCAATGGTGATACTATCAATATGTTTTTAAGGTTTTCGCACAAGCCTCTTAGTAACTCTCCAGGTTTCGTTAAACAATTTATGATGCTCTTAGTTGAGAGAGGTAATGTTCTATTTATACTAACGAGAAGTTGAAGAGATGGAATACCTTTATACATTAGGTATTTACATATTTACATGATAATAAGAAACTGGATATTATTCACGAGTATGTTCATGGAGACTGTTGAGAGTCCCTTGTGTGTATATTCATATTACTGAGTGTTCATATTCTTGGAGGTGGTCGACCAGTTAGCCGACCAAGTAGATAATTGATCTAACCACAGTTTTTCGCTATTTGTGGATCCACTGAGTATAATGACAGGTGTCACCTTTTAATTGGCCCATTTGAGCTTATTATTTTAGGTTACAATAATGATACCAATCTTTTACACCTAACTAAACACATAACATGCATACAAATACTAATAACACATTAAGACACAAAAACACAACTAACACGATTTATAATTTTGTCACGAACACAACACAATAAGACTTCGTGTTGAAAAAACATGACAGGAGCATGACACAAACGCAACATATTATGTGAATTTTGGGTCAATTTTGTGTCGTTACGTGTTGTTACGGCTCAATTTATAAACTATATTTCTTTAAACATTGTTTTTTATAAATTTTTATAAAACTAAACTTCTTTAAAACGCTTAATATTTTTGTAAACTTTCTTTTTTACAAATTACTATAAAACCTAAACTTTTTTTAAAAACTATATTTTTTGTTTAAAAATGAAGTTTTGACTTTAATGTTTTGCTAATTTTTTTTAGACTTTAATACATGGTATTACACGAATAGGGTGATTTATAATTTTCACACCACATTAAATACTATTTTGACATGAATAGTACGAGTAAAATTGTGAAATAACCGTGTCATAATATTAATGTTAGGTAAAAAACACAACCCTTAATGACACGATTAATTCATCTAGTTTTTATTAAAAAAAGATCTCGAGTTTAAAATAAATAATAATTTTTTTAACGTCCATTATAATAGAAAAATTAATTACTTTTTATTTGATCCGAGTCAAATTAACTAAACAGGGTTTGCAATTAATTTGTTACTGTTTACTTTACTTCTCAAGAGCATTCTTCTTTCTTTTACGGGATTTGGTAGACGACGAATTTGTTTCATTCTATTACCCGAGTAATAAGCTTATGAGTTGTGCTTATTATTAGAAAATGGCAAATTCTTTAATAGGTTTGTGTTTGACCGCTTTTGTATTATTTCCAACATTACAAATTGGTGAGGAGAAAGGCATAATTTTTTTTTTACAAAATGAATTAGAATGGCCTCAGATATTCTGAATCATAATGTATAACTCCTTTTTGAATTCCCTTGGCACTATTCATTACTTAAGTTGTTTGAAAGTTCAATTATGTTTGGGATACATAATGTAAGTTTTAGGGAGATTGACCAGTTTGTAAGTTTGTAATTATGTTTGGGTGATTGAGTTGTCTTTAGTGGATTGGCCTATGTTCTTCACTATTTTTACAATATTAATTTTTGCACCTCCTTTTCTTTTGTAATAATCACAAAATTTTGATCTATTTAAAATACAAACTCTCTTACACCACTAACCCGAGTAAAATTTTTGAAATGAACATGACACATTCATGTAAGCAAATCCCGACAAAAATACGTCTTTAGAAATGTCAATTTCAAATCAATGTGTTGATTTTCCTTTCGTTTTTAAAATTCTCGCACGGGGGAGATAAATGGGGAATGTTTTATGAAAATTTTGGCAGAGTTTCCTCTTGCTTTTTAATAATCCAAAATAAAACATGTCATGTTTAACTAACAACAATATAAATCCCACCTCGGGTATTCAGCATCATCAACAATAACAACAACAGTATAAATGCCATTGCGGGAATTCACTATCAATAATAACAATATAAATGCAACCATGCGCATCCATTATAAATAATAACAATATAAATACCACCTTTGTTATTCACAATATACAACAATAGAAAGGAAACCACGGGAATCATAATTAAACATGTTCATAATCTCAAAGTTAATTTTTACTTTATTCTTTATTAAGGCGGGGGGGGGGGGGGGGGGGGGGGGATAAATGGGAAACGTTTTATGAAAATTTCGGTAGAGTTTCCTTTATTTTTTTAATAATCCAAAATTAAATATGAAATGTTTAACCAACAACAAAAATATAAAGCCCAACCCGAGAATTCACCATCAACAACAATATAATTCCCAACCCGGACATTCAGCATTATCAACCACTGTAATAATATAAAGCCCATCCCGACCATTCACTAACAACATCATTATTCTTGACAACATATTTTTATAGTGTTTTGATAATATTAGCTACAGTTTTTATTACATTTTCATATTTAGTATTTTGATTCTCCATACTAAACATTCTTAACATCGACACAGTAATTAATTGAATTGGAGAAAAAAGGGTACCTAAAAAGATATGCCAAAATTGTCTACAACTGTAGTTCATTAAAATTAATCCTGAATGAAATCAATGAACTCATGTTAAACTTCTTATGTCTCATGATTTTCATTCGTTGCTTTTTCAACAACTCCTTCATCTAACAAATCAAATAACATAAGTTGCATTCAATTTTTCCTTACAAAGTAATTAGCAGGGAAATGAAATATTATAAAATAAATATTTATTACCTTTAGTTTAGAAGATTGATATGGATTCTTTATTAGATCTCTCATGAACTTCAATATGTAAAACTCACATTCGACATTCCTCGACTGTAGGGTGCCTTATAAAATGATATGTTGAAGATAATAATCATATAAGGATTTAAGAAATAAGTAACTAACGTGTATTGATCATCATTATCTTACCTTAACATTCTCCCAAGTTGAACCTAAATCTCTTCCTCCTTTCAATACCACCAATAGTGGGGATTTCTCTTTCAAGTCAGAAATTAATCTATGCAGTCATTCTATTTCCCCTCGTAGTAGTTCAAAATTCTTACGGCATAAACATTATCCAAATAATTTTTTTATTTTTGTTTGGAAACTCCTTCATAATGTTATCCCTCTTGATGATAAAATTCAAAATATTGGCATTAGATTAGCTTCTCGATGCAGGTGTTGTCTTAATCAAGTGGATGGCACTCAACATACTTTTCTGCACAGTCAGCTAGCCAAGTCTATATGGATTCATTTTGCAGGTCTATTCAAAATATCCCTAAAGTTCAATTCTATCTTGGCAGTGATGATCTCCTGGTGGTTGTAAAGACTGGAAGTTGATCTATAATGTGACTCCTCTCTATTTGCATGCAACTTATTGTTCTGTTAACAAGGGAGAATAAAAGTTGTAACCTGGAATGAGTTTAGGAATATTTTCACACATAATTGGTTCTCTAAATACCGTACCTGTACTTAGTAGCGATGATAATGAGCATCAAATCAGATCAATATAGGTGAAAAAACTAATAATTTAAAGATAGTAGTGCGCAAAAGAAATATTCACTGACCATTCAAAATGTTACTGATTGTCCCATTTAGGCTCTTCCACATCTTCTTCAATGTAAACTCCTTTATATAAGCTTCAACTTAAATTACAAAATGATTTACAGCATACTGTTGAGTATTTAACAATTTATAAAGCCCCTAAACTACTGCTCTAATGTTGCAAATAACCCCCATAAACCATGAAATTAGCATATAATCCTTTTTTAAGTTGAAAATTACTCTACTTACAACCTATTTAGAGTGAAAACAACAAAGTAGACCACAAAAGATCTTACAAAATAATACTTAAACTCTATGACAATGAAATAACATGATATGAAAATTTGGCCCTAAATATGCATCAATTTTAGTATTTAAACGAAAAAACAAGCCCGGATAGTAAAAAAATAGTTTTTCCTTGCACATCACAGCCTGTCACAGACATAGGTTTTTATCAAATAGATTTGTAGGCACCGTTCAATAAAAAAATATAAATTCAAGAACATAGCATTAGCTATAACATTGAAATTGTCAATAAGGAATGTCTATGTGGAGAATAAAGAAACACTTATGGAACAGGTTGCCTCGTCAAGACAAATTTTGAGCTTTGTAATCCGGATATGTTTATCGAATACCTTTTTCGAATAAATGTTGCGGCAGGGAAACATAGCATCCAACCATACAAGACAAAAGTAGTAATCTTTAAATGAACCAGATTCATAAGATTGATTATGTCCAACTCTAGAGTTCCGTGCCCCTGAAAATAGTTAGCTATCCAATCTGACTCGT
Source organism: Sambucus nigra (assembly GCA_949130495.1). Taxonomy (NCBI): domain Eukaryota; kingdom Viridiplantae; phylum Streptophyta; class Magnoliopsida; order Dipsacales; family Adoxaceae; genus Sambucus; species Sambucus nigra. Next base: position 331,710,844 of record OX422222.1, read on the forward strand.
TAACAAAATTATTGGCAAGAACTCGAAAGATGTAATTAAACCAGTAGAAAATTGTCCCCACCAATGTAGGTGGTTTGTGCAAAAATATTTCCCATGAATCTCAGGTTATAGTCAAGTACCTCATGACTCTTGTCATGAGTTCATTCCCTACGTTCGACACCATAGTAGAAAATTTTGTGATATTTTTAGGCGATGAACATAATCATTTTTTTCTCAGGAAGAACACTTATCAAAGGTAAACAGTCGTCATATTCAATCGTCTTAGTAGGCATTATTACTGCTTCCTATGTTTGAGGGTCAAAAATTTCACCATCTATAATATTGACTTTGGAATTTTCGTTCCTCTCGTTACATCCAAAAATATAGATCTTACCATCCAAAATAGCCATCTATGGAAGTGCTCTGGAAGATATTAACTTATGAGTCCTCCAGCCTGAACGTAGATCAGTAATATCGAGATAATGAAGATCATAGAGACACACAGGTGATACGGGAAACAATGTAATCAATCGAATCTGGTTGGATTATTAAACCTAACTTCCCAAGGGGAAATAAAAGTTGTGATAACTCTGGTTCCTTTTCATTCAATTTTCTGTTTGAATTAGTTCTTGTTATGCACCAATTATTTGTATCAGAGTTCTTTGAATCGATATTGATCTATTCTTTATTAATTAAAATTATTCTTACCGTTCTCAGCTTGTAACTGACAGGGATGAGTATATTAAAATTGAAGGTACTGTTAGTCTGAACATGTACAAGCATGAATATATTTATCATATTGCACAACCTTTTCTTATATATTTTCGTCAATACTAATGATAGTAACTCAAACTCATTAGGATGGAAAGAATTAAAACTATTATATTGGAACCTTTTCAAGACAGTTTATTTCCACCCAATGCCACATTTAGTATATGGAATAGAAACAAATGAGTATATTTCATATCATTGTCCAGGTATATTAATTTCATATGGCAACATAGAAATACACTTTGAGATGGCAATAAGAAAGATATCCGAGTTATGTGTTCGGTTGACGAAACTTAATCCTATAAATAAATGATATTGTAGTATAGGAAAAGATGCAGTCATCTAGTTGAAGAATTTATTTGATCACCGAATTCGATCTTTAAATTGTTAATTATGTCAATCGTAAAATAGTGTTTATTACTCGCGTTTGGAGGTAGAACATAAATATTTTCGAATAGCAAAAAAAAGACAATTTTGGAAGAGTGGAATAGACACAACATTCTTATTATATACAAAGTTATATTGTTACCTTATCTTGGTTGTTTCTTGAAGCTTAGCAATAGGGACCAAATTCCAAATGACTAATGCCTACACATAGGAAATAAATGATGCAAGAAGATAAGGTTATAAAATCGAAACAAATACTGTTATAAAAGGTTTGAGAGTTTTAAACTTCAATAGGTAATGTTATAAATGTAATGAACGAAGCATACTACTTCAATTTTAATCATGAATAGGTATAGTGTATTGTTATTACATTCTTAAATACGTACGTAAGATTAAGAATGCAATAACTTAGAATCCATTAGTACAAATGGGTAAGAATCGCATCAAATTCATAATATAACTACATATGCTTAAGCATATGTTATCAAATTCTTTAACATGTAAATTTTCTTATGAATGCAATATAATATGCACCTAAATCAATTCTTAAGAAAGTATTGAATAGTTGAGTACTTCAATGGTAAATGTTTCAAATTTTTTGAAGTTATTTAGGAAGCATATTGTTTGAATGTTAATATTGAGCATGGGTGGAGCATGACTAAATAATATTCAATCAATGGACTGTCCTATGTATGTATTAAAATAAAAGCTTAAACATCTCAAAATCATTTTGAAGAAATGGAACATTTAAGTTTTTGAAAATATTCATGAAAATATTCTCATTACTAAAGAGGAGCTACCCAAAATTCAATTTAATATTTAGGAATTTGGTCACAATTAAGTAGGGGCAATCTCCAAATGCAAGAACATATTAAGTTGACTGAAGCTCTCAAAACTAAAGAAATTTATTGAAGGGACAAATCAAAACTCAAGTGGTTTGCTGAAGGTAACATAAGTACTGAGTTCACTCATTAAGTATGTCAAACACATAAGAGCTTTAAATCATATCTCCCAGTTAAAGATTGAGGGCACTACTATCACTGATTCATTAGAGGTTAGAAATCACATTATCAGTTACATTAAGGATCTTTATTCTTCTAATAACAATACTAATGATAGTGGAATTATTAAGGAAATGGTCCTCATCTGATTAATGATCAAGAATATGATTTTTTTTTAAACATACTCCCTTCTCTTGTTGAAATTAAAAGAACTGCTTTCAGTATGGATCCTAAGGCAGCTCCTGGCCCAGATGGTTTTTGGGTATTTTTTTTCTAAAAATGTTGGGATATTGTTAAAATAGATGTGTAAGGTTGTTATAAGATTTGCTTTAAAGGAATTGGATTCTTCCTGGCTTCAATTCTAATTATATAGCCCTCATTCCTAAAGTCAATGAAGCTGATTCTATCAATATTTTTAGGACTATTGCTTTAGCTGGCATTGCTTTCAAAGTGATTACTAAAATTTTAGATAATAGACCGAAGATCATTGGTGGTAGAATTATATCCCAAAATCAAACTGGCTTTATTCATTATAGGAACATTATAAAAATCATATCTTTGGACTCCGATAATTTCAACGTATTGGATTACAAATGTTTGTAGGTAACATTGGCATTAAATTTGATATTTCAAAGGCATTTGACACAATGGACTGGAACTTTATCCTTAGATTGACATTATTTAATGTACTGAAGCAAAATAGTCCCAATGTGAACTTTTAGGTAGCATACTTTTAAAAATGCGATAACATATAAATTAATAGTACATATAGTAAAGAGTAGCAACAATTTCATAACCTACGTACAAATGCTTAAGCACGTGTTATATAATTCTAAAATATGTACATATGCTTACAAATGTGATATCATATTCCCTTACATAATTACTTAAAAAAGACTTCAAGTGTTGAGTAGTAGTAATGCTTAAGAATGTCATCAATTTTAGGAAGCCAAAATTTTTTATTTTAACCCTCAACAAGTATTTAATAGCGAAAATATTGAATAGGAATGTTATACATATAGAAATCTAATAACATGTAACATGTACTAAGGATTAAAGGTACTTAATCTACTTGTTATAATAGCACATATGATTAAGAATCAGCTTGAATACTTACTCGGTAATACAATTTATTAATCTATAGCAAAAATATCTTAGAAGTTTAGTACTGAAGAGCTCATTACTACTACTGACCAACGTCAAAATGAAAGGAGGCAGCATACTATTAAGAATGCAATTACCTAGAATGGAATAGTAAACTTACTTTAGAATCGCATCAATTTCATAACTCAGGTACAAAATATTTACCATGTGTACTTTATAAAACATGTAGATATGCGTAAGAATGCGATATCCTATAGATAAGTAAACTTAAGAATGCGATAACTTAGAATCGATTAGTAAAAATGCGTAAGAATCTAATCAATTTCATAATATAAGTACACATGTTGAAGAAAATGTCATCACATTATTTAGCAGGTAAAGTTTCTTTTGAGTGCAATATAATATGTAATTAAATCATTTCTTAAACATGTATTAAAGAGTTACATATTAAAGATACATAAGAATCTCATCAATTTCATCAATTCCATATATTTTATCATATTCTTAAATCGGAATTCAATCTTCACTTACAAAAATACTTAAACATGTTTTATTGAGGATTAAAGGTACCTGATCAAATCTTTGTTATAACTGTACATATGATTAAGAATGATCTAGTGTACATGTTTGGTAATACAGGGTCTTAATCTATACAAAAAAAAAATGATTTAATCGAAACAGAGTAACATTACTTAATGCCCAAACATTAAAAAATCAATTTTGAATATGGAATTTAATAGTTCAGTATTATCTCAATGGTTATATAGATGGAGATGCCCACAATTGTTTTAAAATGACTAATGAAGTGAGAATGAACAATTAAGCATTCTATTCAGAAGAATATGCTTTTATGTTTAGAGTGATATTTCCACTTTAGCATTCTGAATAGTATGGTACTTTGTATTTATTTTGTCATACCAAGTTTTATTTGTTGGTGATATGTATATACTACAAACAAAAAATACAATTTCTGCAGGAGTTTGCCTCAGCTTGTAAAAAAATACATCAGGAAGAAAAAATGCTTGTATTGTGTTCCTACATACTATTCAGAGTAACGGGGATGTTAATTTTTCAAAGATTTAAACATATTCATATGATAAAGAGTACGATAACAAATAATTGATGAGTACATATGCTTAAGAAATTAAAATTGATAAATCTGAAAGTCGGAAAAACATGTTATTAATATTGACTAATACGGTTACTTAAACTATAGGAAAAACATTTTTGTTTTTTCCAAGTAGACTAACATTACTTACTGCCCAAATATTACATCGTGAATTTTTATTAGTTAGTAAGAGTGGGGATTTGGATAGACATCTTTACTTACGAAGGAGACGGTTTAGTGCTTTGGAAGGAGACTATTTATATTAACCTGAGTCATAACTGGTAATGCTACTCAAATAGAGTTATAATATAGATAAGGATTTAAACTTTCTCAGTATTGTTCCTAGGTATAAACATAACTCTATGATTTTCTATATTTTATATCCAACGGATAATCTAATGTTAGTTCTCAATTATTCCATTTTTAATTGATATGATTTTATGAGCTGGAACCGTATTTCATAGTCATTTTACTCGATAATATAACTCACTTTTTTAAACAAAATGAAATTTGCAACTTCCAATATTCAAGGTAATAAAAGAGTATGCGTCAAGGTTTAATCTCTTATAATTGCTTGATATTCTCTTTCAAATCATTATGATGTTCAAAGAGGTAATGTAGGCAATGAATGTATACTAAAAAAAAGAACAATGGTTTCCAAATTAAAATATATATACAATTTACAAGGGCACTGATGAGAAGGTATTTCGAATTTGAAATTTATTGAAATGTATTACAATGATCCATGTGAATGTCCGTTGTTCATCATGGAGATTTCAAGTTGGCATTATATTAGAGCAACAAAAAAAGTGGTTAAATTAAACCACCACATATTTGAATTAAACGTTTTCTCCACTGCTATAACATCAATTTTTAATCTGAGGGAAAATTTCTCAAACGTAAAAAATTCTTAGTAAATTTCGTAATGATCAACACATATACTAAAAAATTTCACAGTTCATAAGAATGAAACATTAATCCATTTAACTTACCTCCTAAACAAATGCGAAATTCCTTCAATCTCGTATTCATAATACAAGTTCCTCACTCAAATATCAATACGATCCTGCAAATTTTCAAAGAGAATAAATGAGTGTATAAACTACTAATACAAGCACTTTAAAGATGGTATAAACTAATTCACACCATTCACCAATATTCTAAATATCAACATATAATGTATGGCATTAGTTCACCTACATATATGATATTAATTAATAGATAATGTATGTCAATAGTTGGCATACAACAAAACATGTCATGTTCCGAATCAGAAATCGACATTTATATAAACATGTCATGTGCATTCCATTCATTGAAATTACAAATGGTAATTAGATGCATAGAATTAACCTTCAATTTAGAAAAATAAACTACATCAATGCAATCATGTCATATTGAACAAAACGTAGTTTAAAACTAAACTATGGTAAACAATTTATGATTCTATATTGTTCCATCGTTTGAAATTACAAATGAGAGAAAGATGGATTGAAATTAATCTTGAGGAATTACAAAACGAGAAAAAGATACAGTGGTATTAACCTTGATTTTTAGAGAAGAAACAACAACAATGCAAGAAACAATTGAGTTTCAATTAAAGATACAAATTCAACTGCAATGCAAGAAATAATTGAGTTTTAATTAAATAGAGAAATAAATTACGTAGGTAGTTTGGGCTCTTGGTGCTTCAGCTCCTAAATGCAGAACTTGATTTGATCTATGAGTTGTGGGGCAGCGACCAGAGGGGTGGTTGTTGAAGATGGGTTACGGGAGAGCGATGATTGTACGACCTGTGCAACAACGAGAGGGGCGGGGAGAAAGATAGAGCCATCAGGGTTTAAACAACTGCCTTTCTTCATGAACAATCGCCTTTACTAGATACCGAGGGGTTTGGCCCCCTTTTTTTGTTGTTGCTCCGTTGTATCTCCGATGTTGCTCCATTGTTTCTCTTTGTACCCTAGGTTGAAGATGATATTCCTAATGGGATTGTGGCTCCATTTTTCTCATAGAAGATAAGCATGGGTAGTTTGATATGCGCAAGATTCTTCTTTTCCCGCCCACTAAAGTTTTTCTATTAAAATTGTCATAAGTAATTACATAAATTTATTAAAAAAATTATTAATTTCCTAAATTATAGTTAATATTACCATACATACCAAAGTTTCATAACAAATAAATATATTATATGGCTATTAAATTACTACGGTCATAAAAAATCATATTATTATGACCCAACAAGTATATGCGTGTTATAATTATTTATTTAAATGCAAAAAGGGTCATAATTGTGAAATAATATTATTTATTATGACGATTTAATGAAAACATTCACTTAGTCCTTTGGTTTTCTCCTAAGACTAAGTGATATTAGTATCTTACAAACTGATAACCTCTATTATCTTATGATTTAGTACTTTTGCAATAACCGTTGAATTGGAAATATTCCTGGATGCTAATTAGTAATGGATATATTTAAGGCTGACTCTCATAATAACATCAATGATGGAAATATTTCTTATGCAAAATGTGAACACATGGTGATGAGATACACAAACAAAAAGTGTGGACATTAAGTGCTTACTTGGAATGCAGAGCGGATCAACTCCTCAACATAACCAACAGTGACACCTTTTACAAAGTCGAATGAAAATTTATCCACCACCAATTTAACACCATCCCTATCAAAAACTCTACACATGATAAACAATAATAGATCAGGTTGTGAAAAAGAACAATATGGTATAAACTGCAACATATGTCCTTCATTTTGTAGTAGAATGGTGTAAAATTCCTAATAGCGAAAATTTAGAATCAAACCTATCATCCGCGTTAGTTTTATCATCAAGCATGAAGTTATATTGGAACCCAGAACATCCACCAACTTCTATGCTTAATCGAAGCTTCTTTTTCTTACCCTCACCGGCTTGTAGTTCTTTCATTCTCTGTATGAAGTTGATTAAGTCAATAACATGTGTTCACCAAAAACATCAAGAAGTCAAAAATGCCGATCTTTGAAAACTTCACGTTGCTCTCTTCTATCAAGGAACTCAAGGGCATTAAACTCTATATGATTTTATAGGTCAGATTGTAAGAAACCTCCTAAACTATCACCTATGTTGCAAAATACATCCCTGAACTATTGAATCTGCAAAAAATTGCTTGAACTATTTAAATCATGTGTCCCTAAAAAGGGCCTTGTGATTAGGGGGTATTACAATCAATTTTTCCGTTTAGGGGATTTCTTGCATTTTGCCCTTCTCCCTTTATTTATCTATTTTTAATAGAATGAAGTGGAATGAACCGGGTAGAAAATTAACATTTTGTGGCAACTAACACAACAACAATAAAAAATTATTTTTAGATCATCCCACACCCTTGGATTCGGCCAAGAAATTTACGCAGACCCCTGTCGAGGCTCTTGAGGGGCAGCAAAGCACATCAGCCAAATTACACATACCAAAAAATCACAAACCTATATTTGGGAGTTCCATGAGGTATACAGGCGAAACGGGTTCCAAACCATTTTACTCCTAGAGTGAGATAAAATACACAATTTATGTTATAATCACTCCAAAAGTCTACAACTATGCATAAATATTATGATTATATTATGCAATCAAGTTTTGCATATACACCATAGAAAACCCAAAATCAAGTTCGGAACATGTTTAGATTTTTGGGAAAATTGACCCGATGCAAGAATCACATGAGATATATTAAGGTAGAGAAATAAACATTTTGTGGAAACTTACCTGAGTAGAAATCGGGTATAGAAAAACATCAACAAGTCAGGATGATAATCATTCGGTATATGGATTTAACGCAAGCTTACTTGAGAAAAAACCACTAGTTGCAATGGAATCCGGGTGCAAAGCCTCTGGCATGAGAATAACGAGATACAATGGAGCAGAACAGGATGGGGAGATAGCATAATGTGTGTGTGAGAAATTATCTCAGTAAATGGGGGAAGGAGAAAATGAAGTTGGTCTTGGGGAAAAGTCTTCGACAGAAAGTTGGAGGGAAAGAGCGTGGGCCTAAAATTTTTAGACCAAATTTTGGATTGAAAGAGTCGTAATAGGTTATCTTACATGGATTTTTATTAATAACAGTCGTAATATATACCATTTAATATGACTCTTCTCGTTGAAAGAGGGATAATTGTCCGAAAACACCCCAACCGCTAAACAATCCATTAATGAATTAACATATGTGCATGAGTATCACTAACACACAACATGGGTACGAATTTGTTTACCCTACCCAAATAAGAATTAATGCGACCCTCCAATAAAATTGGTTGAAACATGAAACACTCATCAATAGACCTCACAGTTTTTAATGATTTGTCCATATTTTGATCAATCGCTTTATACGGTCATGTTAACTGTAACCCCCGTAATTTCGAGGACATTGAATTTAAATTATTTTTGGGTGAATTCGAACTTATTTTAATTTGCAGAAATTTGAATTTATGATTTGGAGAAACTATTTAAATTGGAGGATTTATTTAATTTGGTGAATTGAGATTTAATTAATTCAGAGCATTTTTAGATGTCGCACGTGTCGCATATTGAGGACGAAATTTGGAGAATGTTACAAAGTAATTCGAATGATAATTCTGAGTGCACGGTTGATTTCAGATAGGTCGAGATAGTAGGAAAAGAGTACCCAGGGATACTAATTGGGTCTCGAGGCATTTTTAGGCATAACCGAGCTCACATGGGGGATGTTTGGGCCATTTTAAATTAGTCCATGAGTCTAATTTAGGGATTAGAATTGGAAAAGGTAAATTTATGAGTTTAAAGTGGACACAACTCTAAGGGAAGAATATTACAAAACCCAAATTAAAGAGGATGGGGCAGGCACAACTCAAAAAGAAAACCCTAGGCTTGAAGAGAAGAAAGAGGGAGAACTTTAGGACATTTGGGAGTCAAATTCATCATCTTCATCAACAGAATCAGACTCTACGAATTTATCCAGGAAAGTAGTTAAACTTTCTTTCATTTAATTTTTGATATTGTGATTCATATCATAGTGGGTGTAAACTGTGTTCGTTTTTAGGTAGGTTCTCGTGTGACAAAATGGGTTTCTGACTAACCGAATATGTTGTGTGGACTGGAAGTTTAATTGTTAGTGCGAGTTAATTTAATACTGTGGAAATCGACAGAGAGTAAGATTTCAGAAACTGTGTTGCATAATTTAGATCAGAGGTTTGATTGTGTATGAAATTTCAAGGAGCGGTGACAAATGAAAATTGGAGTTTAGGAGCTATACGGGAATCGTAGGTACGGTAAATATTGATATGGGTTTTAAATCGTTCAAAAATAGGGAGATAACGAATTATTGTGGCTAGAAATTAAAGTCAGAAAGCTCGAAGGAGTTAACAATGGCTGAAACGCAACAAAAGGAAGAATGATAAGTTATTAGTGCTGCATCAAATGACTTGACAAGTCGTCAAAGCAATGTTGCATGTCATTCGAGCCTAAGAGTGCACTTATGGTCAAACAAAGAAATTATTTAATTAAACTCAGTTTTTCAATTAAATCATAAAACATGCATTTAGGTGTGATTAGAGATAATATAATCATGCAAGAACATTCAATCACAAACAAACACATAATTGAGGAAAAATCCTCCAAAGGGGAAAACCCTTTTATTTTCACTATAATTTATAAAGAATGATCTACATGGATTATAATAAAAACAAGAGTGACATACGAAATACCCTCAGGTGTCGGTTTCGATATCTTCGGTTGAAACCTCTCGCAAGAACTCCAAATGGTCAGCAATGGAAAAGAGACGGCTTTTCCACAAAGTTACTCCAGATGAGTAGAATGATCCATTGAGGGTTTAAAAATTCACACAAATGATAAAGGAATGATTTGTGAATCAAAAGGATGTTTGGAACATAAAAACTTGAAGTGTTGTTGAGTTTTGAGTCTTCAAAAGTTTTTCCCAAACACTTAAAATAAATAGCTCTGAAACCTTATAAAGAATTTTCTAGTCTGTCAAATCTTATTAGATTCGGGATTATCTGGTGTGGCAGTCTGGATCGCCCCTGGGAGGCCGATCCAGATTGGTGCCTAAATTCAACCAGAAAGATTTCCTTTAGGTGGTCCGGATTATTTTCCATAAAAAGGTCTGGATCGGTGAAATGCGGTCCGAAGCATTTTCCATAAAAAGGTCTGGATCGCTGCCAAAAACTGTCCAGAGCCTTTACCTTTGGTGGTCCGGATTTCTTGGAATACCCGGTCCGGATCAGCTTGGAAAAATCACCAGGAACTAGAAGCTTTCCTCTTATAATTCGGATTCATCTTTAAGGCAAATATGAGCATGAACATTATTGACGGTGTATCGGTATACAACATACAAAAATGAGATGGACATTTATAAAATTATGTCCTTACAAATCTCCCCCTATGTCTATGCCAGTACATATATAAAAACATCTGAATTATGCTATCTCAGTAAATACAAATGACATATAATTTAATATCCCCAAAAAACCCTCAAACTGGAAATACTAAGAGACATGTATTCAAACAAACTCCATCATCTTCAAATCTTCGAAAACTTTCTTTTTCTTTGTCAACATCACGGTGTACAATAAATATCTACACAGATGTAACAAGAAACAAACAAATACCCGTGATGCGCAATAGTTTGAAATATAATGATAAGCACAAAGAATCATCAATTAAGGTTAAGCAAATCATTAGTAAATCAAACAAACAATTCACCCCCATAATTCGTTCTCCCCCATTTTATGATGTCCCCAAATAGACAGATATGAGAATCACAAAGAAATAAAAAATGGAGAATGTCACAAGGTAATAAACTCTCTATTTTTGATTTTTTCACTCAAAATATACAATAAAGAATCACACCATGAAAGAACACAAAAACAACCAAGTCGGTGATAGCGAAAATGTAGGGGTGTGATCAAATTCGATAGGAAAATCAATGCATACAAACATAACATATGTGCACGATGAATATCAGATACTCCTAACGAATGAACTCAACATCTTCCTTAGGTATAAAAAATGGAATTATAAGAAATTGACTCAATCAAATCAGCAAATCAAAGCTCAAAGTGATTTCCATACCAATAACGTCCAAAACTCTTCAATGCTTATTCAGGACGTTCAAGGAAGTGCAAACCCGTTTAAATTCTCCAACCAAACTCCCCCATATTTATATGTTCTTTTAGAGGTGATCTAAATTCCCAAACATTAGAGAATTGATGTTGAAACCTAATGACCCATTTTTGGCATGGATTTCTTTCTATTGCCTTTAAATTTTTTTGGCCTCTTTTAACCTCTTTGGACCTCGGACAATAAAAATGCCTCAATTTTTTAGGTCCGATTTAATGGTGGCTTAGTATTCACAAAGGCCGAGTACCTTTCGCAGCCCTTCCCTGTTGTCAAATATCACACAATCTCACCAAACGATTTTTACAGGCATTCCAATCTTGTTAAGTTTTATCGCATATGGTTCATTATATAGACATAATTGAGATGGAAACACTCAAGCCAACATGTGATAGACAAGTATAATAATCAAATAAAGCCGTGCACGTGTGCAATAAAGGAGATAAAGATCCAAACATGTAGAAAGATATAACTAATCACATCTCATAGACTCCAAATAAAGTAAATCACATGGATGAAATGATGTAGCATCTCAAATCACTATCAAACAGTCACGTGGAGTATGGACATGAAGTTATGACTCGGCTATCTTAAATGCTCACCCATAAAAGGTGTAAACAAAATACATAAATATTTTTGTGTTTTTCAAAAGTTTTATCAAAAACAAAATCTTTTTGGATTTTTCAATTTTTATAAAAACAAAACAGAATTTTTTTTTGTAGTTGTCTAAAAATATGAAAACAAACTACAAGAACAATAATACAAAATAAATCTACCAAGAGGAATATAATTATGTATCAAGAAACTGCATCCTATGCTAGACACGGACCAACCCCCTCAGTCAACTATGAAAATTCCTAAAGACTTCCTAAGACTCTCGAATCTAAGGGCATCTAAAGTCTTCGTCAAAATATCGGCTAACTGGAGGTCGACAGGCACAAAACTCAGGGGAACGATCTTCTCTTCTACTAACACATGAATAAAATTCTCGCATATCCTAATGTTCTTTGTGTGCGAATGCTGGACTGCATTGCAGGATATGTCTATCGCGCTCGTGCTATCACAGGAAATGGTCATGGTACCCCGTGATATCCCATAATCCTATAATATCTTCTTCATCCACAGAAGTAGCGTGCAACAACTCCCTGCGACTATGTACTCAGCCTCCTTAGTGGACAAAGAGATAGAGTTTTACTTCTTGCTCAACCAAGAGACAAGAGCAGAACCAAAGAAGAAACACCCACCAGAAGTGCTCCTACATCCATTTGCATCCCCGACCCAATCAACATTCGAATAGGCAGACAAACGGTTATTGTTATCAAAGGAATACCATATGCCAAGTGAGAGAGTCCCACTCACGTATTTGATAATACGTTTAAGATGGATTAAATGTGACTCTTTTGGGGATGCCTGATATTGTGCACAGACTCCAACACTAAAGGCTATGTCGGGATGACTAGTAGTTAGGTAGAGAAGACTTCCGATCATACTCTGATACAAAATTTGCTCTAAGTCCTTGCCTAAAGTGTCCTTACTAAGCTTTGTTGAGGTACTCATTGGGGTACGTGCGTGCTTAGCAGAGTCTAAACCAAATTTCTTCACTAGGTCTCGAGCATACTTGGATTGAGAGATGAACATCCCATCCTCTAGCTAATGAACCTGGAGACCAAGGAAGAATGTACGCTCACCTACCATGCTCATCTCAAACTTAGTCTTTATCTCATCCTCAAAGTGGTGAACATGCTGGGAGCACGTGGATCCAAAGACTATATCATCCACATAGACCTGGGAAACCAAAATGGCATCATTATCTCTCTAAACGAACAACGTCATATCAACTCCCCCTCTCTTGAAGCCACGAGCTAAGAGATAGGAAGTAATCCTCTCGTACGAAGAATGGGGTTCTTGCTTCAAACCATACAAGGATTTCCTCAGATAGTAGACGTGGTCAGAGTGCTTAGGGTCTTCAAACCCTTTTGGTTATTCCACATAAACCTCCTCCTGTAGAATGCCATTCATAAAGGCATTCTTGACATACATCTGATATAGCTTGAAGTGTAGATAACATGCGATGGTGAGCAGTAAACAGACTAACTCAAGCCTCGCAACAGGAGTAAATGTTTCGTCAAAGTCTACACCCTCTATCTGTGTGTAATCCTGAGCAACCAACCTAGACTTATTTTTAATGATAGTACCAGTCTCATCCATCTTATTCTTGAAGATCCATTTGGTACCTATCATATTAGTCTCACTAGGTCGGGGAACTAATTCCCAGACATCATTCTTTCGAAATTGAAGCAACTTATCCTACATCGCAGAGATCCAGTGTTCATCCTTGAGTGCTTCTTTATAGTTCTTGGGCTCGAATTTAGATGTGTAGCAGACATGGATAACAACATTCTCTAGCTGAGCACGAGTCTTGACCCCTAGGGTGGGATCGCCTAAAATAGACGTAGGGTCATGACTTTTGCGAACCCAAGCAGGTGTGTCCCTTAGAACAGGAGTAGGGTCCACCCTGGGAGTGGGAGACACAGTGGGATCATCAATAGAGAGTGTGCCATCCTCACTCAAATGGGTTAAGTCAACAGACGTCGTTGGTTCATCATCTTGCACAGTAACGTTTATTGACTCCATCACCTTAGAGCTTTTTAGGTTAGAAACCCGGTACGCTACTACTATTTAATGAATATCCTAACAATATTCCCTCGTCGCTTCGGGAGTCAAACTTTCCTAATTGATCTCTATCTCGTGGGATGTAGCATTTACTCCCCAAAACACGGAAATATGCAAAATTAGGCTTCTTTCCAGTCCATAATTCATAGGGCGTCTTAAGTGTGCGTGGACGAAGGTAAACCCTATTCACCGTATGGCATGCAGTAGATACTTCCTCTCCCCAAAATCTCCTAGCAACTTTATAACCTAGAAGCATAGATCTATCCATTTCCTGAATCGTCCTGTTCTTTCTCTCAACAATCCCATTTTGTTGAGGAGTCTTCACAGAAGAAAATTCATGTTTGATTCCTAGGCTATCACGGTAAATATATACTTTTTGCTTCATAAATTCAGTGTCGTTATCCCTACGCATTCTATTAATAGGGACACCGTGTTGGTTTTGTAGGACACGACACTTGGTCGTTAGAAACTCAATAGGATCTGATTTCTCTCTTAAAAATCCCACGATAGAATATTTGGAGAAATCATCTACCATCACTAGGATGTACGTCTTACCACCTAGACTTTCTGTACGAGTAGGACCCATGAGATCCATATGTATCAACTCAAGTACTCATGAAGTGGTAATGAAATTCAATTTACTGTGGGGGCTATGGACTTGCTTTCCCAACTGATAGGGTCCACAAACCGTGGAAGTTGGCTTTCCAAGTGTTGGCAAACCACGTACTAGGTACCTTTTTAGCTAATCTCATCAAATCTCTAAAGTTCACGTGACCTAGGCGTTGGTGCCACAGATCCATAGGAGTGATCGTGGTGCTTTTGCAGACAAATGAGGACTTGAGCACAGTCCCATAGCAATTATCCTCTTGTGACACCCCGCCTAATAAAGTACCGAGTGATCAATCCTATACCAAATTCAAACAGGATTCTCATATGGTTCATTCTCATCTTCACTGTCGAAAACTAATTTAATTACTAATAACTTATTAGGCTGGCATCAAAATTTTATTTAACTAATCTATTTAATCAAACCAACCAAGTAAAACAATCACAACAGTTTATATACACGAAACTGAAATGAAATAAAATAACTAAACACTCGATACAACTTAATACAACAAAATCGAATGCCGCACTAAAAGGCGGTATAAGAATAAATGTATACAATCGGGATATCGGCCCGAATGTTACTACAGTGCTTCCTATCTAGATCACAAGGATAGAAGCATATAAAATAAACCTACATGCATCCACAGCTGCTGCAGAAAACGTCTGAGTTGAAGGAATCATCATCCAGGCATCCCTATGTCTGGACACATAATATATATACATATATAGCAAGAGAGGGGAAAATAGAGAAAAAGGTCAGATCCCGAGTTTTGAAAGTATTTAGCAAGTGCTTAAAAGCCATATTCTAAAATATGAAATCTCTCATGTTTAAATTGGTATCACACTCTCATGAGATAAACCTCACCCCTCTTCTAATAGTGCACACCTACCGTATACCTTTAACAACCTAGTTAAGCTACCCTGCCTAACAAATCTCTTGCACCCATCTTCTAAATCCTCCTAACTATCATCTACCTCGCATGATATAATATAGGTTATAACATAAGCTATTACATAAGCTTTTAGTTGCTATAATCATCCATGTGCTATATATATAGTTCTCGTTTCTATATATATACAACTATACCATTCATAATCCGTTAACTTTCACTAGTTTAAAATACCCTATTCCCTAAAGTATATAAAGTTCCATATATATATATATATATATAATTCTCATTTTAATATAAGATTTACATTGTATTAATCCGGATATAAGTCTCCCGAAAGAAGAATAAACCCTTATTCATTTCTTTTTTCACAAGTTAAAGCTATATGATATCTCGTCTTCGTATAGAAGCTATATACTATACAGAACAAGTATAACTATACCTATTACAATTATACGTATAATAACCATCCCATTGAGATATAACTCGAGGATGCAATCTCATAGTGCCTATCCATAAATCTGGGTTTACTCAACTAACCACGGTACCAAGAGAGACTCACTCATGGTCATGGTAAAAATACACAGCGGTGGAGGCGGTCACGTTCCCTCCTGAAAGTGGAACATCAATATTGAACTCATATGCGGGACGATATGACCTGGGGATATACTCTCCCTGCTCCTCAAGCCAGAGGATTCACCCACATCGCGCAACCTCCCTGGATCGCACTAGAGAAAATATATAATCTGGTTGTCTGATGATGCTGCAATCTAGCACCACCAGATAAGTGATGATGAGCTCAAACTATAGTAACCATGGAAGCCATAGAGATGTAAGTGTATAAGTATATATAAGGAGATGAGTATAAGAGGAATAAGACAATGATGTATAGTGGTTCAGCCAATTAGACCTACATCCACTGTGAGTGTGTGATCCACTAAGTATGGGCACTAATGGGCTTGGATAAAATGCACATAAGCTCACTTTCTCTCTCTACTGTGTGTATAAGCAGAGGTTTTTGTTAGGGTTATGGTTATCCATCGATCCCCTTGTAGGGTTGTAGGTGACAAGTATATGTAGGTCTTGGGGGGTGTAGTGTACCCCCCAAGTTTGCATGGTGCATGTGAATGATGATCTAGCCAATCTCCTGTTGATACATGTAGATGCCAAATGATGACATAATATTCCCGCACGTGAGGGTGTGATTTTGCTATAACGGCCTTCCACGTGCCATGTGAGCCTCACGCTCACTATTCCACGCGTCTCCCAAGCCACGCGCTGTGATGATGTCACCCTCGACCTTTGATATGAGGCCGAGGGCAAAGTTCCTTCCGGTTGTGAGTCTGGCCTAATTTGGGCCTTGTACTATCGTACCCTCGGAGGGTCGTCCCCTTGGAGGGTCGTCTGTGCCTGATGGAGGGTCGACCCCTCGAAGGGTCGTCTGTGCCTGATAAAGGGTCGACCCCTCGAAGGGTCGTCTGAGCCTGATGGAGGGTCGGCCCCTTAAAGGGTCGTCTGGGACTGATGGAGGGTCGGCCCCTTAAAGGGTCGTCTGGGCTTGATGGAGGGTCGGCCCCTTAAAGGGTCGTATGGTCCTGATGGAGGGTCGGCCCCTTAGAGGGTCGTCTTGTTGGAGGGCACCCTCGTCCTGGACGAGGATATATATGGGCATATCAATCAACCCCAGCCCTTAGCCATAGATGTTGTTGAGATGGCTGAGGGATAGTGTTGTAATTGAGATGGGTGTATAACCAGTTAGGTGGGTGACACCTGTTAAGCTGATAAAAAACCCTTCAATTCCTTGGTTTTGATCGAAAAGTCCACCCTGGTCAATTGTGAGATTTATTTGTAGTTAGGTTACCCAAATTCTTCCAAGTGTAGGGTCTCCCCCTTAATGCTTAGGAGGCTTTACAGCTTAGCTGAGGAATTCCCTTCCCTGAGAGAGAAGTTATTTGTTGAGATCAAACGGGTAGAGGAAGAGGAGGAAAGGAGACGAGGGGCCGACCCTAATTGGGTACGACCCATTTTTCCCATTCCTCTTACCATAATAAAGCCATTTGAGCCATCTGAGTCTTGTGGGTCGTCCTGTCATCCAGCCGAGAGTTATTCTGGAGAGATGGATGAGAGAGGGTCGTCGCCAATTGGCGCTGGACCTTCTGGGAGAGGAGAGGCGTCTGACCTAAGCCCAGGCCGACAGGCCGAGGGTATAGTTTCCTCCAAGGCCGTCCCTGTGACTACTCTATCCCCACATGCCTTCCAAATGGCTTTTCCCCAGAGGTTTCTGACAGGTGATGAGGCCGAGGGTGAGGACTCAAATGTTGACCCAGTTGACACCTCCCATGCCTCGTCCTATGTCTCCTCAGTCAGAGATCGTGACCTCTTACTGTGGAGGCATGCCTATGGAGTGTCCCCCAATATAACTATGAGGGCTTCCTCTCAGTCTGAGAGGGTCTTCGAGGGTGAAGAGGGAGAGGTTGCAGTATACGAACAAATGTTTAAGGTTGGTGTCAGACTCCCTCTGCATCCTGCTGTCGTAGATATCTTGTCAGCTCTCGACGTTGCCCCCTCTCAGCTTCCTCCCAACTCTTTGAGGACGATCCTTGGCTACATCTCCCTATGGAAGAATGCTTTCACTGATGAGCCCTCGGCCGAAGTATTTTTGGCCTGTTATAATATCACCTCCTCGTCCAAACAGCCTGGGTACTATCACCTGGCGGCGAGGAGGTCTGACAAAAAATTTCTCCACGTGGAACAAACTTCAAACCACGATTGGAAGAAGATATTCTTCTTTGTCTCTGGAGAGTGGGAATTCTCCGCCGAGGCACAACCTGTAGCCGATGGTCCGAGGGTCCCCAGAAGATGGTCTAACCCTTCAATGAAGGCCAGGTCAGACCCCGGACTTAGTGTGGAAGAGAAAGACATAGTTGAATATCTGAGAGGATGAGGGAGAGGGAGAGGGAGTGAACTTTCAAAGTTTGAAGATCTGATGACCCCTCGGTTCCTCAAGGAAGCTGGTCTAAGGGTCTCCCCACTGACAGAACTATGTGAGTTACATTTATTTTTTCCCATTCTTTACCTTTTTCAAGTGTTTCATCTTTGCCTCTGCATTTTTTTGACGTGTCGTCCTCCTTTCAGGTCGTCCCTCTGGTATATCATTTCAAATTTGGGAAATGACTGCTCCCAATTTTCTATCAGGTCTAGGTAAGAAGAAAGGCAAGGAGCCTCAGCAAGCTCCGAGGAAGACGAGGGTCGTGGGGCCGATGCTTGTTGAGCCTACTGCTGACAGTCATAAAAGGAAAGAGCCTGAAGCTCCTGCTGACCCTCGGCCGGACTCAAGGACGAGGGCGAGGGTAGAGTCATCTGAAGGGGATGGTTCCACTTCTAGCATGGGGGCCTTCTGGTCCCAGAACTTGGCGCTTCTGAAGGCCGAGCCATCTTCCCTTATCGTGAACCAGAAGGCAGCCAAGGCGTCCATATTTTCTGCCCCCTCGGCTGCTGATTATGAATTTCTGCCAAAGATACCTCCAGCAAAAGTATATGACTATGGCCTGCATGCCCTAGCTTAGATATTTGTTCTCCCTTCATTCCCTTAGTTGCATTCTTTCACAAACTATTTTATTAGCCTCTTGACAACTGTTTATTATTTCTTTGCAGTCTGTATGCGCCTTTACCTCGGCCACTAAGTGGATGGATGAGAACCAACAAAAATTCCATAAAGCAGAGAGAGCCATCCAGCTCAAGGCTGATTTGCAGACGGAGCTGGAGACTGCAAGGGTTGAGCTAGAGAGTGTCAGAATTGAACATGCAAGGGTTCTGGATGAGCTGACGAGGCAGCATGACGCAGACATGGCGGCCAATGACTTGCTTATAAAGGAGAGGGACGAGGCCTTGACCAACATGAGGGCTCAGCACAAGACTGAGCTATCTGAGGCAGTGAAAAAGGAAGAGACCGATGCTATGGAGGCCTACAAACTCTCAGACGAGTTCCAAGGCTTCGGTCTTGAGTACTTAGAGAGGGGGATTAGGACGGTCTGTCGGTGGATCGTCTATAAGTTTGCTGACGCAGTATCGTCCGTCCGCCCCTCTCTTGAGGCAGTTCAACTGGACGATCCACTTATTGCTGAAGACCTATCCCAAGTGGAATCTCAGCATGTAGAAGTCATAGGCACGTCTGAGGCTCGGCCTGTCATGGTCATAAAAGAATCTCCAATAGATGTTGAGGCCTTGCTCTCTGACATTGCTCAATAGGGTGGTTGTCTGTAGCCCATACCCTCTTCGTGTAATTAATATTTTTGTACTCTTTTATCAGACAAACATCTTCATTTTGTAATGTAATATAATGCCTCTCTTCGTCTTCTGTATTGTGAATCTTATGTTAATATCACGAACCCCTCCCTCGTCTTTCTTGAGGGTGAATGAGGGGTCGTCCCCTGCATTGGCCCTCATTATAGCCAAGGGTTTTTAACCAATTTTAATTGATGCTCAAGTCCTCCCTCATCTTTCTTGAGGGCAATGGGGGGGGGGGGGTCGTCCCCACCATTGACCCTCATTATAGCCGAGGGTTCTAATTACCAAATTAATGGTTTTTAATGGTCTTCCCTCGTCTTTCTTGAGGACAATGGTGGGGTCGTCCCCTCCATTGACCCTCATTATAGCCGAGGGTTATAATTACCAAATTAATGGTTTTAAAGTCTTCCCTTGTCTTTCTTGAGGACAATGGTGGGGTCGTCCCCTCCATTGACCCTCATTATAGGCCGGGGGTTATAATTACCAAATTAATGGTTTTAAAGTCTTCCCTCATCTTTCTTGAGGACAATGGTGGGGTCGTCCCCTCCATTGACCCCCATTATAGGCCGAGGGTTATAATTACAAAATTAATGGTTTTAAAGTCGTCCCTCGTCTTTCTTGAGGACAATGGTGGGGTCGTCCCCTCTATTGACCCTCATTATAGTCGAGGGTTGTAATTACCAATTTAATGGTTTTAAAGTCTTCCCTCGTCTTTCTTGAGGACAATGGTGGGGTCGTCCCCTCCATTGACCCTCATTATAGGCCGAGGGTTATAATTACCAAATTAATGGTTTTAAAGTCTTCCCTCATCTTTCTTGAGGACAATGGTGGGGTCGTCCCCTCCATTGACCCTCATTATAGGCCGAGGGTTATAATTACCAAATTAATGGTTTTAAAGTCTTCCCTCGTCTTTCTTGAGGACAATGGTGGGGTCGTCCCCTCCATTGACCCTCATTATAGGCCGAGGGTTATAATTACCAAATTAATGGTTTTAAAGTCTTCCCTCGTCTCTCTTGAGGACAATGGTGGGGTCGTCCCCTCCATTGACCCTCATTATAACCGAGGGTTGTAATTACCAATTTAATGGTTTTAAAGCCTTACCTCGTCTTTCTTGAGGACAATGGTGGGGTCGTCCCCTCCATTGACCCTCATTATAGGCCGAGGGTTATAATTACCAAATTAATGGTTTTAAAGTCTTCCCTCGTCTTTCTTGAGGACAATGGTGGGGTCGTCCCCTCCATTGACCCTCATTATAGGCGGGGGTCGTTCTCCGAAGATGTTTCCATGCGTACTAGAACTGATAAACACAAGATGAGAGGAAACACTGATATTTCTCATTAATTTTCCAAGTGTTCTATCGGAGCAACACCTATTACAACTGTCATTCGATAGGACTTTACAAAGCCACTGATAGTATTTTTTCAAATGATATGCATTCCAGGGGTTGGAAAAGGGTTCCCCTTCTAGGTTTTCTAGTCTATAGGTTCCAGGGACAACTTCATTGATGACCCTATATGGGCCATGCCAATTAGGATGGAGCTTGTTGGGCTTCAGCCAAGTCTTTTTGAGGACCAAGTCCCCCACTGCAATTGGTCTCTATTTCACCATCTGATTGTAAAACCTTGCAGTCCTCTGCTGGTAGGCGGCTTGCCTTATCTCGGCGTCTTCCCTCCTTTGCTCAATCAGGTCTAAGTCAAGTCTCCTCTCTTCCATATTCCTCTGGGGGTCATACATTTGGACCCTGTGAGTAGGAAACCCAACCTCAGTGGGGATGAAGGCTTCTGAGCCATAAGCTAGCATGAACGGGGTTTCCCCGGTAGAGGTTTTTGCCGTCGTCCTGTAGGCCCATAGTACGGAATATAAATCCTCAACCCATCTTCCTTTTGCCTCCTCAAGTCTCTTCTTGATCCCATCTAGGATTGTCCTATTTGTAACTTCTGTTTGCCCATTGGCCTGAGGTCGGCCTGGGGTAGAGAAGAATTGTTTGATACTCACCCTTTCACAGTACTTTTGTAGAGATGTATTCTTGAATTGAGTCCCGTTATCCGAGATGAGGGTGTTTGGGAGACCATATCTGCATATAATGTTTCTCCATATAAACTAAAAGGTCTTCTGCTCTGTAATCATGACCATCGGTTCGGCCTCCACCCATTTTGAGAAATAGTCAATCGCTACGATGAGGAATCGGTAGTTATTAACTGCCCTTGGCAAGGGTCCTACTAGGTCGATCCCCCACACTGAAATGGCCATGGGGATGTAATGGAGGTAAGAGGCTGATGGGTTTGGTGAGGGATGGTGGAAAATTTTTGGCATTTGTCACACTTTTTCACATATGCCGCGGTATGTTTCCCCAAGGTCGGGCACCAGTACCCTTGGGTGATCACCCTCTTTGCTAAGGATCTGCCCCCAACGTGGCTTGAGCATGATCCTTCGTGAACGTCTTGCAAAATGGAAGGGACTTAATAGGGGCGCACACACCTAAGTGAGGGGAGCAAAAACCCCTTTTTGTACAAAGTGTCTCCGATGACGGTGAATTTTGCAGCCCTGTATCTCAGCTTCTTCCTTTCTTGACTTGCTTCTGGAATATCTCCCTCTTTAATGTATCTGATCATAGGGTCCATCGATGAAGCTTCCTGAGAAACATTCAGGCAATTGCTAAGTGTTCCCTCAGCATCTTCAATAGTTGGTCGAAGCAAAATTTCCACTGGGACCGTCCTCCTAATGTCTGTTCTAGTAGCCGAGGCTAACCTAGCAAGGGCGTCAGCTCGACCATTACCGAGCCTAGGTATCCTCTTTAATCTTACTTCTCTGAAGCTCTTTAGTAATGACCGCACCTTCTCAAGGTACCTAGCCATCCTCTCGTCCTTGGCCTCGTAGGTTCCTAGTATCTGATTCACTACTAGCCTCGAATCGCTATGAACCAAAATCTGGCCGACACTAAGAGATTTGGACAAGGAGAGGCCTGCTATCAAGGCCTCATATTTGGTCTCATTGTTGGAGGTCTTAAAGTTAAACCTCAGGGCGTACTCAATGTCTGTGCCATCGGGTGCTGATACTATTAATCCAGCTCCACTCCCGCTTTCGCAAGAGGACCCGTCGACGAAGAGACTCCACACGGTATGTTCTTCTGAGAAACTTACCTCGGTGAGTGAACCCTATCTAAAGAGATATCTTCCCTCTTCATTTTCGGCCACTTTTCTTCTAGTGGTGCTTGTCTCAGCCTTTTTTGTGGGTGTGTCGGTGAGCCTACTTTGCAGGGTATCTGTCTTCCCGTGGCTCTCATCCTTGGCCTCATCATCTTCCCAAGTAAACTCGGCCACACAATATGCCAATGCTTGCCCCTTAATGGCCGTCCTAGGCTGATACACAATGTCAAACTCTCCCAGTTCTATAGCCCAGGCCATTAGCCTCCCTGACTTTTTAGGTTTGTGCATGACCTTCCTAAGAGGAGAGTCAGGGAGGATGACCATTGTGTGGGATTGGAAATATGGCTTCATCTTTATCGATGCATGGATCAAGGCATAGGCCAACTTCTCTATCCTTGGATATCTTTGCTCTGCCCCCTGGAGTGCCTTACTGTTGAAATACACATGTTTCTGTACCCCGTCTTCGTCTCTCACAATGGTTGCACTGATGGCTGACTCTGAGACGGCGAGGTACACATAAAGTCGTTCACCCTGCACGGGCCATGACAATAACAAAGGAGACCCTAGGTATGATTTTAACTCCTTGAAAGCCTCATCACACTCTTCACTCCATTCGAAGGCTTTTCTGAGAATTTTGAAGAATGGTAGACACCTGTTTGTGGACCTAGACACGAATTTGTTCAAGGCAACAACTCTCCCTGTGAGTCTCTGAACGTCTTTAATGGACTTGGGTGTCTTCATCTCTATAAGGGACTTTATCTTTTCTGGATTGGCCTCGATGCCTCTTTGGTTGACAATGAACCCCAAGAACTTCCCTGCTCCGACCCCGAAGACACACTTGTCCGGGTTGAGCTTCATCTGGTATTTGTCCATCGTATTAAAGGTACTCTCCAAGTCTGTCACATGATCCTCTGCCTTCAAACTCTTAGTCAGTATGTCATCTACATAGACCTCATAGACTTCCCAATTTGGTCTTCGAACATTTTATTTACGAGGAGCTGATACGTTGCCCCCACATTTTTTAGGCCAAAGGGCATGACCCTATAACAGTATGTCCCCTTATCGGTAATGAAAGTTGTCTTCTCCGAGTCTTCAGGGTTCATGAAGATCTGGTTGTACCTTGAATAGGCATCCATGAAGCTCATGAGCTCATGGCCCACAGTAGCATCTATGATCTGATTAATGCGGGGGAGAGGGAAGCTGTCTTTGGGACAATGCTTGTTGAGGTCTGTAAAGTCTACACACATTCTCCACTTTCCGTTGGCTTTTGGGACAATGACAGCGTTGGATAGCCATTCAGGGTAGATGACCTCTCTGATAAACTCAGCATCTTCCAGCTTCTTGACCTCATCCCTAATGACCTCATACTTTTCTCGAGAATAAATTCTCCTCTTCTGCTTAACTGGCTTTGCACCCGCTACCACGTTGAGCTTGTGGCTCATAACTTCAGGGTCGATCCCCGGCATATCTGTGTGACTCCATGCAAAGACGCTCTGTCTCTTCTTTAACAGTTTAATGAGGTCTTCCTTGATATTTGGCTTCTGGGACTTGCTGACTTGGACGTTTTTTTCCAGGTCATCCTCATTAAGGATGATGGATTCTACCTCTTCCGCGGCCTCTCCTTTCTTTAGCTTCGTCTCATCCCTGGGGTCTAGGGTATCAATATTTAAGTGGTTGTAGATCTCTTGTGTGCCTCTCTTTCTTCAGCGGAGTTGTAATAACATTCTCGCGCTGTCATCTGGTCTCCCTGAACTTCCCCCACCCCGTAAGGGGTTAGAAATTTAACCATCTGATGGACCGTAGACGACATAGCTTCGAACCCCTTAAGGGCTACCCGCCCTAATATAATATTGTAGGCCGAAAAGACATGTTCATCCATCACAAAGAAGCTGACCTTCTTTGTAAGCCATCTCGACCACTCGTCCCCCATCCTGACATCAGCCTCATACACTCTGAGGGGATGAACCTTTTCTCCACTGAACCCAATCAATGGGTGATGGTATGGGACGAGTCTAGCACGGCTGAGACCCAAAGCTTTGAAG
The DNA here is from genome assembly GCA_949130495.1 of Sambucus nigra. NCBI lineage: Eukaryota > Viridiplantae > Streptophyta > Magnoliopsida > Dipsacales > Adoxaceae > Sambucus > Sambucus nigra. The sequence goes on from OX422222.1 coordinate 331,735,998, forward strand.
CATGGCAAAAAAATCACGTCTGTAGATGAGCCCCCATCTACCAGGATCCTCGGCACCTCACACCTGTGCACCCTGGTAGTGATGACGAGAGGGTCATCATGTGGGGCCAAGAGGCCTTTGAAGTCCATTCTTGAGAACCCTACTATCAGAGTGTCCATATCAACCTTCTTCCTCTTTTCTGACCTCGCTTCCAGAGAGGTTGAGTGTACTGTCTTCGTCCCTGCCTTGGCTTCAGCCACGTGGGCCTTCCTATCTGCGATCTCTGATCCTCCTCCTGCTAGACCCCCGGAGATCATTCCCACTCCAAGCGAGATTATATTAAGCCTCTTGACAGTAGGGGTGGCAATTCGGGTTAGTCGTGTCATTTTTGGGTCGCGGTGATTTTTATTTGAGTATAAGCTTTGGGTACTTTTAAATTTATACAAGCTGATCGTGTCAAGTTTGGGTCATTTCGGGTTATTACCATAAACGGGTTATCGTATCAAAAATTGCCAGCTCTACTTGACAGGGCCTTGGTCGTCTCTCGGTGGTAGGTCAGGGTCGTCCTCATCATCAGAAGGGTCGTCCCCTCTTTTTTGAGGACCTTCTTTACATGCATCACCTCGCTTTTTTCTGGGGTCGTCCCCTTGGCCCCTCTTGAAGGCACCTCTGTCGACGTACTTTCTGAGCTTCCCTTCTTTCAGCATCTTCTCAATCTGATCTTTCAGAGCGAAACATTTGTCTGTCACGTGGCTATGGTCTTGGTGAGATTCACACCACAAGTTCTTATTCCTCTTGTTGGGGGCTGCCCTCAACTACTCAGGCCACTTCAGGGATCGGTCACTCTTTATCTTATTGAGAATATGTTCACATCTGACCGTTAGTGGGGTGTAACCAGTGAACTTGTCATCCGTAGACCTCTTCTTCCCCTCTTTGTTCTTCTTAGGGTATTTACCCCCACTAGCGCCTCCTTTTTCATTCTCGTATTTTGCGGCCATCGCCTCTTCGGCGTTCATTACCTTTCCTGCTGTTGACAGCAACTCAACCATCGTCCTCGGAGGGTCTTCAGCAAGCTTCCATAACAGCTTCCCCTTTTGGAGTCCTCCAATCAGGGTTGTCAGAGCTATGCTCTCCTCATAGTCCTCCACTTCTAACTTTTCCTTGTTGAATCTGGCTATGTAGTCCCTTAGACTCTCATTATTCCCCTGCTTAACATAGAGCAGGTGGGTGGTCTTCTTCTGTGGCCTCATCCCGAAGAAAAAGTTATGGATGAACCGGTCTGCAAACTGTTTAAAGTTTTTAATGGAGTTCTTCGGGAGAGACGTGTACCAGACATGTGCAGCCCCATTCAGGGTACCAGAGAAGGCACGACACCTCATTTCATCTGATATAGAGTATATGTCCGCTTCCGACTGGTACATATCAACATGGTTGATGGGGTTGGTGCTCCCGTCATATCTTGGGGTGACCACAGGTGGCTTGAACTTTGATGGCGTAGGGAAGTTGACTATCTTTGCCACAAAGGGTGAGCCTATGGTGTATCCCCTCTGAACAGGGTCTCGGCTTTTTAGTATATTGCCAATCTTATCCTCCAATCGCTGGATCGAGTCATTCCAGGGCCTCGTAGGGTCGGCTTGGCCGATGTTATCCCCTGCCGCCTCTTTGAGATGGGAGGAGGGTTCTGCTGCGGCTGGCCTGTGTCGGCTGTTTACTTCCCCCTATCTGTCGTCCCATCCTTGAGGTCGGCCCCCGTGGGGTCGACCATCTGTTGCCTCCCTTCTGGACCTCGCGGCGCTCTTTGATCTGGACAATTTTTCTCGCAGGTCATTTACTGGGCCCAGCCTCTCAAAGGCTGACCCCCTGCTCAAGCGATCAAAAGCGGAGCCTCTTGGGTGATCATCAGGATTCGGTCTCCCGCACCTGCCTCTACTCTCCTGAAGAGGTCGTACAGTGTTTTTGGATACTTCATATGGTTCCCAGCATTCTATGGGGGGCTCCTCCCCCTCCAGATCATCATACTTGTCTTCAGGGCAAGGGTTTACTTGCCTCCCCAGGCATAGACGCCAGGGGTCAGCAACATCCCTACGTCGCTGAGGGGGTGGCAGGTCTTTGCGTGGTGCTTGCGGTGGTCCCCTAGGCTCATGCTGTCCTGGAGCTGCTGCTGGAGTAATCATCTCAGGTGAGACCTCTGGTGGTCTTAGTATGTTCGGGCTCAGAGCTGTGAACTGCTCCTTCATGATCCTCTTGCTTGCTGCCAGAGACTTCAAGGCTACCGCCACATCAACTATCTCAGATTGAGGTGGCGGCTGACTGGAGCTGGCTCCTACTCCACAATCCGGTGGAGGGAGTGATGGTGGTGGCATCTCCGGTGCCATGTGTTTAAGCTATGAACAGCTGAACTGGAAAAAAGACTGGTGAGCTTGAAAACCTTAATGGGTCTCTTTCAATGGTGAAACATCTCCTCTCAGGGGGAGAACTGGCTCACCACCAGAGTGCCCAATGAGGTCAAGCTGTATTCAAGGAAGAGATGTCTTCTCGTTCCCACAGACGGCGCCAAACTGATGATGCTGAAATCTAGCACCACCAGATAAGTGATGATGAGCTCAAACTATAGTAACCATGGAAGCCACAGAGATGTAAGTGTATAAGTATATATAAGGAGATGAGTATAAGAGGAATAAGACAATGATGTATAGTGGTTCAGCCAATTAGGCCTACATCCACTGTGAGTGTGTGATCCACTAAGTATGGGAACTAATGGTCTTGGATACAATGCACATAAGCTCACTTTCTCTCTCTACTATGTGTATAAGCAGAGGTTTTTGTTAGGGTTATGGTTATCCATCGATCCCTTTGTAGGGTTGTAGGTGACAAGTATATGTAGGTCTTGGGGGGTATAGTGTACCCCCCAAGTATGCATGGTGCATGTGAATGATGATCTAGCCAATCTCCTGTTGACACCTGTAGATGCCAAATGATGACATAATATTCCCTCACGTGAGGGTGTGATTTTTCTATAACGGTCTTCCACGTGCCATGTGAGCCTCACGCGCACGGTTCCATGCGTCTCCCAAGCCACGCACTGTGATGATGTCACCCTCGACCTTTGATATGAGGCCGAGGGCAAAGTTCCTTTCGACTGTGAGTCTGGCCTAATTTTGGCCTCATACTGTCGTACCCTCGGAGGGTCGTCCCCTTGGAGGGTCGTCTGGGCTTGATGGAGGGTCGACCCCTCGGAGGGTCGTCTGAGCCTGATGAAGGGTCGGCCCTTTGAAGGGTCGTTTGGGCCTGATGGAGGGTCGGCCCCTTGGAGGGTCGTCTGGGCCTGATGGAGGGTCGTCTTGTTGGAGGGCACCCTCGGCCTGGCCGAGGATATATATGGGCATATCACTGTCCATCCCTATGCCCGGGGAAGCCTGAGGAACCAACCTCTAAAGTACAAATATACCAATCACACATAGATATATTTATTTCCTTACCATATCATATATATACTTTAACAACTCCCGTATATATAATATATATCACTTCTCAATATTTTATGGCTATAATTGCCAAACTCTGATAGCGATAGCCAAGAACCCGAATGTTCCCATGCGTAATAGTATATAAGTATTCGCACACTTACAATACTAAACTTATAAGTATTTTCTTACTTAATATATAACTCGCACCTTAATCACTTTTAAGGATTTCTATATAATCCCTAATATACCAATTCATAATAATCAAATAAGTATACTATCAACTTATCTTAATTCCAAAGGTATCGCATCACCTATAATAATAGTCGTCAATAGACGTACCGGGTAACCGCACAATTCTCTTGAGCCTGTATCCTAAATTCCATCTTAATCGCATCCTAGGATTTACTAAATTACAATCGGCCCATATTTATTCTAACCACATAAATATATCTACATATGCTTATCGAATACTTCTCGTGAATGTTATTCATACATTCATTAAATTCATATCCCGGATTGTACACCAAATTAACCTGAGGTTCCCTCTTTCGATCAAAGTTTTACTCACCCTCAATACCATTATCTAGGAGTCCTAATATCACTTCTAGAATCCCCTAAAATTATCTCCAAATAATTTTAGCCTTAATTCTCCCAATACCAGGTTTGATTTATTGCTAACGATTTCAATCTCGGACAGCCTTCCGTAGAAAAATCATTAAAAATTAAAAAAAATCAGAAAAATACGCGGTCGATGCCCACGCAGCCGTATCGAAAAGATCTACAAATTTTATTTTTTGACCAAGAGCCGAATCGATTCTCTTCCTGGCCGAATCGATTCGGAAAGGACACTGAGTTACTATTCATCATCTTCTCCAACTCCAAATCAAACCAACACCCAATCAATCCAAGATTTATGGTTTTTCACTTCACCAACTATCAATATAATCATCTACACATCTTTTTTTAACCAACACAACATTAATTTCTTGGGATTCATCAAACCACTCAAGAATCTAACCCTAACTCCATTAAATTCATTTCTCATAAAAATTACACCATTTTCATCCATTCAAGCTTAGATTTCTTATGGGGCAATTACTACATCAATTTCTATGAGTTTATTTTACAAAAACCCATTTTTACTCAAGAATTCCAACCCAAAATTATAATTTTCATTACCAACTATCATTTAAGATACACACAAACGAATAAAGCAAATAAATACTTGCTTCGTGGATAAAATCTGACGACCTCGAGTCAAATCCCGCGGTGTTTGGCCCGGAATCTCCTTTTCTCTCTTTCTTTCTCCTCTTCCTTTCTTTCTTTCCTCTTTTCTGTCTTTTTCTTCCATTTCTGTCTTTTTCTTCTATTTCTCTCTCTCTCTCCCTCTCATGCCTTTAAAAGAAAGAATAAGGGTTTATCCCTTATAAACCCAAAAATGACTCGTTTACTCAATTACGAGTCCCTACTAGTCCAAAAATCCCTGGAACTCAAACACTACCCCCGGGTAGTGTATTCTAACTATCTCGGCCATTCCGAAAACAACTGTACACTCCAAATATCCATCTGAGTTACTTAACTAAAATCCACTATTTAGACCCAACACATCTCAATACGCATTTTCTACAATGTAAAATAATTCCCGTCACTTTAACTAGTCGCGACATAATATAAAAACATTTCAACTCATTTACTCAGTCCTCTAAGTAAATGTAACACGTGTTAGTAAGCATCTAATGCTTATTAATCCCGAATTCACTATTCACTAAAATTCCTCAAATTACCAAATTACGCCCACTTATGAAATTTAAACATCTATAAAAGTATGGGGTATTACATTCTCCTCCCCCCCCCCCCTTACAATGGAATTTAATCCTCGAAATTTTGATACGACTGGTACTACCATCATAGGATTGCTAATCACACTTAATCCGGCACACACAAGTCGAAAGGTACTAACCCAAATGGTACCTTACCATATACTCGTTCATGGTAACCACCCATCTCAAGGCTTATACTCCAACGCACTAGCTTAACAATATCTTAACTAAACCTCTATATTCTAACACATTACCTCGATCGTAAGGTTGACTCTAATAACGACGCATCGCACCTAGTGCTTCTATAACCACATATAAAGAAAACAAGCCTATAATCGTCGCTCTAACTTATTGATCCCCTCGGAGATCCGCTACTAGGAGTCCACTCATCTACATCGAAACATCTAATTTCCCTCAAGAGGGAAATTACACTAACACTTGACTACTCCCGTCAGTCTCATCACTTAGTTTGGGAGTGCTACCTCTTATTACACCCATAGAATTGGATTATCGTTTGCCTCCTACGTCATTCCATCCAACAAACTCCAATCTCCTTTATAACTTCCCCAAAGCATATTCTTCAGCTTTATGTAATACGACTCTTCTATTTATGGAGGTATGTAAAATCAACTTACCAAGGTGCGTATACACCCTAAAATCCGTGCCTACCAGCACCACTACTATAAACGTCACATGCGTAACACTCTCTCTAAAAATGTGTTTCCTACACATGTAAAATGAGTACTATCCTAACCATGTACCTAGTGACCAAGACCTCTCTCAAATTCTGACATTTGCTCGGTTTCATGTGTGGGATGTCTTGCAAAGAGAAATCCAAACAAGAAATCCTCCTGTTACACTACTCCATCACATCGTCGGTCATCGAGATATAATGACCTAAGGCACACCATTGGGACATTTTAAATCCTACCTCGCTAACCTACTAACGTACTTCTACCACTATGTCCTTCCATCTTGGAGAGATGGAAAGTCTAACAAATCGGGGCGCTTACTCCATGCGAAAGTGTCATGAACATCATACCCAAAACATACTTCCTTTGAATTTTCCTTCTATTCAAGGACTATCTATAAGTCTCAACCCAGTTTCCTTTACCTTGTCTCACCCACCTACTTGCGATAAGAGAAACATTTCCCGTGCTTTTCCATAGCACATCTACTTTTTATTAGCCTTTAATCATCACATGACCCTCGGTTAATCTATCATCAAAACCAATATCATTGCATCCCATAACATCTCTCCACTCCCGATGTCGTTAAGGTTCATGCGTGGAGTGCTATGGAGTTAGGTACGGGGTAGCCAGTTTAATTTATTATAGAGTTATATGTTAAATTATTGAATATTAAATTTAACAAGGGGTATTAAACTAAATCGTGGGATTTTGTGTAATAAATTTTAAGAGATGAAGATACGAACCGAATAAGTGAGTCTGGGTGATATTGTAGTTGGGTGATACAACTTGAATGAGAAATAATTAATGTGAGATTAATTAAATTACAAGTCAGGATATAGACTTGGGTATTTTGGGCTAGTGCTACCGGTGTTATGCACGGGTTCGCCGGACTTTATTTAATATATGTATACAGTAGTGTGATAGTATATATATATTATAAATTTGTGTACTTTATAAATATCGGTATGAATGATATTTATGTGAAAGCATACCCCTCTAGTACTATCACAGGAGGTTGTGCGATGTGGGTGAATCCCCTGGATAGTGAATGCAGAGTGAGTATAGTCCCCAGGTCATACTACTAGAAATAGACATTTTTATGATGGGAAAAAAGGGTCATAAAAGGTTATTTAGGACGGTTTTCAAAGATTTAAAAATCGTCGTAATGTTGTGTGTCATAATAAAATTAGTTTTGACAAAACCGTCATAAGAAACCATCCTATTACGATATTTTTTTGTGCAAAGTGTCATTAACAATAATGTTATGTGTCATAATAAAATTGGTGTTGGCAAAACTGTCATAATAAACCATCCTATTACGAAAGTTTTCCATATAAACCGTCAATAACAATAATATCATGTTCATTGAACCGTCATTATAAACTTATGTAAACGACAAATGCGAATAAAACAGTCATAAAAAGTACCTATTACGACAGTTACTTTGTTCAATATAATGACAACGTACATAAAACAGTCATAAAACATACCCGTTATTATATGTGAACCCTAAACCATCATAAAAGTTTGATTTTCTTTCTTTTTTTTGCATTGAATTCTTGTAAGGACATAATTCTATAAATGTCCGGGGTAGAATCTAGGAATTTTCTGTTTTCTCCTAGATCACAGTTCATATGTTTGATACCGCTACATTCGGCACGTCAATACGATCATCCTCGACGGCCTGTATCTGAATTCAATGCAACCACTTTCTTCACGTGCATCATGCTACATGCAACGTGCTGCTCAGCTCATTCCCACTACTCCACTATGCCTTATCAGTAAAATGTTTTATTGGAACTTTAAATTTTGCATAAATATTTGGGAATTGTTTTGGAAAATTATTTTAGAATTGTGGATTATTATTTTTTTTATCAAAAGCAGAATTTTTCTAAGTGTAGAAGTGAATGGCCTCGATCGACGAGATAGCTCGAGCGACTTTGCAAGTCGTTCGCGCGAGATAGACATTGTGACACCCCGCCTAATTAAATACCGGGCGATCACTCCTTTATTAAATTAAAATCAAGGTGAACAGTTGGTTCATTCTTAGCATCACTGTCGTAGAAATAACATTTTCCAAATTCACACCCTAATTAATTAAGCTAAGTGTCAAAACCGTTTTTAACATTACTAACCAAATTTTTTTTTTTTAGAAAAATTATCTATTTAATTAGTAACAACATTTTCATTAAGTAAGAATCATACCACAATTATCCTGGAACATAATCCAATTGATTTAAACATTCAACATCCAAAATCCCAACATTCAAAACTTAATGTAAAACATACATGCTGAATAAATCCCAAAGTAACAGTACTAGAAATAACTGAAATAAAAATGTCCCAACAAAGCAGATAAATAGTGGAAAAGGGCGACACATGCCCCAATAACTGAGAATCATAGGAGTGGAATCAAGTAAATGAAATCGTCTAAGCAAGTGGCCTGCAACTCCCACCTAAGCTGCAGCACGTTCCTTCCAAGGGATCCTAAGCAAGACTCCCTTGTGGCTGGGCACCTGTAGTACATACATATATATACAAGAGAGAGAGAGAGAGAGAGAGAGAGAGAGAAAACGGGTCAGAGCCCGATAGTGTATATGATTTAAAAATTTGTTTAGCAAGTATTTAAATTGATACAGGCCAATGCAACAACATATTAGTGCGACACTCTCTTGAGAAATTATCACCTCTCTTCTAATGTGCACACCTATCGCACTAACCTTCCCAATGGTTTATCTCATCATATATCACGCTATCTTTCCCCAATGATTTAACTTATCTTAGGTTATTCGCAGGATTCAAAATTTAACGATTCAATTGCTTGAAAAGAATATTTCAATTAGTAACCAAAGTTCTCATTTTAACTTCATTACTCAATAAAGTTTTCCAGTGTCATATTATACTTTCTCAAAACAAGTATTTACAATTTGAGTCATCAACCATGTCCTACATATCAAATCACAGTAGGCAGTTCCAGATTTCAGAATTTCATATATATATATTAACTACTCGTATAATATATATATTATAACATCACCCCAAATAAAAACTATGGTGCGGGCATACTCTACTATCCAAACCCTGTATCACTCATATTAAGGGGAATACAAATTCGGAATCACTCTCGAATTGTATTAACACATACCCAAACAATATTGAGGCGGAGCATAGATTCCAAGTCTCTAAGAGGATGGCACATACCTGCGTCTCTTAGGACCGTCTGAACTATCCATTCGATAGCCTGTACCAAGGATATCTACCTCCTAGGGTACGAGTCAATATCCCCCATAAGGCAACACAGGATAAGATCGTCCTATCGCGGTAACCTCGGGATAGCAAGTAGCCTGGGTACGATTTTCACACATAGATAGTATATGCATACACAATCATATAACTATACTAATATTACCATATCAATATTAGGTATATCTCAAATCCCATAGTTACGAAATTTATCCTTATTTTCACATTATTAGTATCGCGTATAAGGGTTCGTCTCTAACCTTGATTCGAAGGATTCTTTCAACTTATTACGTAACTCTCATGGACTCTATCCTCCCAACTATAAAATTCAGCAGGTGTCCTTTTTACGTTCCAACGTAACTCTCTTATGCATGTCTCCCTTTAATACATAAATTCATCGACCCTTAAGTAATTGTCCCAAAAATGCAATCCTCGTCTCATATCAAAAGTCCCAAAATTATTCATATGTCCTACTGATCTTCCCTATCTCCCAAAACACTTTATTAAGGATGTCCAAGAATTATTTCACATTAAATTGAATTTAACTAATTTAAAAAAGGAAATAGGAGTCTGCCAGGAGGGGTCGATCGATCGAGGTCTGGGGCTCGATCGAGCGAACCTTCGATCGATCGAAGCTCTGGGCTCGATCGATCGATCAAGAAGGTATTGCGATTTCAGCAGTTTTTCAGTTACGGGTTCTAACACATATCTTCATCCAAATTCAAGTTTTACATTCCCAAACGTCCATAGATTCACACTACTAACATTATATCATCATACTGGGTATTTCCAACGTAAAGCATGTGGATTCCCATCATTAAACATGGAATAATAACCCAAAAATTCATATAATTATCAAGAACCCTAGAAATCTCTTAAACATGGTTCTAACAATTATTTTCCAGAAATTTCTTCTTATAAACATCATAATTTCGTGGGTAATTCTTCTACATGGTAAGGGTTTCCAGGAATTTCATTTAAACCATAACTACATGCGATTCCTATCTCATATCTTTGGTTTTCTTCCATAAAACTCATTCTAATTACTCCTAAACTAATATGAATGACGCGCCAATGAAATAAGCAAGATAAACACTTGCCTGGGATTTTTGGTGTTCTGATTTGCAGCGCGATCTACGCGTTGGTGGTGGTGGCGATGCAAACGGATGGATTTTGGGCCTTGGATTTGCCTTGAGAGCTCTCTCCTTTCCTCTCCTATGGACGTCACTTGTCTTTGGTTGTTATAACCCTAGAAGGCAACCTTAGACATCTGATATAACTCTTAGAATTTCGTGGGTTTAATTACCCGTAATTGCGAAATGTCCAAAACGCCCTCCCGGGGTACTAATTAGGCCTAAAAACGCCTCGAGACTCAAACTAAACCCCCGGGTACACTTTTCTGACTATCTCGACCCTTCCGGATGCGTTGGCGCACTCAAAACGACCATACGAATAACTTATAAAATATTCACTTTTATTTATCAATATTTAGTCCTGACGCGACACGAGCGCATCTCGACTCAAATTTCCAAAATTGACATTTTATTCACTCGTGACATTCAATATAACCAATATTATATATTACTTTGCTCATTAGTAATATTCTACAAATTTTCCCATAATTACTAACTCTCATCACGTTAATAATTATAACATAATTAATTTTCGGATTTTTATTAAATAATTAATTCACATTAAATTTAATAAATCCCCAAATTAATATAGCATAAAAATACGGGGTATTACATACTTCCCCCCTAATAACGGAATTTCGTCCTGAAATTCAGAAAATAAGGCATACCTAGTAAGAACAAATCTGGATATCTCTCGCGCATATCGGCCTCGCGCTCCCAAGTGGATTCCTCCACATTATGATGCTCCCACTGGACCCGTACCAGTGGAACTATCTTCGACCTCAATCTCCTTTCACTATAGTCTAGGATAGCCACCAGTCTCTCCTCGTAAGATCTATCAGGTTATAAGTTTATATCATCTATCACGATGTGAGTATGGGCCATATCATCCCGAAGATACCGTCTCAACGACAAGATGTGGAATACATCGTGAATGCGATGTAAATGCTCTGGTAGTCCCAATCTGTTTGCTACCGGCCCAATCCTCTCGATAATGGGAAATGGTCCCACGTACCTCGGGGCCAATTTCCCTTTCTTCCCGAACCTCATCACTCCTTTCATAGGAGATACACGCAGTAACACTTGGTCTCCCACATTAAATTCTCGAAAGAACCGTTTCTCATCGGCGTAGCTCTTCTTCCTGTCCTGGGCTACTCGAATGCGACCTCTAATCATCTCAATCCTCGCGGAGGTTTCCTGAATTACCTCTGGTCCCAACAACTTGTTATCCCCCACCTCGAGCCAACAAGTTGGAGAACGACAAGGCCTGCCATACAAAGCCTCAAATGGATCCATGCCAATCGTGAACTGATAAGAGTTATTATAATCAAACTCTACCAGTGAAAGGTGTGTCTCCCAACCTCCTCCAAAATCAAGAACACACATGCGTAGCATATCTTCTAACATCTGATTAGTATGCTCTGTCTGTCCATCTGTCTGTGGGTGATAAGATGAACTCAACCTCAACTCAGTTGCCATGGCCTCCTGAAAGCTTTCCCAAAAACGTGACACAAAAATCTTGTCCCTATCTGACACAATATTCAGGGGCACCCTATGTAATCTGATAATTTCAGCAATGAACAATTGATCATACTGACCTGTGGTATAATCTGTCCGCACCGGTAGAAAATGAGCCACCTTGGTCAAACGGTATACAATAACCCAGATGGAGTCGTGTCCCCGCTGTGATGTAGGTAACCCTGTAATAAAATCCATGGAAATACTCTCCCACTTCCACGCATGTACTTCCAATGGTTGAAGCAACCCTGACGGTTTTTGATGGTCCACCTTCACCAGCTGGCAGGTAGAACACTTGGACACGAACTCAGTAATGTCCTTCTTCATCCCACTCCACCAGTATTGCCTCCTCATATCCTGGTACATCTTATCTCCCCCAGGATGTACCGTAAATCGGGACCCATGAGATTGGGTCATCACTGCATGACGCAATTCTGCCCCTTATGGAACCACCAATCTCCCATTAAACCTCAAACCCCCGTCAGAACTAGTAGAATAGGTCTCAGCACCTTCAGCTAAAAGTCGCACAATCTGCTCCTGGCAAAACGGGTCTAGGGTATGTGCCTGTATCACCCTCGTAACAATCTCGTGTGTGACTGTCATAACAGATATGAAGGAACGGGCTACTGCGTCTTGGTGACCCAACTCCTTCCACTTCGCTTTCTAGACGTCCGCTACCTCATTTACCAGTCTACGACTCAACGGATCAGCAACTACATTGGCCTTCCCCGGATGATACTGTATGTCGAACTGATAGTCCTTCACAAACTCTAACCATCTGCGCTGACGCATATTCAGCTCTCGCTGAGTGAACAGGTACTGCAGTGATTTGTGGTCTGTGAACAAACGGAACTTCTCCCCCAATAAATAGTGTCTCCATATCCTCAATGCAAAGACGACCGCTGCTAATTCCAGGTCGTGGGTGGGATAATTATTCTCATGCGGCTTAAGCTTGCGGGAGGCAAAATCTATAGCCTTCTCTTCCTGCTGAAGTACTCCCCCAAGTCCTCGTAAAGAGGCATCGATGTAAACCAGGTACTCCGCACCCGGCTTTGGTAAAGCAAGGACTGGTGCTGAAGTAAGCTTATCTTTAAGCTCGTCGAAAGCCAATTGACAAGCATCATCCCAAACATATGGTATCCCTTTGTGAGTCAGGTTCGTCAATGAACCCGCTATTTCGGAGAATCCCCGAATGAATCTCCTGTAGTATCCGGCTAACCCCAAGAAACTACACACTTACGTCGGTGTTGTGGGCTGTACCCACTCCCTCACTGCTGACACTTTGCTCGGGTCAACTGCTATCCCCTGTTCAGAAACAACATGCCATAAGAACTGTACTTCTCAAAACCAGAATCCACATTTCTCGTACTTAGCATACAACTGGTGCTCTCGTAGAGTCTGAAGAACCTGCCTCAAGTGCTCGGCATTCTCCTCCTCGGAGTGTGAATATATCAAAATGTCATCTATAAAGACGATGACAAACTGATCCAAGAACTCTCTGAATACTCGGTTCATTAAGTCCATGAATATGGCTGGAGCATTTGTGAGACCAAATGGCATCACTCTGAACTCGTAAGACCCATATCTCGTCAAGAAGGCAGTCTTTGAAACATCTTGTTCTCTAATACGTAGCTGATGGTACCCCGACCTCAGATCTATCTTCGAAAAGAAAGTTGCTCCCCTCAGCTGGTCGAACAGATCATCGATTCGAGGTAATGGATACTTATTTCGTATCGTGACCTTATTCAACTCCCGGTAGTCCACACATAACCTCAGTGAACCATCTCTCTTCTTCACAAACAATACTGGAGCGCCCCAAGGTGAGGTACTCCTGCGAATGAAGCCCTGACCTAACAACTGCTCTATCTGATCTCGTAACTCTCGCATCTCCGCCGGAGCCATACGGTATGGAGCGCGTGCTATAGGTCTCGTATCTTGCAATAAATCTATGACAAAGTCTATCTCTCGACTGGGGGGTAGGCCTGGTATCTCCTGGAATACATCGGAATACTCACGAACGACTGGGATCGAGTCTAAAGGGATCACAATCTCCTTAGAGGCATCCTCCTCTATATAATACAAATAAGCGGTCGAACCTCCCTCTGGGCGAGGCATCGCCACTACAAACCTTTCTTGCCCCGGAGTGGCAAAAACAATGCTCCCACCGAAGCAATCAATCATGGCTCTATAAGCTGCGAGCCAATCCATACCGATAATAACATCATGCTCATGCATATCTAGGACTAACATGTCTGCAGGTAATACCAAACTACCAATCTCTACCCCCACTCCCCTGCATAAAAAGAAAATAAGCGACCCACTCCCCAGTGGTGAGTCTACACACATCACTGTGCTCTCTGCTGTGGCTAACAACCCTAAGGCCTTCGCAAAATGCGTAGCTATAAAACAATACGTCGCCCCAGTATCAAACAAAACCCGACCCATAGTACCATGGATAGAAAACATACCCTCAATCGCGGGTGGTGCCTGTGGAGCTGCTGCCTGGTGGACGTTATAGACACGTCCATACTGTAACTGTCCCTGCTGCACTAGAGCTGCTAGAACGGCTGGTAGGGCTGGCACCTGGGCTGGAGCTAGGAGGGCAGGTGGAAAAAGTGGCCTCTGTGGCTCATTACGGGCACCCTGCTGCTGTGGGGCCCTATCTCCCTTCGGATAATCCTGGCGCCTATGGCCGTGTTTACCACACCCAAAACATCGGCCTTTGAAGTTGCCTCCCCTCTGACCCTGCTGACCACGGCCCTGCTGGCCGTTACCACTACGCCTCTGGCCCTGTTGGCCATGATGAACACACTGTTAGCCCTGCTGCTGACCCTGCTGTCGGTGTTGGCCTTGTTGGCCCTGCTGGTTAGGCTGGCCCTGCCTATAACCTCCAAATCCCTGCCTGGAATCACCTGAACGGAATCGCTTAGCAGGGTCCGCCTGATGGGAACTCTGTTCGTGTTGACGAGTCTGTCCATGAGATGGTGACCCACTAGCACTCTTACCCCAGGTACTGCCCTGCTGGCTGGACTCTCCTGCTCTCCTACTTCCCTGCAGATGGAAGCGATGATCCTGGTAATGTAGTAACGCAGCATTGAGTACATCAGTGAAAGTACTCAAAGATAGATTCCCTATAAGATGTTGACGGATCCTCCAAGCTAACCCGTCCACAAACAACATTATCTTCTTACTCTCAGTAGGTGCCTCATCTGGCACTATGGTGAGAAGTCTCGTGAACTCCTCCTCAAACTCAGCAACGGTAGAGTTCTCCTGTTTCAAGTTCAATAATTTCCGCCTCATCTCAGTCTGCACGGCGGGTGGAAAGTACTTGCGATCACACCGCTCCCAGAACGACTGAATAGGGATCATGTCCCTCTCCTCCAAGGTGGTAGTGGACTCCCACCACTCTAAAGAGGCCCCCACTAGCTTAAAGGAAGACAATAACTGCCTTTGCACGTCGGTGCACTCATACATACGAAGATGCCGCTGGATGTCTTTCTTCCATTGGCTGACTGTGACGATATCTGAGCTACCAGAGAACTCAGGGGGATGTGCCTTCTGAAAAGCATCCCTAACCCTCTCCCATGCAGATGGAAGCTGTGCTGGTACTGGGGCCACTGCCTGAATATGGGGTAGAGCCTGCTGAACCACCGCTAGCGCGGCATTCACCGCCTGAGCAACAATGGCGGCTACTTCATTAGCATTCATAGTGCCTTGTGCCGGAGCTGCTGGCTGCTCGGCCTGGGCACGCCTATCCTTCGGTGCACGTCTCGGAGGCATCTGAAACGTGAAGAAGTTTATTAGTCTACAGTCATTATCAAATCTCAAATAGCTGAAGACGTAACGTAAAAGCAGAAATACAACAATCCTAAAAATAGGTCTCTATATCAAAGAAAGCAACGCTGAAAGAATAATAAGCCGCATAGATCCTAAAGGACACTAGAACCTGATGCTCTGATACCACCTGTGACACCCCGCCTAATTAAATACCGGGCGATCACTCCTTTATTAAATTAAAATCAAGGTGAACAGTTGGTTCATTCTTAGCATCACTGTCGTAGAAATAACATTTTCCAAATTAACACCCTAATTAATTAAGCTAAGTGTCATAACCGTTTTTAACATTACTAACCAAATTTTGTTTTTGTTTTTTTTTAGAAAAATTATTTATTTAATTAGTAACAACATTTTCATTAAGTAAGAATCATACCACAATTATCCTGGAACATAATCCAATTGATTTAAACATTCAACATCCAAAATCCCAACATTCAAAACTTAATGTAAAACATACATGCTGAATAAATCCCAAAGTAACAGTACTAGAAATAACTGAAATACAAATGTCCCAACAAAGCAGATAAATAGGGGAAAAGGGCGACACATGCCCCAATAACTGAGAATCATAGGAGTGGAATCAAGTAAATGAAATCGTCTAAGCAAGTGGCCTGCAACTCCCACCTAAGCTGCAGCACGTTCCTTCCAAGGGATCCTAACCAAGACTCCCCTGTGGCTGGGCACCTGTAGTACATACATATATATATATATAAGAGAGAGAGAGAGAGAGAGAGAGAGAGAGGAAACGGGTCAGAGCCCGATAGTGTATATGATTTAAAAATTTGTTTAGCAAGTATTTAAATTGATACATGCCAATGCAACAATATATTAGTGCGACACTCTCTTGAGAAATTCTCACCTCTCTTCTAATGTGCACACCTATTGCACTAACCTTCCCAATGGTTTATCTCATCATATATCACGCTATCTTTCCCCAATGATTTAACTTATCTTAGGTTATTCGCAGGATTCAAAATTTAACGATTCAATTGCTTGAAAAGAATATTTCAATTAGTAACCAAAGTTCTCATTTTAACTTCATTAATCAATAAAGTTTTCCAGTGTCATATTATACTTTCTCAAAACAGGTATTTAAAATTTAAGTCATCAACTATGTCCTACATATCAAATCACAGTAGGCAGTTCCAGATTTCAGAATTTCCTATATATATTAACTACTCGCATAATATATATATTATAACAGCACCCCAAATAAAAACTATGGTGCGGGCATACTCTACTATCCAAACCCCGTATCACTCATATTAAGGGGAATACAAATTCGGAATCACTCTCGAATTGTATTAACACATACCCAAACAATATTGAGGCGGAGCATAGATTCCAAGTCTCTAAGAGGATGGCACATACCTGCGTCTCTTAGGCCCGTCTGAACTATCCATTCGATAACCTGTACCAAGGATATCTACCTCCTAGGGTACGAGTCAATATCCCCCATAAGGCAACACAGGATAAGATCGTCCCAGCGCGGTAACCTCGGGATAGCAAGTAGCGTGGGTACGATTTTCACACATAGATAGTATATGCATACACAATCATATAACTATACTAATATTACCATATCAATATTAGGTATATCTCAAATCCCATAGTTACGACATTTATCCTTATTTTCACATTATTAGTATCGCATATAAGGGTTCGTCTCTAACCTTGATTCGAAGGATTCTTTCAACTTATTACGTAACTCTCATGGACTCTATCCTCCCAACTATAAAATTCAGTAGGTGTCCTTTTTACGTTCCAACGTAACTCTCTTATGCATCTCTCCCTTTAATACATAAATTCATCGACCCTTAAGTAATTATCCCAAAAATTCAATCCTCGTCTCATATTAAAAGTCCCAAAATTATTCATATGCCCTACTGATCTTCCCTATCTCCCAAAACACTTTATTAAGGATGTCCAAGAATTATTTCACATTAAATTGAATTTAACTAATTTAAAAAAGGAAATAGGAGTCTTCCAGGAGGGGTCGATCGATCGAGGTCTGGGGCTCGATCGAGCGAACCTTCGATCGATCGAAGCTCTTGGCTCGATCGATCGATCAAGCAGGTATTGCGATTTCTGCAGTTTTGCAGTTACGGGTTCTAACACATATCTTCATCCAAATTCAAGTTTTACATTCCCAAACGTCCAAAGATTCACACTACTAACATTATATCATCATACTAGGTATTTCCAACGTAAAGCATGTGGATTCCCATCATTAAACATGGATTAATAGCCCAAAAATTCATATAACTATCTAGAACCCTAGAAATCTCTTAAATATGGTTCTAACAATTATTTTCCAAAAATTTCTTCTTATAAACATCATAATTTCGTGGGTACTTCCTCTACATGGTAAGGGTTTCCAGGAATTGTTATTTAAACCATAACTACATGCGATTCCTATCTCATATCTTTGGTTTTCTTCCATAAAACTCATTCTAATTACTCCTAAACTAATATGAAAGATGCACCAACTAAATAAGCAAGATAAACACTTGCCTGGGATTTTTGGTGTTCTGATTTGCAGATGATTTTGGTGTGGTTGCATTTCCCGTCGCACGATCTACGCGTTGGTGGTGGTGGCGGTGCAAACAGATGGATTTTGGGCCTTGGATTTGCCTTGAGAGCTCTCTCCTTTCCTCTCCTATGGCCGTCACTTGTCTTTGGTTGTTCTAACCCTAGAAGGAAACCTTATACATCTGATATAACCCTTACAATTTCGTGGGTTTAATTACCCGTAATTGCGAAATGTCCAAAATGCCCTCCCGGGGTACTAATTAGGCCTAAAAACGCCCCGAGACTCAAACTAAACCCCCGGGTACAATTTTCTGACTATCTCGACCCTTTCGGAAGCGTTGGTGCACTCAAAACGACCATACGACCAACTTATAAAATATTCACTTTTATTTATCAATATTTAGTCCCGACGCGACACGGGCGCATCCCGACTCAAATTTCCAAAATTGACATTTTATTCACTCGTGACATTCAATATAACCAATATTATATATTACTTTTCTCATTAGTAATATTCAACAAATTTTCTTATAATTACTAACTCTCATCACGTTAATAATTATAACATAATTAATTTCCGGATTTTTATTAAATAATTAATTCACATTAAATTTAATAAATCCCCAAATTAATATAGCATAAAAATACGGGGTATTACAGACATGTCGCGCGATATCGTTCGAACGACTTCTGTCCTTCATTCGAGCGACATGCTATCTCGTTCGAGCGACATGCTATCTCGTTCGAACGAGCCACCGCCTCGATTTTTGTATAAATATCTGATCTCCTTCTACTCGTTTTTTCAATTCTTTCTGCAATCTCAATATTCTGCGAAATCTGCCCAGAATAAGACTTCACCTTTTAAGGTTTTCTGAACCTTTTTTGATTCACAAAACCATGTCCATATATGTGTGTGAATATTTAAACCTTCAAGAAGATCGTTTACTCATATGGAGTACTTTGTGAGGAAGCCGCTCTCTTCGTCACTGCTGCCCTATTAGAAAGGGATTGTTCCAGCCGTCGACAACAGAACCGACACCCGAGGGTATTTCTGTGTCACTTGTATTTTCATTGTAATCTATTGTAAGCCGTTCTCTTACGAAAATTATTGTGAAAATAAAAGGTTTTGCCCCGTTGGGAATTTTTCCTCATATATGTGTTCTTGCATGTTTCATCATCGTATTTAATCACATATAGATGCATGTTTAGGACTTAAGTGGTAAAAACTGTGTTTAATTAAATAACTTCCTATTTGAACGCAAGCGCACTTCTCCCTTCAATTCTATTATACTATTCCAATATCCCAAACATGTTATGCATAAAACTACGATTTGTCAAATCAAGGCATACATTTTCATACTCAAAGTAACAAATTCCAAGTACCAACATAACTTGAATAATAAGTATAAAAAATGTCATTAATATTTTAAATTAAAGAAAATAAATATGCACCAACAGTTTCCCAATTGACTTCTGACCAACTGACAAACAAAAAGAAATGTAAAATGACCTATACTATAGACATAAAAACTAGCAAATTAAACTGCAACATTATCTCCATTCATGTAGCATGAAAACCCAATTTAGCAACAACTACATCGGATACGCAATAGGCAACAACGAGATCAATATCTGAACAAAAGAAGGAAACAAATAGCAGTTAACAACTAAAATAGATTAACCATATAAAGAATATAGCTTAAACAATATTGATATTCTAATATAATATCGGGCATCAAAGAATAAACATGTGCTTAATTTTAAAGTTAACTTGTACTTCATTCTTTATTAAGGCGTGGGAGAGATAAACGGGAAAAGTATCATGAAAATTTCAGCAAAGTTTCCGTTCTTTTTTTAATAATCCAAAATAGTATGACATTTTTAACCAACAACCATAATATGGGCATTCACCATCAATAATAATATAAAGCCCACCCCACGCATTTAACATCATCAACATCAACATCAACAACAATAATATCAATCCCACCCCCGGCATTCATTATTAATAATAACAAGATAAATATCACCCTGCACATTCATTATCAATAATAATAAAATAAATACCACCATGGGCATTTACAATCAACAACAATATAAAGGCCCAAACGGACATCACAATTAAACATTTGCACAATCTCAAAGTTAATTTTTACTTTATTCTTTATTAACATGGAAGAGATAAATGGCGAAGATTTTATGAAAATTTCGACAGAGTTTCTTCTGTTTTTTTAATAATCCAAAATTAAACATGACATGTTGAACCAACCACAATAATATAAATCCCACCTCGGGCATTCATCATCATCATCAACAATAACAACAACAGTATAAATCCCACAACGGGAATCCAATATCAACAATAACAATGCATATACCACCATACGCACATTCACTATTAATAATAACAATATAAAGACCACCTTGAGGACTCATGTAACACCCCGTAATTTTGAGGATTTAATATTTAATTATTTTTGGGAGTGATAAAAATATTTAAATTGGAGAAACTTAAATTCATGAGTTGGAGAATTTATTTGAGTGAGCCTAATTAATTATAATTCGCAACTTTAAGTTTAATTGTTCGAATTAATGTGTGTCACATTTTGGGGTCGAAATGTAGAAATGTCAAAAAGTATTTCAGATGGCAATTCCGAGTGCGCGGTTGCATCCGGATGGGTCGAGATAGTCATAAAAGAGTACCCGGGGGTAGTAATTGGGTCTCGGGATATTTTTGGGCATAGCCGGGCCGATACGGGGTGAGTTGAGCCATTTTAATTAGGCCCAGATGGCCAAAAATGGGATTAAGGGTTTTTAACCTAAATGGAGAAGTGTTAAACGGTAGTAAACACAAATTATAAGTATAGGGCTTGAGAAGGAAATTGGGGGAAAGCAAATCAAGAGACAATTGGGAATTATTGGAGTCGAATTAAGGGACTACACCAACGAATCAGACCCAACGAACAATTCCAGGCAAGTGGTTAACTTTTTGTAATGTATAAATGGTGATATCCAATTCATATTTTAGTGATGCGTAAACTAAAATTCGTTTTGGGGATAAATGGGTACAAAATGTGGTTTTGTTAATGGAATACTTGGCTGAGATTCAAAGTAAGAAATAGGTGTATTATATATCCCTAAGTAAAGATAAAATGAAATTTGAATATATTTGATGATTAACATGGAATCTTTATGAGTTCTTGGATGACGAACATGAATCTTGAATGACTCAGGGTTTATTTGATGAACACAAGAGGTCAATCTGCCAGAATTTTTGACATAATTTTAACGTATTCCATTCGAGTTGTGCATCGAATTAGAGTGTGAAACATATATTCCTGGAAATTTATTTCTCTTAGCTATCCAATGAACTTGGAATCAGGTTAATCGGAGTTCTGTAGAGGGAGTAATTGACATTTTACTACAGGGTGTTTGATCTGTCAACATAGTAATCTGTCAGAATTTTGACGTGAATTTAAACATGTGCGATTTGAATTTTACTTTGAATTAGAGTGTGAACCATACATTACTGGAAATGTATTTCTCTTAGCTATCCAATGAACTTAGAATCAGGTCAATCAAGTTCTGTAGAGGGAGAAATCAAAATTTTACTAGAGGGTTTTTAATCTGCCAGAAAATTTGAGACTTTTCTTCTTAAGCCTCAAATGTCTAAAATTTTATCGGGGAAGTGTTTGGGACCTTGATGAAATATATTGATGGAATAATGATATGTAATTAGGTCTATGATTTAGTGTTGGACTTTAATTTTGTGAGAGATTTAAAGTGTAGATTCATAGGCTTGATTGTGACGTACTCTAATTCGAGATGATAAGAATATAATTACGGAATAGCGTGAGTGAGCTTGAATTCGTTAGGTCAGTGGGTTAACAAGGGTAACTACTGAATTGATATAACAAGGGGTAACTAGGACCCTTAGAGTTGTGTGAATACTTGAATTAATATGAAAGTGAAATAAATTAGTAAAGCAAACAAGTACGGTGAATATTAGAGAGAAATATATTACGTATAAGTATGAATAATTGGGTCGTGTAAATACCTACTATTTTATAGGATTACTTGGGTTGTGAATGCCTATTTTGTGTTTCATAGGAACATAGACTCGGAAAATTTTAAGTTATGGGCCAAGTGAGCGAGTCCGGGGATAATGGTTGCGTGACACCAAGTTATTAAATTAATGGATGTGTTAATTAATGAAGGTAGAGTCGGAAGGTAGACTCGGAAAAATATTAAATTAATTATTGAGAGAGTAATTAATTTAGAGTCGGAACATAGACTCGGGAAATATTAAGTTATGGACCAAGTGAGCGAGTCCGGGTAGGATGGTTGGGCAATGCCAAGTAATCAAATTAATTGAGGTGTTAATTAATTTAATTAGAGTCGGATTGTAGACTCGGGTAGGTATTAAATTAATAGGTGTGATAAATAATTTAATTAGAGTAGGATTGTAGACTCGGGTAGGTATTAAATTAATAGATGTGATAATTAATTTAATTAGAGTCGGATTGTAGACTCGGGTAGGTATTAGATTAATAGGTGTGATAATTAATTTAATTAGAGTCGCATTGTAGACTCGGATATGTATTAAATTAATAGGTGTGATAATTAATTTAATTAGAGTCGGATTGTAGACTCGGGTAGGTATTAAATTAATAGGTGTGTTAATTAATTTAATTAGAGTTGGATGATAGACTCGGGGAGGTATTAAATTAATAGGTGTGTTAATTAATTTAATTAGAGTCAGACGATAGACTCTGGGAGGTATTAAATTAATGGGTGTGTTAATTAATTTAAATAGAGTCGGACCATAGACTCGGGGAAAGTATTATATTAATTGAGGTGTGAATCAATTATATTAGAGTCGGACCATAGACTCGGGAATATGATAAATTATTAAGTGAGAAAATTAATTATGTTGAGTCGGGCCACAAACTCAGGAAATTATAGGCTAGTGTACGGGATTTTGAGTACATGGTAAAGTCGGGGTTTATATTATATATATACGGTGTAGTGATAGTATATATATACATGTATATATTGTGTGTGATATTAAATATCAGTGACTAGATATTTATTCAATTTATATACTCTAGTGCTATCAAGGGAGGTTGCGCGATGTGGGTGAATCCCCTAGCTTGAGGAGTAGGTTGAGTATATCCCCAGGTCATAGCTTCTGGTATATGGGTGAGAGATTTATCTCACTTTCGGGGAAGTAATATGACCACCTCCGCTACGTTTATAGTTTGGGCCAAGTTGGTGAGCGATTCCAACTTGGAGAACTAGGTTTTGTGAGCACACCTAATGAGACAACACTTTAAAGGGAATCATCCGGCGAGGGTATACTCGGAGGGATGGATATACATATGTTATATGTGTGGATGTTTTAGTAAATGTACGTATATAATGGCATTCAATATTATATGCGGGTACTAATACAGTGTGTG
Source organism: Sambucus nigra (assembly GCA_949130495.1). Classification (NCBI taxonomy): domain Eukaryota; kingdom Viridiplantae; phylum Streptophyta; class Magnoliopsida; order Dipsacales; family Adoxaceae; genus Sambucus; species Sambucus nigra. The sequence continues at coordinate 331,759,681 of OX422222.1, forward strand.
ATGTATTTACTTTATATAACTTGTGACACGCTTATATGCTACTATTTAAGAAGGAATTAATTAAGTTAATGGTGAGATAACTTATAATTCAAAAATCATTATACTCGGGTTAGAGTAGTATGGAATGGGGAGGTTATACCAGGACTAGTTGGACGGGGTAGTACAACTAGGTGGGGGTTAAGGTAATCGTTAAGTGTGCACAATAGTGGAGGGGTGAGAATGTCCACAAGGGAGTGCGACACTAACTTAAATATGAAGCGCATTCATGCTTTTTAAATTACTGCAGTTAATTCACTTGCTAAATATTTTCAAAATATTTGGGTTCTAAACCTTGCTATAAAACAATTTTAAAAACCTTTTAGGTGTCCAGCTATAGGGACGCCAGGATTGATATTCTATTCCAGGGATACGGAGCTGCGACATATGTGGATGCTAGCAGGAATTTGGATTAGACGCATCGTTCATTTATTCCTAGAGTAAGAATTATGCATGAGTTTCAGTTTTATTTAGGGCTTGTCGCCCAGTCTTCTCAGTAAAGTTTTCAGATTTGTTTTATTCCGGTGTTGAATATTTGTATTGGATTATTTCACTTTGGTGGCCGATAGTTTATTCGGCTAGTTGTGTAATTAATTATTCAGTTGAGTTTTATTCAGTTATGTGAATGGTTTATATTTATTTCCGCATGTACTATTTTGTTTAATTGAAAATTTAAATTTTGCACCAACTTTTGGAATACTAGGTGGTTAGTATGTTTTGAAAAGCTTTCGACAGTGATGCTAAGAATGAACCAATTGGGATTCCTGTTTTAATTTGGTATAGGACTGATTACCCGGTATTTTATTAGGCGGGATGTCAGAGATGGTATCAGAGCATCAGGTTCTAGTGTCCTTACGATCTGTGCGGCTTTTCACGTTTTGGCTTAGCAATATTTGATATAGAGCCCTATCATAGGATTGTTGTATTCTTATATGTATGCGAATTTATGTCCTTTTGCCACATTTCTTATTTGAGTGTGAACTCATACGATTCGATTATCATTCCAGATGCCGCCCAAGAGAGAGAGAGAGCAGCTAGGGCAGCAGGGGGAGATGAGACTAGAGAGACTCATCAGGAGCAAGAGTTACCGCAACAACTGCCAGGGATAATTTCGACAACGCAGGTAACTGAATTGGTGGCGCAGGCAGTTGAAGCGACGGTAGTCACAATGGCAAGGTAGTTTCCACGGGATCAGCCACAAGTGTTAATAGCACTAGATTTTCAGGCCGCCCGGGGCCGTCGGGGTGGCAGCAAGTACGAGATTTTTTTTTAAGTGTGGACACCCACCAGAGTTGCGAGGGGGTTCAGATATAGTGCTAGCATGTCAAGGAAGAGAGATATCCAGCGTCACCTACGCATGGGAGAATGCGAGGAGGTGCGGAAGCAAAAGCTATCCACTTTTAGTTTAGTGGGAGAAGCGCTACAGTGGTGGGAGTCGATCACCACAGTTGAGGAAAGGGATACACTAGCTATTGCAAAGTTTTGGGTGCGGTTCGACCACACGTATTTTCCTCCAGCGGTTGAGACCAAAATGAGGAGAAAACATAAAGAGGTGACTCAGGAAGACCGTTCCGTGGCCGATTACGAGGAAGAATTTACTCATTGGCAAATTTTGTACCGGATGAGGTAAGCGATGAAGAGATAAAGAAAGTAAAGGTTTTTGGATGGGTTATTCTGGAGAATTAGACAACATTTAATTGGTAATTCCGCATAAGTAGCTTCTACTGATGTCGTTAATGCAACACTCCGGAACTGTCAGAAATATCATTTCCACATGAAAGTGTAATACCCCGTATTTTTATGCTATATTAATTTGGGGATTTATTAAATTTAATGTGAATTAATTATTTAATATAAATCCGAAAATTAATTATGTTATAATTATTAACGTGATGAGAGTTAGTAATTATGGGAAATATGTTGAATATTACTAATGAGCAAATTAATATATAATATTGGTTATATTAAATGTCCAGAGTGAATAAAATGACAATTTTGGAAATTTGAGTCGGGACGCGCCCGTGTCGCGTCGTGACTAAATATTGATTAATAAAAGTGAATATATTATAAGTTGCTCGTATGGTCATTTTCAGTGCGCCAAAGTGTCTGAAAGGGTCGAGATAGTCAGAAAAGTATACCCAGGGGTTTAGTTTGGGTCTCGGGGCATTTTTAGGCCGATTTAGCACCCCGGGAGGGCATTTTGGACATTTTACATTTTTATGTAATTAAACCCACGAAATTTCAAGGGTTATATCAGATGTATAAGGTTACCTTCTAGGGTTAAAACAACTCAAACTTTAGAACGGCCATAGGAGAGGGAAGGAGGAAGCTTCCCAAGCAATCCAAGGCCAAAAAGTCACCCGATTGAACCGCCGCCACCACCAACGCGTAGATCGCGCGACGGGGAACGCAACCACACCCAAAATTGTCCACAAATAAGAATTTTGAAAATCCCAGTCAAGTGTTTATCTTGCTTATTTTCATTAATACACCACTCATGTTAGTCTAGGGATGATTAGGATGAGTTTCATGGAAGAAAACCCAAGTTGGAGATAGGAAATCACATGTAGTTCTGATTTGAATGATAATCTGGAAACCCCTTCACATGTAGAGGATTAAACCACGAATTTATGATGTTTTAGAAGAAGAAAATTCTAGAAAAGATTGATTAGAACTGTGTTAAAGAAATTCTAGGGTTCTTGAGATTTTTATGAAGTTTTTTTTGCCTATAAATCCATGGTTATTGGCGTAAAATTACATGTTGTACGTAGAAGATGAATAATATGAGTGTATACTGATTATAGTACGAATTTTAGGAAGTTTGGGTGTGAAAAATATGGATTTGGATGAGGTTGTGTGATAGAACCCGTAACTGGTTAACTATAGAATTCGCCATACCTGCTTGATCGATCGATCGAGCCCCAGCCCTCGATCGATCGACCCCTTCTGGCAGACTCATATTTCCCCTTTTTAAATTAGTTGAATTAAATTTAATGAGAAATAATCCTTGGACACCCTTATTAAAATGTTTTGGGAGATAAAGAAGACCAGTAGGACTTATAAATAATTATGGGGCCTTTAATATAAGACGAGAGTTGTATTTTTGGGATAATTACATATAAGGGATGATGAAATTATGTATTAAGGGGAGAGACGCGTAATATGGTTACGTTGGAAATTAGATGAGTACCTACTGAATTCTACTCTTGGGAGGATAAAGTCTACGAGTGTTACGTAATAAGTTGAAATGATCCCTAATATCAAAGTAAGAAATGAATGGTTATACGTGAGAACTAAATAATGAGATATGAGGACAAATGTCGTAATTATGGGATTTGAGATGTACCTAAATTGATATGGTAATATTAGTATAGTTATATGATTGTGGTTATGCATATACTATCTATGTGTGAAAATCATGCCCGCGCTACTTGCTATCCCTGAGGTTACAGCGCTGGGACAGTCTTATCTCGATGGGACCTTTATGGGGGATATTGACTCGTATCCTAGAAGATAGAAATCCTTTATATAGGCTATCGAATCGATAGTTCAAACGGTCCTAAGAGACGTGGGGGCATGTGCTATCCTCTTAGAGACTTGGAATCTATGCTTCGCCTCAATATTGTTTGTGTATGTGTTAATACAGTTCGAGAGTGATTCCGAACTTATATTTCCCTTAGTACTAGAGATACGGGGATTGGATAGCAGAGTATGCACGAACCATAATTTTTATGCGGGGTGCTGTTAGAATATATATATTATACGAGTATTTAATATATATATAAAATTCTGAAATTTGGAATTGCCTACTGTGTTATGATAAGTAAGACATGTATAATGACTCGAATTTGAAAATACTTGTTTTTAAAAAGTATAATATGACACTGGGAAACTTTATTAATAAATAAAGTTAAGATGAGAGCTTTGTTACTGAATGAAATTTTTCCCTTAAACAATTATATTGTTCAGTTTTAAATCTTACGAGTAACCTAAGATAAGTTAAACCATTGGGAAGTTTAGTGCGATATAATGTAAGATAATCCATTGGGAAGGTTAGTGCGATAGGCGTGCACATTAGAAGAGAGGTGAGAATTTCTCAAGAGAGTGCCGCACTAATATGTTGTTGCATTGGCCTGTAAACATTTTAAATACTTGCTAAACAAATTTTAAATCATTCACACTATCGGGCTCTGACCCATTTCTATTTTTCCTTTCTCTCTTGTGTATATATGTATATATTACAGGTGCCCATCCACAGGGGCGTCTTGCATAGGATCCTTTGGAAGGAATGCGCTGCAACTTAGGTGGGAGTTGCAGGCCTCTTGATTAGACGACTTCATTTATTTGACTCCAATCCTAGCATGTTCATTTAGTGGGGCATGTGTCGCCCTTTCCAGTATTCAGTTGTTTATTTGGAGATTGTGATTCAGTTATTTCTAGTATTGTCACTTTAGGATTCATTACTGTCTGGATATTTTACTTTAGGTTTTTAAATGTTGGGATTTAGTTATTGAATGTTTAAATTTATTTGGATTATATGTTCCAAAATAATTGTGGTGTGATTCTTTAATATTGAATTATTGTAAAGATGTAAATCTTGGTTTATAAAATAAAATTTGGAAAGTAATGTCTAAAAATGGTTTTGGCACTTAGCTTAATTAATTAGGGTGTTTAAATTGGAAAAGTTATTTTTTGACAGTGATGCTAAGAATGAACCAACTGTTCACCTTGATTTAATTTAATAAAGGAGTGATCGCCCGGTATTTAATTAGGCGGGGTGTCACAGGTGGTATCAGAGCATCAGGTTCTAGTGTCCTTAGGATCTGTACGGCTTATTTCTCTTTCAGCTTAACATTTTTGCCATAGAGCCCTATTTTAGGATTGTTGTATTCTTGCTTTTACGTTTACGTCTTCAGCTATTTGAGATTTGATAAATACTGTAGACTAATAAATTTCTTCACGTTTCAGATGCCTCCGAGATAGGCACCAAAGGATAGGCGTGCCCAAGCCGAGCAGTCAGCAGCTCACGCACAGGGTACAATGAATGCTAATGAGGTAGCCACTATTGTTGCTCAGGCGGTGAATATCGCGCTAGCGGTGGTTCAGCAGGCTCCACCCCAGATTCAGGTAGTGGTGCCAGTACCTGCACAACTTCCATCTGCATAGGAGCGGGTTAGGGATGCCTTTCAGAAGGCGAATCCCCCTGAGTTCTCTGGTAGTTCAGATATCATCATCGTCAGCCAATGGAAGAAAGATATCCAGCGGCATCTTCGTATGTATGAGTGCACAGACGTGCATAAACAGTTGTTGGCTTCCTTTAAGCTGGTGGGGGCCGCTTTGCAGTGGTGGGAGTCCACCACCACCTTGGAGGAGAGGGATACGATCCCGATTCAGTCGTTCTAGGAGCGGTTTGACCGCAAGTACTTTAGACCCTCCGTGCAGACTGAGATGAGGCAGAAATTACTGAACTTTAAACAGGAGAATTCTACCGTTGCTGAGTATGAGGAGGAGTTCATGAGTCTTCTCACCATGGTGCCAGATGAGGCACCAACCGAGGGTAAGAAGATAATGCTGTTTGTGGATGGGTTAGCTTGGAGGATCCGTCAGCACCTTATAGGAAATCTGTCTCTGAGTACTTTTACTGATGTACTCAATGCTGCTTTACTACATTGCCAGGATCAGCGCTTCCATCTGCAGGGAAGCAAGAGAGCAGGAGAGTCCGTCCAGCAGGGCAGGATCGGGGGTAGTAGTGCTAGTGGAGCACCGACATCTCAAGGACAGACTCGTCAGCACGAGCAGAGTTCCCATCAGGGGGACTCTGCTAAGCGATTCCGTTCAGGTGATTCCAGACAGGGATTTGGGGGTTATAGGCAGGGCCAGCCTAATCAGCAGGGCCAGCAAGGCCAACACCGACAGCAGCAAGGTCAGCAGCAGGGCCAATCGGGACAACAGCGTTTTCATCAGGGCCAGTGGCGGGGTGGTAATGGCCAGCAGGGTCAGAGGGGAGGGAATTTCAAAGGCCGATGTTTTGGGTGCGGCAAGCATGGCCATAGGCGCCAGGATTGTCCAGAGGGAGAGAGGGCCCCATAGCAGCAGGGTTCCCGTAATGAGCCACAGAGGCCACTTTTTCCAGCCGCCCTCCCAGCACCAGCCCAGGTACCAACCCTACCAGCCGTTCCAGCAGCTCCAGTGCAGCAGGGGAAGTTACAGTACGGACGTGTCTATAACGTCCACCAGGAAGCAGCTCCACAGGCACCACCCGCGATTGAGGGTATGTTTCCTATCCATGGTACTATGGGTTGGGTTTTGTTTTATACTGGGGCGACACATTGTTTTATAGCTATGCATTTTGCGAAGGCCTTAGGGTTATTAGCCACAGCAGAGAGCACTGTGACGTGTGTAGAGTCACCACTGGGGAGTGGGTCGCTTATTTTATTTATATACCGGGGAGTGGGGGTAGAGATTGGTAGCTTGGTATTACCTGCAGACATGTTAGTCTTAGATATGCATGAGCATGACGTTATTATCGGTATGGATTGGCTCGCAGCTTATAGAGCCATGATTGATTGTTTCGGTAGGAGTATTGTCTTTGCCATTCCGGGGTAAGAGATGTGTGTAGTGACGATGCCTCGCCCAGAGGGAGGCTCGACTGCTCATTTATATTATATAGAGGAGGATACCTCTAAGGAGGTTGCGATTCCCTAAACTCGATTCCAGTTGTTCGTGAGTATTCCGATGTATTTCAGGAGATACCAGGCCTACCCCCCAGTAGAGAGATAGATTTTGTCATAGATTTATTATCGGATACTAGACCGATAGCACGCGCTCCATACCGTATGGCTCCGGTAGAGATGCGAGAGTTACGAGATCAGATAGAGCAGCTGTTAGGTCAGGGCTTCATTCGCAGGAGTACCTCACCTTGGGGCGCTCCAGTCTTGTTTGTGAAGAAGAGAGATGGTTCACTAAGGCTATGTGTGGACTACCGGGAGTTGAACAAGGTCACGATACGGAATAAGTTTCCGTTTCCTCGAATCGATGATCTGTTCGACCATTTGAGGGGAGAAACTTTCTTTTCGAAGATAGATCTGAGGTCGGGGTACCATCAGCTACGTATTAGGGAGCAGGATGTTTCAAAGACTGCTTTCTTGATGAGATATGGGTCCTATGAGTTCAGGGTGATGCCATTTGGCCTCACAAATGCTCCAGCCGTGTTCATGGACTTAATGAACCGAGTGTTCAGTGAGTTCTTGGATCAGTTTGTCATCGTCTTCATAGATGACATTTTGCTATATTCACACTCCGAGGAGGAGCGTGCCGAGCACTTGAGACATGTTCTTCAGACTCTACGAGAGCATCAGTTGTATGCTAAGTACGAGAAGTGCGGATTCTGGTTGTGAGAAGTACAGTTCTTGGGGCATGTTGTTTCTGAGCAGGGGATAGCAGTTGACCCGAGTAAAGTGTTCGCGGTGAGGGAGTGGGGACAGCCCACGACACCGACGGAAGTACGAAGTTTCTTGGGGTTAGCCGAATATTACAGGAGATTCATTCAGGGATTCTCCAAAATAGCGGGTCCATTGACGAACTCGCAAAGGGGTTCCATATGTTTGGGATGATGCTTGCCAATTGTCTTTCGACGAGCTGAAAGGCAAGTTTTCTTCAGCACCGGTCGTTGCGTTACCGAAGACGGGTGCGGAGTACCTAGTTTACACCGATGCCTCTTTACGGGTACTTGGGGGAGTACTTCATCAGGAAGAGAAGGCTATAGTTTTGCCACCCGCAAGCTTAAGCCGCATGAGAAGAATTACCCCACCCATGACCTGGAGTTAGCAGCGGTCATTTTTACATTGAGGATATGGAGACACTATTTATTGGGGGAGAAATTCCGCTTGTTCACAGACCACAAGTAACTGCAGTACTTGTTCACTCAGCGAGAGCTGAATATACGTCAGCGTAGATGGTTAGAGTTTATGAAGGACTATCAGTTCGACATACAAAACCATCCGGGGAAGGCCAACGTAGTTGCTGATGTGTTGAGCCGTAGACCGGTAGACGAGGTAGCGGACGTCTGGAAAACAAAGTAGGAGTTAGGCCACCAGGATGCAGTAGCCCGTTCCTTCATATCTGTTATGACAGTGACACCTGAGATTGTTACGAGGGTGATACAGGCACAGACCGCAAACCCATTTTTCCAGGAGCAGATTGTACGGATCTTAATTGAGGGTGCTGAGTCCTATTCTGTTAGTTCTGATGGGGGTTTGAGGCTTAATGGGAGATTGGTGGTTCCAGAAGGAGCAGAATTTTGTCATGCAGTGATGACCCAGTCTCACGGGTCCCGATTTGCAGTACATCCTGGAGGAGATAAGATGTACCAGGATATGAGGCGGCAATACAGGTGGAGTGGGATGAAGAAGGACATTGCTGAGTTCGTGTCCAAGTGTTCTACCTGCCATCTGGTGAAGGTGGACAATCAGAAACCGTCAGGGTTGCTACAACCATTGGAAGTACCCGCGTGGAAGTGGGAGAGTATTTCCATGGATTCTATTACAGGGTTACCTATATCACAGCGGGGCTACGACTCTATCTGGGTGATTGTAGACCATTTGACCAAGGTGGCTCATTTTCTGCCGGTGCGGACAGATTATACTACGGGTCAATATGCTCAGTTGTTCATTGCTGAGATTGTCAGATTACATGGGGTGCCCCTGAATATTATGTCAGATAGAGACAAGATTTTCGTGTCGTGTTTATAGGAGAGATTTCAGGAGGCTATGGGTACTGAGTTGAGGTTAAGTTCAGCTTATCACCCACAGACAGATGGACAGACATAGCGTACTAATCAGCTGTTGGAGGATATGCTACGTATGTGTGTTCTTGATTTTGGAGGAGGTTGGGAACCACATGTTCCACTGGTAGAGTTTGCTTATAATAACTCTTATCAGTTCACGATTGGCATGGCTCCATTCGAGGCTTTGTATGGCAGGCCTTGTCGTTCCCCAACTTGTTGGCTCGAGGTGGGGGATAACAAGTTGCTAGGACCAGAGGTAATTCAGGAAACCTCCGCGAGGATTGAGATGATCAGGAGTCGCATTCGAGTAGCCCAAGACAGGTAGAAAAGCTACGACGATGCGAAACGGTTCTTCTGGGAGTTTAATGTGGGGGACCAAGTGTTACTACGTGTATATCCTATAAAAGGAGTGATGAGATTCGTGAAGAAAGGGAAATTGGCCCCGAGGTACGTGGGACCATTTCCCATTATCGAGGGGATTGGGCCGGTAGCATACAGATTGGGACTGCCAGAGAATTTACATCGCATTCACGATGTATTCCACATCTCGTCGTTGAGATAATATCTTCGGAATGATATGACCCACACTCACATCGTGATAGATGAGATAGACTTACAGCCTGACAGCTCTTACGAGGAGAGACCGGTGGCTATCCTAGACCATAGCGAGAGGAGATTGAGGTCAAAGGTAGTTCCACTTGTACGGGTCCAGTGGGAGCATCATAATGTGGAGGAATCCACTTGGGAGCGTGAGGCAGACATGCGCGAGAGATACTCAGATTTATTTTTACCCGGTATGCCTTATATTTCGAATTTCGGGACTAAATTCCATTATTAGGGGGGAAGTATGTAATACCCCGTATTTTTATGCTATATTAATTTGGGGATTTATTAAAATTAATGTGAATTAATTATTTAATATAAATCGAGAAATTAATTATGTTATAATTATTAACGTGATGAGAGTTAGTAATTATGGGAAATTTGTTGAATATTACTAATGAGCAAAGTAATATATAATATTGGTTATATTAAATGTCAAGAGTGAATAAAATGACAATTTTGGAAATTTGAGTCGGGACGCGCCCGTGTCGCGTCGGGACTAAATATTGATTAATAAAAGTGAATATATTATAAGTTGCTCCTATGGTCATTTTGAGTACGCCAAAGTGTCCGGAAGGGTCGAGATAGTCAAAAAAGTATACCCAGGGGTTTAGCTTGGGTCTCGGGGCATTTTTAGGCCTATTTAGCGTCCCGGGAGGGCATTTTGGACATTTTACATTTTTATGTAATTAAACCCACGAAATTTCAAGGGTTATATCAGATGTATAAGGTTACCTTCTAGGGTTAAAACAACTCAAACTTTAGAACGGCCATAGGAGAGGGAAGGAGGAAGCTTCCCAAGCAATCCAAGGCCAAAAAGTCACCCGATTGAACCGCCACCACCACCAACGCGTAGATCGCGCGACGGGGAACGCAACCACACCCAAAATTGTCCACAAATAAGAATTTTGAAAATCCCAGGCAAGTGTTTATCTTGCTTATTTTCATTAATACACCACTCATGTTAGTCTAGGGATGATTAGGATGAGTTTCATGGAAGAAAACCCAAGTTGGAGATAGGAAATCACATGTAGTTCTGATTTGAATGATAATCTGGAAACCCCTTCACATGTAGAGGATTAAACCACGAATTTATGATGTTTTAGAAGAAGAAAATTCTGGAAAAGATTGATTAGAACCGTGTTAAAGAAATTCTAGGGTTCTTGAGATTTTTATGAAGTTTTTTTTGCCTATAAATCCATGGTTATTGGCGTAAAATTACATGCTGTACGTAGAAGATTAATAATATGAGTGTATACTGATTATAGTACGAATTTTAGGAAGTTTGGGTGTGAAAAATATGGATTTGGATGAGGTTGTTGTAACACCCCGCCTAATTAAATACCAGGTGGCCAGTCCCATACCAAATTAAAACAGAATATACAGTTGGCTCATTCTTAGCATCACTGTCGAAAACATTTACAACTCACCCAATACCCAATTAAGCTGGTGTTAAAAACTTTCCAAATTTAAATTTCAACAAAATCATTTTTAGCTTAAGAATAACACTGCACATTTTATTCTACAAAACTGGTAACACAATAATTAACACAAAAGAATTTAAATGCAATTGGAATAAACATTCCCAAATAATATAAATCCTTTACAATAATCCCAACAATGCCAAATGTATTAAAAAGACACGAATACAATAGTATTTAACCCCGATAGAAAAGATAACTGAATCCTTTTGGCGACATGCCCTAAATAAGAATACTGTGAATCAAAAAGATGATAAGCGTCTAAGCAAAACTTCCATAGCTCCATAGCTCGTCACAATCAACTATGGTTGGCGTCCCTGTTGCTGGACACCTGATATAGAGATACAATAGAAGAGAAAATATGCAAGGAAACGGGTCAGAGCCCGAATGTGTAGATGATTTTTAAAACAACAAGTATTTAACAAGTGCAATAAAGCATTTATTATGTACATGTTAGATCCAACTCTCACTTGCTATTCTCACCTCTCAACTAGAGTGCACACTTAACGTTTCCTATTAACCTCCTAGTTAATGGTTCCCCTTTTCTAGTCTCCATATTATAATTCCATTCCCATATCATAATCCCCGTATGTCCCATACCATACGTCACATTATTATTCATTTACATTTCTCCTTTATATGATTAGTTTCTCATTAACATGAATCATTACTCATTAATATGAATCGTTTCTCATTAACATGAGTTAAGCTTTTCAATTCTATAAGCATAAACATTCATTAACTTAATTCCATTATCTTTCTCTATTCACCGTTATCTACAATTATCACCGTAGATAGATTTAACTACAATATATCCATTCAATCATTTAATCCATTATATATATATTCATATATAATACGGCACCCCGAGTCACAGCTGCGGTGAAATGCATTACTCTGCTATCATGTCCCATCATCGCAGGTCGCCGAATAGGGGACTAAAGGTTCGGTAAGATTCCACGAACCACAAACAACAACAAACAAATTGGAGGCGAACATAGTTCTCGTATCCATGGGTCACGAACATACCTACGTACCCACAGTCAGCGAACTTATCAACTCCCCGATAAGTCTTTCATAGACCTATGTTCTCGAGCGACAAATCAAAGATCCCATGGATTCATCAGGATATGACTGCCCTCACGCGCAAACCTCCCACCGATAGCAAGTAAGCTAGGTATGTCATACACATAAATCATCAATCAATCCAATAGGTATTATCATACCTATAATATAATATCAATAAGGTAATATAACTACCCTAAGATATTTCCCATACGTAGCATTATATCTCTTTTAAATTCCACGTATTAAAATATCATATCTTTACTTCATAATTTAATTATCCTCGCATTCTATAACATCTCTCCACTCCCGACGTCGTTAAGGTTCATGCGCGGAGCGTCTCGCAAAGCGAAATTCAAACAAGGAACCCCTCCAATACACTACTACTTAACTTTGTCGATCGAGGAGGTCCGACAACTTCAACTATGCGATCGGGATAACCTCATACTCTCTTTCAACCAAATTTGTTCTAAACTCCCATCTCTATCCAGGAGACACACCACTACGCTCTTGTATAACACTCTGTCCTTGCGAAATCAATATTGACCTTAAACTCATACCTTGATGTTCAAATTGTAACCCTAAGGCTACCCTCACTCATTACACAAGATTTAAATAGGTTTTTCCTCAAAATATATTCAGTAAGAATTCACTAATATCCTACTGGTCCATAACATCATTTCACCCGAAGTACTACGAGTTTAGTTCTCCTTTTAATGAAGGTTAAAACCGATAGTTTCAATTCTCTTATAAACACATCTTCTTTCACTTAGGATTGAACCCTCTTGTAAACTTAAGGATACCCAGGTGTTATATTAAATCACCCCTACTGATCCTATCTTAAATCCTCATACATCCCCATTTGGAATTTAACAAATGAATCCAGCAACCGAAATTCCATTCAATATAATTTTCATCATTTTAATCACTTTAATCCAAATCAAATTAATTCAAATCTTATCAAGGGTTTACTGATATTTTCTAAGTCCCATAATATCCAAAAAATCATCACCAAAGATCCACAAAAGTTTTGGGATAAGAATCAACATTTAAAAAGAAGTAACTTTACATATTCTGGGGATGTCGATCGATCGAAGGCAGGGGTCGATCGATCGATCCCTCAGGTCACAGCCTGGTTTTTCTGCATTTCAGCAACTACGGGTTTCGACATTTTTACTCATTCAAACCTTCATATTAACCTCCAAAATGAGTTATAATTATTACTACATGATATGTCAACATATATGAATGATTTCCAGTACTCTAAACATCTTAGGATCATCAAGAGATTGGATTAAAAAGCATGTTTATCTCCTTATTTCCATAAAATTATCATCATATCATCTTCAAGAACACATCAATGGTTTTCATAATTTCTTCAATAGATTCATGACTATTACGTGGATTATTATCATCATAAAACATGAGTTAAATTCCTATATCATTTCAGTTTTCCAGAAATCCATTTAATACTCCATTATTTCTTCCAAACATGAATAATCTTCTCTTTTCATACTATTCTAACATGGACAATATACAAACTTAAATTGCTATTATCAAACACTTGCCTTTACTGAAGGTCTGATCCTTTGGTGTAGTATATCTCAGTTGGTTGTCCCTTCTCCGGTCAAACTCCGGTGGTGGTTGGTGGTGTTGAACCTTGGTTCTTGTTCTTCTCCTTCCCAAGGAGGCTTTTCCCTTCCCAAGCACTCTTTCACTCTCTCTAGGAAGATGGCTTCTCTATTTTTTGTAGAGGAGATGAATAACCCACATACACTTAATCTACCAATACTTATAATAGGCCAAAATCCGAAATCACTATTCATCCCCCCTAGAAAAATGACCAAAATGCCCTTTCGGGTTGTCTATTCATTTCCAAATGACTCGAGACTCAAAATTAACATCAAAATAGACTTTTTGGACTATTTCGAACCTTCCGGACGCAACGACGCAGTCGAAATGACTATTAGATCGATAGAAAATAAATTTCCTTTTTAATTTAATAAACGAGTCCCGACACGTCCCATACCGCGTCTGGCTAACAATATAAATTACCGAATTTCTATCATATAGTCATATCAATGACATCACATTCATATATTACCTAAATATCTTTAAGTAATATTCAGAATCATCCATTTTAATATCCACCGTCTGGATAAAACCCGAATGAATTAATTAATAATAAAATCTAATTAATCCATTAATTTAAAATATAGCCCATTTTAAAAGTCATTTAAAATTACGGGGTATTACATACTTCCCCCCTTATAACAGAATTTCGTCCCGAAATTCAGAAATATAAGTCATACGGGTAAGGTCAACTCTGAGTATAAATCTCACATCGCAAGAAATCCAAGATGTACCGCCTATACAGTACATTAACAAAACCCCTATCGATGTTATACGCCAAGCCTCACCATATAGTTTCAACTGAATCAAATTTAAACTTTACCAAATCTTCCCTATACCGTCCTCGTGACAAACTTTGGGAAAAATGATCCTCTCGTAGTGAACAAATAAATCCTGAAGTCACAATTACTTACCTTTTTCACAATTATGAAAAATACGACAATTCAATCATCCAGGGCGTCCATACACCCTCTCGTAGCTCCTTCAAAATTAAAAGTTTCGCAAAGGTTATAAACTCGTTTCGCAAAGACCTAACTTATTTCGACTTCCAACGGTTATTAGTTTCATCCGTGGGGTGTCTTACAAGCGAAATCCAAACAAGGAACCACCCCGATACACTACTTCCTAAAGTAGTCGGTCATCGAAACTCCTAAGGTCCGTAGTCAATAATATAAAAATTTGGTTTATAAAAAAAAATATCAGGTTTATTGATTTAAACAAAAATTTGGTTTTTTTTCGATTTCAAATAGATTCTACGCATCTACTCTCTTATAGAAGACAAGATGCAGACATATGCTCTCATATACCACAAGTTAATGCATGCCGATAGTCACATCACGCTCGAACATTCCCAAGGTAAGTAATCCCATAAAAATCAAACCCACGTTATAACAAGTAATATATAGGTGTCCCACACCCCTCAGTGAGTCTACGTAAATAACGATGCCATAGGCTAAGTTTAACAACCCTTTTGCCCACACAATATCAATCACTACAAAAATCAATACGCCTCATACTTCCTTAGATAGAAAACATACCCTCATTTGCGGGTGATTGTTGTTGAATCCCAATATTATAACTTTGCTCCGATGAGTCAAGAAAAATTTTACCCCAAATTTTCAGTTCTAGTTAACCACACTCCACTATATACCCAAGCCTTTCAATATATTGCCTTCGTTAGGGAACATACAAAATTCACTCATTTCAAGAACTTCTACTGATGACTCTCCTCAATTTTTCCATAATAGGGGTGACCTCGACTACGGTCATCATACTCGAACATACTTCATAACCTCCTAAGTACGATCTCCGCTATCCGTCCAATGGCCCTCATCTGCCATACGTACGTAATGAAAGATTCCCCAATAAATGTTGGCGAATTTTATAGTTCAACCCATCAGTTAACATTAGGACTCTCCTCTCCTCAGTAGGTACTTCAGTTGGTACCAAATTAGTTGATCGCGTAAACTCTTCCTCATATTCTGCCACAGTTTTCTCTCCCTGTTTCAAATCAAGTAGCTTCCGCCTCATCTCTGTCTGGATGGCGGAAGGAAAATACTTCCCATCAAACCGTATCCAATAGTCTTGGATAGTCATTGTGTCCCTCTCCTCCATAGTGGTCGTAGCTTCCCACCATTGCAAAGCTGCCCCTACTAGCTTGAATGTGGCTAGTATTTGATGTTGAACCTCAGTGCATTCAATCATTCTCAAGTACCGTTGGATATCTTTCTTCCATTGGCTAGTAGTCACAACATCTCATCCTCCATGAAACTCAGGTGGGTGCGCTTTCTGAAAGGTATCCCTCGCTCGTTCCCATGCAATAGGAAACACTTGCCCTTGCGCGGGTGGAACAACCGGTGCCGGTGCTGGAGCCTGCTGAATAGCAGCTAAAGCTGCATTGAATGCCTGAGCGACAATTGCAGCAACTTCGGCCGCAGTCATCGTACCCTTGTAGGCGTAAATAGAAAAGAAATAATCCTACTCATAGGGCTCTACATAAAAGAACGCTAAGCTGAAAACATAGTAAGCCGTACAGATCCTAAAGGACACTAGAACCTGATGCTTTGATACCCCCTGTGACACCCCGCCTAATTAAATGCCGGGTGGCCAATCCCATACCAAATTAAAACAGAATATACAGTTGGCTCATTCTTAGCATCACTGTCGAAAACATTTACAACTCACCCAATACCCAATTAAGCTGGTGTTAAAAACTTTCCAAATTTAAATTTCAACAAAACCATTTTTAGTTTAAGAATAAAACTACACATTTTATTCTACAAAACTGGTAACACAATAATTAACACAAAAGAATTTAAATGCAATTGGAATAAACATTCCCAAAGAATATAAATCCTTTACAAGAATCCCAACAATGTCAAATGTATTAAAAAGACACGAATACAATAGTCTCTAACCCCGATAGAAAAGATAACTGAATCCTTTGGGCGACATGCCCTAAATAAGAATACTGTGAATCAAAAAGATGATAAGCGTCTAAGAAAAACTTCCATAGCTCCATAGCTCGTCACAATCAACTATGGTTGGCGTCCCTGTTGCTGGACACCTGATATTGAGATACAATAGAAGAGAAAATATGCAAGGAAACGGGTCAGAGCCCGAATGTGTAGATGATTTTTAAAACAACAAGTATTTAACATGTGCAATAAAGCATTTATTATGTACATGTTAGATCCAAATCTCACTTGATATTCTCACCTCTCAACTAGAGTGCACACTTAACGTTTCCTATTAACCTCCTAGTTAATGGTTCCTCTTTTCTAGTCTCCACATTATAATTCCATTCCCATATCATAATCCCCGTATGTCCCACACCATACGTCACATTATTATTCATTTACATTTCTCCTTAATATGATTAGTTTATCATTAACATTAATCATTACTCATTAATATGAATCGTTTCTCATTAACATGAGTTAAGCTTTTCAATTCTATAAGCATAAACATTCATTAACTTAATTCCATTATCTTTCTCTATTAACCGTTATCTACAATTATCACCGTAGATAGATTTAACCACAATATATCCATTCAATCATTTAATCCATTATAGATATATTCATATATAATACGGCACCCCGAGTCACAGCTGCGGTGAAATGCATTACTCTGCTATCATGTCCCATCATCGCAGGTCGCCGAATAGGGGACTAAAGGTTCGGTAAGATTCCACGAACCACAAACAACAACAAACAAATTGGAGGTGAACATAGTTCTCGTATCCATGGGTCACGCACATACCTACGTACCCACAGTCAGCGGACTTATCAACTCCCCGATAAGTCTTTCATAGACCTATGTTCTCGAGCGACAAATCAAAGATCCCATGGATTCATCAGGATATGACTGCCCTCACGCGCAAACCTCCCACCGATAGCAAGTAATCTAGGTATGTCATACACATAAATCATCAATCAATCCAATAGGTATTATCATACCTATAATATAATATCAATAAGGTAATATCACTACCCTAAGATATTTCCCATACGTAGCATTATATCTCTTTTAAATTCCACGTATTAAAATATCATATCTTTACTTCATAATTTAATTATCCTCGCATCCTATAACATCTCTCCACTCCCGACGTCGTTAATCTTCATGCGCGGAGCGTCTCGCAAAGCGAAATTCAAACAAGGAACCCCTCCAATACACTACTACTTAACTTTGTCGATCAAGGAGGTCCGACAACTTCAACTATGCAATCGGGATAACCTCATACTCTCTTTCAACCAAATGTGTTCTAAACTCCCATCTCTATCCAGGAGACACACCACTACGCTCTTGTATAACACTCTGTCCTTGCGAAATCAATATTGAGCTTAAACTCAGTCCTCGATGTTCAAATTGTAACCCTAAGGCTACCCTCACTCATTACACAAGATTTAAATAGGTTTTTCCTCAACATATATTCAGTAAGAATTCACTAATATCCTACTGGTCCATAACATCATTTCTCCCGAATTAATACGAGTTTAGTTCTCCTTTTAATTAAGGTTAAAACCGATAGTTTCAAATCTCTTATAAACACATCTTCTTTCAGTTAGGATTAAACCCTCTTGTAAACATAAGGATACCCAGGTGTTATATTAAATCATTCCTACTGGTCCTATCTTAAATCCTCATACATCCCCATTTGGAATTTAACAAATGAATCCAGCAACCGAAATTCCATTCAATATAATTTTCATCATTTTAATCACTTGAATCCAAATCAAATTAATTCAAATATTATCAAGGGTTTACTGATATTTTCTAAGTCCCATAATATCCCAATAATCATCACCAAAGATCCATAAAAGTTTTGGGAGAAGAATCAACATTTAAAAAGAAGTAACTTTACATATTCTGGGGAGGTCGATCGATCGAAGGCAAGGGTCGATCGATTGATCCCTCAGGTCACAGCCTGGTTTTTCTGCATTTCAGCAACTACGGGTTTCACCATTTTTACTCATTCAAACCTTCATATTAACCTCCAAAATGAGTTATAATTATTACTACATGATATGTCAACATATATGAACGATTTCCAGTACTCCAAACATCTTAGGATCATCAAGGGATTGGATTAAAAAGCATGTTTATCTCCTTATTTCCAGAAAATTATCATCATATCATCTTCAAGAACACATCAATGGTTTTCATAATTTCTTCAACAGATTCATGACTATTACATGGATTATTATCATCCTAAAACATGAGTTAAATTCCTATATCATTTCAGTTTTCCAGAAATCCATTTAATACTCCATTGTTTCTTCCAAACATCAATAATCTTCTCTTTTCATACTATTCTAACATGGACAATATACAAACTTAAATTGCCATTATCAAACACTTGCCTTTACTGAAGGTCTGATCCTTTGGTGTAGTATATCTCAGTTGGTTGTCCCTTCTCCGGTCAAACTCCGGTGGTGGTTGGTGGTGGTGAACCTTGGTTCTTGTTCTTCTCTTTCGCAAGTAGGCTTTTCCCTTCCCAAGCACTCTTTCACTCTCTCTGGGAAGATGACTTCTCTATTTTGTGTAGAGGAGATGAATAACCCACATACACTTAATCTACCAATACTTATAATAGGCCAAAATCCGAAATCACTATTCACCCCCCCTAGAAAAATGACCAAAATGCCCTTTCGGGTTGTCTATTCATTTCCAAATGACCCGAGACTCAAAATTAACATCCAAATAGACTTTTCTGACTATTTCGAACCTTCCGGACGCAACGACGCAGTCGAAATGACTATTAGATCGATAGAAAATAAATTTCCTTTTTAATTTAATAAACTAGTCCCGACACGTCCCATACCGCGTCTGACTAACAATATAAATTATCGAATTTATATCATACAGTCATATCAATGACATCACATTCATATATTACCTAAATATCTTTAAGTAGTATTCCGAGTCATCCATTTTAATATCCACCGTCTGGATAAAACCCGAATGAATTAATTAATAATAAAATCTAATTAATCCATTAATTTAAAATATAACCCATTTTAAAAGTCATTTAAAATTATGGGGTATTATAGTTGTATGATAGAACCCATAACTGGTTAACTGCAGAATTCACCATACCTGCTTGATCGATCAATCGAGCCAAGAGCTTTGGTCGATCGAAGGTTCGATCGATCGAGCCCCAGCCCTCGATCGATCGACCCCTTCTGGCAGACTCATATTTCCCCTTTTTAAATTAGTTGAATTCAATTTAATGAGAAATAATCCTTGGACACCCTTATTAAAATGTTTTGGGAGATAAAGAAGACCAGTAGGACTTATAAATAATTATGGGGCCTTTAATGTAAGACGAGAGTTATATTTTTGGGATAATTACATATAAGGGACGATGAAATTATGTATTAAGGGGAGAGACGCGTTAGATGGTTACGTTGGAAATTAGATGAGTACCTACTGAATTCTACACTTGGGAGGATAAAGTCTATGAGTGTTACGTAATAAGTTGAAATGATCCCTCAAATCAAAGTAAGAAATGAACGGTTATACGTGAGAACTAAACAATGAGATATGAGGACAAATGTCGTAATTATGGGATTTGAGATGTACCTAAATTGATATGGTAATATTAGTATAGTTATATGATTGTGGTTATGCATATACTATCTATGTGTGAAAATTGTGCCCGCGCTACTTGCTATCCCTGAGGTTACCGCGCTGGGACAATCTTATCTCGATGGGACCTTTATGAGGGATATTGACTCGTACCCTAGAAGATAGAAATCCTTGGTACACGCTATCGAATCGATAGTTCAGACGGTCCTAAGAGACGTGGGGGCATGTGCTATCCTCTTAGAGACTTGGAATCTATGCTTCGCCTCAATATTCTTTGTGTATGTGTTAATACAGTTCGAGAGTGCTTCCGAACTTGTATTTCCCTTAGTACGAGAGATACGGGGATTGGATAGCAGAGTATGCACGCACCATAATTTTTATTTGGGGTGCTGTTAGAATATGTATATTATACGAGTATTTAATATATATATATAAAATTCTGAAATTTGGAACTGCCTACTGTGTTATGATAAGTAAGGCATGTATAATGACTCGAATTTGAAAATACTTGTTTTCAAATAGTATAATATGACACTGGGAAACTTTATTAATAAATAAAGTTAAGATGAGAGCTTTGTTACTGAATGAAATTTTCCCCTTAAACAATTATATTGTTCAGTTTTAAATCTTACGAGTAACCTAAGATAAGTTAAACCATTGGGATGTTTAGTGCGATATAAGGTAAGATAATCCGTTGGGAAGGTTAGTGCGATAGGCGTGCACATTAGAAGAGAGGTGAGAATTTCTCAAGAGAGTGTCGCACTAATATGTTGTTGCATTGGCCTATAAACATTTTAAATACTTTCTAAACAAATTTTAAATTATTCACACTATCGGGCTCTGACCCGTTCCTAGTTTTCCTTTCTCTCTTGTGTATATATGTATATATTACAGGTGCCCAGACAGAGGGGCGTCTTGCATAGGATCCTTTGGAAGGAACGCGCTGCAGCTTAGGTGGGAGTTACAGGCCTCTTGCTTAGATGACTTCATTTATTTGACTCCACTCCTAGCATGTTCATTTAGTGGGGCATGTGTCGCCCTTTTCCATTATTCAGTTGTTTATTTGGACATTGTGATTCAGTTATTTCTAGTATTGTCACTTTGGGATTCATTACTGTCTGGATGTTTTACTTCAGGTTTTTAAATATTGGGATTTAGTTGATAAATGTTTAAATTTATTTGGATTATATGTTCCAGAATAATTGTGCTGTGATTCTTTAATATTGAATTATTGTAAAAATCTAAATCTTGGTTTATAAAATAAAATTTGGAAAGTAATGTCTAAAAATGGTTTTGACACTTAGCTTAATCAATTAGGGTGTTTAAATTGGAAAAGTTATTTTTCGACAGTGATGCTAGGAATGAACCAGCTGTTGACCTTGATTTAATTTAATAAAGGAGTGATCGCCCGGTATTTAATTAGGCGGGGTGTCACAGAAAGTAAGTAGGAAGAGACTGAAAACTATCCACTCGAATAAAGAAAGAGGGAATAGTACCAATGGGGTATCCCAGTAGTAGATAGGGGGAGATCAGGGGCAGGATTCTGGTAGGGAAATCATGCCAAATGATTTAGAACTGGAGGCTATCGGTAGGATGGCCAGGAATTCCAACAAGGTCGGCATGGAAGGGACCAGTGGCAGGGTGAATGTATTAGAAGGTGTTTCGTTTGTGGGGGAAGCGAGACACGTGAAGAGAGATTGTCGTAAGCGAGGCAGGGGTCAACTACAGGACGAGGTCCTGGATGTACATCCACTAAAGAAAGTTATGGGCGCATTCGGGCAGGGAGAAGATGCTCCGGAACCGGAGGATCAGCCGTTGCAGCTGGAGTATGGAGGTAATTATTTTTACCCTATGGGCATGGGGTATATTTTTGAGTGACAAAGAGTATGTCATAATATAAAACTTATTTTTCACTAGAGTTCGTAGGTGAGTCAAACTTAGTGGGTGCATTGGCTATAGCAGCCATAGTATGTGGATAAACTTTCCATAGGGTAGCGGAGTTTCTTTGGTGTTCTTCACGGGAGAGTGGAAGTGTACACTGATTGAAGGCTTGAATTATGCGAGGAGTTACTACTTTCGAGAATTATGGGAGTAGGGTTGATAATATTTTCTAAATATCGGTTGGATAGCATGGAATTTAACTATTGTGGATAGTGGTGTTAAGTTTTGGTGTTTACGACACCAGGATATGTTTGGTACTAGGTATCACCTAAGAGGGCGTATAGCCTATACATATGTTGTATTGCGTGGTGCGATAGGCATATAGTGAGATCTTGTGTTCTCACATTTTATCCCGATAAGTAGGGGTGTTTACTGAAGTGAATCAGGGTGGTTAGATTTATGTTCGAGCAAAGAGAGATAGCGCGGGGTTTATTTTTTCACAAGGACTAGTGATGGTAAGGGCGCGGTACTTTATGTCGTTTTTGGTAACGTGAGAGTAAGTGTATATACTTTTATGTTGAGAGACAAGTATTTTTGTGAGGAGATGTTTGGACGTTAGTACCACGGTTGGGTACCCGGGCAGTAGATATATATGTGTGTGTATATATATATATATATATGTGTGTGTGTGTGTGTGTGTGTGTGTGTGTGTGTGTGTGTGATATGACTACGGGTTCGAAGTTATATTACGGGTTACGACCATCATAGTCGGGTAACTTTCGTGCGGTAAATGGCGAGGATAGGGTGTATGGGCACCCGAGTTAATTAAGGAAAATTTCGTGCGGTTAAGCACGGGTATAGGGTGTATGGGCGCCCTGGTTAATTTAAATGCATACTTGTGTAACGTATGGTTAGAAGCGGATGGGATAGATATAGCGAGCTTAGAGGCACATGACTAGAGAGTAATGTGCGAAGCTTGAGACATTACGCTCATCTTAATTTCGAGGACAAAATTCCTTTCTAAGGGGGGGAGTATGTAACACCCCGTAATTTTGAGGATTTAATATTTAATTATTTTTGGGAGTGATAAAAATATTTAAATTGGAGAAACTTAAATTCATGAGTTGGAGAATTTATTTGAGTGAGCCTAATTAATTATAATTGACGACTTTAAGTTTAATTATTCGAATTAATGTGTGTCACATTTTGGGGTCGAAATGTGGATATATCAAAATGTATTTCGGATGGCAATTTCGAGTGCGCGGTTGCATCCGGATGGGTCGAGATAGTAAGAAAAGAGTACTCGGGGATAGTAATTGGCTCTCGGAGTATTTTTGGGCATAGCCGGACCCACACGGGGTGAGTTGGGCCATTTTAATTAGGCCCAGATGTCCAAAAACGGGATTAAGGGCTTATAACCTAAATGGTGAAGTGTTAAACGGCAGTAAACACAAAGTCTAAGTATAGGGCTTGAGAAGGAAATTGGGAGAAAGCAAATCAAGAGCCAATTGGGAATTATTGGACTCGAATTAAGGGACTACACCAACGGATCAGACCCTGCGAACAATTATGGGCAAGTGGTTAACTTGCTGTAATGTGTAAATGGTGATATCCAATTCATATTTTAGTGATGTGTAAACTAAAATTCGTTTTGGGGATAAATGGGTACAAAATGGGGTTTTGTTAATGGAATACTTGGCTGAGATTCAAAGTAAGAAATAGGTGTATTATATATCCATAAGTAAAGATAAAATTAAATTTCAATATATTTGATGATTAACATGGAATCTTTATGAGTTCTTGGATGAAGAACATGAATCTTGAATGACTTAGGGTTTATTTGATTAACACAAGAGGTCAATTTGCCAGAATTTTTGACACAACTTTAAACGTATGCCATTTGAGTTGTACTTCGAATTAGAGTGTTAACCATACATTCATGTAAAGATATTTCTCTTAGATATCCAATGAACTTGGAATTAGGTCAATCGGAGTTCTGCAGAGGGAGTAATCGACATTTTACTACAGGGTGTTTGATCTGTCAACATAGTAATCTGCTAGAATTTTGACATGAATTTAAATGTGTGCGATTTGAATTTTGCTTCAAATTAGAGTGTGAAGCATACATTAATGGAAATTAATTTCTTTTAGCTATCCAATGAACTTGGAATCAGGTCAATCGGAGGTCTGTAGAGGGAGAAATCGAAATTTTACTAGAGGGTGTTTAATCTGCCAGAAAATTTGAGATTTTTCTTCTTAAGCCTCAAATGTCTAAAATTTTATCGGGGAAGTGTTTGGGACCTTGATGAAATATATTTATGGAATAATTATATGGAAGTAGGTCTATGATTTAGTGTTGGACTTTAATTTTGTGAGAGAGTTAAAGTCGAGATTCATAGGCTTGATTGTGATGTACTCTAATTCGAGATGATAATAATATAATTACGGAAAAGCATGAGCGAGCTTAAATTCATTAGGTGAGTGGGTTAACAAGGATAACTACTGAATTGATATAACAAGGGGTAACTAGGACCCTTAGATTTGTGTGAATACTTGAATTAATACGAAAGTGAAATAAATTCGTAAAGCAAACAAGTAAGGTAAATATTAGAGAGAAATATATTACGTACAAGTATGAATAATTGGGTTGTGTAAATACCTACTGTTTTATAGGATTACTTGGGTTGTGAATGCCTATTGTGTGTTTCATAGGAACATAGACTCGGAAAATTTTAAGTTATGGGCCAAGTGAGCGAGTCCGTGGATAATGGTTGAGTGACACCAAGTTATTAAATTAATGAATGTGTTAATTAATGAAGGTAGAGTCGGAAGGTAGACTCGGAAAAGTGTTAAATTAATTATTGAGAGAGTAATTAATTTAGAGTCGGAACATAGACACGGGAAATATTAAGTTATGGACCAAGTGAGCGAGTCCGGGTAGGATGGTTGGGCGATGCCAAGTAATCAAATTAATTGAGGTGTTAATGAATTTAATTAAACTCGGATTGTAGACTCGGATAGGTTTTAAATTAATAGGTGTGATAATTAATTTAATTAGAGTCGGATTGTAGACTCGGGTAGGTATTAAATTAATAGGTGTGATAATTAATTTAATTAGAGTCGGATTGTAGACTCGAGTAGGTATTAAATTAATAGGCGTGATAATTAATTTAATTAGAGTCGGATTTCAGACTCGGGTAGGTATTAAATTAATAGGTGTGTTAATTAATTTAATTGGAGTCGGACGATAGACTCGGGGAGGTATTAAATTAATAGGTGTGTTAATTAATTTAATTAGAGTCGGACGATAGACTCGGGGAGGTATTAAATTAATGGGTGTGTTAATTAATTTAATTAGAGTCGGACCATAGACTCGGGGAAAGTATTATATTAATTGAGGTGTGAATCAATTATATTAGAGTCGGACCATAGACTCGAAAAGATGATAAATTATTAAGTGAGGATATTAATTATGTTGAGTCGGGCCACAGACTCAGGAAATTACAGGCTAGTGTACGGGATTTTGAGTACACGGTAAATTCGGGGTTTATATTATTTATATACGGTGTTGTGATAGCATATATATACGTGTATATATTGTGTGTGATATTAAATATCAGTGACTATATATTTATTAAATTTATATACTCTCATGCTATCAAGGGTGGTTGCGCGATGTGGTTGAATCCCCTAGCTTGAGGAGTATGGTGAGTATATCCCCAGGTCATAGCGTCTAGTATATGGGTGAGGGATTTATCTCTCTTTCAGGGAAGAAATATGACCGCCTCCACTACGTTTATAGTTTGGGCCAAGTTGGTGAGCGATTCCAACTTGGATAACTAGGTTTTGTGAGCACACCTAGTGAGATAGCACTTTAGAGGGAATCATCCGACGAGGGTATACTCGGAGGGATGGATATACCTATGTTATATGTGTGGATGTTTTAGTAAAGATACGTATATAATGGTATTCAATATTATATGCGGGTAATAATACAGTATGTGATGTATTTACTTTATATAACTTGTCACACGGTTATATGCTACTATTTAAGAAGGAATTAATTAAGTTAATGGTGAGATAACTTATAATTCAAAAAATCATTATACTCGGGTTAGAGTAGTATGGCAAGGGGAGGTTATACCAGGACTAGTTGGACAGGGTAGTACAACTAGGTGGGGGTTAAGGTAACCATTAAGTGTGCACAATAGTGGAGGGGCGAGAATGTCCACAAGGGAGTGCGACACTAACTTAAATATGAAGCGCATTCTTGCATGTTAAATTACTGCAGTTAATTCACTTACTAAATATTTTCAAAATGTTTTGGGTTCTAACCCTTGCTATAAAACTATTTTCAAAACCTTTTAGGTGTCCAGCCACAGGGACGCCAGGATTGTTATTCTATTCCAGGGATACGGAGCTGCGACATATGTGGATGCTATCAGGAGTTTGGATTAGATGCATCGTTCATTTATTCCTAGAGTAGGAATTATGCATCAATTTCAGTTTTATTTAGGGCTTGTCGCCCAGTCTTCTCAGTAAAGTTTTCAGATTTGTTTTATTCCGGTGTTGAATATTTGTATTGGATTATTTCACTTTGGTGGCCGATAGTTTATTCGGCAAGTTGTGTAATTAATTATTCAGTTGAGTTTTATTCAGTTATGTGAATGGTTTATATTTATTTCCGCATGTACTGTTTTGTTTAATTAAAAAGTTAAAATTTGGCACCAGCTTTTGGAATACTAGGTGGTTCGTATGTTTTAAATTTTTTTTGATAGTGATGCTAAGAATGAACCAACTGGGATTCCTTTTTTAATTTGGTATAGGACTGATCACCCGGTATTTTATTAGGCGGGGTGTCACAATTCACAATCAACAACAATATAAAGGCCACCACGGGCATCACAAAACATTTGCATAGTCTCAAAGTTAATTTTTACTTCATTTTTTTTAAGGCAAGGAAGAGATAAATGGGGAAGGTTTAGTGAAAATTTCGGCAAAATTTCCTTTCTAAATTTAATAATTCAAAATTAAACATGACGTGTTTAATCAACAACAACAATATAAAGCCCAACCCGGGCATTCACCTTTAACAAATTAAAGCCCACCCCCTGCATTCACCATCAATAATATAAAGCCCACCTCGGGCATTCAGTACTTTCATCAATAACAATTAAAAGTCTCCCAAACCTAAATGTCAACAAAAAATTTATGATGTTGATAAATGCCTATGCTAAATGATGAAATAACATCCTCAATTGGGATATCGTCGTTGAGGTAGTATTAGAGATGAATACCTTGAATTCTTATAAAATCTCCTTCTAACCTAATAATTTCACCAATAAGGTTGTCATGTCAAACACGAACCAGTTCATACACAAAATCCCCTACCATTCCATTACCAATGACAACTAGTCCTGGTACCTATCCAACAACACATTATGCCAATTATTGAGAATGCTCACATGAAGTTGAATGCGCCTTGCGCCTTAACCAACTATACTCTTGACATATCTTATAAGGCTTTATACGTAAATTTACCAATATATATAATTTAGAGCTACTTTATCTTGATTGGTGTGATTTTCATATTTCTAAATGAATTAAATGTAAAGTTCAAAGACAACTACACTATGCTAAGTAATTTTTGAAAACAAAGCAGAATGAAAAAGCAGAGGCTAAACTCTGAAAATACCCTTCCTAAATGTAGTGTGTGAAATATAATCAATTTCCAGTTAGCAAAATTAGCCATTAATCCTTTTCATCATCAAATGTGGTACTCTTAACTATCAAGAAAAATAACGAATTAGAACCAGCAAATGAAATATATTTACCTAGCACAAGAGTAGCCCCACTACATCCGTAGATGCCCCACCTTTCACCAAGGAGAAATCATGCAAAATCAGCACCCCATACTGCTCCAACTCATAAATTATCGCAGTTTCTCTGGCTGACATATCACACATTACAGTCATCTGTAAAATCAATTAAGTATTTATTCAGACTCCGTAAAAATACAATTTCTTATCCCCCTCTGGAACCAATAGAGAAAATAACCAAATCTGGCGTGTATGGCCCTCCTTAGGGGGTACCACACAACGAAGATTATATAATGTTGAATTATATATATCTACTGCATTGAAGTTGCTATTTATAAAGAGTAAAATGATAAGGGAAAATTAGGCATAATGTGCATAGATAAAGCTCATGTGCACTGAGTAACAGTTTATTTCCCAGACACTTTTGAATCTATGTGCACTCAGTAAAAAATCTTAGTATATGCACAACTTCTTACTGACTATTAAAAGATACTAAACTAAACTAAACTAAATTGGCTCCAACTTCTTTAATGCATTCTCTACCAATCTAATGACTACATAAGGAGGTAAACTAAAATAAAATAAAATGTACCTATGAACCATATTTTAGCTACCAAAACATAATAGATGCGCTCATTGCCTTCATTTTGACCAACACTTGGTACACATTCAGAAGGACTGAACCATACAACCTGTCCAAGTTAAAAAATATGCATATAGGTTCAAGAATAGTAGTGGCAAAATGTGGCCCAAATAATAAAACAACCCATATTAGCCCAAGCATCTAAATATGGGGCCCATGTTTCAAAGCTATGAGTTAAATATGGAGCCCATATTTCAAAGCTATGAGTTAAATATGGGGCCCATATTTGAAAACAAAAAATCAAATATGGAGCTCAATTTTAAAAGATACAAATCAAATATAATACTCATTTTAAAAAGTTATGAGTAAAATATGAGTTTTTTTTTATATATACCTCCAATTGTAATACTTAATTTAGTAGAAAAATAATGGGTTGGCCCAACCCATATTTGGTCCACCCATATTTGGCCCGCCCACATTTAACCCAACCCACATTTGGCCCAACCCACATTTAACCCAACCCATATTTGACCCGCCCAAATTAAGCCCAGCCCATAATTTTGCCAGTGCTATTCAAGACCTTTTAAATTCTATTACTGTTATAGGTTCAAGACCATCACCCACTACTATTTCAATCAAATTCTATTACTCTTATAAGTTTAAGACCTTTTAAATTAATTTCTTCAATTCAACATGAATATTTTGTTGACAATGTGATTCCTCATTTGGTTAGTGATCAGGAAAATGTTATGATGAAAGATATCCCCATATTTGACGAAATTAAAATAACTGTGTTTTCTATAGACTCCAAAGCAGCACCTCAACCTGATGGTTTTGAAGGTTTATTCTACTATACTGAAGGTGTTTGAAGACTATGAAAATTGAGGTTTATTCTACTATATTTTCTTGATTGGAACTTATGCATGAGACAGATTCGTCAAATGTACAGAAAGGAATTTTAGAGCTATCAATGGATATTCAGAGTGATAGTGATCTACTGGTGTCCAATAAGGAATCAACGTCACATTGTCATACTTTTGTGAACTGAGCTAGAGGCGGAGAGATCATTGGGAGCAGCCATGAAGGAAGAGACAAAGAAACCCCAAATTGAGCTCTCTTTGCTAATATCTGATCAGTTTGAATGATCAAATAGAGCTTAGAACAATGGTGGATGCCATTGCAGCTTCAAAGCAAAGAGAAGTAGAAGCTCATGAAACAACAATCATCTTGTCCAAAGAAAATGATGAACTCGGGATGAAACTCAAGGTTTTAATTAAAGAAATATTAAGTTGATCGAACTCTATGAACAAGCAGTTGTAGAAAACCATAGTAAAGACAGAGATATAGCACTGGATTCTCAACAAGACAACACCGAAGATCATAGCAATCACTTCAATAAATTTTCTGATGAGAAATTTGGGATAAAAAAGTAAGTCAGGAGCCTAGAGCATCAACTAATGGAAATACACGAAGAGAATGATAAATGAATGGGTCTTTATGAGAAAGCCATGCAACAGAGAGATGGATTCAAAAGAATGGTTTTCTTTGGATAGAGATAAGGTTGTTGAAGACAAAAGGGGATTTAATTTCATAGAGAATGTTGACAATTCTACGATATCTGGTCAAACAGAGGTTTTGCTGGAGGATTCTGGTTTATTTGAAGTCAATGTGCATGATGACTACAACCAATGTTCTGGAAGTCCACGAACAAATGATTATCTTGATTTAGATGAACCTTCAAGCTTTGAGAAAGAACAATATGTTACAGAGGATAGGTAAACTCAATGTCCCGAGGATCCTCTGGCAGATCCCCAGAGTCCTCTGGCAGATCCCGAGATCCAAATTAGCGGCAGTGATTTGGAAATGGATGCAAAGTCATCAAATACGACCATGGTAAAAATGTCAAATGATCTAAATTTAGTGAGAAAAAAAAACTAGAAAAAGCCCAAGAAATGCTTTTGAATTCTACACCAACTCTCAATTTATTTGGGTCGCTTGAGAGAGAAACTATAGAGATTGAGAAGCTTACAAGAGAAATCGAAGCATTAGGTGACTGTATTCGGGTGAAGGAGAAGGAATACACGTCATGCAAGCTAGTTTCTTCTGCGATGTAGGAAAGAAGTGTTTTATTCAACAAAAAATTGATGGCAATTAAATACACACTATCAAGCTTTTCTTCGCCTGCTGGTTACTTTAAACAGCACGAAATTAAAGCAAGGGAGAAGGTAAATGCTTCTATGTCTCATTTAAGTTGCAAGAGAGAACTAGCTCACCTTCAAGCCCACAAGCATGAAATTATGGATGCTCAGAGGTAGATTCAACAATCTGAAAATGAGGTGAAAATAATTATTACAAACTTGAAATTGAAAATAGAGGAAGAGGAAAGAAGACAGAATAGTGAAAAGGTTTTCCTTGCCATAGACAATGTTGACACAGAAGAGATTCAACCCTCATACAAAACGTGGCATTTGGGTGGTAGAGAAATCGAGTTGCTGAAATCCACAGTAGAAAAAACAAAGCTACAACTAGAAATGAAGAAGGCTAGTTAAAAGATTGAGGTCCTGAGAAGGGAAACTGCAGGATTGGACAGGAATATGAGAAGGTGGGAAATGAAATACAAGTGGTAGAAATGGAAATAAAAAATCTATGGGGTCTGTTGAGGATATGAATCACAAGCTAGAGAACATTGTCAATGAGAAGGAGGATGTACTTGAAATGAAGGAGAATGGAAGGACTGAGTTTGAAAACCTATTTCTTGAATACCAGCAGTCTATTTTCATAACAGAGCTGAAGGAAGAAGAGATGAAGATTTTGAAAAAGGAACTGCAAGTGGAATTAAGAAGAAAATTAGAGTTGGAGGTAGAAAGAACAAAGACTGCTGGGAGGAAGGCTCAGCAATCAAAGCAAATAATGTGCCAGCAAAACTTTGTATCTGACAAGATAGAAGAAGAGATCCAAAATGTACGGTTATCATTTCTGGACCTTTGGGGGGAGTTCCACACTTGGGTTCCCTGCTAGACATGTTCTCCATTTTTTACTGAACTTTTAACCCACTAAATTTTCATAGTACATCTCTCTCTTGAATAGCTTTATTAATTCTCTCTTGAATGTAGTACAACAAACCTACATTGTCTTAGATAATTCATTCAAAATAGTTATTAAAAAAAGACTATAAAAATTGTTCTAGTCAGAGAATTAATTAAGCTAAATGTACTATGTTGTTAACGAAAGGTACAAAGCAGAAGAAATGAAATTCGAGATACCCTAGGCATCAAAGAAGGTAATGACACATTTTCTTGGAGGTCCCTGTTTTTAGAGGAAAACCTAAAAGAAGAAATTTACAATTAATAGCAGATAGACCTAAGACCAAACTTGCAGATAGACCTAAGACCAAACTTGATAGTTGGCCAGATAAAATGCTTTTTACTGTTGGTAGGCTTTAACTGATCAAACTTGCTTTCCAACCTATTCTTATATACAGTTTAATGGTATATAAATGCCCTGGAAATCTCTTAAAGAAGATGCAAGTTTGGGTTAGATTCTTTCTATAGTATGGTTCAACTTCTAAAAGAAATTTGGTCACTGTGGATTCGAATAAATTTTGTGCTCCTATCAATGAAGGTGGTCTCAGTTTACAATGCTTCCAATGTCTTAATAAGGTTGCCATCCTCAAAGTTGCCTGGGAAACTTGTTTTAAAAAGTCTACATGGTCTGAATTTTTGAATGATAAATTCAATCCTTTTAGAGAGAAGATGTGTTACAAGGTCATCTCTATTTCGCCTGGTTATCAAGAAGCTTATAGCCTAATCATTCTTCACTCTCAATGGATTATTAGTGGAAACAATATGAAGATTTGGACTGACATATGGATTGGAGAACCTATAGCAAACCAAATGAGAGATAAATTAGACTATCCTTATGTAAGGACATTTTTGTCCATTAGCATTTTATATGTCGTACGTCATTACACCGTTGAGAAAATTCAAGAATCATACGCTCATCAACGGAATCCGAATATCAAAGGCAGAAAAGGAATCAGGGAACAGACCGGACCGATCCGGCCCAAATAAAAGAACCGATCCGGTTCATCCGGGCTGATCAACCTAAAGAGACCGGACCGATCCGCCTACTGAGGTGAGGCCAGTGTACCCCGGATCCATAGCGAACCGATGAAGCTAAAAAGCCGAACCGATCCGATG
The DNA here is from genome assembly GCA_949130495.1 of Sambucus nigra. Taxonomy (NCBI): domain Eukaryota; kingdom Viridiplantae; phylum Streptophyta; class Magnoliopsida; order Dipsacales; family Adoxaceae; genus Sambucus; species Sambucus nigra. The sequence continues at coordinate 331,792,362 of OX422222.1, forward strand.
CCAACCGAATCGATCCACCTTCAAAAAGGAACCGATCCGATGTCACCGGACCGATCCTCCTAAAGAGACCGGACCGATCCGACGAGGATAATTTCAAAAAGAACGTGTTCAGATCATGTTCCGCATTTTAGGGCTCAAGTTCTCCTATTTAGTCCCACTATGGGAAATGGTTTTTCCAAGACTTCTATACACGATTTCCAGAGTAAAGAAAGCCCTAAGTCTTAACCAATTGAGTACCAATACTCTAGGTATTTTGATTCACACAAAATCCATACATTTGTGAATCCTTTTGGTAACCCAGGAACGCAGTTTTTGCAGTTCAACCCTTATGGAGGAGACCGTTCTTCTTCTCCATTGCAGCCCTACTGGAAAGGGATAATTCCAGCCGCGACTACAGAATTCGATACCTGAGGGTAATTCTTAGTCAACTTGTATTTTCATTGTAATCCGATTGTATGCCGTTTTCTTACAAATTATAGTGAAAATAAATGGTTTTGCCCCTGTAGGGGGATTTTTCCTCAATTATGTGTGTTTGAATAACTATTGCATGATTTCATATTGTTTCAATCACACCTAGTTGCATGTTTAGGGTTTGTTGGGTTAAAAGGTGTTTTAAATATAATTTGATCATTTGACCGCGAGCACACACGTTCTCAAATTGGTATCAGAGCAGGTTACGCTAATCTATCGCGTATTCCTTTTTCCGCAAATTTTTTCTAAGATATCAATTTTCTGAAAAAATTGATTTTTGAAAAAGTACGTGTTCAAATGGAGAAGTCATATTATAAAATGCCTGTTTTTGACGGGACAAATTATGCTTATTGGAAAGCCCGTATGAGGTCGACTTTAAAAGCCATTGATGAACGTGTCTGGATTTTGGCTGAACGAGGGTGGACTCCTCCCACCGTGACTGTTGATAATGTGACCAACTTGAAACCTGACACTTCTTGGACTGATGAAGAATTTAAATGGTCATGTTTTAATTCTAAGGGTCTAAGTGCTATTTCTGGGTCTGTCACACCTGATGAGTTCAAACGCATAATGACGTGAACCACGTCAAAAGAGGCATGGGATGTTTTACAACTCACCCATGAAGGAACTAATGCTGTGAAAGAATCTAAGTTGCAAAATTTGACAACTCAATTTGAAACCATCACCATGCATGAATCTGAATGCTTTGATGAATTTTATGCTAGACTTTCTGACATTGTGAATACTAGCTTTAATCTTGGTGAACATATTCCTAATGCTAGAGTTGTTAAAAAGATTCTTCGTTTTTTACCTAAGCGTTTTATCCCTAAAGTCACTGTGCTAAATTCTATGGGTAATTTAAATACGCTAAAATTAGAAGAACTTATAGGAGATTTGCAAACTTATGAAATTGATATGTTCCCTAAAACTGCTAAATCTAAAGATAAGGGAATTGCACTTAAAGCCCAAGAGAGAAGGAGTGAGGGGTCGGTTAGAAAAAGGGTAGAGTCGTCTAGAAAGAGAGAGACTGACACGTCAGATTCTGAGTGTGATTTTGACTTAGATGATTTGGCTCTTTTTGCAAAAAATTTCAAAAGGATTCTCAAATTTAAGAAAAATGGCAATTTTAAAGATAAAAAGAAATTTGAGAAAAATAAGTTTGAAAAGAAAAATGAAAAAGATTTCCAAAAACCTCCTCTGAAAGAAAGTGAGAGATGTTTTGAGTGCGATGGTAAGGGTCATAGAGCCTTTGAGTGTGCCAATCGTCTGAATAGAGAGAAAGGGAAAGTTGTCCTTAATGCTACCCTTAGTGACGACAGTGAGGTCGAGACGGTGGATTCAGGAGATGAGTCACCGCATGAGTGTAACTTCACCGCATTCATGGCCAGCCAAGTGAGCATTCCTAGTTCTCCTCACGACGTTGAGGATGATGCTTCATAGGGACACCTCGACAGTGAGATCGATGAGAGTGAGGGGGAGGATGACTCAAGTGAGAGCGAGAGTGATATTCAACGCGCCTACGCTGAGTTATATTCTGAGTCTTTTAAAACTAAAAAACGTAACAAAGCGTTAGTTCTTAAGATCACCGGATTAGAGGATGATTTAAGAAAAGCGAGAGAAAGAGAGTCCTACACCTGCACCGCCCTTAGAGAGAGAGAGAATCTGCTTATGTCGAGAAAGAGATTCTGTTTAAAGAGAGAGAGAGTATTTTAGAGAAAGAGAGAGGGGACTTGACTAAACAAGTGGCTAGTCTTACGAGTCAGCTCCATTCCTCCCTGAAGACTCGGAAGAAACTTGAAGTCCTTATTTCCCAACTGACTCATGATCTTGAGAAAGCACGGGAAGTCAAGGTACAAATCGAGGACAGATCTGGGAAGATGGGAAAGATGCTCCTCGGCCCCGCTTTAGTTTTTGGTGATCGATAAGGAATTGGATATGATGGTGCCTCCACATCCCAAATTTCACCTAGACCAGTTCCTGAGTTTACTACGACTCCTTATGGACACCGTCAAAAACCTCGAAGGAGAGTTCGACCAAGAAAAGCAAACCAAGGTCCGCCTTTGACTGTGCTCTTTTGTACTTATTGCAAAAGAAAAGGCCACCTTAGGGAAACTTGCTATAGCATGGGTCGAACACGACGTACTACTGCTCCACCACGTCATTCAGATGAGTTTTCTAGTCTGAGAGAGAAAGTTGAGTTCTTAGATGCCACGACCCAAAGTTTAATGGAAGAATTCTGACGGATTTCTTTGCCGTTAGTGAATGCTTCTCACATTCCAGCTAAAACCAACAACAACAAAGGCAAACAAAAGGTCACCTCTGCTTGGGTACCTAAGAAAGATAAAAAGTCCTTCGTTGTTCATGTTGCTCTCAAAGCACACAATACCTCACAGTGGTATTTTGATAGTGGGTGCTCCAGACATATGACAGGTGATGCCTCATTTTTTACGACTCTTGAGGATTATCAGGATGGCAGAGTCACCTTTGGAGATGGGAGCAAGTCTAGCATTATAGGACGTGGTACTGTCGAGTTACCTGGATTTCCTAAGCTAGAAAATGTTTTGTACGTCAAAGGTTTGAAACCAAACCTTCTCAGCATTAGCCAGCTGTGCGACACTGACTTTGCAGTAAAGTTTGACCAGGACGCGTGTAAAGTCTATAATCAAGCCGGTAAACTTTTGATGCAAGGGGTGAGGACCGAGGATAATTGCTATGGGACTGAGCCCAAATCCTCACTTGTCTGCAACAGCGCCACGATCACTCCTATGGATCTGTGGCACCAACGTCTAGGTCACGTGAACGTTAGAGATCTCAATCGCTTAGCTAAAAAGGACCTAGTACGTGGCTTACCATCTCTTGGAAAATCAACTTCAACCGTTTGTGGACCCTGTCAGTTGGGAAAACAAATTCGTAGTCCTCATTGGAAGTTGCACTCCATTACCACCTCTCGTGTTCTTGAGTTGATTCACATGGATCTTATGGGTCCCACTCGTACTGAGAGTCTAGGTGGTAAGAGGTACATCCTCGTGATGGTAGATGATTTCTCCAGGTACTCCATTGTAGGTTTTCTGAGAGAGAAATCCGATGCTGTAGAATTTTTAACGACCAAGTGCCGTGTTTTACAAAATCAACATGGTGTCACTATTAACAGGATGCGTAGTGACAATGGCACTGAATTCACAGAAGCAAAGGTAGACCTTTACTGTGATAGCCTCGGGATCAAACATTAGTTTTCTGCTGTGAGAACTCCTCAGCAAAATGGGATTCTTGAGAGAAAGAATAGAACGATCCAAGAGATGGCTAGATCTATGCTTCTAGGTCGTAAAGTTTCTAGGAGATTTTGGGTAGAGGCAGTGTTTACTGCATGCCACACGGTGAATAGGGTTTATTTGCGTCAACACACACTTCAGACTCCTTATGAGTTGTGGACTGGCAAGAAGCCCAACCTGGCATATTTTCGTGTTTTTGGGAGTAAATGCTACATCCTACGGGATAGAGAGCAATTAGGAAAGTTCGACTCTCGGAGGGACGAGGGAATATTTCTAGGATATTCATCGACTAGCAGAGCGTACCGGGTTTTTAACCTGAAGAGCTCTAAGGTTATGGAATCAATAAACGTCACCGTGCAAGATGACGAACCTTCGACGGTTATTGATCCTAACCTTCAGTGTGAGGATGAGGATTGTTCTGACAGTGATTTACCTGTTCCTCTCTCACACTCTGTGGACCCTACTCCTGTGTTAGGGGACACACTTGCGTGGGTTTGCAAGAGTCATGACCCGTCTGCCATTGTTGGCGATCCCACTCTAGGGGTCAAGACTCGTGCTCAGTTAGAGAACGTTGTTAGCCATCTTTGCTACACGTCCAAAGTCGAGCCCAAGAACCATAAAGAAGCACTCAAGGATGAACACTGGATATCTGCTATGCAGGATGAGTTGCTTCAGTTTAAAAAGAATAATGTCTGGGAATTAGTCCCCCGACCTAGTGAGACTAATGTGATAGGTACCCGATGGATTTTCAAGAAAAAAATGGATGAATATGGTACCATAATCAGAAATAAGGCTAGGTTGGTCGCTCAAGGCTACACACAGATAGAGGGTGTAGACTTTGGGGAGACATTTGCTCCTATTACGAGGCTTGAGTCCGTCCGTCTTCTGCTCGCCATCGCATGTCATCTGCGCTTCAAGGTGTATCAGATGGATGTCAAGAGTGCCTTTCTGAATGGCATTCTACAGGAAAAGGTTTATGTGGAACAACCAAAAGGGTTTGAAGACCCTCAGCACCTAGAACACGTCTACCATCTTAGGAAAGCCTTGTATGGTTTGAAGCAAGCACCCCGTGCTTGGTATGAGAGTCTTACTTCCTATCTCTTAGCTCGTGGCTTCAAGAGAGGGGGAGTAGATATGACGATGTTCGTCAGGAGAGATGACGGTGCTATTGTGGTTGCCCAAGTCTATGTGGACGACATAGTCTTTGGATCCACATGCTCCCAGCATGCTCACCACTTTGAGGAGGAGATGAAAAGTGAGTTTGAGATGAACATGGTTGGTGAGCTTACATTCTTCCTTGGTCTCCAGGTTCGTCAGCTAGAGGATGGGATGTTCATCTCCTAATCCAAGTATGCTAGAGACCTAGTGAAGAAATTTGGTTTAGACTCCGCTAAGCATGCATGTACACCTATGAGTACCACTACCAAGCTTAGTAAGGACACTTCAGGCAAGGATGTAGAGCAAACCTTATATCGGAGTATGATAGGTAGTCTTCTCTACTTGACTGCCAGTCATCCCGACATCGCCTTTAGTGTTGGAGTCTGTGCGTGATATCAGGCGTCCCCAAAAGAGTCACATTTACTTGCTCTAAAACGTATTATTAAATACGTGAGTGGGACTCTCTCATACGGAATTTGGTATTCCTTTGATACCGATGACCGTTTGTCCGCCTATTCGGATGCCGATTGGGCTGGGGATGTAGATGGATGTAGGAGCACTTCTGGTGGGTGTTTCTACTTTAGTTCTGCTCTTGTCTCCTGGATGAGCAAGAAGCAAAATTCTATCTCTTTGTCCACAGCAGAGGCTGAGTACATAGCCGCCGGGAGTTGTTGCACACAACTCTTGTGGATGAAACAAATGCCGGAGGATTATGGGATATCACAGGACACCATGACCATTTCCTGTGATAACACGAGCGCGATACACATATCCCGCAATCCTGTCCAGCATTCGCGCACAAAACACATCAGGATACGTGAACATTTTATACGTCAGCTTGTTGAGGAGAAAGTCGTATCCCTGAGTTTTGTTCCTATCGACCGTCAGTTAGCCGATATTTTTACAAAACCTTTAGATGCCCTTAGATTTGAGAGTCTTTGGAAGTCTTTGGGGATTTGCACAGTTGACTGAGGGGTTGGTCTATGTCTAGAATATGATTCTTCTTCATGTTCATATCATATGCTTCCTATTGCTAGTCTGTTTTATATGTACCATTTCTTAGGTGTACAGATTTTATTTATTCTTTTTGCTTTTTATATTTCTTTTGAAAAAATACAGAAAGATTTTCCTTTAAGAAATTTTTTTGAAAAAGACCAAAAAGATTTTTCTGTTTTTGCTTCTTTTGTGGATGAGCATTTAAGATAGCCAAGTCACAACTTCATTCCATATCTCCATGTGACTGTTTGATAGAGATTTGAGACGTTACATCATTTCATCCACGCGCTTTACTTGATATGGAGTCTTTGAGATGTAATTAGTGATATCTTCCTACATGTTTGACTCCTATATCCTTTATTGCACACATGCACGGCTATATTTGATTATTGCACTTGTCAATCTCATATTGGCTTGAGTGTTTCCATCTCAATCATGTCTATACAATGTATAAAATGCGATAAAACTTGACAAGATTGGAATGCATGTAAAAACCGTTTTGGTGAGATTGTGTGTTTTTGTATAACGGGGAGGGGCTGCGAAAGGTCATCATCTATCCTTTGCGTAAAAGCCACCGTTAAAAAGGACCTAAAAAATGGAGGAATTTTAATATCCGAGGCCCAAAGAGGTTAAAAGAGCCCGAAAATAAAACATTTAAAGGCAATAAAAAGAAATTCATGCCAAATATGGGCCACTTAGGTTTCACCATCAATTCTCCAAAGTTTGAGAATTTAGAATGCCTCTATTCAAAATAATATCTGAGGGAGTTTGGTTGGAGAATATAAACGGGTTTGCACTTCCTTGAAAGTCCTGAAAAAGCATAAAATCATTTTGGACGTTATTGGTGTGAAAATCATTTTGAGCTTTGATTTGTTGATTTGATTGAGTCAATATCTTATATTATCATTCTTTTACACCAAAGGAAGCATTTGAGTTCATTCGCTAGGAATATCCAATATTCATCGTGCACATATGTCATGTTTGTATGCATTGATTTTCCTATCGAATTTTATCACACCACTTCATTTACGCTATCATTGACTTGGTTACTTTGTGGTGTGATATTATCCGTGTGACACCCCGCTCTTGCTTATTTGATTTATTTCTCTCATTTGTCTATTTGGGGACATCATAAAAAGGGGGAGAATGAATTATCTTATTATGGGGGAGTTTTGAAAGTTTGAGTTTGTTCATAAATTGGTATATATGTTTATCTCACTTCAAACTCGATATGTCACGTGGTATTTTGCTTTTTCTCATGTGTGTAGGTACTACATGGATTATCATTGTATTGCACACCCTGATGAGAAAAGCGTTGAGATTCCTGAAGATTTGAAAATCAAACGATGCAATCTTTTTCACCTGTACTCTTTCAGTTTTGGGTTCATGGAAGGGTAGATTTGTATAGGCAATTTTTTATGATTGATAATTCGGATGTTTGTTTTTATGTTTGTACTGGCATAGACATAGGGGGAGATTTGTAAGGACATTTTTGTCCATTAGCATTTTATATGTCGTACGCCGTTACACCGTTGAGAAAATTCAAGAATCATACGCTCATCAACGGAATCCGAATATCAAAGGCAGAAAAGGAATCAGGGAACAGACCGGACCAATCCGGGCCAAATAAAAGAACCGATCGAATTCATCCGGACCGATCCGCCTAAAGAGACCGGACATATCCGTTTGCTGAGGTGAGGCCAGTGTACCCCGGATCCATAGCGAACCGATGAAGCTAAAAAGCCGAACCGATCCGATGCCAACTGGATCGATCCGCCTTAAAAAAGGAACCGATCCGATGTCACCGGACCGATCCGCCTAAAGAGACCGGACCGATCCGACGAGGATAATTTCAAACAGAACGTGTTCAGATCATGTTTCGCATTTTAGGGCTCAAGTTCTCCTATTTAGTCCCACTATGGGAAATGGTTTTTCCAAGACTTCTATACACGATTTCCAGAGTAAAGAAAGCCCTAAGTCATCACCTATTGAGTACCAATACTCTAGGTATTTTGATTCACACAAAATCCATACATTTGTGAATCCTTTTGGTAACCCAGGAACGCAGTTTTTGCAGTTCAACCCTTGTGGAGGAGACCGTTCTTCTTCTCCATTGCAGCCCTACTGGAAAGGGATAATTCCAGCCGCGACTACAGAATCCGATACCTGAGGGTAATTCTTAGTCAACTTGTATTTTCATTGTAATCCGATTGTAAGCCGTTTTCTTACAAATTATAGTGAAAATAAATGGTTTTGCCCCTGTAGGGGGATTTTTCCTCAATTATGTGTGTTTGAATAACTCTTGCATGATTTCATATTGTTTCAATCACACCTAGTTGCATGTTTAGGGTTTGTTGGGTTAAAAGGTGTTTTAAATATAATTTGATCATTTGAACGCGAGCACACACGTTCTCACCTTATAATAATCCAACGGTGTGTGAATAGATTAGAGAGGGTAATTGGGATATCCCTTGTGATTTCTCATCTAAATTCCCTCTTATTCCTGGGAAGATAGAAGAATTCCAGCTGCCACTTGATAATCAAGAGGACTATTTGACATGGACTTTAAATCAGACTACCAAGGCTTATTTTAAGTGGAAGTAATAACTAGAAACTTCTTACTAACTATACAACATAAAAACTGATATCTTTGGGACATTATAAAACATGTGACATGCCAAAAAGGTTTAGGGCCCGTTTGGTTCTGTATTCAGAAAACTTGATTTAAACACTATTTTTAAAAAAATCAGTTTTTTTGTGTTTATAATTATTGGTGTGCGTTTGGTAAACTTGTTTTTAAAAACAGTTTTTTGAAAGTTTGAAAAATTGGCAAACATGTATATATATATATATATTAAGGTATAAATGCATTAAAATATTACGAATGAATAATTCTGAGTTGAAAAATAAAAAACAGAAGTTATAAAATACCTTGAATCTGTTTTCTGAAAAACGTGATTATAACACAGAAATATTATAATTTAGTGTTTAAAAACAAGTTACCAAATGCAAATTTTTATCAGAATTGTATTTAAACACCTAAAATAGAATTATAGTTGATAACATATCAAAGATCTACAATCAATGAAGAAGAGAAAAGAGGGGCTAGGGTTTCATATTAACATAAACTAGAATACAATACAATGATAAGAATGAAAGAGAATATATGACCTACTCCAATCACTTAACAATAAAAGAGAAAATACTAAATACCCTTAATGCTAAATAAAACTGTAATATAAAACTCTTATAATAGTTGCAAACCAAACACACCCTAATAACTAAAAACTCCCTACTAATCGATACATGCAAAACTAAATATTGTTAGCATGGGCATATGGAAGTATAATTGAGAAATTGTGTTCGATAGGCATCTTGGCCCTAGACAATACACATTTTCAAGGTATAGAAGAAAAATGGATCATATAAATCACAAAACCATAATCTAACCAGAACAAAACAGTTCCAGCTAACAAAAACATTCGAGCACCCACTAAAACCTCAAAAAACATCATAGTTAGCTTCATTGAACTGTAAGATCCAAATTTAACTAAAAGGATCCAAATTTAACTAAAATCATTAATCAAAATTTACAAAAAGTTGAAAAAATTAATAAGTATATTGAAATTCAATTGTATTGATAAAACCAGTACCTTCTAAAGATAATTGTAGGGTGGCTAAAAATTAAATTGGTATACTGAAATTAAATTATATTGAAATGTCGATAGCGTCGACTGACTGAAATTGCATTGGTGTTGTGTGTCAGGTGTGGTCGACGTGCCACGTCGTTTGAGAATAGGTTCGAAGACTTTCCTCGGTACATGGTATCGATAGATCAGTAAGCAACATTGTTGTACATTGGTTGGACTAAATTGCATTGGGGATATGTGTCAGCTGGACGCTATGTAACATCATTTGAACATCGGTTGGCCTACTTTCCCTGGTGCTTTATGTTCAACATTGTTTGGGTGTTACTCGGCAGACGAGCAACGTCATTTCGATGCCGGAACGAAGGCGTGCAATGTCATTTTAGCATCTTCTGGTCAAAATATCAGTGGTGTTGTGTGTTGGTTAATCGACATGCAACATCTCTTAAGCGTCGATTGGCCGACTTGCCTTGGTGCATAGCATTGGTCGACCGACACACACCATCATTTGGGCATCGGATGGTTGATTGAGCTTTGGTGATGCGCTTTAGTAGGCTGGTGTGTAGCGTCAATTGGATGTCAACAGGTCAATATTGTATGTTTTTTCATGACTTATCTAACAAAACATGCAAAGGCCAATTAAACCAACTCTAATGTTCCACCCCAATAATTCAACCCTGTTTATACCGTCTGATACAGTATTGTGTTGACCACAATAAGATGAAAACAGAGCCTATAACACTTTTATTTTGATCAAACAAAATTTAAAATGTTTTAAACCACGACGAACACTACTCAAGTCAAAATTCCATGAGTTAGGATGTGGGAGGGAAATGTTAGTAAGTCCTAGATGCTTTTGGAAAATTATGGGAAATGGGGAAGGAAACTCCTCACTCTTTCTAGGGAACTTATGAAGGAAAATTCTAATATGCTAATAAGATTATAAGTTCATGCTTGATACACATGAATAATAGTTAATCAACTCTCTTATTGTTCTATAACTAATTTAAACGTGTATTTGGAGTGCAAATGAACGTTGTAATGGATGTAATATAAGGTTTGGTTGGAAGTTTAACTATTGTGGTGGTATTGGGCATACATTCGGGATAAATGGGAAGACCTACTCACTGTAATCAAGCGTGTGGGAGTTCTCCTGTCAGTGTTTCACAATCAATTTAGATGGTCCCTCCATGTCTTCTGGTTCACATGATGCACTTTACACTTAAATTAGTTAGATTATTTAGAACCGTTATACCAATTGGACATTAACAATGATTTTTTACATGGGACCTACATGAGGAACTTTATATGGATTAACCACCTGGATACTTTTCTTCTAGGAAAGTGCGGGTAGTATGTTGGTTATGTAAAGCCTTATAAACAGTAGCCACATTCTTGGTTTGAGAAATTTAGTGAGGGCATGGTTCAAAGTTACGAAAATGGTCTATGACGCGGATGCTCAATTTTTGACTCGGTATCAGTATTAGTCTCGGTCTCGGGCGATACGCATCTATACAATATTTAGAGAACTAAAAAAATTTGAAAAAAATATAGAAAAGTTAAAAAAATAAGAATAATAACATGGCTCAATTAGAAAAGTACAAAATCATAATTTAATATGCATAACATTGTCTAATTGTTTATATTGAATCATCATTTAATATGCATAACATTTTCTAAGTCAAAATATATATTTAGTAATATCTTCTTTGTGAATGTTATAATAATACCTATTACTAATTAATGATATATATAATGTAAATAATCATACACTTTAAGGATAGATGAATAATGATATATTTTAATACAAATTAAGCATATACAAAAAGAAGGTTAAATGGGAGATAACCCCTTTAGTAATACTACAAGAAAAGAAATGAGAGATTTAACCCAAAAAATACGATTTTCGATCACGAAAAATCATATATCATGTACTGAATTGAAAGCGATTGCTCCGATTGTGACATGAATACAAAATCAAGGCTTAATTTAGTGAGTTAGAAGATAAGATAGAGAGATTGATGCTTAGTAATTTATACCATCTCGGTCGATATATCACCGATATGGCTCGATATTACGGTGACATCGCCGATATGGGTCGATTCTTCCGTGATATCTTTGATATGAGCCAATGCTACCGATAAATTACCAATATAAGGTCAATTCACACCAATAATCGAAAACTCATCTCGTAACTCGGAATCGGATTGGTGGGTATCGATACCTAGTCAACTCGGTCGTATCGTCGCGATATCGTCCTTGACTTTGAACTATGAGTGAGGTTGTTATTCAGTATGGATTTCAACGCTTTTGCTCTTATCATCAGTGTTTAGGTATAACTGATTTGAAGCTTCATTTCAGTGAACAATTCCATGCTAAAAATTGAGGATTCTTGTGTTATTTCATTGGAGTAGATTTCACTCGGTCGAAGGAAATGATTAGTTTGTGCCAACGACACATAAAACTAAATTAGAAAAACAATCAAATGTCGGTTCATTTATATTTGTGAAGATTCATATCATATTTGTGAAGATTCATTCTATATCTATAAAGATTCGTTTTATATATGTGAAGACTCGTGTTGCTTCTTTGCACATATTTATTTGTAACAGATCTATTATGATAACCTTAAGGAGGAGGAGCCCAACCTATAACTGAGGGGGTCAAGGATGGAGAATGGTTCCACCTCTAGCGCAGGAGTTTCATTAACGTGCTCACTAAAATCTACAAATGGAGAGGCACTTGAATCATGTCCAATATCACACGCATGTAAATATCTATGTTAATTGTTGCTTCAAGATTGGAGTCGAAATCTAAATACCATAGTTTAATGTTTAAAATTAATGATATCATTAAGAAAATTTCTAATCACGTCTAGAATTAAGTAAATGGGATTACTGATAGAACATATATATATTAATAGATGGGTAAAAACATACATACATGTTAACATTGGGGAACATAAAAGTAGCAAACATTTTCATGTGCATACGAGCCATTTTGTATATCATGTGATGTTGATACTTTACAAATTTTTTTTCCAAAAAATAGAATTTAAACATAATTTTCAGAACAATAAAAACATGCCCTAAATTTAACCAAACCAAAATGTATCTCAGATTTTGTTGGATGTTTTTTCAGATCATTAATGACAATGAGACGGATAGATCGAGGGGATTCGAATTCGTCAAGAATGAGAATTTGTAATTTAAATCTTATAACTTGATGTTTGAATTACAAATTTTGAAAGGGCAAAATTTGTAAAGATTTTGTAAACCAAAACCCCTGCACGCACGCTATAGAGGGAATAAACCGAAAAGCACACAGTGTAACCTTGAACTAATATAAATTATTTTCAACGTATAAAAATGATTAATTTCATCATCGGGATTGGCGGTGGAAATGGGTCGTGTCTTGTCATTAATTTCATCAATGGGATTAGGGGGTGGAAATGGGTCGTGTCTTGTCATGTCGATTTCGTGCCCGATCTAACCGGGTTCGTGTCAAAATCACATCTACCCAAACCCAACTCGTTAAGTATTTTGTGTGTACCGTGTCGTGTCTTATCGAGTTCGTGTTGTGTTTGGATCCTGTTCAAATCTTGCCTTAACAAGTCTTGCTGTGTATTTACACTAAATGGCTAAACTCAAACCCGAGTCATTAAGTTATCGTGTCTAGCGGGTCTACCCGTTAAGCACCCATATTCGTTAAGGTTTTATCCAAACCTGCTAAAAAGTCGTGTGGGTCGTGTCATGTTATCGGGTCGTGTGACAATTTGCCACTCCTAATCGAGATGCGTGTTTTTTTATTTCTAGCAATAAATTATTTCTGGCATATAAAAAATGATTTCCAGCAAGTAAAAAACTGTTTCCCACAAATAGAAAGAATTTCACGCAATAAAAAGAAGATTTTCAGCCAATATAAAATATTTCAAGCATATAAAAATAATTTTCAGCAATAGTAAAGAATTTTCAGCAAATAAAAATGATTTCCAGCAATAAAAAAATTATTTCCAACAAATAAAAATATTTCCAACCAAATTTCTAATAAAAAAATAAAAAACAGAAAAAATACATAAAAATAGACATCGTACTTGCGTGAACTTGAATCTTGAATCCTATCTCTCCCTTCTGATTGTTTCAAAACTAAACTCTACCTTGAATCTTGAAATACAATCGTACGAGTATAGTTTACTGGATACGTACCTGCGTGAACAACCTCTGATTCAATATTTAAAACAAAAATCGTACGACTATAGCCAGAAATTGAAGAAAATCATACGTGAAATCACTCAGCAATGTTGAACAATCGGCTTTACAAGATACCGAGGGGTTTGACGGCTTTTTTCTTGCTGTTGTTCCAATGTTTCTCAGAGACTTTTTGTATTCTAGGTTGAAGATAAGAAATTGAAGATGAGATGCTCGTGGGATTGTGGCTCCATTTTTATCGTCGAAAATAAGCGTGGGTAGTTTGAGATGCGTAAGACTCTAATTTATACATGTTTCCTGCTAAGCTTTTGTATTGGAAACTATCATAAATAATTACATAAGTTTATTAAAAAATTATTAATTTTATAAATTAGAGTTAATATTACCATACATACAAAAGTGTCATAACAAATAAATATATTATATGACAGTTAAAATACTACGGTCATAAAATATCATATTAATATGACCCAAGAAGTATACGCATGTCATAATTAATTGTTTAAATGCAAAAAGGGTAATAATTATGAAATAATATTATTTATTATGACAATTTAATGAAAATGGTCATAAATTGGAATTCTAAAACCGTCGTAAAAAGGTATTTCTCTAGTAGTATCGTCCAGGATTTTATTATGTGATTATTTTTCAGAGGTGAACCGCTTTGGGTATGATTCGGTTTCACTTTCGATGAAAGAACTATGACCGCCTCCGCTATGTTATTTTCGTTTCACTGATTCGGGGAGCTAACTAAGTCGGGTTGTCCCAGTGGATGAGTATAGTTGGGGTGATAGCATTTTAGAGAAAGCACCTGGTGAGTCCTTACTCGGGAGGATGGATATTATACTTTACACGTGTGTGAATGTTATAGTATTCTAGTACATATATCAAATGAGTAGATAATAATGTACGAGATTAATATATAAGTGTGAATGTATTTCTTATATAACTAGTGTAAAAGTTATATGATTTAACAAGGTAGTTTCTTACATAACTAGTGTGAAAGTTTTATGATTTAACAAGGTAATTTCTTATATAACTAGTGTAAACGTTATATGAACTAATATAGTTGAACCGATTAATAAGTTGAGGAGAAGATAACTTAATAATAAAAGTAAGAATACTCGGGTTAGAGTAGTGCGGTAGGAAGAGGTGTGACGCGGCTGGTTAGGAGGGGGAAGCTTAACTAGGATGGTTAAAAGGCAAGCGTTAGGTGTGCACATTAGATGAGGGGTGAGCTACACCTCAAGTGAGTGCAACACTAACTTAAATATGAAAAGTGTACATGCATATCTAATTATTGCAATTTAACTACTTGCTAAATATTTTAAAAAATATTTTACTTGGGCTCTGCCCGTGTCAAAACCTTTTTCAAAACATTTTAGGTGTCCAGCCACAGGGACACCCAACTTGAGGATTCTGTCAAGGGATGCGCAGCTGCAACTCATGTGAAAGTTGCAAGACTTTGTTATAAACGCTTCATTTATTTTATTCCTAGTGTAGGGACTTTACTTCAGTACTCATTTGGGCATGTCACCCTCAGATTTGGTATTCAGTTATTTATTAGGCATTGTATATCCAGGTTACTATTTTAGATTATTGTTGTATTTTATTGTTGAACCGATAATTGTATCAGTCATCTTTATTTATATTATTCATCTGTGTTAGATTCAGTTGCCCGTTTGTGTGATGGTTTAATTATTATTTATTTTTGCATGTTTTTAATTAATGAAAGATAAAAATTTGGCATTGTTCTACTTAAATTACTAGGTGATTAGTAACTTTAAAAAGTTTTTCTACAGTGATGCTAAGAACGAGACATATGAGCCCAACGTTTTATTTTGATCACGGGTTGGCCACCCGGTATTTTAGTAGGCGGGATGTCACATTTACCCTTTCTAAAGAGGGTCAATAAATTTGAACTCACATAACATAGATATCGGTCCATATGTATTATAAGACCTATATGAATGTAACATGTCATTACTATTGTTAAGCCTCTTACATAGCGAAGACCACGAAAATGCTTCTAATTCTGGGCAACTGTAGCATTCCAGAAAGGTTAGACCAAGGAACGAAGAAGATGAAGAAAGAAGGATTTGCATGAAGCCGTACATGATAGATTCCTAGGCCATACTATAGCATAAACATACTACTACTAGTAGTAGTAGTAGTAGTAGTGGTGGTGGTGGTGATGGTGGTAGTAGTAGTAGTAGTAGTAGTAGTAGTAGTAGTAGTAGTAGTAGTAGTAGTAGTAGTAGTAGTAGTAGTAGTAGTAGTGGCGGAAGTGAAGATCCAAAGATACAAAAGCACTCCCAAGCACAAGAAAGGCAATCAGCAACACAATGATATTCCCATGATCGAAATAGTAGCACCATGTTGCTATTTGCGGATGCCAAGATTCAGTTTTGTGGGGAAGAGGAGGGTTAACTTGGGCTCTAAGATAAGTTCTCAGGTGAGACAAGGCAGTGTTGAAGTTGAAGATTAATGTGAGGAATAGTGAGATTATCCCGGTGGGTATGGTGGACAATTTAGAGGGTTTAACAAAGGTGATAGGTTGCAGGATTAGGTTATTTCCTATTGCTCATTTAGGGTTGCCTCTCGGTGCTAGTTATTGTAGAGGGGGCTTGAAGGTAATCTTGAGATTAGGAATAATTCCCCCATTAATAACAGTGTTTGGGATTAAGGCAATTCAGAGTGGCAGCTCAGCGTGGCAGCCCAGAGGGACCTTCCAGCAAAGAAACTGACCAAAAGAGCTCGTCCTTTAATCCCACTAATTAACTTAGTCTTATTGTATCTTTTATTTATATTGACTATGAGCTATAATGATTGTAAAGATGTAATAAGTATAATGATTGTGTGTGAGGTTGAACGGTACTCACGAGCGACCAGGCTTGGCAGGGCCTGAGAGAGCTTTCATGCTCTATCGAACGACCTCGCTGTGGTAACTTTGGAGGGACTTGGTTTGGAGGATTGAGAAGTGAGGCACCGTTGGGGCTTGTCCTGACCATCTTAGATATACTTGGTAAAACACCGAAGGACCCTTACCGTGGAACCTCGGGCAGAGCAACTTTGAGTTCCATCGGGCATTGAGTTGTGAGCCAAACATCCCTCTACTTAATGTCACATCTAGTGTAGGTGATGTCACTAGCCAAATAGACAAATGTCAAATCTGCACTTGAGTAAACCACTGTTGTATTTGGGGCTGTCAGACAGTTGGTGAGCCACCTCTGTGATGTCAGCCACCTGACACATAGTGGTTAGGCAAAAGGCATGTCTTGGAATTTAATGTCTATGATGTGGAGATAACTAGTGCGTCAGGCATTTAATGTTGTGACATAAAGTATGAGGGATGTCTTTCATAGTCTTTAATGACTGAGTTACCTCGGGAGTGGTGTGGGGGGGGGGGGGCAATTTAAGGACCCCAACCACCCCTGAGGAGAGGATGTTCTGATTGAGAATTCAGAAGTTATTACTAGAGAGATTTATTATGAGCCAGAGAGTTTACTCACCCACCATTGCCATTTATTACAGAGCTTTAACATCTGACTGAGATTCTTAAGGGTGGTTGGTGTGTTTGGCTGCCTACCAAGGTGTATCTAGGGTGCTTACTTCTCTCTCCTTCTAAATGAGTTACTTCTGAGTTTGTTATTATCTTATTGAGTTATACATGAGAGATTTTGTGTGTTCAAACTGAGTCTATCTTCACTGAGTTGTGTTTGCATGTCCTATGGTTAATCAATAGTGTCGCTGTTCAACTTATCATTACTATACTCAAAAGGAGTTACGCCTCCATCTGATCTAAACTACCCTCCTACAGTTATAAAGCTAAATCGAGTTGGGATCCTGTGACAGAGAAGGTAGAGAGGAGGTTAACAGGAAAGGTCTATATCTATTGAAAGCTAAAACCTACTAATTAAGAGCGTGTTGGATAGTCTTCCCACTTATTACTTATCGATTTTACCGATGCCGGGGCATAGTGAGGAAGAAATTGGAAAAGTGCAAGAGGAATTTCTTTAGAGTGGTTGTGAGGAGTTAAAATATAATTTAGTAGAATGGGAGGAGGTTTTCATACCATTAGCTTTGGTGGTGGGGGTGGGGGGGGGGGGAGGGGGGGCAGGGGTGAAAACAAATTTTGGTTTTAACCAAGCCCTTCAAGGGAAATAGTTGTGGCACTTTCAGCTAGAGGGGAGGTTATAGAGGAGGGTGGGGGTGGCTAGGTTTGGTGAAGGTTTGCATGGCTAGAGATCTGACGTAAAAGATGCCAAATGGTAGCAAGAAGATAACTCTCGTCTGAACTCTCTCAAATCAATATATCTCAAAACGGAAGAATGCCTCAAATGAGGCTACAAAAGAGTATTTCTAGTTGGAAAGTAGCTTGGGCTCTAAGAAAAGCTCTAATTACAATTATAACCTTAATGTCACATGTCCTTACCACCTTTAAATACTAAAAAAAGAAAAATACAATGTAATACTAGAAAGAATAAAAGCCTAAAAATGATGAAAATGCCCTTATTCACATCGCTACCCCCTCAGAATGAGTTCATCCTTGAACTGAAAGGGGGATGCCTTCAGAACAGTAATGAGAACATGCTGAGGTGGATCATCCTTCATATCCTCGAGATACTCAGGGTCGCCAGAAGCTAGAAGAACGTACCATCGTGGGAGGGAACAATTCGAAGCTCTTTGTCCAATCACTCCACAATTATAACATTTGGATGTTATAGGGTGAGTGGGTGCAGGAGGTGGGACAGTGGATTCCGAGGTGACTTAAATAGGTGGGGGCATGAGAGCACTAGAAACCGTAGGGACTAGAGGAACCTTAGTGGATCGGCCACGAGATGGAGGGGTAGTTTGATGGAAGAACTTTACTTTAGTGGCATACTCTACCGCCTTCGCAAAGGAGGTGACGTCACGTAAAGCAAGATCCCGCTGAATGTAACTCTGCATCCCATGGATATAACGAGTAATCAGCTACACCTACTCTCGCCTAGATAGGCACAAGTACAAAGAATCTGGAAATACTCAGTGTACTCTAAGACTTAAGTGTCCTGCCAGAGAGACTGTACCTAAAGGAAGAGGTCGCACTCGTAGGTAGCGAAAGCAAAGGCGTCAATCAACTGTGCCCACATCTCGACCCAAGACTTGATAGGAGGTAGGTCCTCAAGGGCACGACATTTATCCAAATCATTCCACAATACATTGGGGTAGCCCTGGAACTTGGTCGCAGCTAGTAGAACACATCTGTGACCCCGCAGTTGCTTGTACTAAAAAATTTGATCCATCACGGCGATCCAATTAATAACGGCATCGGGCTGAAGGTGGACATAGAACATCGGGACATCCACCCAAATATCTCCCTGCAAGTTCCTCAATAACAACTGGAGGGCTAAGTGTGTGATGGCATCTCCATCCTGTAGGATCAAATCACCCGCATGTAGGTCATCATGCCCTGGGCTCTCTGTTGCTGTCTCCGAGGCGGTGGATGAGGAGGATCAGGAGTTGGTGGTGGTTCCTCTAGAGAGAGTGGTGTAAGGGGAGGTATATAAGGTGGTACGTCCTTCATAGGTTGGGGAGGAGACGGGGAAGGAACCATAGGCTATCGGTAGGGGCAGTGGTCCATCTGGTGCCCTTTCTGGTAGCACAAAAAGTAATGCCTCTATATGATAAGTACATATAGACTAACCTTCGATTCAATTAGTCAAAAGGGGGCATATCGGTGCGCCATCAGTGGGTGGTGGAGGAGGCTCAATGTCTGGGAGAGAGTGAGGTCGGGGTGAGGGTGGATCATCAGGTGGATGGAGACCAATCCACTCCCGTACCCACTCAAAGGAATCAACAGGGGTAGAATGGGCAGAGCGTGCATCCCATATGGAATGTAGGTGGGGAACATGTCTCAGGTGTACCGTGGGTGGGGAAGTGTGGAGCATAGGTTGGGTGGAAGCGTAGGAAAGGAAATGTGGGATGTAGGAGGGTTAATAGCGGTGGTGGGGCTGGGTGTATGGGGGAAAAATGGTGGGTTTCATAGTGTCTCTAATGGTGGTCGCATGGGTAGGTTGAAATATGTTGGAGGTGAGGGTCATGGTGGGTGGTGGTGGGGTTTGTATGGTAGTTTGGGGCGGGTAAATGTGATAAGAGGATGTGAGGTGGTGGAAGGTGAGGGGATGGAAAATTGTGGTGTCATGGAAATTTGGGTGGTGGTGGAGGGTGCTTGGGTGTTTCTTGATAATTTTGGAGGATGGGAGTGTGTTGGTTTAGGATTATAAGTTTAGCCATAGGTGTGTGATGGGTTCCAAACACAAATGGGCAAATGGGGAGGCTAGAGTTTGTTTATATTATTTCTTGGACATGAGGGGGTTGAAATCCTAGGGTTTTTTGCTAAAAGTCTTTGTCAATGATCATTATGGGGTAATCTAGCACTGGGATCATGACATTTGGACATGTCTGCTAGTTTGTTGAATTCTTAATTGGTGGATTGAGAATGAAACGCCTTTAAACGTCGTCAATTGATGGAAATTGGATCGGTTATGAACCCTTTGGATGCCGGAGATCAGGGATGATTTCTGCGATTATTGGAGAGTGTGTTTCCATCACCAAAAAAGTGGATTGACCCCAGTTTGGGGGTGTACTACCTCGGGCAGGGGCGTAATTAGTTGATCGGCACTAGGCGATCTTCGGTGGGCTCGATCAATTGACTGGGGCTCCAGATCGGGGCATTTTCCACCCGCGAAGGGTGTGGAGGTCCGATCGATAATGTACGACCTCAGTGGATCAGATCGGCTGACTCGGGTACTTGATCTGTTCGTTCGGGTAGTGTGCGGGTCGGACTGGAGCGGACGAAGAAGTATGGAGGGTGGTCAGCGGCGATGATGGAACCCTAGTGCCTAAGGTGGTTCTGGTTAGATTATAATGGAAGTTAAGGTTTGTAGCATTAGATTTTTTTGTGGTAGGGGTGTGGAATGAGTCAAATTTGGGGAATTAAGGTTAGGGTTTTGAGATGGTGCCGGAGCGGTAAGAGGACAGCCGGTGGTGGCTCTTGGTAGAGGAAGATGGGCGTCGAAATGCTCCATCTGATTTATTAACCAGTTGATAATCTCCTCATGGCGCTCATGAGAAGATTCCACGGGGGTGTATTTTCTTCTTTGACCCATTTGTCATTTTTTTATGATTTTTATATTTTTTTTACAACAACGATAACAATAACGGGTAAAACTAATGAGGCTCTGATACCAATTGACATAAAAGACATCAAATGGGAGCAAAAAGAAGGTAATTCTCATCTAAACTCTATTAAATCAATATATCTCAAAAGGGAAGATTGCCTCAAATGAGGCTATAAAAGAGTATTTATAGGTGGAAAGTAGCTTGGGCTCTAAGCAAAGCTCTAATTATAATTATACCCTTAATGCCACATGTCCTTCCCACCTCTAAATACTAACAAAAGAAAATTACAAGAAAAATACAATGCAATACTAAAAAGAATAAAAGAATAAAAAATGATGAAAATGTCTTTATTCATATCAAGATCAAGTCAGTCAAGAGCACCCCATGGTACGGGGTTGGGGAAGCACTGTTTGAGAGGTTAGAACAGTTTTAGTAATTTTGTTGTGACATTCGGGTTAAGTGCAAAAATATAGTGCGATTTTAGTATGCCCCTTGATGTGTAGACCTTATGCTGATGGATAGATTCCCAGTGCTGCATCTCTTGGCGGTGGACATTCGATAGCAGATTATGTGGGGTATAGTAAAGGGAGAGGAATTTGAAATCTATCTTTTAGGCGACAGTTTAATGATTATAAGCTGGAGGAGGTGGAAGGGCTTATGGAGTAATTGAAGGGGTAGGACTGCCAAAGTGAGCAAGGGATGAGATACGGTGGAGAGGTGGAAGAGAGGGAAAATTCACAGTGAGATCATACTATTCATTGCTGGTAGGCGGGGAACGGAGTTCTTTCCCTTGGAAGAAGTTTTGGCGTACGCGAGTGCCATTGAAGATGGACTTCCTCTTTGGTACAACTACAAAAACTACGATCCCAACAATCGATAATTTAAAACAGCGGATGAAGGCATTAATTGATTATTGTAGCTTGTGTATATGTGTCAATGGATGATATATGATTTCATTGTGAATTTACTTGGAAATTGTGGATTACGTTGTTCGGTTTGTTTGAGGTGCAGTGGGAGATGCCGAGCTCGATGGAGGGGATGTTGTGGGCGTGGAGGGTAGCTACGAAAAGATCAAGCGTGATGATGTTGATGTAAAAATAAGTCATATGTGATGACTCTTTTTACAATGCAATTAAGTAATATAACTAAGAATGCTTCTGTAGAATAAGCTAATAAACTCACATGTATTCGTAAATGCTGGAAGACCTCATGTGCATTTTTTATGAACATCCAAATCCAACAAATTATAAACCGTTGATCAGATAGGAAATAAATTGAATTTAAAATCCAATCGATCATGTTGCTTCCTACCATGAGAAATTTGTTGAAAAATGATTGAGATCATTATCACCAGCAAACTAACAAAGAACATCTAAACTGTTGGATAATCTATTCCTACAGTCAGATTAATAAAGTTAATAGTAAATAATTTTGCAAACGAGAAACCAAATTCCTTTTTTGTAAAGAAGTGAATCCAATATAGCCATAAAGATGAAATGTACCACGTTACGTGGTCAGGTTAGGCTTGAAATGAACCATGAGACAACCACTGATCCAATAAGTAAACATGAACCCACATGCGTTGAAATCACCTATGAACTAATTCTTATAAGGCATTATTATCGGTTAGTCCCATTTATTGGATCAACGATGCATCAAATCTCAATGATTTTTTTTTATAAATTTTTTGGCTTTAGTCTCATGTACAAAGATGTATTTAGGCTTCACTCCCATGTGTTTTTAAAATTGTAAAAAGTCCCATAACCACCCAAAATCACCTATAATTTCTCTGTAACTACCCATCCTTTTTTATGTAGACAATAACACTTGTTCCATATAGGACCGACAACTAAAAAAAATAAAAACATGGGAGTGGTGATAAATAAATCATTATAAATAGGAATAAATACTTAAGATTCTTTTTTTTAATGCACCAAGTTCTTTTTCATAACCTTTTTAAATTCACTCTCTCGCTCTAAAAATAAACACATAACCCCATTCTCTTTTGCTGCCCCACCCCACCCCAAACTTGCCGAAATTCTCATCGGAGTGTTTCTCTCTTTCTCTCTCTCTTCATCGATTTCTTTATTTTTTTTGGTTTGCGCCAGTGGCACAATCACCGGAGATGAAGAAAAAGTTTTTCCTTGAAAAAAATGGAGGTTTTACAGAAATAATAAATTTATTTGTTTCGATTTTTTCGCTAAAAAATTTCAAATATGGGTGTTTGATAGATCTTGATGAGTATATACCATATATATAATTTTGTGAATTTTGGACTTTTAGATTTGAGGTTATGCAATTTTAAAGATTTTTTTTTTTTTGGTGAAAAACGACGTAATTAGCTGTCAAAAATATTTTTGAAGTATGTTAGTCATTTTAATGCGCTGAATTGCTAAAATAGAACCTTTGAAACCATTGACTAAGTCAAAGGACCTTTTACATCATTGACTAAGTCAACGAGACTTGTTATATTACCCTTTCTTATAATTCAAAAGAATCCATATAATCTAAAATATGCACAGATCGTTGGATAAAAACTTAATCAGATTCATACGATCTGAATCAATAAATCATCATAGAGTGAAAAATGCTAGCCATACATCTAAACTGTTGGATCAATCCAATGATAAAGATTGAACCATCACCGAACTCTAATAGATTAAAAAAACTATGGTTGGATAATAAATCCCAATACATCCTATCTGCAAACCAATGGATCTCAAATCTTATCCTGATACCCAAACAAATGCACCAAAGGTGATATTATACTTGAGTATGATGAAATTGGAACCAATTAAAATTTGATTGGATCTATTCTCAGAATAACATTTACCGACATCTGTTATGGATTTGGATGCAAGTAGATCTCATGATCGAACCCAACAATAACGTTTGTATCACAAATACCATCAAAAAGATAATGATCAAGGATCAAAACCGCATAAAAACGTAAAATGTGTATTATCATTCACTCGTAGGTTGTATATTCTAAAATTCAAACAGTTATAAAGAAATTTTGTATAATATTGTGTCGTGTCACATTTTAATTGAATCATGTTCATATTTGGTTTAACAAATAAGTACTAAAATATAAATCAATTAATGATTAAGTTGTCAATAATTGTCATTCATAGTTTAATTTTTTTTATTTGATTATATATATATGTATGATATTTTATATGTCTTTTGTGTGTTTTATGCATATATTTCATGCATGCATGAAATATCATGCTAAAAGCAAAAGTGTTTTTTTTTTAAATTTTTTAAAGGTTTTTTAAATATACTATTATATATACTACTATTATACTATTATTTTTTAAATACATGCTATTAAATTTAATTATTTTTTAAATATTTTTCTTTTTTTAAATTTGATTATTTTTTTTAATACTTTTTTTTGCCCGAGGGAAACTTTAGCGCTGTGCCATCGGCACGGACACACGCTAATATATATATATATATATATATATATATATATATATAATAAGTTACAATGGTATTTTTACTATTCATAAGTTTGGGAGACACTTCACGGTTCAGATCGAAGCCAACAAGGCAATGATCCAATGGTTGAGATTAAAATACACCTCATACCATATTTGCCCCTTAAATATTTGAGTTCCCCCTCTTATTTTACCCTCATTTCCTTTCCTCCTCTTGCCCAAAGTTCAAATACATGGATAAAATAGGAAATTATAGACTTGCTTAGAAAAGCACAAACTCTCTCTCCCCGACCCTCATTTCACAAGCACCACCACTCTCTCTCCCTCTCTATCACTTTCTCCCGTTCCTTCATCTTCACTCCACACAAAACTTACTCCCCCCGCCTCAGCCACCAATCTCCTCACTGCACCTCACCTCTCTCCTCGCCATTATTCCTCTCTCCACGTCACCTCTTCCCTTAGGTAAGTTTTGAATAGTTTCAATTTTAGGGGTTTATGGTTTCGATTTTAGTTTTAATCGATTTTAGGTTTACAATTTAGTTTTTTCTTTTAGGTTTCAAATGGGTTGGGTGGAGGTTTTGAAGCTGTTCAATTTTGATTTTCGTTCTATTTAATTTCATAATATGTGACCTAATTTCTTCTAACCTTTTTGTTGTTTCTTCGTTATTTTACAGATCCAACCCTGTTCAATCTTATTTATATGGATTTACACTACAAATTTCAGGTATTTTTTCTCTCTTTTTGTTTGATTTGAGAGTTGAGATAGCAACACAGATTTATACTTCAAAATGCGTTGTTTTGAAGATGTTGTAAATGGATCAATTTTTGTGTATTAATTGAAGAGGTGGACACACTGACCGTTTTGTTTTTCTTAATAGTCATACATTTTTGCGTTTAGTTTTTATGTTTTTTTTATTCATATTTTTGTTTCAGGGGAGTTTCAAAGGGCGATGTCCATTCCGAACATGTTGACCATGAAGGCGCACCTGCAGGCAAGTAATTTAAACCCTCAAGAATGATCTCATTTGATTTCAAAGTTATTTGTATTTAATTTTGAAATTATTTGTATTTAATTTTGCAAGTCATTCATCACAATGGTACCATGGAAACACAAACGAAATGGTAAGTTATTAATTTTTTTTCATTTTAGATATCTTTTGTATTGGATTTAGGGTTTTATGGGCTTATTGAAAGTAATTTATGGTTTTGTGGGTTTATTGATTTTTTTTATCTGTTTTTGGTTCTCTCTCCCAGATGCAACATACATTTATACCGCTGATCCCAATGCAACCTACTGATACTCTCTCTCTCTTAGACAATCTCTTTATCTTTGTGATTACATATTTAGTGTATATTTTTTAAATTTTTATTTAGTGTATATTTTCTAAATTTTAGTATATCTTTTCATGCTTAGTATATTATTTGCTCAGATTTTACATAGAAAGTGTATATTTAGCTCAGTCTTTAGATTCTAAATTTTAGAGGAGGGTTTTGTAACAACCCGAGGTCTTAGAGACAACGAGTTATTTATTTTGGGAGAAATAAATAATATTTTATTGGAGAAATAATTAAATTGGCAATTGAGGTCAAGATTTGAAGTTGTTAGAAAGAGTGTCGAATGTCGATTCTGAGGGTACCATAGTGTCCGGAAGGCTCAAGAAAATCGAAATGACTGTACTTGGGGTCTATTTAGGTTCCAAAATAAATTAGGACTGTTTGACTCGAATTAAAGTCACCGAGTCATTTAAAGTGTGTATAATCATTTAAAGATGTGTATCTGGGGATTTAGGGCTTATTAAGCCTACGGGAGACATTTCTCCAAAGAGAGATAGAGAAAAAGAAAAGAGAGAAAGAAAGAAGAAGAGAAAGAAGGAGAAAAGAGAGAGAAAGTGGAGATTTTCGACCAATACGCGATCTCAAGGCAGATTCAGACCCTACGAACCGGAGGCAAGTGATTAAACTTGCTAAATAATTGTTGTGTGCCAATTATTGCATGATTTGTGGATTGATATTTTGGGTTTTAGGTTTAGTTTAACAAAACCTAACTTTTGGGTATAATCTTAGATTTGATATGTAGATCTTTGATTTGAGGATATAAATTAGTTTATATGTATTCTAGGATGATTATTGATGATATATATGTGATTGGGTTGAAGAGAAATGGAGAGAAAATGATTAAAATAGATTTTGGGTATTTTGGCCTACTTAAAAAGTAGCCATTTTCGAGAGTTCTGAAGGGCCGAATCGATTCGGCCTCCTACTGAATCGATTCGGAAATATGCGGGTGCCCAGGTCTGAGTGATCGAATCGATTCGGACCCCAGCCGAATCGATTCGGCCCCCAGCCGAATCGATTCGGCCTGAAACAGAATCCCAGGTCTGATGACCCGAATCGATTCGCCTACCTGGCCGAATCGATTCGCTGGGCCGAATCGATTCGGAAGCAGGGCTTTTTGAGGGATGTTTTTCTAAGGAGAATTTCATTCCGTTTTATTCGAGGTTATCGATTGGGAACCTCTATAGGAGTTAATTGGAGTATGTTTTGGAGACTTTTATAGAGTTACCCTTATAAGAAATTATTGGAGTCATATAGACTTAATTTGAGGGATACCGATTATAAATCTTAGTGTATTCCAAGTGGGGAAGCCCACCTTTATTGGAGATTCTATTTTGAGATAATAATAACTCATACGAAAGAATGGGAATAACTTAGAGATACCGGATCCAAGGATCCAATCCCAAATGGGATAACATTAATGGTTCATAAAATGAATTGAACCCTATTATGGATGGAGAATTATAAATGCTAATTGATGTGCATATGGATATAAAAATATCCATAATGATGATTAATTTGGGAGATATCTCACACGATGAGAAATTCATAATTAGAAGCGACATGTGAGCTTCAAGTGAGAAATAGTACAATGTATACTAAGTGGGGAAGATGTGTGAGAATTGACGAGTAGTACATCAAGAGAGAGAATATACTAAACAATAATATTAAATCTATTGCGCCTAAGTGCGTATAATAAATATGAAAATGATGTGGCAGGTATACCTTATATGATGGTATATCTTTATTATGTGGATGTATGTATACCTTATATGATGGTATATCTTTATTATGTGGGATGTATGTATACCTTATATGATGGTATATATGCATGGTTAGGCATACCCTCTCCTTACTATCATTGGGAAGTTACGTGCGTAGAGGGTGAGCATCCTGGCTCAAAGAGCAGGGTGTGGATATTCCCCAAGTCATAGTCGTCCATGTGATTATTATGTGATATACATTTATTTATTTTGGGGGTGAGAGGTCGTGGGTATGTGTCGCTCTAACTTCCCGGTTAGGAGCTATGACCGCTTCCCGGGATGTCGTGTGTGTGAGTTGATCACGAGGTGGGTGTCGTTGAACCCCACCAGGTGGCCCCAGTTCGCTTCGTATATGGGCTGCTGGAAGATGATAGCGTGTGATCCTGTGTCCTTTGAGTTATAGCTCGGTTGGATGGTTATTATTGCTTGTGTTTGTACTTGGGTATCGAGGGCATAATGGACCTCAAGGACTGACATTGCCAGGATTAGTGTATCGGGGGGGGTTCCTTGTTTGGATTTCGCTTCGGCGAGACGTCCCACGCACGAACCGCAGTGTAATGTTGGAAATTAGGGATAAGTTAGTCCTTAATTCTCATATTTATATCTATATATATATCACCTATCATGACTATCAGCAGTGCCAGGAGTAGTGTAACGGGGGGGCTCCTTGTTTGGATTTCGCCTCGGCGAGACATCCGACGCATGAAACGCCGTGTACTGTTGAGAATTGGGAATATTAATTAATTAAAATTGTATAATAATAAATTGGGTTACATGCATCTTGCATTGAGGGCATAATGAACCTCGAGGATCAATACGGTCAGGAGTAGTGTAACGGGGGGGGGGGGGGGGTCCTTGTTTGGATTTCGCTTCGGCGAGACATCCCACGCACTAAACGCAGTGCCGTGTTGAGAATCGAGAAGAGTTTAGTCCTTAACTCTTGATGCTAATAACTCATATATAATAATTACATATATATATTGTTTACATGCCAAATAAGGGTGTCACTAGAATATAATATTCTAGTAAATGAGAATGTTGATGTATTGTGATGATGTGGTTATGAGATGGATCATGTAACTTTATATGTTCAACAAAAGAACATTATAAAGATAACTATAACTATTACATTAAAGATAATGTATATAATTTATAGATTATAGGAATAAAAGGTAGATTGGGAGATAGGTTCGTTGGTTTCACTTAAATACTTCATTTGGGTTTAAGTTAGAATCCTCTTACCTAAATAAGAATCGGGCATCCATTTGGAGATCACGTGCATACGTTTAGTGTGCACTTTAGATGAGAGGTGAGTTGAATTATTATGGATAGTTCGATTCCACCTTAATCATGTAATAATGCATTTATAATTATTATGCATTTTAATACACTTGCTATAAAATGTTTTTCAACTCGGGTTCTGACCCGTTTATATTTTCTCCTCCATGTATATATTGAACTACTTCATGTGTTCCTCCGCAAGGACGCCTTTCATATTCATCCATTCAGGATTCGTGGAGCTGTGGCAGTAGCGGACTGTTGCGGCACTTTGTTTTAGTTGATTCCTATCTTTGTATATCTAGATTAGGATTAAGTTGTATTGAGTTAGTATTCAAGTGTTGTAGATTAACACTTTCATATTTCATTTCTCCGATTGTATTGTCTGTTACCCGACAACATATTCGGGTATTTTATTTGTACATTGTATTTGCACTCTTGTATATATTGGAGTTTGCACTTATCACTCATCATAGTTAGATGTATATTGTTGGTTATGTTGCATTATTGGTTTTGTTGTTTTTGTTATATAAAAAGTTTTAAATTTTTGACAATCCACTTGTAATAGTTTCGGGTGGTTAGCCTTATATTATTAGTATTGTCAGTTGATGTTGAGACTGTGCCATATGGGACACCTGATTTAATGTAGTATAGGGCTGGCCACCCGTTCTTATTTTGAGCGCGTTGTCACAGGTTTTCACCATGTTTGTTTAGGGGATGATGATATTTATTAATCAGTGTTTCTTTCACAGGTATGGAACAATTTGGTGAACTATTATTTTTTCAGGCAGTGTGACCTACGTTTTTTCGAAGTATAATGTCCATTTCTTTTTACTCATCGCTTAGTGATTTTTTATTTTATTTTCGTGACTTCCATACATTACTTCTATTGGTGTTTAAGATGAGAGTAAATACTCAGAAAGTTATACTCTATCTCTGTTATACGTTATATTTAGTTAAAAAGTAGTTTTCTTTGGTGGAAATGATCCAAATAAGGATTTTGTTGGCTCAAAATCAAATTTGAGCATATATTTTATTTATACATTTAAATACCTCATGGCTTATATTTTTTACATTTTGTCATGATGAAATGTTCTCAAGAAGGTATAAAAAAGGTCTCTCAGTAATCATTTCTATATATGCAACAATTAGATAGTTATATTGGAACTGTTAACAATTAGCGTAGTGATTACGTACTATTTAATTTAATCACTTATTTTGTTTTTGTATCTTTCTAATCCATTTTTTTGTTTATTACTTTTTCTTCTTTAATTTGGAGTGGTTTCTTATGTTTTCTAATTGGAAAGTGATAT
Organism: Sambucus nigra; assembly: GCA_949130495.1. NCBI lineage: Eukaryota > Viridiplantae > Streptophyta > Magnoliopsida > Dipsacales > Adoxaceae > Sambucus > Sambucus nigra. The sequence continues at coordinate 331,822,407 of OX422222.1, forward strand.
TCTTAACTGAGCAACATGCATTATTTTACATTGAGTTGAACCAATATATGAATTAGGGCGTGTTCCCATTTCTCACATCCTCGAAGCCTCATTCATGGGATTCTCCACAAAGAAACAAAATAGTGATTTCGAGGATGGAAAAATGGAAGCTTTGGAAGAAGATAAGTCCAATTTAACGGTAAAGATGAGCCATCTCGAAACATAACTTGAGACAACGACTACAAATGCAAATGAAATGACAACTGAATGCGACGCACATGATCGGTCGTATGATTTGCTTAGACATGAGTAATTAACATTGGTTCTCTTTTTTTATTAACTTTAATGGTCTTTTTATGGTGAGTATTGTGAATAAATTGTTTAAAATAGACTTATTGGTTGACTGAGAGGTAAAATGTTAAAGAACATAGGAGAATTTGTTTTAAGCTTTTTCCATAGTATTTTTAGGAGTTGATGTTAAATCATGTAGGGATATGTTGGGACATGTTGTTAGTCATAAGATATGAATATCATCATTTAGTATTGAAATGATATACTAAATAAGCTATTAAAGCATCACAAGCATGGATGTATGTTTTTAGGCTAATGAATTTGAAAGCAGGGCTACAACATCTGTTGAATTTCGTATATACTTTATCTGTATATGTGAGCAAAAGTAGAGATGATAGTTGAATTTTATTGTACGAAACTTAATTTTTTAGTTACTGGCAATCATTTACCATATCTATGTGCGTACCAAATCTGTCTCCATGCTGAAATGAATGAGTTTTAAAACATAATAATAAATGAACTAAAATGGCTTTAAGTCGTAATTGTTTATAATAAATGTTCAGTTTTAATTTAGTTATGCTTTAATTTATACTCTGTTCAGTTATATTTTATACTCTATTAAGTTTTAATGTAATTCTCTTTATGGTTTTCTTTCTTGATGTTATGCGTATAAAATCAATTCCAAATTTATTTCGCTGTTCACTTTTAGGTCAAATACAGTTCTTAGTTAGGTGATTTAACTAAGTTTTCCACTCTGTTTAATATGGATATTGTTGAGTTTTACGTTTTAAGTTTGTTCATTTTTAAGTTTGTTCAAGTTTAAGTTTCGTTGTTTGGTTTTAAGTTTGTTCAAGTTCTGTGATTTCGTTGTTTAGTTTCAAGTTTAAGTTTCGTTGTTTTAAGTTTCATTGTTCAGTTATAAGTTTGTTCAAGTTTAAGATTAAGTTTCGTCACGTTTGTTCGTTTAAGTTTCGTTTAAGTTTGTTCAGGTTCGAGACAAAATCAAGACTAAGAAGATGACTTCGAAGGAATATCAGACACATCGACTGTACGTGCAGGCATTGGTTGATGATTCAGCTAATAATAGTTTGACATCGGGCATCAGGCATTGGTTGCTTTCATTTTTATTGTTTTGAAACAACTTCCTTCGAAACCTGATAACCATATCTATTTGAATCATAAAATGATCTCCTTTCGACTGTTGGTAGACACCTTCTCTATTTTAATTTATTGAATCCCCGATAATCAGTATCTCTACTTTATATCTGGCAACTGCTTAGGTGCAACCATTTGTCGAACAGTGCCTTTTGGCAACTGCTTTATATTATACGAGTGTATGAGGTTGCAATTGCAGACATTCCAGCATGCTACAATTGATGTTCAGCGGGCTTTAACATTCCAGCATGCTACAATTGATTTTTACAATTGCAGAAATCAGTAGTTCAGTTATGAGTGATGCCTATTTCAACAATGAATGCAGTTACTGCAGTTGCTAATAGTTTCTCCTATTCATGCGTGTGATGTTGTAACTTTCTATTCCATGTTCAATCGAGGAAAGACTGGAAAATACCACCTTTTAGCATGTGAAACAACACCTTAAATGATACGCAGTTTGATGTCAATGTTTGAAATGTATGATTTGAAGTTTAATTACTTTCAAACAGTGCTTTGATAAACACCGTGTCTCGGAGGTAACTCCCGGACCTATTTTTAGTAAGGTACTTTGATTTTAAAGAGTTTTTGTATCTAGATTTTATGCTATGTTTAGTCTATCATTTTATTGTTGTTTGTTCATTTTATGCAGAAAAAACTATGGGGTAATCTGGTGTTAGGTGTTATATCCATATATTAGGGCTTTTCCATTATTTGTTACTTTTTTCGATTATTTGTTTCATATAGGTTTCAAATGATTCTTTTTTATTATATTAGTGCTTTTTTCCTCCCTATTTTAGATTTTAAATGCAATTATATTTTTTTACTCCTGATTTTGATTTGTTTTCTTTATTTAGTTTTGCATATCTAAATTGAAGATTTGTTTTTATTTTATTAGTTATACACTGCTACAATAATCACGTGTACAATTTGGTGTACTATCCAAATTAATTTAACCATTTATATTCGTGCATTTCTTAAATCTTTGGAATGAAAGAAATCAACTGTTGGTTTAGTTTGTTGGAAAAATTATTTCATTAATTTAACCAGTTACTGTTATGCATGTGCACTATTATGAACCTCAACGGCAGTAGAGGTAGAACCCTCATCATAAATTCCTTATCGTGTCCCTTCATGTTACCTTGAAAAGAAAATCATCTATAACAGTTCTCAACAGGACACTCAAAATCTTCCCCTGGTGCTGAACAAGGTGACACGTCAAATGGTTTGTAGAAGATATTGTTCCTACTCCACATTAATTCCAAAATAAGGAAACTTATAGAAATATTTTGTAGAAGATAATTATGGATAATTTTGGATAATAAAATATTAACTCAAGCGGAAGTTAAACTATAAATGTGATGATTCAGTACATATATGAGTTGACTGCTAACACAAACATCGTAAAATTATACTTCCGAGTTCATTTTATATATGTGATATATGTGAATTCATTTTATACTTCTAAGTTCATTTTATTAGTTAAGCTTTGTTATGCTAATTTTTTTTGGCATAACATGTCATATATATATAGAGAGAGAGTGGGGCTCAGGTACATCATCAACTATGCATCACTCATGCATCGTTAATGAAACGCACCCCTTACTAAATGACACCCACCTGTTAAAGTGAACACTAAATCAATTTGGGCCAAAAAAAAGAACCCTCGTTCTCTCTCTCCATGCAGTAAGGAGTGCCGTAACCCACTCTCTCTCTCCCTTTCTCCATTTTCGGCAGCCCTCACCTGAGACAGAAACTCCGGCAGCCTTCACCTCGTAAGTAACTCATTTCCCCATGTTTTTTTCCACCGGAGACCTTTTTTCTTTTCACCGGAGTTAGGGTTTTTCCATTTTTTTTTCAAAGTAACTCGTTTCCCCTTGTTTATTTTCACCGGAGCCCTTTTTTCTGTTCACCGGAGTTAGGTTTTTTCCATTTTTTTTTTCAATTTGTGTACAAATTGAAGCTTCCTCAATTCAATTTGTTCACCGGAGTTGGGTTAATTTGTTTGGTTTTCCAAAGAATACTTAAATAAAACTAACAGTAATTTGCTTTATTTGAGTTTAATTTTTGAGTTCAATTTTCAAACTAACATCATCTTCTCATTTGAGTTCAATTTTTGTACAGATAAAAACTAACAGTAATTTGCTTTATTTGCAAATCTCATCTGGTTCCTACAACATTTCTTTGCATTTCTGGTACCTGAGTTCAATTTGTTTCAATTTTTTTATGGTTTGATTGTGCTAAATCAATTAATTTTATTATTATAATTTGTTTTGCAGAAATGTCAACAAGTAGCACTTCAAAATCTTCAATATTGAAATGTTCTTGTGGCGCCGATACAATTATTCGCACATCGAAGACAACGGCAAATCCCGGAAGGCATTTTCTGTGTTGTCCAAATAACCTTGATGGGTCATGTAATTTTTTTCAATGGTTAGACGATAAAAAGTCCATGAGTAACAATAATCATGAGTTGGCGACAAAGATCAATTTGTTGGAGATGGAATTGGCAATGTTACGAAGCGAATTCATCAACATTCGAGGGGCAAAGATAAAGGCGTTGGAGACGGAATTGGCGACATTAGGAACTGAATGCAAAAAGTGCAGATCGGAAATAAATGGCTTACCGTGGGACTAATTGTGTTGTTTGTTTATCATGTATTTTTTTAATTAATTTCTAGTGTAATTTGTAATGAATATTGGAAATTTTTAATGAGAGGATGTTTGAAATTTGTTCTCTATGGATGGAAATTTGCAATGGATGATAACAGTTTGTGGTTAAGTGCATTGAACTTTGTTGTTAATGGATGCTATTTTGTAATGGAAATTCAAGTGGACTAAATTAAAGACTTTGTTGTTAATACATCAAATGCACTAAGTTTGATGTTAATACATCAAGTGAACTAAGTTAATACATTAAAGAGTTTTATGTTAAGAGTTTGCTGTCAAGTTTGCTGTCAAGTGCACTAATTTAGTTTGTTGTCAAGTCCTCTAACTAAAGAGTTTGTTGTTAAAGAGTTCGTTGTTAAGGGAATTTTTGTTAACAGTTTTCTGTATACATTAAAGTGCGCTAACTAAATTAAAGGGCATTTTTGTTAAGGGATTTTTTGCTGTTAAGGGCATACAGTGCATACACGAAATCTGAGTTGCTGTTAAGGGAATTTTTGCTGTTAAGGGAATTTTTGCTAAGGGAATTTTTAAAGTTAAGAGTTAATACATTAAGGGCATCTGGTAACAACAACATCTGATAACAACATCTGATAACAAAAACATCTGATAACAACATCTGATAACAACAACATCTGATACAAAAACATCTGATACATGAGCAATTCCATTCAACTCCATACAACATCTGATAATAACAACAAAATGAGAAATTCCATTCAACTCGACATCTCCTTGGACGAACTTGCAACCGAACTTGCTTCCGAATTACCATCCATGCCCCTACACGAACAATTAAAAAGTGAGTTGTTTTTTATACTAATAAATAAATTATTAATAACACCCAAAGAACAAAAAATATTACCTGTTGTTTAATATCGGACAATTTCTTTTATCATGATATTGGCCTACTAAACCACACCCATTACAACGTCGCTCCTTCAAATTTTTTTCCCTTTTCAATGCTTTCTCATTTCCACCTTTTAGTCGCTTACCACATCCTTTTTCCCTTATAAGTTGCGATTCATTGTAGGTGTGCTTGAAATTGTTACTCATGCCTACCGATGGTGTTGATGGTTGCACACGATCAATAAGTAAATCTATCTTTTCACATTCGGCATCTAAAGCATCACCAAAATTTTTTGTTGCATCTGGACTAATAAGAACCCTCTCCACGACATCTAAAGATCTTTGAATTAGTCGACTACGTTGGAGGAAGTACGATTTGTCACATGTTATCACCGTCCTACTAGAATCCCTAACGGTTAACTTTTTAGCTCTCTTCGTCCACCTACTCAAGATGTACTTGCTCGGTAGACTATGAATATAAAAAAACTTAACCAAATATGCGAGCATGTGTTGACATGGAATACCCGAGCTATCAAACAACTTGCAACTACACGATACGAAATTCAAACTCCGGTCGTAACTTATTAGATGCACACGTTGGTTATCACCAATTATCTTTCGAACCTCAAATACATTTTTATGCCCCTCCTCCATCTTAAAATCAAACTTATAATAAAACATCTCCCACATCTCATTTTGAAACTTGTGGAAGATTTCTCTGGTATAAATGTCCACCATTTGCACCAAAATAAAGTACATAAGTCTCAATTTCGGCTTCTCATTGTAGTCTTTGTGATCGCAAAGCAACTCTTCATGACGTTGATGCATAATACTCCTACTAAATTTGATCATAAATTCAACAAGGGAATTGTGCTTCGAAATATATTTCTTGAAAAAAGAGTGTGCACTTTTCGCTCTTTGGCTACTCGACATATTTGTGGAGAAGATATGATTCACGTATGCCGGAACCCATTTTGAACGAATTTCATACAACGAATTAAGCCACTTATTTTCACTTAAACCACTTCTTGTCATAAGATCAAGCCATTTCGAATCAAACTCTTCCGTTGTCTCCGATTTCCATATGCAATCAGAAATCTCCCCTCGATACGTGTTATACGTCACCTCATCTATTTTTTTCAAAAACTTCATCAAAATGTGCCATGAACATAACCGATGATGTGTGTGGGGTAGTACTTCAGCTATAGCCCTCGTCATAGCCGGATCTTGATCAGTAATTATCATTTTTGGCGCGTCACCCGACATCGCATCCAAGAACCGATCGAAGAGCCAAATGAAAGACTCAATTGTTTCGTCGCTCAAAAAAGCACAATCGAATATAATCGTTTGCCCGTGATTGTTAACCTCCATAATTGGTGCAAATACTAAATTGTATTTATTTGTATTGTATTTTGTGTCAAACACAACCACATCACCATAACAACCATAATCCCGTCTGGATGTGGCATCTGCCCAAAAATAATGCTTAATTCTATTATGATCATCCGACTCAATTTAAAAAAAAAATGATGGGTTCTTTTGTTGCTCTAAATTCAAAAACTCTAATAACATGTCACCATCACGACCAACTAACTCACTACGTTTATTCCGGCCTTGGTTGTACAAATCTTTTTGAGTGAAGCCAACATTCTCAAACCCACCCGCTTGTAACCCCAATAAGTTGTATTGTTGATGCGTTGGTATGTTAACTGCACCTAGTTATTGAGATAAGCATTTTTGGGCATTCGAAACACCTCGATGTGATCGTAGAAAGTGCGTTTTTGTTGGATTAGACAATGGGTGACTATGACCCTCAACAAATATACTAACCACAAACTTATTATCTTTCGTACGCAACACCACAAGCTTAGCTTTACAATTCTCTCTAATGTCCCCTCGACGTCTAGATGTCTCCGGTTTCGCTACAAGCGTGCTCTTTCCTTCTTTGAAACATACATATGACTTCCTAATGATGTCATTCGTCTCTCGACACCTATTAACCGTGGAATTATGAACACTAAATCCCGCAGTTTTATCATATTCATTGTAGAAGTTCCAAACATCATCCAAACTTTCAAACTGTTGCCCAATCTTTGGTGTTTTTTCCATTTGTGTAGGAGGGTTGAATAAATTATCTTGTTCAGAATCAACTTCTCGAACCATGACAATTTCCACATTCTCATTGTCCTCAAATTCAAATTCAATTCGCATATCATCCCCTATCTAAAGTTCTTTGTTATTTCCAATAGAAGAAGATTCCATTTTCTGAAAAAAATTCAAATGATAAAATAGGAATTAATTACAGTGAATATTAATTTGAGTATTCTTTGAAAATTTAAATGATAAAAAATTCAAATGATAATGAAATTACTGTTAGTTTTATTTAAGTATTCTTTGGAAAACCAAACAAATTAACCCAACAGTTAGGTTTTTTCGGTAGACAAATTGAATTGAGGAAGCTTCAATTTGTACACAAATTGAAAAAAAAATGGAAAAAACCTAACTCCGGTGAACAGAAAAAAGGGCTCCGGTGAAAACAAACAAAAGGAAACGAGTTACTTCGAAAAAAAATGGAAAAACCCTAACTTCGGTGAAAAGAAAAAAGGGCTCCGGTGAAAAAAAAAAGGGGAAACGAGTTACTTACTAGGTAAAGGCTGTCGGAGTTTCTGTCTCAGGTGAGGGCTGCCGGAAATGGAAACAGGGAGAGAGAGAGTGGGTTGCGACAGTCCTTACTGTATGGAGAGAGAGAACGAGGGTCTGGTCTGAATGGAGAGAGAGAACGAGGGTTCTTTTTTTTTGGCCCAAATTGATTTAGTGTTCACTTTAACAGGTGGGTGTCGTTTCATTTAGTAAGGGGTGCGTTTCATTAACGATGCATGAGTGATGCATAGTTGATGATGTACCTGAGCCCCACTCTCTCTCTCTCTATATATATATATATATATATATATATATATATATGTGTTAGAAACACAATAAGATCTCTTGCAACTATTTAGTCAAATTTACTGAAAACTAATGAATGTCTAACGCAGGTATCGGGCTTCAGTTATCTCAGTTGTGTCCCATCATCAATCCTTAGTAGCCATAATTTCTCCGTCGCGAACTAGGGTTCTATCCAGATAGCCCAGAACTAGTCGTGCGCCTGGAAGAATAACCACCATATGCTCCGTAAGGACTGCCACTCTGGAAATCATCATAACTTCCATAACAATAAGGGAATTATGCTATATAGAGTTCATTTTGTTATGTTATAGATAGTTCATTATTTGTGTTTTCCAAACTGCAAACATTATTATTTGGGATATGTTTCGAAATTAGCGACGACCGATATTGGGAGTATAGGACATCTAATGAGGTATTCAAAATAAGGCTATGAAAGTTAAAATTGAAGCTTAAAACTGTCTTCTTACAAATTATTTTTAACCTCTATTTTGCTGCTTAATTTGTATGCACAAGTTTATGGACATCTCTGAATTTATAAGCATGAAGAATAATGAAGGCAAAGTATACCTATTATTTTATCTTTGTTTACAATTTTTAAATTTATCTATTATACCAAAAATTCTATTTGTTTTAAACCAAGAATAATGAAGGCAAGGTACACCTGAAGTTTATTTTATTCTTTAGTTTATTGTTCTGAAAAGTAAGACATGGTTTATAAAATTGGAACCGATGTATGCCTATTCTTCATATTTAATGGCACTTGATATTTTATTACTTAATTATCATTAGAACAAGGTTAGTACATCACGTAACATTTTATCTTAAATGTAATCCCCGCAGATCAACATTGCAGTACAGAAGATGGTTCAATGGCAAATGGATCCGAAGAAGGTGGTTCATTTACTCGGATTTCCTGCCAACATTTAGGCTTCAAAATTAACTACAACAATAAATTGGAATGTCCCCTACTTACAGATCGATCCAATTCATGTGATCACCTCGGTGCCATTTTATAATGCTAGTTTATACATATGATGTTCAAGCTTCAGTAGCAGGAGGAAGGGCAGTCTCTATATTTGAGGGCATTAGAATGTTAAATGCATCAACAGCAGTAGAATGAGCATTCCTAGGAATTTTGAATGCCAGTGAAGTTATTTTATGTCTTTCTATCCCTGATGAACAAAGACAAGTTGTGGTGGTAAATCTATTGGGGCATTTACTTCCTCTGTGGTTTTCGCTTTAAACTCGACATCCTCTTTTTCATCTCTTTCTAAATATAGGTCCCATATTATTAGTTGATTATCGGGGAATGACACTGCCAATGTGGAGGCTTAATATGGGCTCCATTAAATAGATGATTTTGGGTGTTTATAGTATTCAAAATGTGCCACTACAGAATCTCCTTCATTGATCAATCTAAGATCATGAATAGAAAACAAGGCATCATCACATCCTGATGCAAGCCTAGAGCTTGCCAGCCTATTCCAGGAGATAACATTGACATCAGCAGCATGTGCCTCTATAGAAGTTGTTGGAGATTTCCTTAAATGGTTATCCCATATTGCAATACTCCCGTCCATGGAGCATGAGGCAAACACAAAAGTTTCTATAGGGCTCCACTGTAATTCTTCAACACTAGAAGTATGCCCAACAAATGGACTAGAATCAAAGTTCCACATTGAATAAGATGTTGGTTCCAATAGATGTATACAATTTTTTCAGTCCCCTGCTTCAAGCCTCCCTGGAATAATAGGACTCTAGTCTATTGCATACCCTTTATCTTTGTGGCCACCAAACTTAAATAGAGGGGCCTGATTAATAATTGTGGAAGGTCCACGGCTAACATCGGTTTCTGATTTTACTAAAAGGTTTAGATGAGGGATGAAATCTCATATCTGTATGTGACCAATATTTTCCCAAGACACACATATGTGGGGGCTTTGTGTTATGGCATGTACTCTATTAACACATCCATCATGAAACACCTTGTGAGGCTGTAAAACTTAAGTCCCACATCCGTCATACATTTCTCCGTCTTCATCACTATCGCTACTATCACTCTCAATATCAATTTCACCACCAACTGTTTTAGGCACTAGATCACGTCTTTTCTCAAAAATAGTAGTGAATTTAAATCTTCAAATGGAGTTCCATCATTCCAATAATTTAAATGACTACTTTTTATCTGATGTAGGTATGTTGTTCAGCAATGAAAAGATATCTAATCCTCCCACATTATCTCATCCAATGATCTTTGGTGGACGTATTGGTCACGACAGACCGTCAAAAATAGGTGTAAATCCATTGGTGGAGGTATTGGATGTTTCTCCATGTTCTCTTTTATATAACTACAGACCCCTCTTTGTTATAATGTTTTGCCTTTTGTATTTAGGCTCACTATTTTACTACTATTCTATTTATATAATTGGTAAACACTACGGTTCATGTGATCATTCCATTATCATGGTATTTATTGTGCACTACTAATCTCTATGTGTTTTTTTCTGTACATTTACAACTATGGTTACTTAATTAGTTTTTCTCTGAAAGAAGTGATTTTTTTTTCCAGATTTTGAATATTGATTATTCTAAACTCTGTTTCTGTATATGTATATATTTTCCAAACAATCTTTTCACATCAGAATTTGTTTTTTTCGTAATCTAAACATTGGTTTTGGTTGCGTGAAGAGGCACACTGTTAGAGATTGGTGAGTCCTCCTATTAGTTTTGTTGTCACTGACTTTTCATGTTCGCTGCGATAATTGAGGAGTATAACCAGCACAACATTTTTCTTTTCTTTTCTTCGTTTTTGTTCTATATATATTGGTTTTGTGTTTGTGTTATTTTGATTTTGGAGTTGGTTTATTTTGTTGCTATCAATGGGTCTCAATTCATCCGAGAATGAACTCGATCGATTAGACCTATGATGCCAGAATCAAAGTCAACTGATCTATTATGATCCGGATCATAGATGGAATCATTGGCGGCATCAGTGACGTGACCGTGCAATCAAAATGAATATATCTCGCTCAATTAAGTATCCTACTTTGATTTGGTCAACATAAGTTTTTGATCGACCATTACTGATAAAGTTTTTAATCAAGTTTTTGATCTACTGTTGCTTTGATTTGGTCCAATCATGTTTTTAATCAACAAAATTTGTATGCTGTTGTTGATTGTATGCTGCCCTAAAACAAGGAATGCCTTTTCATCTTTGCAACTCAGTGCATCTTTTATCTGAGTAGTCCAAAATTTACTCACGAAATTGATTTGTATGTATATTATGGATCATGACTCAAAAGATTCAATCTTTTTATTAACTAATCTCCCAAGCACCCATGCGCCCTGATAATTTGGATCGGGGACACATTCAATATGATATAATTATTTTTTTCCTTCACAAGAACGAGGAATTAGATGCAGAATTATTGCCTCAACCCTATGTTTGTTTGGTAGTGTTATCTCGCAAGTGATATATACTTTATACCATGACTTAATATAGACAATGATAACTTTGCCTACTTTCTTTATAATTTTTGTACTTACTTTAGGTTTTTGTATAGATAATACAACTAAACAAACTTGGACGAACAGTCTACTGTTATGGGAACCCCCGTGGATGAACAAATACTCTCTTTTGAGAATACATATAATACAAGTAAACTTGGATGAACAGATAATCCTTATGCTATTTTTTTTTCTTTCTATTTTATCTTTGTACAAAGCTTTCTTTCAATGTTTTGTTTTGCAATTTCCTTCATTTTTTTTGCCTTCAGTGATGCTCAAATACCCTATCTGTGATGGTAAAAGGTTTGAGAAGAAAAATTGATTAAGCCTGAATGTATCACGTTCTCTTACTCGAGTAAGTTGTCTATCTTCGTTCATGAATTTGACTCATTTTATTGAGGTTTTAGCTGAATTAGTTCTATTGGATTGATGCGAATTAGTTCTATTGCAAAATCTATACGTAGGATATAAAGTAAACCTTTTAACAAATTTAGAGTGTGATTCTTCCATTTGCTTTTTATTAGTATGACTTGCATATGATTTTATTATACTTTAGGTGCAAAGTTAACTCACAAGTTCTTCTCATTGGCAAGTCAGACGAGTCCCCGTGGAGAAGGATAAGGAAATAAAGGGAATTTTGCCCAATTTTATTTATATTGTTAGGTTTTACAGTACATGGGTTTACATGGAATATTATTAAATAAGTGATGTTGCTTATACAAGATCCACGAGTGACTATTTATTTGGTTGTTGAAGTGTTTTTTATACCCTAAACAAGTGTATTGTCCAATAAATAAAGAAAACTCTATCCATTTTTTTAAAATTTAACCTATTTGTATTGTGATTATGTTAGCTTTTTTTAATATCGTTATTTTATTGTGATTATATTAGCATTCCCGAATATTGCCGCGCCTTCAGGCACGGACATACCATAGTATATATATATCGTAGAAGTCATTTTTTAGTCGTATGCCCAAGTCAATTGGAGCGAGAGTCCAACATGAATACAAACGGATCGACATAGAAGGGCAAAAGGTAAAACACGTAATATATATAAGCTCGCTATGCAGTTTGGCCCCAATTTGATCGAACCAACAATCCCTATAACGAACGAAGCAAACATCTCAACCATAAGCAGATCTCTCTCTCAAACCATAACCATGAGCGGTAGGAAGCGAGTGGCCAAAGATAAAGGGAAGTCCTGGGGTCTTGCACCAGGATATCAGATGTTTGAGTTGTATTCGGTGATGATCAACGAAATCGAAGGAAACCATATCGATGGAGAAATCAGAAGCGTTATCTACGATGGCGGCGCCGAGAATCTCATCTACGCTGGAAATGAAGCCAAGATCGGAGTACCCCTTGTGTTGTGTGGCCCAGAAAAACCCTTGTTAGCCTATGACCCCTTCGAATTGTTGTTTTGTCTCGGTAAGGCTGCGGGTGCCCCTAGGAGAAATGGATGGAATGGAGATTTGACTGGTTCTGGTTTCCATGTGATACCTATTTTGACAAGGTCATAACTGAAAAAGTTGAAAGCAAAGGGTTTGGTAAGGCAACAATTACTTTCGGACTCATCTCCGGTGCCATGAAATCCTATGCGGAAGTTAGGTTTCTCGGCATAGGTAAGCAATCCAAGAGTTTTAATACTTTCATTTAATGGTGTGCACGTTAAGTAATCACTCTAAGAGTTTTAACATTTTCAAAATCAATAGGGCAATGTACATCAAGACCTTTCCATTTTCTCTCGTCTCAACTTATAAAATAAATAAATAAAGCATGAGTTTGAGTGTGAAATTGACTGTATTGATAATCATGTTATTCAATTATTTTTCACTAAAAGTATCTAATGCAGTTGTTTACGAGGTTGAGAACACTGAAGGTTGGATCTCTATGAACATTGATTACACGGAGTGGGTTGGTAATCACCAATTTCACATTAATGATATCCTCCATGAGTGCATTTTTCTTCTCTTATCTATCTATCTATCTATCTATCTATCTATCTATCTATCTATCTATCTATCTATCTATCTATCTATCTATCTATCTATCTATCTATCTATCTATCTATCTTTGTGTTCGTAAGTGTTATTTTACTTTTGTTTGTAGTTTATGTTGGTTATTGGGTTTTTTCTATCATGCCATGCATCAATAATTCTTATTTTTTTTTAATTTAATACATTATAATCTTCGATTTCATACTTTAATAAAACTTTATCAGTTTATTAGAATTTAATACATTTTTTATCACTATATGTGAAAATTTCATTTTTCATCGCTATATGTGAAAATTAGTGAAAATTTCATTTTTCATCGCTATATGTGAAAATTTCATCACTAAAAGTGATCATTGGTGACTTATATTGTACTAAAGTAAAAAAATCCATAATTTTATTGGTATTGATAAATAAATTGCAAGAGGATGTGCAACAGTCTTTTGTAAATGGGACGTTTCTCTATTAGAAATAAATGTCTGTTATAAAAAAATAGTTATGTCTCTTAAACTTTGAGTCTTAGTTGACTTAATTTTTTTATGGTTTTAGTTCTCAAAACAATCATGAGTTTTAGACAGTGTTAAAATCTTAAAATTCACAATGAGACTTGCTATTTCATAGCACACACTTGACACAATTGATGGGAATTGCGTTGTAAATTCTACTTGCTATATGACTCGTACAATTCAATTCCACTACGTTTAATTGATAGCTCGGTATATATATATATATATATATATATATATATGTATATATATATATATATATAGAGAGAGAGAGAGGGCTTTCCAACATACTTCTTAGCAACATACCTTTTTATTAAAATAGTAAAAAAAATAATTTGGAGATGATATTTTTTATATGGGTTCATGATATTTAAATGTGTCCCTAAAAAAAATCAATTGAAAATAATGGTTCTTGTTATTTTTAAAAAATAGGTCAAAAAACTGTCAGTTTATACCCATTAAAACTGTCAGTTTTTTTACCTATTTTTTAAAAATATCAAAACACATTAAATTGATTTGAATATTTTTACAGGGGCACATTGAAATATCATGAATCCATATAAAAAATATTAACTCAAAATTATATTTTTTACTATTTTTAAAAAATAGGTATGTTAAATGAGATATGTTGGAGAGCCTAACTCTCCCTCCCGCTCTCTCTCTCTCTCTCTCTCTCTCTCTCTCTCTCTCTATATATATATATATATATATATATATATATATATATATATATATATATATATATATATATATATATATATATATGTGTGTGTGTGTGTGTGTGTGTGTGTGTGTGTGTGTGTGTGTGTGTGTGTATTCTTAAATTGTGTATGAAAGTACATGACCATTCATATTACGGGTTTACAATTTTACTCATCGAATAGAGAATATCAATGAATTTAGGCTTTAATTGCGTTTTATTTTTTGTGTTATGTTTCAATGTTATATTATATTTAATACAAGTGAAACTCAAAATAGTGTTAACGTGTCATAAAATGTCATGCAACACAACACGAAATCGACAATGTCTAATCAGATCAATTAAGAGATTTATAATATCATATTCTTCTCTTCTCTTGTATTTACTATCATCTCATATTTTGCTCTTCTCTTATATTTTATTTTTTTAAAAAAAGATTTTGAGAGAATGAAGAAAATAGTTATTCTATGTTATTTGCAAATGATCATTAATTAGTGAACTTCACTTTTAGTAGTTTATGTTATGTTGAATTATAATACATGATATGTTAAAATAATTTTAGATTAGATATAAATAATAATATATTTTCTGTGTCATATCTCATAAATGTCATTGTGTACAGTTTTTCGGTACTTGTGCAAGTTGATACGAAAGAAAAGTATTTATCATGCAATATGACGTCCCCTCTTGCCACCTATACAACATGAAATGACTCCATCACTATCATGAATATCGAAAACAATTACTTCATTTGTGGATACCTCACTAATTGCATGGTCGGGCAAAAGGTGGAAATCAATGTGGTTGAAATCGCTTCAGCAACTACATCTCCAGTTGGTATATCGTCTCCTGAAGTTCCAACAACTCCATCTTTAGGTCCACCTACTTTACCCTCTCCTCAAATTCCAACGGTTCCATCATCTCCAACTGATATACCGTCTCCTCAAGTTCCAATAGCTCCATCTCCACATTCTTTACCCTCTTCTCAAGTTCCAACGGCTGCATCTCCACCCACTCCAACATCTCCTCAAGTTCCCACAGCTCCATCTCCACCTCCATCTAATTTACCATCTTCTCATGTTCCAATGACTCCACCTCCACTGACTTTACGAACTTGAGGAGATGAGAACATTGGAACATGAGAAGATGATAAATTAGATGGAGGTGGAGATGGAGCTGTGAGAACTTGAGAAGGTGTTGGAGTGGGTGGAGATGCAGCGGTTGGAACTTGAGGACAGGGTAAAAAATGGGGAGATGGAGTTATTAGAACTTGAGGAGACGATATATCAGTTGGAGATGATGGAGCCGTTGGAATTTGAGGAGATGGTAAAGTAGGTGTACCTGAAGATGGAGTTATTGGAACATCAGGAGACGGTATACCAACTGGAGATGTAGCTGCTGAAGCGATTTCAACCACATTGATTTCCACCTTTTGTCCGACCATGAAATTAGTGATGTCTCCACAAATGAAGTAATTGTATCCGATATTCTTGAGAGTGATGGAGTCATTTCCTGTTGTGTAGGTGGCAAGAGGGGATGTTGTATTGCATGATAAATACTTTTCTTTCGTATCAATTTGCACCACATTGCTGTTATCCTCTATCAAGTACCAAAAAACTATGCACTATGGGATTTATGAGATATGACAAAGTAGATATATTATTAATTGTATCTAATCTAAAATTATTTTAGCATATCATGTATTATAGTTCAACAGAACATAATCTACTAAAAGTGAAGTTCACTGATTAATATGATCATTTGCAAATAACGTAGAATAACTATTTTCTTCACTCTCTCTTAAAATCTTTTTTTTAATAAAATTAAAATACAAGAGAAGAGCAGAATATAAGATGATATTAAAATACAAGAGGAGCAGATAATGATATTATAAATCTCTTGATTGATCTCATTAGACATTGTCGATTTCGTGTTGTGTTGCATGACATTTTATGACACGTTAACACTATTTTGAGTTTTCACTTGTATTAAATATTGTATAACATTGAAACAAAACATAAAAAAAACGCAAATAAAGCCTAAATTCATTGATATTCTCTATTCGATAAGTAAAATTGTAAACCCGTAATATGAATGGTCATGTACTTTCACACACACACACACACACACATATATATATATCTATATAATAAAGTAGGAAATTTAAGTATGTCATAAGATGAAAAAATGATGTCATGAACAATCCAAGGGTCTACATTTTGCCACGCAGGATCCAAGGGTACTCATCCACGCATTAGACTTCACACTCTTTCTTTTGGACAAAATTTGGGCAATGCTGAACGGGTGTGAACTAAAGAGAACACCCCTCTCTCTCCTCCTCCCAACACAAACCCTACTCCCTCTCTCCGCCGTCACCCCTACCAATGCCCCCTTTTCGTTTTCTTCGCACTCCTACAGGTAATTTCTTTCACATACACGCATCTAAGATGTGATTGTTTTCACACACATGCATCTCAGATGTGATTTTTGGTGGGCTTTTGGTCTGATAGTTTCGTTTTTTCCTCACACACGAATCTGAGATTCGATTGTTTTCATACGCGTACACACATCTCTTCCAACAACATATTTTTGTTACATCTCTAGATTTTTGTTAGATTTGTGTTAGATCTATAATATTTTGAATCTTACTTTGTCATATTTAGGTTTCAAATCGCAAGCCATGATCGACACCACCAGGTATCTTATTTCGATTTTATTTTGAATCTTCTTATTTCGATTTTATTTTGAATCTTTGCTTTAATTTTATTAGGGATTTTGGTTATTTGTTGCATTTTCATTAGGGATTTTTGGTATTTTATACTCTCGAATGGTTTCGATTTTAGGGTTTTATGGTTTCGATATTAGGTTTCAATTTGGTTTCACAGGTAACATATATGTTTGTGTCGATATTTTTTTTTTATTTTTTCCTTTACTGGGATAGATGATCTAATATGAATAGAGTTGGATTACTAATATATGATTTTTTTCTCTTTTTTCCAGATCTATGAATATCAATACGCGTATTGGATCTACGAATATCTATGAATATCACCGGTTTCGTGTATGTTGAAAAAAACATTATTGGTTGCATAGAATGAGCTTATAATCAGGTAGTTTGTTGGTGTTTTTTTTTCATTAGTGATTTGAGTTGTGAAGGGAAAAGATATGTTTTGACAAACGGGGAGTTTATTTTGATGCAATTGTGGATTTTAATTCTTGGTCTATTATTTTTTAGTGCTCACATATAATATTTTAGATACTTAAATTTACGAATGCTTGATTCATTTATGTTTTAAATTTTTTCTAAGGGAAAACATTAATTTTATATCTCTACACCTTATGTTCTGCTGTTGAATACACCCAACTTTTAGTATTTAAAATTTGGCGCTTTATTAATTATATATGGTTATACATATTTTATAGGGTTCCTTTATGTCCAGATCGTACATAGGATCATACAGATAATCGTATCGAAGACGGTATTTGCGGAGGTGATTGGAGACAGTTTTCATCTTGGCCCCTATTCAGCCAACATGGCCAACATTGCTCATATAGTCATTGTGAATACCTATTGATTAACTTTCAACCTAATGAATGTATATTATTGGGTTCAATTAACACAACATATTTTTATGGTCATTAGTTTTAATTAATAGTATTAATGGGGACATTTATAGGGACTTAGATTTCATTGGAAGTGGTTTTATGTTTATACAGGCCTCTGTTTTAAGAAGAGCAGGGGAAATAATCTGGCTTATTGAGATTCAAACAACTCTCTTTATTAGTTGCCACGCTAGATTTGGAGCCAAACTGCTCGGTTAATTTTCACTACTCAGTTTTAACATTAGTCTTTAACTTTTTTTCTTTTTTCAATTTACGCAACCGAGTGTTCTCAAACATGTATCTGCGATGATAATCTAAGGGAAAACATTAATTTTATATCTCTACACCTTATGTTCTGCTGTTGAATACACCCAACTTTTAGTATTTAAAATTTGGCGCTTTGTTAATTATATATGGTTATACATATTTTATAGGGTTCCTTTATGTCCAGATCGTATTATTGGTTGCATAGAATGAGCTTATAATCAGGTAGTTTGTTGGTGTTTTTGTTGGTGTTTTTTTTTCATTAGTGATTTGAGTTGTGAAGGGAAAAGATTTGTTTTGACAAACGGGGAGTTTATTTTGATGCAATTGTGGATTTTAATTCTTGGTCTATTATTTTTTAGTGCTCACATATAATATTTTAGATACTTAAATTTACGAATGCTTGATTCATTTATGTTTTAAATTTTTTCTAAGGGAAAACATTAATTTATATCTCTACACCTTATGTTCTGCTGTTGAATACACCCAACTTTTAGTATTTAAAATTTGGCGCTTTGTTAATTATATATGGTTATACATATTTTATAGGGTTCCTTTATGTCCAGATCGTACATAGGATCATATAGATAATCGTATCGAAGACGGTATTTGCGGAGGTGATTGGAGACAGTTTTCATCTTGGCCCCTATTCAGCCAACATGGCCAACATTGCTCATATAGTCATTGTGAATACCTATTGATTTACTTTCAACCTAATGAATGTATATTATTGGGTTCAATTAACACAACATATTTTTATGGTCATTAGTTTTAATTAATAGTATTAATGGGGACATTTATAGGGACTTAGATTTCATTGGAAGTGGTTTTATGTTTATACAGGCCTCTGTTTTAAGAAGAGCAGGGGAAATAATCTGGCTTATTGAGATTCAAACAACTCTCTTTATTAGTTGCCACGCTAGATTTGGAGCCAAACTGCTCGGTTAATTTTCACTACTCAGTTTTAACATTAGTCTTTAACTTTTTTTCTTTTTTCAATTTACGCAACCGAGTGTTCTCAAACATGTATCTGCGATGATAATCACAGATATAATTAAAGAAAAAAGCCTTAACACCAAACTGCACAGATAAGCCATATCTGTATACTCTTATTTGAGTATTCTTTCAAATTTGTGCCTTTTCACTTTATAATGTTGATGCTTATTCACTTTGTGGATGCTAATTCATTTTCAACAGTTTCATATGAACATCATACACATATATTAGATGGGTTGTTTGTAATTCTTGCACCATTGTTATCATATATTTGTATTTATTATGAATCACCATTTGTATTATGTCTTTCTTTGTAAATGGTTATGGTTATATCTGTAGAAGGGAAATTTTTATATTGTCAATGGTTAAGATACCGAATATAAATAGATTGCGGTCCATAATTGACCATAGCTTTCTCTTCACTTCACAACATCAAGAAAAATGAGGTCAGTCCTTTAATATGTTTTTCTTCATTTCAGGTGCCCCGCTCCATGGAAATGGGATCAAGCTTTTTCAGCCATCGTCACTGTGGCAGGACGGACGCTACTATATTAAAGCTTTTGAAGAGGCGATATCCTACATCCAATGAATGCATTCCCATGTATACTATCTTCCCTGAAAAATTTCAAATATAGATCAAAAGAAAGGTTTGTAAAGGCAGTAACAACAACAAGGTCTCATCTAAGATAATCTCTCTCAAAAGAAGCATTGGAACTTTCATCATTAGTTTTAACTACTTTCGTTTGATTCGAGTTCGGATTCAACATGTAAAGATTTTTTTATGTGGTTTAAATGGCATCTTCAATATGGTAACAACAATAAATATCATATCTATTAGTTAAAAAATACATGACATTAATTAATACAAACAGATGAAAGTTGTTTCAACAATGCATAAATGTTGTGGAGTTGGTTAATTGAGTCCATTCAATTCCATGAGCTTTGTTGTCAAACCTTTGTTCAAGGTTTGATGATTTTTGGTTAAAAACTTTGATTTGTGTGTTTAAGGTTTGTATACGACCTATATCCCCAATGCAGAACTATTATGGAGTTGGACGGAGTTTGAACAAACAGGTAGATCTACGTAAATGAAATATCAGTTTAATTATAGTTGTTTCAATTATACCATATTTTTTCTTTCATAACTGTTTAAATTTAAAGCATATATATAACCTATACAATATGGTACTCTGATTTGATTATTGGGATTCATATATGCATCCTCAGTTTGGCTCGGATGTGATGGAGCCTCTTTTAATTGAACAGCTTATGGACCAAGAGGTTGCGAATCTACTGAGTAGGGGGGATGGATCCAATCCCAATTTAGTGGGAATAACTGAATCCAATGAAACAGTGGGGATAGCAAGAGCAAACCAAGAAAATATAACATAACAGATATCGTGACAGATATCAGATCAAGAATGAAGACCACGACAAATATCATAACAAATATGAAAACATGACATATATCAACGAATGGAGATTCTCTATGGTAACAAACAAATATTATGAAAATTCAACTAGGAGTGAAGATCATGATAGATATTAGAATAAGAAGTTTCAAAAATTCTGAAACGAGAAAAAATCAGATTCGATTTCAGCTTCTTCCACCACAACTAATTATGCCTAATTTTAGCTTTGGCTTTAATTTCAGTTGTTGAAGTGGTTTCTGATTTTATGTTGTTTCTTGCGCATGAAATTCTTGCACGTGGGTATGAGGTTGATAAGTTATATATAATTAGGTTCATGTGTTATTGATGGATTGATTTTTGATAAGTTTGATGAGTTTTCAGGTTATAGTAGTTCCTATTCATGAGCTGAAATGACACAGAAGAGACGGAAGAAGGCCATAATGAGCTCTGGTAATTTTTATATGCGACTCAATTTACTCATTCCTAAATTTTTGTATGTTATTCTCTTGATGGCCTATCATTAACTTTGGGGTTGATAGTATAATATTTTACATATGCAGTTGGGGATGCCTCCGTTCATACACGTTTTTTGCTTAGAGAGTTTAAGCTAGGGAAACTGTTCCATTATGCATAAATGAAGAAAGAAAGCTAGGGAAACAGTTCCATTTCACATAGATTGTGAGAAAGCTAATGAAGCATTAAAAACTGTTAAGGCTGAAAAAAGTAGGGACGATGAAGAAAGAAAGCATGTTGGATAAGTTAGTGTTTCTATAACTATTGGTGTTTCCATAGTGAAAGTGATGACGGAGGCCAGACCTGCATTTCACTCCCGTCGCCTGAGAAATATCTTCTCAATCAAGACCATAAAAATATTTTGTTTTCCCTATCAGTGGCCAAGAATGGATAAAAAGAGGAAATAGTACATGCCCCATCATGTTGCATATATAAATATTGGAGTTTTAATTTACCATGGAACGGGAAGGATCTTGCGGCTAAAAGAATATGTAAAGATTTTAAATTTATTTTGTCTAAGTTATGTTGCAGATATAAAGATTGATGTTGATGTCTCCTTGGGTGCTTTATAATGTTTTTCTGTGTTCTATGTGAATATGAAATTATGTACGTCATCTCAACCTTCTTGGTCATGTAAGCCAACAATTCAAGCCTTTACAAGAATATGAAATTATTTTCTAATTGGATTTTTTTAATTTGATTAATGATAAAAATGGTATTGTCTCAAGAATGAGAGTCGTGGAATAAAGTAGAGAATTGGATTTAACGGTATACAAGTGGTTTTTGTAGCAGTATTTGTTGCAGAGGTATTGGTACATAAGACACTTTAGCATTTTGATTGTTGGTTGCATCATAAATGATTATTTCTTTGCATTTTATTTTTACCAGGTCAATGCTATATCAATTGTCAATTGATTATTTCCAGCACAATCACAGCAGTGTTTCTTGCCCCTAAACAGCGCCCCTGCCAGTGTCCCTCCTCCCCCGGCTCTGTAGCAACGCCCCTCATCTCTCCCGGGCCTCTCCCTCGAGTCAACGATTCGCAGAAGCAAACCAAGCCATACAGGTAACATTTGAATATTTTTAATTAAATATTCAAGAAGGTAACTTTATATATGTGAGACCGCATTTGGTGTTTAATATATTGATCTTCTTCTTGCAGGTACCCTTACATCGGTTTACATGGAAAGTATTTCTTCATCGTGTCTGGGATGATAACAGTTCTTCACTGACTGCGCGCATGTCACAATAATTAGCTAAGTGAGGCTAAGTGAGGATAAAAAGGAGTACACCAACAGTGCAGTTGCAGAATGGGTATCCAGAATGTCGGGACAGGGGTTGTCGGGATCCAGAATGTCGGGACAACCAGGATCCAGAATACGGGACATAGATTACATTGGGAATCCACCAACAGTGCAGCTGCAGTTGCATTTACTCGGGGCTATTCATTTCCGTTAAATCAAACTCTTCATCACCAACTTCAACCTTTCTTTTGTTCACAGGGGAGTTCACTATTCTAGAGAATATGAGAAGAACACTAGATGCATTTTGTGTTATTTGTAATTTGAGTGTACTAGGTTGGAACCTTTGTATTCCTTTGTATAAAGGTTTACAAAGGGAGTTCCCTGTTTAAATATTAGTATTCCTTTGTATGTAGGTGTACACACTATGTTTATATCAAGGTGCTTATTTTTTATCCAATCTATTTACATTGTTTCATTAATAGGTTGAGTGCAAGTTTGAGGTGCTAAGTTTCAAGCGAAACCTAATTTGAGTAAAGCTCCACAAGAATAAGTAATAGACATCAATTGGTTATATTATTTATAACTATACAATTTCTTATACCGATGGCAATGAAAATAACGTATTTAAGATCTTTCATCCCTTTTCTTTTTGATACAATGATGAAATTACTTACTTTCTACTAAAGTGTTTGACTTCATTTTGAACCTGTAGCCTCGACATCCAAAATAACCTTAAATTTGAGTGTTTGAACTGAGCAAACACAATTTTGTACGTATGTTGTTTTATAGATAAATATTCATGAAATTTACTGGCTCAATCAGCTTCAATGCGATTGCAAGTATTTAAATCCGAACTTATGGTTTTAATCTATACTAAAACATATACCAATTTGTGTTTTTCTTTAAGGTTTTCTCAGGTGGGATTTTTTCATGTCCATTTTATAGATTCGATAAGCTTTACGCACTAATAGAAGTTATATATACAAGGGCAACACCATTAAATAGGATGAATAGTCCTATAAACTGGAAATTCTCCGTAAATGTTATTTTTTTTTAATGTGATTTGTGTTATATACAAAAATTTCTATTTAAATTTTACATGACTTAATACTTCGGAAAATTATCATCGTGCCTTCAGGCACGGGCATATCCTAGTATATATATATATATATCAATTAAGCGTAGTGGAATTGAATTGTACGAGTCATATAGCAAGTAGAATTTACAACGCAATTCCCATCAATTGTGTCAAGTGTGTGCTATGAATAGCAAGTCTCATTGTGAATTTTAAGATTTTAACACTATGTGTAAAACCCATGCTTTGTTCGAGAACTAAAACCATAAAAAAATAAAGTCAACTAAGACTCAAAGTTTAAGAGAGAGAACTATTTTTTTCTAACAGACATTTATTTCTAATAGAGAAACGTCCCATTTACAAAAGGATGTTGCACATCCTCTTGCAATTTATTTATAAATACCAATAAGAATTATGATTTTTTTTTTTACTTTAGTACAATATTATTAGTTTATTAGACAAAAAGTCAGCAATGATCACTTTTAGTGATGAAATTTTCACATATAGCGCTGAAAAATGTATAAATTCTAATAAACTGATAAATTTTTATTAAAGTATGAAATCGAAGATTATAATGTATTAAATTAAAAAAAACAAGAATTATTGATGCATGACATGATAGAAAAAAACCCAATAACCCAACACATGCTACAAACAAAAGTAAAATAACACAAAGATATATATATATATATATATATATATATACTCACGGAGGATATCATTAATGTGAAATTGGTGATAACCAACTCACTTCGTGTAATCAACATTCATAGAGGTCCAACCTTCAGTGTCCCAACCTCGTAAACAACTGCATTAGATACTTTTAGTGAAGAAAAATTGAGCAGCATGGTTATCAACACAACCAATTTTAGACCCAAATCCATGTTTTGTTTATTTATTTTGTAAGTTGAGATGAGAGAAAATGGGAAGGTCTTGATGTACATTGTAGTATTTATTTTGGAAGTGTTAAAAATCTTGGAGTGCTTACTTAACGCGCACACCATTAAATGGAAATGATTTTCTCCATTTGTCTCTTCATATGTTCGAGCCAACCATCCACCCTTTGATATCTGTCCAAGCATCCACCCTTTCAACTTCCACATTTATTTATTCAAACAATGCAACCCTCCAGCTTCCTCTGTGTAAATGATTGTACTTCCCAATAGCTACAGCAACAAAGATGCAACTGTAGAGTTGTAGCACCAAGAGCCCCAAATAATATTGTTATTGCACTGCCAGTGGTTTGTTCTTCAAAATTCAAGGTTCGTTTTTAAATATTATTGTCAATGCCGGTGGTTTGAATTTTGTTAAATATTATGTCTCAATTGGTGAGTGTTTGTTATTCATGTATTCCCATTTGGATTTTTTCAAGTATGATATCTTAATTGATGAATTTTTTGTAACTATGTAGTTCAGTTTACTCTGTTTCAATTTTTTATCTGTTCAATCTCTGTTTGTTTATGTAAATGTTATTTGGAGGTTATGTGTTTGGATAATTACATGCCAACAGTAATTAGTAAAAGGATACGAGTATGTAAGTGTTCTTTATAACTATTTGAATTTTAGAACATACAGCCTACGAGTGAATGATAATACACAAATGATTTCTTTATAACTGTTTGCAACTGGATTAATTCCCAAAGAGATGGGATTGACAAAATAAGAGATCGATTTGCAGCAAACCCTAAGAATACCAAAGATAGCCTCAAATAGTCTCATTTTCTCGGGCTACATCTCCCTGTTGGATAAATTTCAACATTAATACAATATCATATTTAGTTGTTAATTTTATTGTATTAATTGGTGTTTTATTTTAAACGTAGTTTGGGTTTTATTTTAGAAGGAAGAAACATGAGCAAATGGGTGTGAAAGATATGAGAGTGCTCAAAGTTCCACATTGTCCCATATTGGAAGATTACCATAAAAAGTGGTGGTATATTAACTAAAGGACAACCAAGCTTCTTAGTTGACAGTCAAATAAGAGGTTTTGATCCCACGCATTGCGGTGGTATTTAAGCACAAGCGACACGCAGCGCACGAAAGGGCGATTGGGCAACTATGGGCGCATTGCGCACTTTGACGCACACTTGGCACTTCGATGTGATTAAACGATCTGATCAAGAGGTTTAAAATCCGAAACGACTTGATCTGAGCCGTTAGAGGAACCCGTAGTGTTTCTTGTAGGGGGTGTCCATTCACTTACAATAGAACGCCTAATTTGAACCATTAGATCGAAGCTATTCCAAATAGACATGATCCAACAGCTATTGGGTCGATACATGAAAAGCTGTGACTGTTAAAGAACAATCACAAAAATGGCTATAAAAAGAGTTCCATGAATCTATTTTGAACATCGAAAATTGATAATTTCTCCTCTCTCCATCCTCTATATTTTGGCATTACAAATTCAGAGTGTTCTCGATTTGATAAAATAGTACATAGTTTGAATCAAACAACTGTTCATACACTAGATTTTATCCTGAACGCAGATTCAATTAAACCCATAGTGTACTCGCAGTTCTTTCTCAACCGGATTAGGAGAAATTTTTCCTAAAAGATAGCGTTCCCAGAATGTGCCTTGTAGAAATTGATTAATTATTCATTCTTTCCATAGGAGAAATCCAACAGTTTTAGGCAAAAATATTTTCTTATTACTCCAATGGAAGGAACAGTGGCACAATCTATCCAAGTCATGAGTCAAGACTTAATCGTTTTGATGGCGAAAATTTCAACCGTTGGCAAGAGAAATTTATGTTCTTTCTCACATCACTTAAACTAGCATACATTCTAGATGAAAATCTTGAGCATATTCCCGAGCCCACACCCGAAGACACCGAAGAAATAAAACAGAAGCATGTGAAGAGGAAAGGAGACAAATTTATGTGTCGAGGATACATCCTCAATGCTTTGTCTCAAACTTTTTATAGCGCTCATCGAATGATTTCGACGGTAAAGGAATTTTGGAAGGCATTGGAGACAAAGTATCAAAACGAAGAAGAGAGCAACCGTAAGTTTTTGATTTCAAACTATATGAATTTTAGAATGAGTAATGATAAATATATCATTGCACAAGTACATGAACTCCAACAGATTGTTACTGACCTTAAAGCCGCTGTAATTAATCTGTAAGATGAATTTCAAGTAGGGGTGATTATTTCAAAACTTCCATCCTCTTGAAATGGCTTAAAGAAGAAAATTAATCATGATGAAAAGACTTATACAGTGGAATCCCTTATTCGTCACCTTCGTATTGAAGATGGTACTCGTATTCGAGAAAAGAAAGATGAGCAAGGTGAGGGTCATTCAAAAGCTAATATGGTTAAGGATCAAAAATCAAAGAATACCAAAGACTCAAAATTTAAAGCAAAGAATGATTCAAAATTTAAGATCCATGGTGCAAATAAGAAAAAGAAGGGCAAATGTTTCTTCTGTGACAAATTGGGCTATTATTCTTGAGAATGTCGTCTTAAAAAGAAGTCATTTAAGGAAAAATAAGGGTCGAAGGAAACCAACAATGTTGAAGATCTTATTGCTACTGTATGCGAAGCAAATTCATTTGAAAATGAAAGTGTATGGTGGCTGGATACCGGCGCAATGGTCCACATATGCAAAGACCGCTCTTCATTCAAAACATATCAAGAAATTGATGGAAAAGAAGTGAGGATGGCAAATAATCTTCGCACCAATGTAGTTGGGAAAGGCACCGTGGAACTGAAATTAACTTATAGAAAAACTCTTACTCTAATTGATGTACTTCATGTATCTGATATGCGTAAAAATGTTATGTCTGGGGACCTTCTCAATAAGAGAGGTTTCAAACTTGTGTACGAGTCTGATAAATTTGTCTTGTCCAAGAATGACCAATTTATTGGCAAAAGGTATTCTTACAACGAGGTGATCAAAATTAATGTAATCAATGATATTAGTTCTGCTTATATGGTTGAGTCTATTTCTTTGTGGCATAGTAGATTAGGTCATGTAAATTAGAAAAGTATTAAAAAGATGACTAATCTCGGCTTAATCTCGGATTTTAAATTTGATAACATAGCTAAATATGAAATTTGTGCCCAATCGAAGATAACTAGAAAGTCGTTTAAATCTGTTGAGAGGAAATAAGAAATTCTTGATCTTATTCATAGTGATGTATTTGATATGAAGATTAATATGACCCGTGGTGGAAATAAATATTTCTTAGCTTTTATTGATGATTACTCTAAGTACACATATTTTCTTAAAAGTAGAGACGGAGTTTTTGAGAAATTTCTGATTTTTAAAGCATAAGTTGAAACCCAATAAAATCAGAAAATTGAAGTCGTACGATCTGATAGGAGTGGTAAATATTACCCGAGTGAGTTTATACAATTTTGTAATACTCATGGAATAATCCATCAAGTTATAGTGCCTTATACGCCACAACAAAATGGAACAGCAGAAAGGAAAAATAGGACTTTAGTTGAATTGATAATTGCAATGTTAATCAGTTCTAGTTTACCTTTGTCGATGTGGGGAGAAGCGGTCTTATCCGCATGTTATATTTTAAATAGAGTTCCATTGAAAAACAAGGATATTACACCGTACGAACTATGGTTTAATCGTAAGCCTAATCTTATATATCTTAAAGTTTGTGGATGTCTTACTTATGTAAGAAAATTCGAACCTAAAAAACCTAAACTAGGAAATAGGACTTACAAATGTGTTTTTATTAGATACTCTAGTAACAGTACGACTTATGGATTTTTAAATATTAAAACTTAAGAATTCATTGAGTCAGTAGATGTGAAATTCTTTGAACATCTAACAAAGTTTACTACTTTGAATCAAGGTTTAGAAAATAATAATCCGACTGTTGACTCCTCACCTTCAGAAGAAAAATCGCAAACAATATCCTCTTCAGAAATAAAAAATGACATTGAACCGCGAAGAAGTAAAAGACAAAGAACTGAAAAAACATATGGGCCCGACTTTGTTATCTATTTGGTTGAAGGGGATTTAAATGAAACTAAGATTAAAATAAAATTTGTTCTTAATATAGAAGATGAACCGACAATATTTCATGAAGCGGTAACATCTAGGGATATTGTTTTTTTAGAAAGAAGCAATCAATGATGAAATGAACTCAATTTTATCAAATCAAACTTGGGTTCTTTCCAATCTCCCCCCCCCCCCCCCCCGAACTACGCTCTTGTTGCTCGAATAACTTCCATTAGGATTTTAATATCTCTTGCTTCTATTCGTAATTTAGTAATTCGTCAAATGGATGTCAAAACTGCTTTTCTAAATGGTGATTTAGAAGAAGAGATTTATATGGAACAACCCAAAGGGTTTGTTTTACCAGGCCATGAAAAGAAAGTATGTAAACTAGTTAAATCTCTTTATCGCCTTAAATAAGCTCCTATGCAATGGCATGGGAAGTTTGATAATATTGTAATATCCCATGGATATAAAGTTAATGATGCCGACAAATGTATATATAGTAAATTTGAAAATGGTGGTGGTGTTATTATTTTCTTGTATGTGGATGACATGTTAATATTTGGGTCTAGTCTCAAATATGTACGTTTCTATCATCAAAATTTGATATGAAAGATCTTGGAGAAGCTAATGTGATTTTAGGAATCAAAATTGTGAGAAAGAATAATTCTTTAGCATTATCTCAATCTCATTATATAGAAAAAGTTCTTAAAAGATATAATCATTTTGAACTTAAGCCAGTTGCTACGCTAGTGGATCCTAGTATCAAATTAATGAAAAATACTGGGCGTGCTATAGACCAACTTAAATATGCTAGTATTATTGAAAGTCTAATGTATGTCATGCATTGCACTAGACCAAACATTGCTTATACAGTGAGTGTCTTGCGTATAAGATTTGGTGTAAGTGGTGTGTAGGATAAGTGTGTGTGAGTTTGTACCCAACTAAAAAACTAACTAACTAACTAAAAAAATAAAAATAAAATCTTCTAAAAAAATAAAAATCCTAATCTATAAAAAAAATAAAAATTGAAATTAAAAAAATAAAATCTATTAAAACTAAAATCCTAAAAAAAAGTAAAATCTAATAAAACTAAAAATAAATAAATGAATTGATAAAAAATACTAATCCTAATAAAAATAAAATAAATATAAAAATTAAAAACTAATAAAAATCAAAATCGAAATAAACAAATATAAAACTAGAAAATAAATCCTAGAAAATTCTAAATAAATATAAAAATAAAAACGAATCAAATAAAAATCTAAAAAAAATAAAAATACAAACACAACACACACACGGCTCGAGTGACGGTTTGGGCTAGATTAGGCTTGGGTTTGGTACGGGATTGGTAATTAGCTCCATTTGAACTGCAAATTGCCTTGAAATATGACTTTTGACACCGCAATTGCAATCAAGCTACAAAATAGACAATAAAACACATAAGATCCATTTTATCGAGAATTAGCATTTAAAAACGGTTTATTCGGTGTATTATTTGAACACTTTTGGGTGTTTAAATCACATCACCCTGAATAGAGCGTTGCTAGTCCTCGATCAATAAGATAGAGAGAAAGAGAAAGATAAGAAACCAAAAGTGTACAACTTTCGCGGGCACTTGCGATTGCACTTAGCATGTTCAACAAGCCTTTAAACCTATAGGTTGCCCTACAGGACAAGTTGTGTCTCGTGAGGGTTTACAGGGAATATACCCATAAAATTCTTTATTTGCAAACGACACTCAATCTCTTATTAGACATAGAATAATCGCACAATCCATCACATGAGAAATAATTTGAGAAATATAAGCTAGAAGTGTAAAAAGTTTAGCTATGTGAATACTCAAGGCAAATCCTTCCTAGAACTCAACGCGTGTAGTGTGAATCAGTCAAAACGGATCGAGTATCATAAGAGTTATTCCTAGATTGCCTTATCAGAATCAACGTTTCAACTTCAAAATCTCACGGGATATTGCTCTCTCAAACGAACTCTCGAGATTAGGGTAAGTATATCTCTCTTGTGTGTTAGGAGGTGAGTAAATGTAAGCAAGGTCAAACGTCTTACACAAATATAAGAAAGAACGTACATTTTGAAAGAAAAGTGATCTCATGAAAGAAATGCTAATCACTATAGTGAGAACGTCGAGTTATTCATCACGTTGACTTTCATTTACCTGAACTACTAGGGGAAAATATGGATGTATATGGGTAAGGGGGAAATGCGATGGGAAGGATGGTATGAGGTGAGGTAATATATGATGGATGCATGAAATGATGGATGTATGATGGATGAGCGATAAGAGTGTACTATGAAGAACAACTGTCTTTATTTCAAAACTAACTACTAACTACAAATTATCATTCTTTTCTTTTCTCTCTTTTTCTCTTTTTTTTTGTTTTCTATTTCTTTCTTTTGCTATTTTTCTATTTTTTTTTTGTTTTTCTCTTTACACTCTCAACACTAAAGACATTTTACATTTGGGAAAGCACTCTTTTTCTCAAAAATATATGAATGGAGATGATATATGATGGTGTGGGGAAATATGTGGGAATATGGAAGAGCATGGGAGGGTAATGGGTGAAATGAATGGGTGAAAATCTAGTGATCGGGGCAAATTTCAAGACACGCATTTCTTACAACTCGAAAGTGATGTCATTCTCAGTGATTAAGCTAAAATTTTATGAAGAATAATGAGATCATACAACGATTAAATGCGGACCCAAAAGAAGTTGAATCAACTTGTGACTCGGAGATTGCGTAAAACACTCTGAAAGGGTGTAAGGCACAAATCTCACAAGCTAAAGTCTCTACTAGTGATCCTTAAGGGTTTCTTAGGAATTGTAGTACTCTTCACCTCTAAATCGTAGTGATATGATAAGTGCGCAAATTTTCTTGAGTCTTGAAATTCATGGTGCAAAATGCCTTGTTACGTATTACATAAGCTATTTATAAAAAGATAAATCCTCTAGCTTGATTCCTAGACATAAAATATGGATGATAGAAAATTCACATCACTGAGTAAGATGAAAGAAACTGCACGAAAATTTTAAAAATCAGGCTTAAAAATAAAAAAAAATCTAAAGAGGTACGATTTTGATAAAATTCCCCACTCCTAAACAAAAAGGAACATCGTCCTCGATGTTAAGTAAAATGATTTTTAAAATTGAGAGCATAAGGTAGGAAAGAGATTACCATAATCAACCGCTACTAAAATGGACAGATGAAGCCAAGAATAAACCTGAATGAGTGATAAAGAAAAAATTGTGTACAAGTCTATAACATGGTAAAGCATGAGGTAATGTGGAACACCACCCCCAAACAGGATGAGACTAGTACAAGAAAGCACGGGCTGCCTCCCGGTAGCGCTAAGTTTAATATCTTCAGCGAGACCAAGCAATCTCACCCTAAGGATAAGAACGACGAAAGCGCGGGGAGAAAGAAAAATTGGTGATGAGAATCACCCCCAAACAAGACTGAAGTGTCAGTCCTGTTGGATAAAGGCTAAAAGGGTCAATGCACTTGTATGGCAAAGTGCATCACACATTGCAAAACATCAGTGGACCATGGGCGGGTGGGTATTAGGGTAAAGGTGAGGGTGAATAGGCACCGGGCACGAGCCTTATTGAGCCGAATGGTGAGGGAAACGAGAGTCGTGTAAGCATGGTGCTCAAGTTGGTGAGGGAGGAAAAATGGTGGGGAAATAGTGATGGGCTGGGTCTCATAAAAATGACACGACCGTTCTATGAATGGGCGATGATAATGGTCATGTCGTGACACACCAGGGAGCTGTCGATGGGAAAAATCAACACCACAAGAGAGTGGCGGGCATAGAATAACAAGATCGATGTCACGAAAGTGGAGAGTAGCACCACAAATACTCTCATGGGTGGGGGATTGTTTCAGGTGAGGATCTAAAAAGGTAGACAAAAACATGAAATGTGTAAAATCAGGATCCAAACCAGGTGGTGGGGTGGAAGGGACAATGGTTGGGTTGGGTGGGATAAATGGTGGATCAAGTGGAATGAATGGTGGAGGAAGATGATCCAACTCAAGAGTGGGAGACACACACTCCTCATGAGGCTCGGAGTGATCCTCAAGGGCACTTGCAGGAGGAAGTGTGGAAATAAACGAGTGAGTAATCAACTTCTCCACAAGAGTAGCATCAGTGAATGTGGTGGGTGGGTAAGACGAGGCACCAAGATCAGAGATAGAGGAATCTACATCAACATTTAGCTCAAGGGGAGACAAATGTGACGGGTTAAGATATATATCAAGAGAGGTGGGAACCATATCTGAAGCTATCTCGGGGCATTGGTGAGCACTCATAGCCGGAGCTAACCTAAAAGATATGGGCATGTCAGAGACATATGCAATTGGGGCATAAGGTAAAAGCTCGGTCATATTTTTGGATATCTCGGGAGTGGGAATGGGAACCTCAAAGTGGGGTTCAGGTGGCCATGGTGGGATTGGATCAGGCTCACTATTGATGGATAAAGCAACACAATTGTCAACTTGAGGCCCGAACTAAGAAATGGTCTCAACTTCGAGATTCTTGGGAGGATAGGATTGGTCACACTCAAAGTCAGTGGCACAAGACGACACATCATCACTCCACGTGGGGGCAATAATGGGTTAATTTGGGGTGAAGTCTGATTCTTGGTCACACTCAATTTCATTTTATCTTTGTTCAAGCCGTTGGAGGGCTTCATTTTGGATTTGAGTGGCTTGCTCTTGCCCTAGTATGAACTTTTGCAAGAGGCTTTCGAGAGAGAATGTGGATGGTGGTGGTGGTGGTGGAGTGACGGGTGGTGGTGGTGGTTGAGGTAGAAATAACTCGCTATTTACATGACTATTTGGAGAATACTCAAAGGAAGTGTGTGGAACGGGGTCAAGTGCATCATACACGAAAAGGGTCCCCTTAGTGATGGACAAATGGCTGATAATCATTGGGTGCGTAGTGAGGGAACTGATCGGGATAAGGTGCACAAGGTTGCCATGACGACTGTTGGAATGTGTGAGGATTCACAACATCGGGTTCGGATTCATATTGCGTGAAAGGGTGATCAAGCCTCCACGAATAACTAGGGTACTCACACAACTCGTGATAGTAGGCCGAGGTGGGTTTCGAAACAGTGTCATATGGATACACTTGGTCCATGGTGGGTTCAGATGGATAAGGAAGATAAAGGCACTCATGGGACATGTGATCGGCATAAGAACAATGGGTGAACGACAAAATATGCGACACGTCGACACTTGACACCAAGCATGATGGAATTGGAGGTGCATGCATAGATGGATCAAGAGTATCAAAGGTACTTGAAAGAGAGGTGAATACACTAAGAATATCATAAAAAGATGGGTCGAGATCACTCCCACATGTGTCACGTGTCAATGGGAAATGACCAAAGTAGTCCCGTAAAGGACGTTGTAGTATAGTGGTAAGTACTCCCGCCTGTCACGCGAGTGACTCGGGTTCAATCCCCGACAACGGTGCCATTTGATAACTATGCCTTGTTGTGTGTAGTTGTTGTTTAAAGCCAAGTTAATCAAAATCCTCAAATACCTACAAAATATAACAAACTAAAGTGTAGAGGTAAGAAAGGGTATCAATCTACATCAAGGGGGTAAAGTGAGGGAAAAACAATTGCAATTCACTTTTATATTCTTTTTGGGATTCTTACTTTTTCTATTTTTTTTAGCTTTGTCAATATTAAAACAATTTTTTTGAGATTAGGTAAAATAAGACTAAACTAAATCAAAGATGAAAACAAATTACTAAAAAATGAGATAAAAATGAAACTAAGTAAATCTAACTAAATAAAAATGTAAAATATGAGATTCGTGAGAAAATAAAAGTGAGAAAAATCTAGGGCTAGGATGACTCAAAATATTTTAGTTACTCAAAATTAATTAGTTCATTAAAATTAATTATCTCAAGTTAGTATCAAAATCATAAATCAACTCTCGTTGAAAATGTAATTTTAATAATAACATTTTAGTTAATTAAATTTAACACTCCTACAATTCTTGAAAAGTAGATCGAAACATCATTTAATAGATCACCCACTAGGATCAATCTAGTAGACTAGTTTAAATCATAGAAAATAAATTTTAGAGTTAAAATTCAAATCATAATACCGCAGTTGAGAGACCCCTATCTCTAGTTTGAATCTAAAATGGGTATTATAACTAGAATTCCGATTTTCTCTCGAAAATCATTTACCCTCTCTCGAGGCGTAAATACAAAAGTAAGAGTGCAAAATTAATCATCAAAGAGATATTTAATTTAAATAAGCTAATTAAAGTAAGATTAACATCAAATAATTGTCACCCCACCCCTTGAAAGAGTATCTAGCCTAACATGATTTTAAACATAATGAACAAATAATCAAGGCTATAAACAAATAAAATAGATGGATGAAAGGACAAATCTTCAAACAAGTCTCCTTGATTTTCAAAATTGGACTCTAATCCTCCATTGAAATTGAGCAACATCCATTCAAATGGAGCTTTACACAATATTCAATTACATACAAACACTCAATTGAATCACTCAATAATTAATTTCTCACAATTCTCTAAAAAAATAAAATAAAAATAAAAACCTACCTAAAAAAATTAAAAATATAAAGTGTTTCTCTCTCTAAAATTTTCTCTACAAAAGCCTAGATAGGTCTTCAAATGGCCTTGAGGTCTTCTTTTATATGCACATGGAGCTAAGGGGTTAAATTGGGAAATAGTAAAATGCAAGAGCATGGGGTGTGTGCACATGAGGTTTGAGAGGTGTGAGGTCATGTACAAAGTGGGGTAATTGGAAGAGGGAATAAAAATCTGATTTGGGTATGGGGTTATTTTGTGTATTGGGTTAATAGTGGTAGTTGGAGGTAATAAGGGAAAATAGGGTAAAAATGGTTTTAACACATGTGGCTTTTATTTGTTTTGGTTTTGTTTTGTTAGCAGGTGATAAAATCGTGCGAATCTTATAAATGTTTTTTTTTTGTTTTCAAATGGGTTTGGGGGGTTTCATGGGTAATGGTTGTGAGAGGTGTGAAATGGAGGTCGGGTTGGAGGGTAGTTGTCGCCGGATCAAGCTTCGGGTTGCAGTAAGTCACAGCTGCTGGTATGGCGCAACTCGGGTCAGCATCGGATTACGGGTTGAACCGGATCGAGTTCGGGCTCACCCGCTTTGGGTCGTGATTTGGGATTCTGGGTTTGACATCCGGGTTGATGGTGGATGTTGGGTTTCGAACCGGCGGCTGGTGATCGGGCATAAATATTGTATATTTATCCCCTTAATTTTGGTACCTTTGTGAACCCGAGCGGTGCAATTGATATGGATTTAACTTGTAATTTTGCTACTAACCTTCATTAGCAAGTATTTTGTGTTTTTTGTTTCTCTTATGTGTTTTACAGGTAAATTATGCAAGTGGTGCAAAAGAGAAATCAAAACAATGTAGGATGAGATTTTGGGTTAACGAGGAGTTATTCATACGTATAAGAAATCATGCGTGCGTTTAATAAAAGATCAAGACCGTAAGGGAGTTAGACCAGAAGGTAAGTTGACGTATGCCTACTGAAATTATATTCAGGAAGGTAAAATACTTCGAGAAATGGAGTAAGCATGAATTAAATTATATACGAGAATAAAAGTGACGAAATTGCTATACGAGATAATTGAGTAAAATGTGCTAAGAACGGATAACTATAATTATGGGTCGTGGGCGCACCTAATTTAGAAATGTGAATATTTATATATATATGACCGTGTGATTGTGCATAATATATATCTGTGTAAAAATCATACCCGAGCTACTTACTATCACAGGGGGTTTTGCTCCGGGACAGTCTTATCTCGATTGGGCCTTTTGGGGGGATAACGACTTGTACCCTAGAAGATAATATCCTTGATACAGGTTATTTGAGTGATGGTCAGATGGTCTTAAGAGACGTGAGGTTATGTGCTGACCTCTTAGTGACTTGGAACTATACTTCGCCTCCATTTTTATGTGTTTTATGTTAATACAGTTCGAGAGTGATTCCGAACTAGTATTTCACTTAGTATGAGTGATACGGGAACTTGATAGCAGAGTATGCCAGCACCATAGATTTTATGTGGGGTGCCGATAGTATATATATTATAAGTGACTAATATATATATATATATATATATATATATATATATATATATATATATATATATATACACACACACACACACACTTAAGTGTGAAAACTTTCTACTGTGCATAAAAGTAGTTAAGAAATGAATAAATACTCCAACTTTATTATAAGTGTTTGAGAATTTTGTGACATCACTGGGTTATTTTAAATAACGTAAGATATATAAGAGAGCTTAATTTTTAGAAATTAGTTATCTTAGCCATAGTATTTATCGGAATGAAACCTTATGGGTAAGTTAAGTAAAATAAACTGTTGGGATTAATAGTACGCTAGGCGTGCACACAAGATGAGAGGTGAGAATTTCTCATGAGAGTGTCGCATACTAACATGGTTGTTTTATTAAGCGGTAAGCATTTTAAATACTTACTAAACTATTTTTAAACTATTTTACACTTGGGCTCTGAACCATTTCCTGTTATTCCTTTTCTCTTGTATATATATATGTATATATTATAAGTGCCTAGCCACAGGGGCGCCATGCTTAGATTCCTTGGAACGGACGCGCTGCAACTTATGTGGGAGTTGCAGGCCATTGCTTAGACGACCTCGTTGTTGACTCTACTCTTATTTTAGTTCTGATTAGTTAGGGCATGTGTCGCCCGTTTCCCTATTCAGTTGGATTTGTTAGAGATTAACGTTCATTTATATTTCTAGTATTCAGTACTCTTTGGGATTTAAATTATTGTTAGGATTGTTTCATTTATAGTTTTAAACTGGTTTGGTTTATCTAAATGATTTAAATTCTTGTGTGCTATTATCCATCCTTAGTAGTTATGAATTCTAAAACTGTTGGTTATTAAAAAGGTTTGCATATTTGGAGTTGATAAAATGGAAAGAAGGTTCTAAATTGTTTTGACACTTAGCTTAATTATTTAGGGTGTTTAAATTGGAAATTTTATTTTGCGACAGTGATGCTAAGATGTTCACCTTGATTTTTAATTTAATAAATGACTGATCACCCGGTATTTAATTAGGCGGGGTGTCACAGGTGGTATCAGAGCATCAGGTTATAGTGTCCTTTAGGATCTATACGGCTTATTTCGCTTCCAGCTTAGCGTCCTTGATATAGAGCCCTATTTTTAGGACTGTTGCATTCTTGTATTTACGATTATGTCTTCAACTATTTGAGATTTAATAATAACTATAGACTAATAAACTACTTTCTTATTTTAGATGCCTCCGAGACGTGCACCCTGAGACAGGAATGCCAAGGTCGAGCAGCCAGCAGCTCTGGCTCAGGGAATGATGAACACAACTGAGGTAGCCGCTATTATTGCTTAGGCGATGAATGCCGCATTAGCGGTAGTGAAGCAGGATCCACCCCAGATTCAGGCAGTGGTGCCAGTACTAGCACAACTTCCATCCACATGGGAGTGGGTTAGGGATGCCTTTCAAAAGGTGCATCCCCCGGAGTTCTTGGGTAGTTCGGACATCGTAGTCGCCAACCAATGGAAAAAGGATATCTAAAGGCATCTGCGCATGTATGAGTGCACTGACGTGTAGAGACATCTATTGGCTTCCTTCAAGCTGATGGGGGCTGCTTTGCAGTGGTGGGAGTCCCCCACCACCTTGGAGGAGAGGGACAACATCATAATTCAATTATTCTAGGTGCGATTTGATCGTAAGTACTTCCCATCCACCGTGCAGACTAAGATGAGGCAAAAGTTACTGAATCTGAAGTAGGAGAGTATGACTATTGGTGAGTACGAGGAGGAGTTTACTAGACTTCTCACTATAGTGACAGATGAGGCACCAACTTAGGAGAAGAAGATATTGTCGTTTGTAGATGGATTAGCCTGGAGGATACGTCAGCACCTCATCGGCAATCTATCATTGAGTACTTACACTGATGTACTCAACGATGCTTTGTTACATTGTCAGGATCACCGCCTCCATCTATAGTGGAGAAAACGAGTAGGGAGTCCATCCAACAGGGCAGGACAGGGGGCAGTAGTACTGGTGGGGCACCGGCAGCCCAGTTACAGACCCATCACAGTGAGCAGAGTTCCCATTAGGGGGACCCTGCCAAGCGATTTTGACCAGGTGACTCCAGACAGGGATTTGAGGGATTTAGGCAGGGCCAACAGGGCTAGTCTACTCAGCATGGCCAACAGGGCCAACACTGGCAGTAGTAGGGACATCAGCAGGGCTATCAGGGTCAACAACTTTTCCAGTAGGGCCAACAGGGCCAGTGGCGGGGTGGTAACGGCTAACAGGGTCATGGTCAGAAGGGGCAGAGGGGAGGTAACTTCAGGGGCAGATGTTTTAGATGTGGTAAGAATGTCCATAGGCACCAGGATTACCCAGAGGGAGATAGGGCCCCACAGCAGCAGGGTGCCCGTAATGAGCCGTAGAGGCCACTCTTTCCTGCCTCCCTCCCAGCGCCAGCTCAGGTGCCAGCCATCCCAGCAGCTTCAATACATCAGGGTCAATTGCAGTATGGACGTGTCTATAACGCCCACTAGGAAGCAGCTCCTCAGGCACCACCCGCGATTGAGGGTACGTTTCCTATCCATGGCACTGTGGGTAGGGTTTTATTTGATACTGGGGAGTCATAATATTTTATAGCTACTCATTTTTCACGGGCCTTAGGGTTATTACACATGGCAGAGAGCACTGTGACATGTGTAAACTCACCAATGGGAAATGGATCTTTGATTTTCTTTATATGCCGGGGTGTAGGAGTAGAGATTGGTAACTTGATTTTACCGACATACATGCTAGTCTTAGAGATGCATGAGCACGATGTTATTATTGGCATGGAGTGGCTCGCTGCGTACAGAGCAATGATAGATTGTTTCGGTGGGAGTATTATCTTTTCCATTCCGAGTCAGGAGATGTTTTTGGTGGCGAAGCCTCGCCCAGAGGGAGGATCTTCCACCCATTTTTACTATATAGAGGAGGATAATTCTAAAGAGATTGTGATTCCCTTAGATTAGATTCCAGTCCTTCGTGAGTATTCTGATGTATTTCAGGAGATACCGGTCCTACCCCCCAGTCAAGAGATA
Source organism: Sambucus nigra (assembly GCA_949130495.1). Taxonomy (NCBI): domain Eukaryota; kingdom Viridiplantae; phylum Streptophyta; class Magnoliopsida; order Dipsacales; family Adoxaceae; genus Sambucus; species Sambucus nigra. The sequence goes on from OX422222.1 coordinate 331,862,268, forward strand.
GATTTTGTCATAGACTTGATGCCGGACACTCGACCGATAACACGTGCACCATACCATAAGGTCCCAACGGATATGAGGGAGTTACGGGATCATATAGAGCAGCTGTTAGGTCAGGTCTTCATTTGTAGGAGCACCTTACCTAGGGGCGCTCCAGTGTTATTTGTGAAGAAGATAAATGGTTCACTGAGATTATGCGTGGATTACCGGGGGCTGAACAAGGTCATGATACAGAATAAATATATGTTGCCTCGAATCGATGACCTATTCGACCAGCTGAGGGGAGCAATCTTCTTTTTTAAGATATATTTGAGATCAGTATACCATCAACTACGAATTAGGGAGCAGGATGTGTCAAAGACTGCTTTCTTGACGAGATATGGGTCCTATAAGTTCAGAGTCATGTTGTTTGGGCTAACAAATGCTCCAGCCATATTTATGGACTTGATGAACCGAGTGTTCATAGAGTTCTTGGATCAATTTATCATCATTTTCATAGATGACATCATGATATATTCACACACTGAGGAGGAGCATGCCGAGCATAACTTATATGCTAAGTATAAAAAGTGAGGATCCTGGTTACGGGAGGTAAAATTTTTGGGGCATGTTGTGTCGGAATTGGGAATATTGATTGACTTGAGCAAAGTGTCGACGCTGAGGGAGTGGGGACAACCCACGACACCGACGGAAGTGCATAGTTTCTTGGGGTTATCTAGGTACTACAGGAGATTCATTCGAGGCTTTTTGAAGATAGCGCGTCCATTGATGAATTTGACTCGCAAGGGAATTCCGAATGTTTGGGATGATGCTTGTCAATTGGCTTTTGATGAGCTGAAAGATAAGTTGACTTCGGCACTAGTTCTTGATTTGCCCAAGCCGGGAGTAGAGTATTTGGTGTACACTGGCGCCTCTTTACAGGGACTCGAGGGAGTACTTCAGCAGGAGGAGAAGGCTATAGCTTTTGCCTCCCGCAAGCTAAAGCCTCACGAAAGGAATTACCCCACCCACGACCTAGAGCTAGCATCGGTCATTTTTGCATTGAGGATTTGGAGACATTACTTGTTGGGGGATAAGTTTCGCTTGTTCACAGACCACAAGTCACTGCAGTACTTGTTCACTCAGCGAGAGCTGAATATGCGTCAACATAGATGGTTGGAGTTTGTGAAAGACTACCAGTTCGAGATGTAGTACCATCCAGGAAATGATAACGTGGTTGCTAATGCATTAAGTTGTAGACCGATGGGCGATGTAGCGGACATGTGGAAAACGAAGTGGAAAGAGTTGGGTCACTAGGATGCAGTTTCCCGTTCCTTTGTATATCATGACAGTCACACCAGAGATTGTTATGAGGGTGATACAGGCACAGTTAGAGAATTTGTTTTTTCAGGAATAGATTATACGGATTTTAGCTGAGGGTGCTGAGTCCTATTCAGTAAGTTCTGATGGAGGTTTGAGGTTTAATGGGAGATTGGTGGTCCCGGAAGGAGAAGACTTAAATCATGCAGTGATGACACAGTCTCACGGGTTCGGAATTGTGATACATCTCGAATGAGATAAAATGTACCAGGATATGAGGCGGCAGTACTGGTGGAGTGGGATGAAGAAGGACATTGCTGAGTTCGTGTCCAAGTGTTCTACTTGCCATATGGTAAAGATAGACCACCAAAAACCGTCGGGGTTACTTTAGCCGTTGGAGATACCTACGTGGAAGTGGGAGAGTATTTCCATGGACTTCATCACTGGGCTGCCTACATCACAGTGGGGTCATGACTCCATATGGGTTATATTGGATCGATTGACCAAGGTGGCTCATTTTTTGACAGTACGGACATACTATACCACGGGCCAGTATACACAGTTGTTCATTGTCGAGGTTGTTAGGCTATATGGGGTGCCCCTGAATATTGTGTCTGATAGAGACAAGATTTTTGTGTCGCACTTCTGAGAGAGCTTTCAGGAGGCCATGGGTACAGAGTTGAGATTGAGTTTAGCTTATCACCCACAGATGGATGGACAAACAGAGCGTACCAATCAGATGATGGAGGATATGCTACGCATGTGTGTCCTTGATTTTGGAGGAGGATGTGAGTTGTATCTTCCACTAGTGGAGTTTTCTTACAATAACTCCTATCAGTTCACAATCAACATGGCTCCATTTGAGGCATTGTATGTCAGGCCTTGTCGTTCTCCCACTTATTGGCTAGAGGTGGGGGAAAAAAAATTGCTCGGACCTGGGTGATTCAGGAAACTTCAGCTAGGATTGATCTCATCAAGAGTCTCATTCGGGTAGCACAAGACAGACAAAAGAGCTATGCTAAAGCGAAGCGATTTTTTTGAGAGTTTAGCGTCAGGGACCAAGTATTATTGCGTGTATCTCCTATGAGAGGAGTAATGAGGTTTGGAAATAAGGGGAAGTTGGATCCTAGGTACGTGGTACCGTTTCCCATTATCGAGAGGATTGGGTCGGTGGCATACAGATTGGGGTTGCCAGAGCATTTTCACCGCATTCACGATGTGTTCCACATCTCGTCGTTGAGATGATATCTTCGGGATAACATGGCCCATACTCACATCGCGATAGAGGATATTGATTTACAGCCTGAGATCTCTTATGAGGAGAGACCACTGGCTATCCTAGACCATAGCAAGAGGGAATTGAGGTCGAAGGTAGTCCCACTTGTACGGGTCCAGTGGGAGCATCACAATGTGGAGGAATCCACTTGGGAGCGTAAGGCAGATATGCGAGAAAAATATCCAGATTTAATTTTACCAAGTATGCCTTATTTTCTGAATTTCGGGACAAAATTCCTTTATTATGGGGGAAATATGTAATACTCGTATTTTTATGACTTTTATCTTTGGGGATTTATTAAATTTAAATTGAGATATTAATTTAATATTAATCCGGAAATTTATTTAAATATTTACTAGCGTGAAGAGAGTTAGTAATTATTGGGAATTTGTCAAATATTACTAAATGAGTAAAGTAATATATAATATTGGTTTTATATAAATTGTCACGAGTGAATAAAATGAAAATTATAGAAATTTAAGTCGGGATGCGCTTGTGTCGTATCAGGACTAAATTATTATTGTTAAAAGTGAATAAATTATACGTGGCTTGTATGGTCATTTCGAGCGCGCCAATGTGTCCGAAAGGGTCGAGATAGTCAAAACAATATACTCGAGGGTTTAGTTTGGGTCTCGGGGTGTTTTTAGTCCTAATTGGCATCCCAGGAGGGTATTATAGACATTTTATATTTTTAGGCAATTAAACCCACGAATTTCTTAATGATATATCAGCCTTTAGGAGTTGTCTTCTAGGGTTAACAAACACAAAATCAAAGAACGTCCATTAGAGAAGGAGTTGGAGAGCTTTCCAAGCAACTCAAGGCCAAAGACTCACCCGTTTGCACCGCCGCCACCACTAAAGCGTAGATCACGTGATGAGGAATGCAACCATACCTTTTTCATCCACAAATCAGAAACTTAAATTCCAGGCAAATATCTATCTTGAATTATTTTAGTTAATGTTTCAATCATGTTAGTCTAGGGCTGTTTAGAACATGTTTCATGGAAGAAATCAATATTTTTTAGACTTAAAATCACATGTTGTAACGGAAGTAGACATATTCTGGACATCTAAATCACATGTAGAGGACAAGCCACGAATTTGTATGGATTTAGAAGCAAGTAATCTGGAAAAGAATTGGACGAATGGAAATTAAAGAAAAATTAAAGTTCTTGAAGTTTATGTAAATTTTACTCCATTAAATCGTTATATTTGATGAAATCGGACATATTTTACGTAGAAAATCATGTAATTAGGTATATAGTACTTGTGGTAATGTTGTTTGGGAGTTTGGGGATATATAATGGAGATTTGGTAGAGGTTGGAGAGGTAAACCCGTAACTTGTCAATGGAAGAATTCGTCATAACTACTTGATCGATCGATCGATGGTATCGATCGATCCACCCCCTTTCCTCGATCGATCGATCCCTCCTGGAAAAATGCATATTTTTCTTCTGTTTCTTTAATGCAGTTAAAATGCGTAGTAACCCTTGAGTACTATTTTTAGAACATAATGCGATATAAAGAAGACCAGTAGGGTCTAGGTAGACCCCGTTGAGTGAAATTTAATGTAGGATGAGATTTTGGGTTAACAAGGAGTTATTCATACGTATAAGAAATCATGCGTGGGTTTAATAAAAGATCGAGACGGTAAGGGAGTTAGACCAGAAGGTAAGTGGAAGTATGCCTACTAAAATTATATTTAGGAAGGTAGAATACTTCGAGAATGAGAAGTAAGTATGAATTAAATTATATATGAGAATAAAAGTGACGAAATCGCTATACGAGATAATCGAGTAAAATGTGCTAAGAACGGATAACTATAATTATGGGTCGTGGGCGCACCTAATTTAGAAATGTGAATATATATATATATATATATATATATATATATATATGACTGTGTGATTGGGCATATTATATATCTGTGTAAAAATCATACCCGAGCTACTTGCTATCACGGGGGTTTCCGCACCGGGGCAGTTTTATCTCGATTGGGCCTTTTAGGGGGATAACAACTTGTACCCTAGAAGATAGTATCCTTGATACAGGCTATTTGAGTGATAGTCAGATGGTCATAAGAGACGTGAGTGTATGTACTGACGTCTTAGTGACTTGGAACTATAGTTAGCCTCCATTTGTATGTATTTTATGTTAATACAGTTCGAGAGTGATTCCGAACTAGTATTTTCCTTAGTATGAATGATACGGAGACTTGATTGTAGAGTGTGCCAGCACCATAGCTTTTATGTGAGGTGCCGATAGTATATATTATATGAGTGACTAATATATATATATATATATATATATATATATATATATACTTAAGTATGGGAACTTTCTACTGTACATAAAAGTAGTTAAGAAATGAATCAACTTTATTATAAGTGTTTGGCAATTTTGTGACATCACTGGGTTATTTTAAATAATGTAAGATATATGAGAGAGCTTAATTTTCAAAAATTAGTTATCTCAGCCATAGTATTTATCGGAATGAAACCTTATGGGTAAAATAAACTGTTGAGATTAATAGTACGGTAGGTGTGCACACTAGATGAGAGGTGAGAATTTCTCAAGAGAGTGTCGCATACTAACATGGTTGTTTCATTAGCCGGTAAGCATTTTAAATACTTGCTAAACTATTTTTAAACTTTTTTACACTTGGGCTCTAACCCGTTTCCTGTTATTCCTTTTCCCTTGTATATATTATAGGTGCCCAGCCACAGGGGCGTCATGCTTAGATTCCTTAGAACGGACTCGCTGCAGCTTAGGTGGGAGTTACAGGCCATTGCTTAGACGACCTCGTTGTTGACTCTACTCTTATTTTAGTTATGATTAGTTAGGGCATGTGTCACCCGTTTTCCTATTGAGTTGGATTTTTCAGAGATTGATGTTCATTTATATTTATAGTATTCAGTACTCTTTAGGATTTAAATTATTGTCAAGATGGTTTCATTTATAGTTTTAAACAGGTTTGGTTTATCTAAATGATTTAAACTCTTGTGTGATATTATCCATCCATAGTAGTTATGAATTCCTCAACTGTTGGTTACTAAAAAGGTTTGCATATTTGGATTTAATAAAATGGAAAGAACGTTCTAAATTACTTTGACACTTAGCTTAATTATTTAGGGTGTTTAAATTGGAAATTTTATTTTACTACAGCGATGCTAAGAATGAACCAACCGTGCACGTTGATTTTTAATTTAATAATGGACTGATCACCCGATGTTTAATTAGGTAGGGTGTCACACATATTTAATTAGGTGGGTGGTTATCTGTTTCTATCGATGGAGGCAAAAGTCAATAAAGGTGAGAGGGGAAGGAGAGGTCATTTGCAACAGATTTTTGAGCTCTCTCTCTCTCTCTCTAAGACACACTCTTCCATTTCCAGCCCATTCCGACCATCCCAATGTTCCTTTTTCCATCCCAATCCTTTTTCTAGATATTCTAAAGCTAAATACAACCATTTAATTGAGTAAGATGTTGGGTAAAAGAAGCATTATTGGAGCTCTTTTCAAGTTGGAGGTTTCTTGGAGCTTTGGAGTTTTTAAGAGATTTCAAGTCATTCCATTTATTTTCTCCTTTTCAAATCCAAGGTTTTTCCTCCAAATGTTTTCAAGATTCGAAGCTATTAGGATGCAGGCTAAAAGGGTTAATTTTTGAAATAATATTTTCTAGTATGTTTATTTAAAGTTCTCTTGTAAGAAATGATTTTTTGGAGAAAACAAAGTATAAATGAATTTTTGAAGAAAAAATAGTATTTTAATCTTGAAATATGAGGAAATAAGCACAAAGATATATTTCCATACTAATATCATGTTTGCTTGCATATTTGAGAATTTCTAGACTTGAAATCCTCCAAAAAAATGTGCAATATATTGCGGTATGTTGAAAAAGGACTTACAAACATGATGTATGGAATTAAAAATGGGTTTCTTGATGAAATAAAAAAGTTGATAATATTAGCCCTAAATATGTTATAAAATCATAATGAAATGAAAATGAAATAACATTTAACACAATATATGCTATGAGGGTAAAAGAGACATTTTAGTAAAAACTGGTCTTTACGACATTAAATATGTTTCTTAAAAGGAAATATAAAGAATTGGAATTTTTTTTGGAGAAAAGGATGATGTATGATTTTTGGACATAAATTCATCAAATATGCTTTTGAACATAAAATGACGATTTGCGATGCCATATATATATATATATATATATATATATATATATATGAGCGATACGCTGGAGTGAATTCATTTTTTTATAATACACAAGGGTGGGATTTAACCCATGAATCGAAAACTAGAATTTCCTTTCTTAGTTTGTTGAAAAATGTGCATAAGTGGAGAAAGTGTAGTTAAAATGGGAGGAAAATTCCATTTTAGTGCTTAGGATTAAACCCTATTTTTTTTTTAGGGGGGGGGGGGGGATTTATGAAACTATATTTTAGTTTATATAAGTAATAAAAAAAGGATAATTAAAGGTGAGAAAGTAAAACTAAAGCAAAAGATATGAAAAGAGTAATAAAATGCAATAAATGACACTAATTAAATGAGCTAAAAAATTATCGAATTAGACCTTATATGAATCTTTGCACCTGATTTTTGAAGTGATGTAAGCTGGTTTTTGTGGAGGAACTCATGGTGAAATGGACGTCAAATATGGGGCGAAAGTGATGTAAAGAAATATGGATAGAATGTTTGGAAAATAATATTTTTGGAAGGTTGCACACTCATTTCGAGGCAGTAGCTTTACAGATTTCGAGAAGGGGACTTTGCAAATGAGGCCATGGCTTACTTGAATAGGAAAGTTTTAGAGTTATGGGATCCGTCAATTAGCATATGCCTAGGCCTTCATATTGGCATACCCCTAGATTGCGAGCTAAGTAAAGTACCATTTTGCCGGTAGGCAGAGGGCCAGAGTTACTTAAAAGAAGTCCAAAATGGAGTTTTATGGGGAAATGGGCATAAAATGCAAACCGTTAGTCCAAATTGCACACGGGTTAGCCCATTGGAAAGGTTATTTGGAGCCCTATGAAAGTGAATTGATAAAACCATAGGTCCTATAGTTTACCAAGGTCAAACAGATCTCGAAATTTCCTATTGGCCTTTAGGTCTGGGTTCGAAGTGAAAGGGAAAGTACGTGTTAACCGTAAGGCCAAGCCAATTGTGGTATGGACAATTGGAAAGGGTATTTAGAGCCATATGAAAGTGAATTTTTCTACTCTTGATCTTGAGAGATTACTAAAGTCAAACTCATCTCAAAATTTCGCAGTGGCCTTTGGATCAGAGTTTCGAGTAAAACACTACAAGAAAAATGGTCATTTATGTCAGTAAAAAACTGACATAAATGACCATTTATGTCAGTTTTAAAAAATTTCAAAACTGACATATAAAGCCTTGACATAAATGTACATAAAACTGACATAAATAAGTTCACATTTATCTCAATTTTTAAGAACACACATAAAAACTACGACATTCAACATGTTTTTAATCATTTTTTCATAAAAAATTGACATAAATAAAATCACATTTATGTCTGTTTTAAAAATTTTATGAGAGTTTTTTCAAAACTGACATGAATGTTTTTTTTTTAAAGAAAGCATCCTTTTATTCTCAAATGATAGAAGAACTAGCCTCTTCTAAATAGCTTACATCATTGAGAAAAGACAAGAAAGAAGGAAATAAGAAACATAAACGAGGTTCTTTATAAATAAGAACCCTTACAGAATCAAATAGAAAAGAACTGATTAAAGCCAACTTTAAGAAACCAGAGGAATAAACTAAACACCAATGACCCTTAGACATTTAGGAATGAAGGTAAACCCCATCTATCTACTCTGATAAAACCTTTCAGCTGCTTTGGGAAGTCATCTGTACTATGGGAAAAGCAATCTGTATGTTGAGAGCTGCCTAACTTTGCAAGGAAATCTGCTACTTGATTTGCCTCTCTATGAATATGAACAATTCTGACCTTTATCCTCGACATTAAACTTCTGATTTTGAACATATGCCACTGAATTTTCCAAGGGGAAGAACCTTTATTTTGAATTAAATCCACTAAAACTTTAGAGTCACTCTCTATAGTTAGATCATAGCCAATAAAGTCCATAGAAAATTCCAGACCTTTAAGAAAAGCCCATGCCTCTGCTTCCATATTAGACACTACTCCAAAATGAGCATGAAAAGCCCAAAGCATGTCCCCTGAGTGATTCCTAAGAATTCCGCCGCCCCCTCCATTACCTGGATTACCAATGGAACTGCCATCAACATTAATCTTTAAAGCACCTGTTCTAGGAAGATTCCACTTGATTATCATCTGCACTTTAGCCTTTTGAGCACTAAAAAAGACTTTGTTAGAAATAAGTTCAGACTTGATATGATGTATAACAGCATTTACACTAGGAAGACTATCATCAAATCTGCATTTATTTCTGAAACACCAAATGCACCAACAAATTATAGCTGGAACAATTCTGCTTATACTTTTGTTTAATTTTACCCCATATAACCACCATTGGAAAAGCTGATTTCTAACACCTCCTCCTTTGTGTCTTGTAATCCCAAAATCGTTAGTCATTTGATCCCATATGCTGCTAGCTACATCTCCCTCCTCAAACATGTGGTCTAGAGTTTCTTCTTTAGGCTTTGAGCAACAACAACATTTGGAAGGGCCTCTAAAACCAATGGATTTTAACTTTTCATCTATTGGGAGAATATTATTCATCATTTTCCACGTAAAGACTGACATTTTGGACGGAAGATTCTTATGCCAAATAAATTTTGAGCTCAGCCTTGAAGAAGATTGATTTCTGCTTATGTTCCAAGCTGAGGAGATGGAAAAATTACCTGTGCTAGTTGGCTTCCAGATGAGAGAATCAGGTTTATTAGGCATAATCTCTTCAAATTTCAGAACTTTTTGGACTACATTTTGATCATACAGATTTTCAAGCTTTTCTTTATCCCACTTTTTGTTTTGACTCCAGAATTCTTTAATAGGACCTGCTACAGAATCTGGAAATAACTTACATTCAGAAATACTCCAATTATCCTTAGCAATATTTATAGAGCCATCTCCAATCATACACATCATATGGTCTTCTGTTTTATCTCTCACTGAACACATACGATTCCAAGTTTGAGCACATCCTTTTCTAGGAGCAGAAATAGGGTGGGAGTTTCTACAATAAGCAGCCCTCATATATTGAGACCATAAGGAATTTTGAGATCTAAAAGTCCACCAGAGTTTCATACTGAGAGAGGAATGAATATCATTTATGTTCCTTATACCTAAACCACCTTCGTTGATAGGTTTATCTATAGTATCCCACCTGCACCATTGATGTCTAGGAGCCCCAAAACTTGCACTCCAGAAGAATTTGGACATAAGAGCAGATATTATGTTAAGAATTGATTTTGGAGGACTAAGAGAAGATAATAAATACAGAGACATAGATGACAGAACTGAATTGATTAGAATAATCTTCCCTCCAGTACTCAAGCATTTTGCCTTCCAACCTAGGATTCTTTGTTTGATTTTCTGCACCATATCTTCAAAATAAATGATTCTCTTCCTTCCACTATAGATAGGACAACCTAGGTACTTAATAGAATCTGTCTTCAGCTGCATACCAGTACTCTCCTTCAGGTGATTAAGAGATCTTAGGCCTATAAGCTTTGAAGCCATGATGTTACTCTTTGATTTGTTGATTCTTTGACCTGACACTTCTTCATATTGGCTTAAGACAGACATAAGGTTTTTGACATCCCTCCTTGCTCCAGAACTGAAGATAATAATATCATCTGCAAAAGATAAATGGTTAAATCTGGGGCTGCCCAAAGGCATTTTATACCCCACAAAACTAGATTTAGACATAAGGTTATCTAAATTTTTGGATAGAGCATCAGCCATAATGATGAATAGACTAGGGGATAGGGGATCCCCTTGTCTCAAACCTCTTAAAGATTTGAAAAATCCTGTTGTTTCTCCATTGATCATGACAGAAAACCCGCAGTTAGAAATGAGCCTCCATATTAAATCAATCCATTGTTCACAAAATCCCATTCTTCTCATGACTTTTAGAAGAAATAACCAGGAAACCCTATCATAAGCTTTAGCCATATCCAACTTCATAATGATGTTCCCTCCAAAATTTTTATGGTTGATTCTGGATATACATTCTTGAGCCAAAAGAACATTCTCTGTGATGGACCTTCCTTTGATAAAGCCTGACTGAACTGGGGAGATGATTTGATTCAAAAGCTTTGCAACTCTATCATTCAAAATTCTGGAAAAAAATTTGTTGATAAAATTTTGCATACTTATAGGTCTAAAATCATTAAAAGATTGAGGGTTTTCAGTTTTAGGAATCAAAGCAATTTTTGTGGCAGTGGTGATTTTAGGGAGAAAAGAACCTGCAAAAAAACTCAGCACTGCCTTAAATACATCAAGCTTAATATCTTCCCAGAAGTAAGTATAAAAGAAACCATTGAATCCATCAACACCTGGTCCACTTGAGACAGTTAGACCCTTTACTGCTTGTTCCACTTCTTCCATATCTGGCCAAGAAATTAACTTCTGGTTCTGAGTTTCATCAATGGACCTTGGAATCTTGTCTAACACTTGATTCTCACCCATTAGGTTACAGAGTTCTTCAGATTGAAAAGCTTCTGCAAAATGGTCTATAGCTTCAGACTTTATATCCTCAATACTATTTTCCAAAGAGCCATCCTTCTTCTTTATCCTATGAATGGACATTCTTCTGTGTTTGATTTTAACATATTTATGAAAATATGCAGTGTTTCTATCTCCTTCTGCAACCCACTTATCATTGGCCTTTTGAGACCAGTAATCAGCTTCTAATTTGAGATGGTAATTATGATCTGCTATAGCTTTATTCAAGTTTTCTCTATGTAGTTCTGTTGGATCTTGGTCATAATCTAATTCAGCTTTTAGCAACTGGTCTTCAGCTTCCCTAGCTTCTTGAAATATATCCCCAAAGCATGATTTACTCCAAGTACAAAGTTTATGCCTGATAGCTTTAAGCTTCAACGAAATAGCTACTATTGGATTTTGGCACTCCACTTCCTTCCAAGTTTCTTTAACAATTTTAATACATTCTTCCTTCTCAGTCCAAAACTTAAGAAAGCAAAAGGATTTAGCAGAAATTTGATTAGGGGGCTTACCTGTCAGCAACATTGGATTATGATCAGACATGCATCTGTTAAGATGAGAGACTTCCCAGTGGATGCCTATATCGAGGCATTCTTGATTCATAAGAATCCTATCCAGTCTACACCAAATACTTTTCTCCTTACTTCTCTTATTATGCCACGTGAATTTAGAACCCTTGAACCCCATATCAATAAGGCCATTAGAATCTATACTTTCCAAAAATTCATACATAGCCCCGTTATTAACAGCATTACCTCCTGCCTTTTCTGATTGATTAGCAATAATATTGAAATCACCACCTACTAACCAGGCAGATTCAATGGCCACTTCAGATAAATAATCCCATAAAAGTCTCCTGTCATATCTGATACAGCTTGCATAAATAAAACTGCATTGCAGATGTTGTTTATTGCCATATATTTTCATTTTCAAAGTAATGCACTGAGGCATATCTGAAATGAACTCCCATGTTATACCTTCCTTAAAAAAACACCATATTTTACTATTACTATTTGATATGCAGGAAGCATAGCCTAATTTTAGCATAAAACTATTTATCTTAGCCTTATCTTGCTTTGGCTCCAATACTACCAGAACCTGAATTTTGTGAATCCTAATTAATCTTTTCAACCTTCTCATAGCTCCTTTTTTCGAAATCCCCCTAACATTCCAAATTATTGAGTCAATCATAAAGAACATTAAGAGTATTTAGAATTAGAGTTTGACCTTAGAATCCTTTTTGAGTTATTGCTAATATCTGGTATTTTAGCACCCTTGACTGGAGTTTTCTTCCTTCTGGTGACTGTGACAAAACCATCATCCTTATCAACTGTTGAAAGAGGAGTGAATTCCCCTTCATTTTGAACTGGGAAGCCTGCTTGGGATTCATTGGAAATGGACTGTGGCCTTCTAGTCAAATTCCCTTCAATATTCGTATGATGTGCACAGTTGGATTCTAGCTCTTCTTGCTCTACTTATGAATTGATTCTCTGATGCACTATTGTTGTTGTTACCTCTTCTGTGATGGGCATGCTATTTGAACCCTCCTTTTGAACTGGAAGCCCTACTGAATGGGGAACAATTATATTATTCTGAATTTGTTTCTTGAAGAAGTGTGAGATAAGAGGTTGACTGTCTCTTTTTTTCCTGTTTTGTATATTTCCAAGAATTTCCCCTCTTCTATTTCTTGTATTTGATCAGGTTCTTGGATTATTTCATCAACTGTTCTCCCAAAGTTTTTGCTAACGCACTCTTTAGTTGATTCTTGCTGTTGTTGCTTCATCTTCTGAACTCCACCTTGAATACCAGTATTCTTCTTAAATTCTGTCTCCCTTTTTACGTGGAAATTATCTTGGACATGCCCTTTTTTTTCACAATAAAAACAGTAGGGAGGCAAGTCTTCATACACTATAGATTGCCAAAAACCTGTATCCTTGTCCTTGTTTTCAATCCATACTCTAGATGGCAAGGTTTTTTTAAGATCAACTTCCACACAAATTCTCGCAACACTAGGTCTGGCTATAGAATCAGTTGCACTATCAATCTTGAGAGGATTACCTACTACTTGACCAATGGAGAAGAGAGAACTCTTATTGAATAGATGGATAGGCAGTAGAGGTAAGTGGATCCAAACAGGTACAACAAAAGATTCTTTATTGGGATGAAATTCTGGATCCCATTTGAAACTACGCATAGGGAAGTTCTTAATAAACCACGTGTCTTTTAACCATAAACGATGAAAGTCCTCTACATGATCAAGGCGAATCAAGACATGTTTCTGATGAATTAGACCAATGTGAGAGGATGCTTTGAGATTGAGGGAAGAGAAAAATTTACGGATGTCATCAACAGGTGGTCTCCCATGCGAAAATTTACCAACTAGGGAGAGCTTAAAGGGGGATGCCATCTCTTGAATGATAGATTCATCAAACATGATTGCTGGCTCACCTTTGAAACGAGTTATAGGCAGTAAAGATGTTGGAGATGATCTAGAGACACAAACCGCATCAGCAAAAGACTTTGGATTAGGGACTGGATGAACGTGGGGAATTGAAAGGGATGAAACATGGGTAAGTGAGGGTTGCATGCCTTCTCCTTGAAGAGGAGAAGGTAGGGGATCCATGCAAACCCTAGGTGAGCGACAAGAGAGAAAAAGGAGAAGGGCTGCTAGGGTTATGGTATTGGAGCTTAAAACCGTCTTGAAGACAATTTTTAACTGACATAAATGTTAATATAAAAAATTTTAAAAAAACCATTAATCCATCAATAGACAACTATTATTTGATGTTAAATCAACCATTGCAAATAGATAATAACCAAGGTCATAAATAGCACTAACTTGATATACATCAAGATATTTAGAATCAAATTGATGTTAAGCTACATCATATCCAAAAACTAGCTATCCGAAAACTAACTAACGTCTACTTATCTATGTGATAATATCCTAAAAATAGTTATGATACATCATAATATCCAAAAACTGGCATTGCGAATTACATCATAAGATTCACAATCCAAAATAATACTCAAGCTAGGACGTTGTCGAACGTAATACTCGATCAAATTTGTTCTCGACGCTATCCAACCCAGAATGAGTAACCCTGCAATCAAATATATTCAACACAGTTTTCATCAAAACACAGCCATCTCAACACATTTTCATTACAACATAAAAAAATACAATTACTCGGAAATACCTAATATATATAATCCGTAATGAACTCAATGAACTCCATTTGAACTTCATTTAGCTCATTCAACGTGTAGGTCACTTTACCGGACAATCTTCTCATCTAAAAAATTGAAGATAGAATTGAATTTATTATTACGGTATATAATAGTTAATAACTAAACAATATTTTATATAATAGGACAAAAAGAGAACATTGGTAACATACCTTTATTTCAAAAGGTATGGAAGGATCCTCCATGAAGTACTTCATGAACTTCAACACAAAATATCCGCAATAAAGAGTACCATTTCCTTGCATTGGGCACTAGTCAACACAAAACATTACTAGTGAACAAATAATAAAGAGTACAAGTCTAAAATATTTTTTATACAACACAAACAAGTGTAAAAACTATAATGATTTTGGGCAGAATTTCCTCTCTTTACAGGACTATCCACCCTATTCAAAAAATATAAAATACTCCAACAACAAAACTAATAGTTCATAACAACTCATGGGCTCAATAAGAGTTATTTCATTTAAATCTGTCACACCAATGTGAAGAGAAAAGCTGAAATTGGATCTCCTTGTATCAATCCTATTAGAGATCCAATTTCTTATCTAGGCCTGCATTCACAAAAAATCAGATATTTGGCCAACTAAAAACTGTCAAGTGCACCTCATCCATCTAGCTGAAAATCATTGTACTCAAAAACAAAATTTCAAATTCACATGGCCATATGCCAACTACCTCATTCTCTATGATAACAAAATTGAACATTCGTCTATTCCTTACAAAAAAAACTCGTGGATCTTTGATATTGTGTCATTAAAGACTAATCGATGGGCCTTTTGACAAAACCTTTAATTGAAAAGAGTCATGGTTCCGGAGTAGGGATGTTTATCAAATATATATATATATATATATATATATATATATATATATATATATATAATAAGGTCTAATTGGAAGGCGTGCTTTTCCTTTTTGTCGAGAATCGCTATCACTATTTGCATTGTTTAGATCTGTTATGATTCCTCCAATATCAGTTATTCTTAGTGATTAGTGTCTTAACTTTGAATAACATTAGTTATGTCTATGGATTTTTGCATATGATTACTAGAGTCTAATATTGGAGGGATGCTCTGGATAATGGTGTATGTTCTTTAAGTTTATGTTTCAGTATATTTTTCTGAGAAATATAGTATTTTATCTCAAGTATGTGTTAATTTTGACACACACTGAGGGTGTGTCCAAAGTTTGCCGAAACCCCTCCATAAAAGCTTCTTTTACAGGTGGAAGGTGGAAACTTTGCGCACAATTGTACTTGCCAACTTTGAGCCGCCTTCACATCCTTTGTCTTTGCCTCATACAATTGTTTCCAACTGAAAGAGACATTGTTTTCTTTAATCCTCTCAACCACAAGATCGGCACTCAGCACCAAACTGCAGTTCATAAAATTTCTTCCCAATTTATCAGTCACTGGGCTAAGATCTCTTCCCTCGGTTCAATTCTCAACATGTAGCAACTGTTCAACTGTGCAATGAGGTAAAATGCACTCGAGAAGATGTAGTGCTACTTCTTCAACATCGTCAAGATACCCAACGTTATCTATAGCAGTCTGAACAGCAAAATCAACCAAAGAAGGAACTTTTTTCTTGACCATTAAATTTCTATCATGAATGTTCAAGTGCTCTAATCTCATCTCAGCTGAGTACACACCTCTGCTAGCAATCATTGATGATGAGATGATATAAGAATGGGACCACCAAAAATATCAATGGCATGTGAGTGATGATATATATATATATATATATATATATATATATATATATATATATATATATATATATATATATATATATATATCTGGACTGATGTTTATGTTTGACTACGTGCAGTGTTCTTTATCTTTATGTTTGATTACTCAGTGTTCTTTATTGGTATGAATTTGGTAGTTTTTTTTGCATTCTGGATGATTGATTTAATTTTTTGAGTTCACATAATTTCCTTTGAATTGTCTGGTGGCAGTTGTATCTCAAAAGACAGAGAGGGTGCGGTGGTGACAAAACATGAGATACCAGACGCGGGGGATAAACTGAGAGCCATTTGCACACTTTGTGGAAAGATTGCCTATGAGAATTCGAAAATGGTTATGGGTTGCCTTATTGAGCATGATAACAAGATTTTACTCAACAAGCCGAAGATTCATCCATCTTATAGTATCTGGACACTTCCCACTGGTAAACCGAATCAATGCCTTAGCCAAGAGCTCTTGCCAATTCCCAGAACAGTGTAGGCTTGCTTAGCATAGGCTACACGAGCTAGGTTCACGCTTTCAAGCCAGAGCTAGTCTAACAACTATCGATTCTTCTCAAGCTCAGCTCAACTCTAGAATGCTCTACAAAGCGCAATGTACGCACATTTAACGCAACGCGCTTCAACTTTTCTATAAGTAAGGGGAGGGTCCTTATAAGTAGATGCACAGGAAAAACATTGCTCCTACCTATCATTATAGGTTAAGAGCCGAAGATTCCTGGTGCAACAAAGGGAGATCTTTTGTCAAGGGTCGCAGCGGGCCGGGCTATGATACCGATCAAACCTATACCTATATATATGTGTATATATATATATATAGATATATATATCATACACCTGATATATATCATATATATATATATATATATATATATATATATATATATATATATATATATATATATCATATAATCATATACCTGATATATATCATATATATCATATCAGTATTATATATATTGGTATGATATATATGATATATATCATATATATCAGGTATAATCATATAATCAGTATTGATATATATATATATAAGAAGATTTTTAGAGGGCGACTCCCACTGGAGGAGGGGCAGATGCTACTATATCCAATGCAAAAATATATAAAAAAGGAGTGCCCCCTTGAGCACCCTTATCATTAGACCCACAGAGCCTTTTGAAGGTATATATATATAACGTTGATACATGTTATATAACACCAACTATATGATAAATTTACCTTAATACAACTCCACGATGCGTTATGCCTTTTCCCATCGATGTTCAATGTGTTAATCCCACTACATGTAAAGAGAATTCAAAGACGTGTATTAGGTAATGTTCAATAATAATGCACTCATAATGCATGTCAAACAAAATTAAAAATTATATTATACTCACGTAGTGATATACATCTTATCTTTGTCACTAGGTATCGTATTCAATGAATCCAACCAATAAATAGTTCTTGTGGACAAATCAATGACAATCAATACCCAATGGAACCTGTAAAACGAAATTTTGTCATAATTATATAGTCTAGAATATAATAAAGATTTGTTTATTCGTGTGGAAAAAATTAATTTAACTACTTACATATCTTCGAGATTGTAAGGAATGAAACAAATCTGACTTTTTTTTGCATTCCCCAGCCTTTTTCCAATAAGTCGAGTTAAAATATTTTTTTTGTACCATTGAAAGACTCGGGATTGAAGAATTGAAACCCTTCTCGGGAGCACTGAAACTTATCATACAAGAACCTGTAAAAGTAAATAACTAAATTAGTCACTACGCATTTTAAATAACACGATTAAATCAAGTTATACCTCATGTATGCAACAATGCACGTTACATCTAAAGGCTTCAATGCACAAAAGTCTAACAAATCGTTCTTAAAAACATAGCATTGACCCTTATCTTCTCCAAACATCTCTTTCTCCAGTGGAATCGTTATTTTATTCGTCTTCATTATAAATAAATTATGGGTGAAGGCAGTTATCAAATCGCAATCAACATTCTTGTTTACTATATCACATCTACTTTCACCGAAGATATCCTTCTCTTTCTCACGGCCTGATTTTTTCCTAACTTCTATTTCATTCTGCATTGAATCATGTGAAATGTCAGAAAGCAATGTCATTCATAGCACAAACACAAACTTATAGATAAACATAAGAACCAATGGTTTACCTCAAATCCCAACAACACTAACTCTTTGGGCCAAGCAACATATGACCCAATAGCCTCTTTCACAAAATACATTTCACTTGGAACAGGTATCGGGAGGATGGCACTAGAAGAAATAACTTTAGAAATGGAAACCCGAACATTGTTTTCTCCCAATTCTATATTATGAATTTTCTCGTTCGGTCCATTCCTATCGAATACGATCCCCTCGGCAACGATGTTAGTTTTATTGCCAATAGCCAACCTACATTCTCTAACCTAAATTACGAAAAATAATCACATAAAAATTTAGTAATGTGTTAAAATTGAGCAATTTATTGGCCTCAACCAAGTAAAACTACATAAAATTCAATACCCTACTAATCCAACCAAGTAAAACTACAAAGTTATCACCATCGAGAAATGTGATCCCATTACCTTTGAAGAAGACACTTGTTTCGTACTTTTATCACTAGTTATTGAAGAAGGTTTCTTACTTTTCACAGCAGCTACTGATTGAGGTAGTAACGTTCACTATGTGTTACACCACTATCTGTGAACTATGCCAAAGAAACACAAAAACAAATTGCAATTACAACAAAAATCACAAAACCTTAATGGTATGCGTTTGTATAATTATCTGTCTCATTATACCTTTGAAGAAAGTGATTGTGTTGCAATTTTTCCACCCGAACTTGAACGCTTTATATTTTCACTTTCACGCATATATGAAGCAACTTTCTCAGCTCGGGGTGCGGCTATTGGGGCTACGGCAACCGGCTCATTTCTTAACTTCAACTGGGCTTCCATATCTTTTAATCTTTTCTTCGCTTCTCTTAATTTAGATTCTAACTCGGTAATATGTTTCTTGGAACCACGCTTTGGAAGATTGAAGTACCTTGTGGGAACAACTCCGAATCCCAACCCCCGAACACGACCCGAGTGTTCGGGAGTACCCAATGTCATAGTAAGAACATCATTACTTCCTTCAGTGATTAAACTACCATCTTTAACTTTTCTTTTCAATTCAGCCTACAATGAAGTAGAATCAATAATTCAGAATGTCATCTAAATATTATCAAAATTACAAATCATACACTAAAAAACACCAAATAAAGGAACTCGTGTCGTAATTTATAAAAACTAACCATTTTATCCGCCACCTCTTTTAATGAATCATCTCCATATTCACCATTTTTCTTTTCACGACCTTTCAACCATAAGAAAGCCCTGTCATCTTCATATTCCGAACCCATCTTCTTTTTTTGGTATCAATTGTAAAACAAAAAATCATATTATTAAAGAATAATTCAATGTTCAAGTTCGAACCATCACAAATCTAATGAAAATATTCAAACTAAAACATACCAAATCTTCAGCAAGACCAACGTAACCCTTCTTTCTCATACGATGATTGTATGTGACCTTGAATCGCTTTTCCCTTTGTGCCTCACTTGCAATCTTATAAATCAAAGAAAAAAATTAGAAAAGAATAACAAAAAGTACCATACAAATCTTCTACTATTTTTTCAATTATACCTCAAATCCTTTGGTTAGCCTGCTGCAAACAAATTCAGTCCACACATCTGGACTAATGAATTTCTTGTATTTTGGAGGGGGATGTTTGAGAAGCTCCCGTTGTTGTCTCAATGGTCTAATCCAAAGTCTCGTGAGGTTTGTTTTGAACGCTCTCCAACTGCAACCCATAGAGGATAACACCATCTTGCTGTTCGGATCAATATCAAATTTGATCTGAAAAAGAAAGATGTTGAATAGATGTCTTAAAATCAGTGTAAAGATGTTTTAAAATCAGTGTAAATATGTTAGGTTTTGGATTTTGACACACTCGGATTTCTTGACAAAAAGTACCACACAAATCTTCTACTGTTAATTTAGCTGTAATAGTTTGGAAGTCTGTTATGAGTTGATTACTTAGCTTTGATTGGCCAACTGGCTAGGTAATTTAGTCTGTTAGCAAACTAGTGTTGCATAAAAGGAGATTAAATTAAACCTAATTGTAATCGACAAGAATTGGTATCAGAGCAGTAAGTTAAGATTGCAATAACGACAGAAACTAGATGGCAAGCGATAGAGTCAGGGTTTGCATAAATACACCAAATATAAGATGTAATGGATCACAAATTGGAACAAATACGAACAGGATTTAAGAGTGATCTGATTTCAGCCATGGATACAACAAAAATGCATCAAACAATATTTTCTATATATAACAGCTATATATATAATATATATATATATACCTGTATTGCCTCCCACAAATCATTCTTCAATTTGATTGGCACTTTAGGCCACTTGGATAAGTTATCGGCACAAATCACTTCACCATCAAACCCCCATAACTTGATAATTCTTTTTTGCTAGTACTTATTGGTTGACCAAGATCATTATATAAAACTCTTATCCGTTCTTCACTGCTCTTTATTTTAGTCAATCGCTTTAGCTTCGCCGCACCTCTGCCTTTACTACTATATTGTGAAGGTTTTTCCACGAGTTCAAGATCAATGTCTTCCATTTCAAGTTAAAGCAATCGAACTGTTGAAACACAAAAAAGAGCAATAATATAGATTTCAGCAATACAAGTCGTAAATACTCAAACAATACAATTATTGAAATGTACCACAAATTAAAATTCACCATTTCATTCTATGTTGATTAAAATGTACAACAGCACAATTGCCAAAATATTAAGCCGAAAATAATAATCCATAGTCTAGAACAAATGTCACATAGCCCATATTCCATACATGCAATTTCCAACAATCAACTGTAGTAGGTTCCACACAAAAAACTAAAAAGTTGGACAACTTCACAAAACAAGCTTACATTTTAAGAACCTATAACTAATAATAAAGAACAATTCAAACATTAAGCATCATAACGTCGTCTAACATAATTATGTTGGCGTATTATCTATCCATGTCCCCTCACAATCTTCACGAATATAAGTTTCGGAAGATTCCTCAACCACGTCAAAGGATTCAATAGTTGTCAAAACTATAGTGCAAATATAATCCCCGAGACATCCATCATTGAGATCATATTCATCATCTTTATCATAGTAATCCCTTTGAGGAGTTGACAATACAATTGAATATTTAGGATTCATTTGGTCCGGAACATAGAGAACTTGTTTCGCTTGAGTGGCTAAGATGAAAGAATCGGATTTATGACCAACTCTATCAAGATCGATGGATGTAAAACCAAGCTCGTCTATGTTAATTCCGTTTTTGTTGTCAACCCAATCACACTTGAATAAAGGAATCTGAATTGAAAAATAGTCAAGTATACATATCTCCCTTATGACATCGTAGAAAATAATATCGGTACGAACAAGATTGTTGTCCTTTGCACTAGCTATCTGCAATGTCTTAGCAACTAGTCTCACTCCACTATTTTGGGTTACTCATGCATCATCGCGATCCTTTGTTAGGTAACGAACACCATTAATGAGATATCCGTGAACTTTGATGACGTCTCGACGAGGTCCACGAGCAATCCATTTTAAGTCATCTGAGATATTGTTGTTTGGGAGTTCTTCTTCGAGAGCAACCTATTAATATAAGAATTTTAGTTACTTCCAAAACAAAATTAAAATTAACATATTAAAGTAAGGGGATATTTCATTTTTATTCCCACTTTAGTTTTTAATATTAGACCTCACCAACTATTTAGTTTTACTTTACACTCTACCACTATTTTCCAGTGGTTGGTATTAGACTTCGAAATTGTTTTTCACTAAGATTTGCAACTAATAAATAAAAAAACAGTGGCATTGTTTAAAAGAAAACAAAAAAATGGGTAAAGTCTTATGAAAATTAAAGTGGTGGTTAAGTCAACATGTCCCTAAATCATACCCTTTTACTTAACCAATGGATAAACGTGCGGTTGTGCTCTTCTTCAAGCCACTTCTTATTTTTCCCTTTTCAAGGATGGGTTTCTTTCAAGCACTGTTCATGCTCCCTAACAGGGTATTAATGAGTAACGCAACATTAGTTATTAATATATGAGATAAGTATGTGAGGAACTAACTTCATATTAATGGGAAGTTAGGAAAGTCATACTCTATATAAGGTTGAACATCATTCATGTTATGTAACACATAAATATGTGCCTGCTCCAAGGACATGCGATCAACTTCAACGATATATGAACCTCCTATTGGTTTATCATCATCCTTCCTCGTCGGAATTCCAATTGAATCTAATTCCGATAATAACTCGGAACAAAACTCAATAGCTTCTTCTGCTATGTAACATTGAGCAATACAACCTTCTGGGCGATTACGATTTCTCACATAACCCTTTAATACTTTCATGTACCTAACACATTAAAAAAAAAAACTAAATCGATACACTTATTTACTTATATTAATACATGATAGTAAAGTAAATTGACCTAACCTTTCAATTGGGTACATCCATCGAGAGAAAATAGGACCGCAAAGTTCGACCTCGCTCACAAGATGCACCATTAAATGCACCATAATGTCAAAGAAGGATGGTGGAAAGTATTTTTCAAGCAAACACAATGTGATCACAATTTCATTCTGTATTTCTTTTAGTTTTTGCAAGTCCACTACTTTGGCACAAAGGGCATTGAAGAAAAAACATACTCTCATGATCGCATATCTCACATGTTTTGTCAACACCGATCGAATTGCAATTGGAAGAAGTTGTTGCATTAGAATATGGCAATCATGAGACTTCAAGCCATACAATTTCAAATCTCCCATAGAGACATGGCTTCTAAAATTAGAAGAGTACCCATTCGGGACCTTAAGGTCATGCAAAGTTTGGCAGAACATTTTTCTTTCCTCTCTCGATAACCTATAACATGCTGGTGGTAGGTATGTCCTTTTTTCATTAACCTGCGGTGCTAACTCACTTCTTAAGCCCATTTTTTCAAGGTCGAGTCGACACTTCACCCCGTCTTTCATTTTTCCTGGAATATTAAGCAAGGTTCCAATGATACTATCACAGACATTCTTTTCAATGTGCATGGCATCTAAGTTATGTCGAATAGGAAAATCCTTCCAATAAGGAAGTTCAAAAAATATCGATTTCTTCTTCCAAAAATTTTCAACCCTATTGTTACTAGGACCGCCTTTTTCAACCCCATTACCTACCCTCCTCGGTCTCTTACGCTTTAATGATTTCTTCAAATTAACTGCCCTCACCTTTTTTGCTTTCTTTCCCCAAGCAACCTTAAGTCTCCCAACTTTTATCAATATTTGTTCGCCGCTTAAAGGTTCAGGGGAGGCTTGGAACTCTTGCTCACCGTTAAAAGCCTTTTTCTGGCTTCGAAATGGATGGTTTTGTGGAAGGTATCTCCGATGTTCCATATAAACGCACTTGCCACAGTGTTGTAATCTGATGGAATACGTTTTTTCACTACATATTGGACAAACATTATAGCCTTGAACAACACTTCCAGATAATTATCCATAGGCTGGAAAATCATTAATTGTCCACAAGAGTATTGCCCTCAAAGTAAAAGATTCTTGTCGAAAGGCGTCGTAGGCTTTAACTCCTTCATGCCATAATGTATTCAGATCTTCTATTAATGGAGCCAAATAAACATCTATATTATTCCCCGGTTGTTTTGGACCCGATATCAATGTAGTCAACATTGTAAACTTTCTTTTCATACACAATTCCAGTTCAAAGTTATATGTGTTCAACATGACCGGCCAACAACTGTACCTACTACTAAGGGAACTATGAGGATTAATTCCGCCCGTTGATAGTGCTAATCGAAGATTTCTTGGTTCTGTTGCAAAATCGGGCCACTTTTCATCAACTAATTTCCAAGTTGGTGAGTCTGCTGGGTGACGCAACAAACCATCAACAATTCTATCATCTGCATGCCATGTCAGAAACTTAGCGGTCTCTTTAGATTGAAACCACCTTTTAAATCTCGGAATGGGTGAAAAGTACCATAACACTTTCGCAAGAACACCTTGTTTCCCCTCATCCCTTTTTTGTTCTTTCAAATTCTTCTTATGTTTGAACTTGGATGTTCCACAAGTGGGGCATTCAACAGCTTCTTTATACACTTTTCTATAGAGTATACAGTCATTAGGGCATGCGTGTATCTTTTGAAAGTCCATTCCGAATACCGATAAGCAACGTTTTGCCTCATTACTGGATAAAGGCAATACATTGTTATCCGGAAGCATGTCGGCAATGATTGACAGCATATTTGAAAAGCATTTATCGGACATCCCACTCTTCGCTTTAAGATTGAATAGCTTGACGATAGAGGATAACTTTGTATACTTTTTACATCTTTCATACAATGGCTTCTCCGCATCTAAAAGCAACTTCTGAAAAATTTCTGCATTTCCTGTGAAGTCTTCTTTTATAGCCTCCACCATGTCAATCAACTCTTCAACATTCTCCCCGGTATCCATATTAAGATTGTCACAGATAGGATCACCCATAGTAACATCCGGCAGTGTTTCACGATAATCCTCCTCTCCGTGCCATTTCCATACAGTATAATTCGGATCGATACTCGAACTATACAAATGTTGTCTGATTTCTTTAACACCCATTTTTAATCTATTTTCACATTGATTACAAGGGCATCGTATGAAGTTCTCATCCAAGGAGGCGTTTTGAGCAACCCTAAGAAAATTATCAACACCTTTTATGTATTCTTTTGATAATCTGTCCCTGCTCATCCAAGACCTGTCCATTCTGTATTGAGTATGTAAACCACCACGAGTGAGATATAAGCAATAAAAGATATGTAATTATTAAAAATAATGCAATATTATACAACATAATATATTCACACCATTAGAAAATATCATAGAAAATATAATATCCCTCTAAAACTATCATAAAAAATACCAAAGACACCGACACCTAATAGTAATAAAACTCAATCAACCATAACTAACCAACTCAAGAACACTAACACACCACCCAAACACTATACAACCAAAACCAATTTTAAACATTGAAGAACTTCAATTCACAAAATTATTATACATATTATACTATAATGTTATATATAATATGTATATCAACAATTGTTATACATATTATACATGACAGCAACAACCATTAGCGATTATATACCTATAATATAATGAAGTAATTAATGAAAGCACATAGTATAAGCATAGGACAGGCAATGCTAAAAATTAATAAAAGCACACAAGTGAGGCATTAGCGAGTATATGATATACATACTAAAACAAGACAATGAAACTTCAAAAGCAAACTAACATATCGTAACGCACCCTAGGATTGATCAAGATAATGATCCAAAAAAGAAACAGATAGGATAATGGAAGATCAAAAAGCATACCTAACAAATTCATAATCAAGAAATCACATGCCAAGATGACTTAATTATAAACCAATACTCTCTTTCACTAAGAGCTTCTAGTTTACCTCCTTATGATCACCACTTTGCTACTAACCACTTATATGCAACTGATGGAGATATTGAAGATAAAACAGGTCTCCCTAAAATTAAAGAATTACAAATGTTTTCCCATAGAATTGGAAGGAAGATTCATAGATACAACGAGATAAAAGAGGCAGTGCTTAAAGATGTGAAGTCCCAGGCTCAGATTAAAGAACTGAAGTCAGTCAACAATCCTAAGATGCAAGATTCCCTTTATAGAAAAGTCAATAGATCTATATCTGAAGTTAACTGGTATCTAGATCGAACAAGGTCATTGAAAGGAGAATCCTTCTATGAGGTAACGTTTTGAGCTAAATTATTCCTTTTTTATGCTCAATTTTATTTTCATCATTCAGAGAGCTAAAGTTTTGAACTGATTTATATATTTGAACTTCGAACAGATCTTGGAAAACGATCTTCGCCTTTGAAACGAACCATAGAATATGTTTATTCCAGTCATTTACTGGGTTCTAGATCCATATAATAGGTTTATTCTATTGTGGTGCCGTCACCGTTGAAGCGATCTCCGCCTTGGAAAACCAGTAAACCATGAAGGCTACACCGAAAACATCACCGTTTTAGAGGGTTCAGCAGTGCTTGTGACTATTTTGGTTGCAGATGATATTCAGTTGACTAATGTAATGGGTGGGCCATCAAAGGGCATATGTAAGGTGTAAAAAAAACGTTCTTTCACTAAAATCACTACACATATTTTTCATTAAAACATTTATATTGGGTATGCTGATATAAAACCCCATCTATTTTACTCTGTTTTTCGCTTTCAATCATTTTGTTGGTTTACTTATTTTTTCCTTCTAAATATTTGTATTGTTAGTTATTTCTACTGTAACTGTTTTACATTCAGCAATAGTTCTTAAATAAGGTTAGTTTTGGGGAGAATATTTTCCCCGAGATGGCCAAGGGGTTTGGGATATGTTCGTTGGCGGTATTGAAAGGGTTGGATTGGTTTGATTTATAGGAGTAGGTTGGGGGTTTGATTGAGTAAATTGTTTGTGGATTATGCACTTATGCAATTGTCAGGTCACGTTTCTCATGTACGAGTTTCTTTTATATATGCTCAGGATGCCAACTTTTTGTAGGATGGGGACAACAAGCTTCACTTATATATGCTCAGGATGATATGTTTTTTTTCTTCATTTCATAAGTTTATAGCCATATATGGGGACATCAACTTTTTGGTTTCCCCCCTTTTTTATTCATCAAACTTACCCTTTAATTCAAATTTTTGGGCATTTTAGTAACTTACACTCACCTTACCCATTTCTCACTCTCTCTCGACCTCTTTTGTGAGAAACGCACACTCTCTTTCTCACCCGCTCACCCACGCAGACCCTCACAAACCCTCTCACACACAAGACTACCCATTGTTACATTTTCACTCTCTCTCCCCATCGCAGCTCGCCCGTTTCACCCTCCCTCCCATAGAAACTCTTTCACATTTCACCCTCCGCTCCTCCCTCCGCTGCCTCCCTTCGCTTCCCAGACCCTATCCACTTTGTTTCTCTCTACGTTTTTTACATATCTGATATAGTTTCATTTGGTAGTTACATTTTCAGATCTGATCTAATCATGTATATCATATTCTCTTACCCTTTGTTACACGGTTTGGGTTCACAATTCAGATTTGTTATTTGTGTTGTGTTTTAGGGTTGAGGATGATTCCAATATGATTCTTGATTTTTTTGTTTTAGTATTGTAAGTATGCAATTTCATTATTTTAATTTTATATAATTTTTTGTTTGAAATTTGAATATGATTGTTTTATAATTTGATTCACTCACAGTTATATTTGTGTTTTCTTTTTCTTTTTTAATTGGCAGCTAAACTAGTGAATTCGGTGTTATTAGTAGTGTTGAAGAATGCATTGGTTAGTCTTAATAAGGAGATAGTGAATAAAGGAAGATATGTGTTGATGTCAAGGTTAGGGATTGGAAATTTGATTGGTCTGTGGGTTTGGAATTTTTTAAGATCATTTTCATTGTTCATCATTTGTTGTTTAAGGTACTCTCTCTGTCTAATTAATTTGGGAGTTTAATTTAGGATTTGTCGCCATGACCTTATTTTTACTTTAATTTCGTTATTTTATTAAATGTTTTTTCTCTATTATAGAAATATCATAAAATGTATGACACTAAAATTACATTATTAATAGTGACACTACCAATCTTCTTGATACCAAGGCCTAGCCTAATACGAATGTGTACAGTCATTTCCTCATCTTTTGATGTTATGTTCTCTGTGCATGCCTTTTTGAATCAGAGAATGGAGTTGTGATATCCTATAAGAGTGATGTCATTCTCACGATCTGATTACTATTTCCAGATAAAGGTACATGATCTGATCAGGAGTCTTGATAGAGGATGAGTAGGTATGTTGACACAAACTTCGGCGTAATACTTTTGGTTAGTTTCGAATAGCAAACATCCTCACAAAGTTCCATGTGATCTCTCCAAAATTTATATCCTTTGATGTATAGATAAAATCCTTGAGTAAATTAGTGTGGTAATGGTGGTAGATGAGGGGTTTCAACCTCACCTCACACCTCCTCAAGTCCATCACACAACCAAGAAAACTCCCTACCTTTTAGGTGTCTCAACCCTTTAATCTATCAGGCATGTGTGATCACCCACAACGACAATGGAGATAAGGTTTGCTCCTCAACACTTTCAAAGATGATTTTGTCAATGCAAAACAATATATGATAGTAAGGGTAAAGTAAAATACACTCCTAATGCTGCTAAATTTGTCAAAGAAAAAGCCTAAAAAGGCTCTTAATATCTGACGCCTAAGAGAATGAATGTAATGAGTGTACTACTAAAGTTGATTAGTTTTTACCCAATAGCCATTTTTTCATAATGAAAATTTTCTTGGTTGAGAACACATTGATTACTTTTTCTTTTGATTACAGTTGCTTCGAACTAATTCATTTTCCACCAACCATACTATCTTTATGGGTCGTGAGTATATCATTTGGATTGATTTCTTTGGATACATGAAATCAATCTTCATTTAACCCATGAAATACCCCAAGTCTAACCATGCCCACATGAATTCTAGGTTGATTTCACTGTGATGCTTATGGGATCTTCAAGTTAGTGAGTATATTATTTGGATTTTGTTTTATTTTTACATATATATAATTTTTGTGAGATTTTGTTCACAGTTTGAAATCAATCTTAATTCGACCCATGAAATCAAAATGGGATTATATTTATGTTTAATGTCACACGTGGGGTTAATGTACAAACAATTCATTGTCCTCAAGTATAAAATGCACTGTTTCCTATTGTTGTTTTAAATGATTTTTTAGCATTATCTTAGTTACCCACAAATCAAACTCTAGGTTAGTTACTTGATTTATTTTAAAATTTTGAATCTCACCATTTTCTTTAATAAGTAAGTTATTGCCAATTTTGTTCAGGATTATTTGGGTGAAGAATAAGTCATTCAAGGCCAGGTAAATATTATAGGTGGTGATCTTGATGGAGTTTGAATGGATTAACAATCCGTCAAGGCGAAGCTAAAAACTTGATGATGACAAGGGAGCCATAGAAAAACATATCAGGCGTTGAGAAAAAAAGGAGGAATTCCCATCTTGATTGGTAGGTATTTATTGATTCATGGCATTCCCATCTTTTTTGTGTTTAAGGTAGCTTCATTTAAGACACACACACACACACACACACACACACACACACACTCTTTTATTAGTGGAACATATTAGTCATTTTCAATTGAGTCATTTTATTAATTCAAATTCATATACTGATCATTGTTATGTCAATTCCGGTGTTATAATCTATCACAGGTTGTGTACGTCTTCCTCTGAAGACAACCTCGAAAAAGATGTCGCCGTATTAGAAGAATTTATGGTCTTAGGATTCAATGCACTTAGCGATAAGGTCTAGATTACCAGCATTATCAAAATAAATCGGGACCAGTGCATCAGGGAATGCTACAAAGTCGAGTGGCACTGAAATATTCTGTATGCAGGTCTTTATCCACGTACCACTGAGAGTAGGTTTATCCTTTGAACTCGCAAACCAAGACATCGATTTATCAAAGAACAGGAGAGTCCTCTCCAAATCGCCGCTAGAGAAACTAGAAAATGAGAGATTTGGAAGTAGATATTTGTTGTTTTTGGAGACAAACTTTGAAGTTCTTTCTTTTTGCTAAGTTTTAAATTTTTTTGTTATATGGTTATAAACTTTGTAGCTCTGTTTTTTGCATATATTGATGATCAGGCAACTTTTATTTACATGTGAATCAACTTTGACATGATATGTCTCTTTCTTTTCTATTCTTATAGTTCAATGTGGATTGGGAATCATAAGTTGGAACCTTGGATTTCTATCCTAATTTTGAACTTGGCATTTGTGCTCACCTTAAAAAGATTGTAGCTAAACTTACTTTGTAGATGATACCTACCATACACATGTGAGGACATCACATAATCTTCCTTTTCGATGATTTAACTTTAAGGTGTTTCTTTTTAACTTTTTCTTTTAATTTTTTATAGACTTCCATCCCATTTAGCATTGTTGTGTCTAATAAAACTCATTATTTCTCTTATAATATTTATAAATGTTGGTATATGTACTTACACAAGTACTGAAGGCTTTTCATATGGGCCAAAGAAGAGGGAATATTTCCCTGAAGATTGCAGTTTTTGAAACCTACCAGTTTCAGAGGGAAGTAGCCTAAATGTTTACACCTACTAGGTGAAAGAGTACCAGATAAAATTTGGCTTGGAGTTCCTCTGTAGCAAAACCAGTAATTAAATTTACTACATAAAATGTTAAATTTCCTTTCATTTTTTTCCCAGTTCCATTTCATGTCTCTTTAGTATATTTTTATATTATGTGTCTCAGTTTATAGTCTGTCTTTTTGGTGCTCCAGTATGTTAATAGGTTTCTGTAATTGTTCATCATAAGTCATGACTACAAAATTATAATTTCTCTAATTACAAAACCATAAATTTTATCACCATTTTTTATTGTTGATCCTTTCAATTATGATGTCCAATATATTTCTTTATTAAGATTAGCTCAAGTTGGAATCTACTTAACATTTTGAAAACAGTTGTTTGGGATAATCACTGTTACGATCCTTTCTTTGTTGATCACATGTTTACCCATTTAACATTTTGGTTTTAATATTTGGTGGGAAGAACCATCTCAACATTTGTGAAAAGTAATTATATTGATCCATGTTCATAATTAAAGAAACTCCTTAATTAATTAATTTTGGTTTGAATTGAGCAGGAAACTTGGTTGGAAAATGGTTGCAAAGGCCATGACCAAAGTGATATCAATGGTATGTTCTTACAAGCCCATTGAATTTCTTCTTTGATTCCCTCATGTAGATTGTCTATTTTTATTATCTTTTTGTTTAAAATATATATAATTAAGGTGTTGAGCTACTTCCAAGTATCTGGGACACCTTACACACATCCTTTATAGTCATATGTGTTCTTAAATTAATGTTGTACTATTTGTTTTTATAAGTTGGATGTATGGTGTTAAAGTTTGGTATGTGCATTTTAAGTTGCGGCCTTAAGAAATTGGATGTATGATGTATGTACTGTTTGTATATCCTACATATTGTTTTTATAAATTGCTGCAGGTATGAATGTTGCTTGCCTATGTTCCAGGTTGGCAGCAACTTCCAAAGCCCCACATGATACTCTACTCTGCAATCACATAACTAATGCTCTAATGTATAATATCCCCGCATATTTATTTTTTTATAAATTGAATGTATTGTTTGTTGTTTGATCTTATGAAAGTCGCCTTTATACTTGCTGCTAAGATGGTGTTCAAGTTTGGTATGTTCAAGTTTGATGCAAACATCATGTGTTACTAATAACTTTTTGAGTTGTTTATAATTTTTTTGAATTGATTGTGGTGGATGGTTTTGTTCAACTCAGGTGTTCTCTTCAAGTATATCATTTTCAAAGCAAAACGAATGGCATATGTCTTTGCAAGAAGTGGTAAGAGCCGATGTTGATGACTTGGATAATCAAGCAAAAGAACTTCCAAACCATTTGGTGCAATAGAAAATGCTTGCCTTTCCAGTGAGTAGGCAACTGCTAAACTAATATTTGATGTGTAAATCGCACTAACTGCAATGGTTACACAACCAGATGTCAAAGTATCCAAGAATGCTGTGCATCTCTAATCAGGGTCCTTTATTAAACTTAGATATTGACCATTTGGAGAAACATCACCTACTGAATTCAATAAATTCTCTCTAGGTATCCGGAGATTGTCAAATTAGAGGCCACGTTAACATGTCAAAACATCTGAACTCTTCAGGAATGTCGTAAAGCATGGGGGGACAAGGTTTGAACATAGAAAATCATGTTGGTAATCTGAAAAGCGAGTTTGATGTGAAGTCTACTATTAAGGGGGATTACAATGTCCTTATGCAATAGGTTAGCAAGGCACTGCTCGGAGAATTTATAGCAGCCAAGAAGAAGGGAAAACCATTCAAAGAATCGGGATTAGAACACACGAACAAATCCTGTCCTGTTAACCCATCTGACCTCACAACTTCTAACCTGAGGAGCATTCAGTTCTATACGGATATTTTCTGCCTAAGAGAGATCTATTGCACCATTTTGCTGCCGAAGTTTCATAACACCAAGCATAGGGAGAAAGCAAAGAATTTACATTCAACACACCATCATATGCATGCATTACATGCTTTGTTCACGTTTGAATAAATGTTGTAACTGCTGTACACTATTATCTATAAAAAAACATCTCAATATTGAAGAGTGTAATTGTTGTACATGTAACTGTTTTGTTGTGGACAAATCTTATTATGGAATAAAATGACATGAATAAGAAATTTTAATCTTTTCAAATTGTGGGACAAACATGTTGCATACATAACTATCTATATGAGTGACAAATCGATGTGTCTATTATGTGTTTTTTGATGATCGATTTGATTAGCCAGGTCACAATAATATGAATCCTATGATTCAAATTTTTGGTTTACAACTTCACATATTTTTATAGATTTTAGTGCATCCAGAAAATATTTATAGTTATTACCATGTATGCCCTATTTTTTTCACACTGTCAAAAGATGATTAATGAAAAAATAGATGAGTATGACAAGCATCTATTCACTTGGATTTTTTGTTCCGTTCGATCTATTCACTTGGATTTTTTGTTCCGTTCAATTTTTTGTTACCATGTATGCCCTATTTGTTTCGTTCGATCTATTCACTTGGATTTTTTTCACACTGTCACTATTTTTACTGTATGTGAACCACTTTTATTGTATCATTTTGTCACATTTTTTTTAAATGATAAAATGACCATTGAGATGTACAGGATCGACATACCATCTGAATGCAGCGTGTTGGCATGCAACTATCATAATTGACAATTGTGTTATTTTTTAATTTCTTAAATATGGCTGATAGGTCTATAAATAGAGGAAGCTTTGTTCAATTCATTTTTATATTGTTTATAATTATTTATGTTATGATTCCTTCTGAGATGCAAGATGATTAATAATATTCCAAATCAGAAACCTCTTAATGGATTAACCTACAGAGTTGAGTTGTAGTATGAGCCTGACTATATCGAGTAAACACAAAGTCACCAAGTTGCAATCGGTTTCTTAATTACAAGCCTATGCACAGTCTCAAAGTGAACTCTAAAAGTCCCCACACTAATACCAGGTGTATTCAATAGGCGAAAAAAAGAAAGATTAACGCACAAGGGAAATGCATCTAAGTCTGACTATATAAAGTGAACACAAAGTCGCAAAGTTACAACCAATTTCTTTATTACAAGCATATGCACAGACTCAAAGGGACATTTAAAACTCCCACACACTAGTATCACATGTACTCAACACGTGAAAGCAAGAAAAAATAATGCACGATATACTTTTTTATTCAAATGTTGATTAAAAAAGCAAGCAAATCAAAACATAAGCAATAAACTAAAACATATATTTTCCTTTGAAGTCTCTGTTTGTAGTATGGGGCTTCCATCTTTTCTAAAAAATGAAAAATTAGATGGTTCTAAGTAATTCAAAATAATATTTTTAAATTATGTTGAAGTCAATTCAGTATTTATTGCAACACAGAACACATGAGAAAGAACAATGACTTTAAAAACACACTTGTCACTTTTGGGCTATAAAAATTGACAATTTTAAAAAGGAGAAAGAAAGATATGTCTATAGAAATTTATTACATCTCGTGTGGAGGAGCTGAGATTTTTTTAACTAAGGTCTTGTTAGGTTCTGTATTCAGTTACTAGCTTTCAGAATTTGGAAGTGCTGGAAAAAAAACAATAAAATCCTTCCTTTTCAATTTAGGAATATCACATTGCTTCTTAGTACGTCTCATATTTAGAGAAGTATGTTCGAAATCAATGTACCAAATTCTAAATTAGTTAGATAGTTTAAATTTTGACCAATGATTACATTAATAATAGTATTCATTAAAAATACTAACTTTCAAATTACCACTCTCGGTTTGAGACAGTGTATTTCGTATCTCGGTTCCTTCTAATTCATGAGAATTTGGACGTTCAAATTCAAACATAAGTTGTGAATTGGTAACTTTGAATTCAATGAACAAAGATAAAGATAATTTATCATAAAAAAATTGGGGGTTCATGTGTTCAAGTAACAAATGGCTCAACTGGAAGAAGGTTCACGATAGCCTTAATTGGCAACTGAGCTACAATTCCATGCTTGAACATGTGAATGTAATATTTTTGAGTTTTATTGACCTACCATTCTACCTAATGCACGGTTGCATGTACTATTGTATTTTTTATGATGGGTTTCCTATCAAAAGAAAAACAATTGAATCGAATTTAGGTAGTAGAGGGGTTTATTATAGAAAGAAAAAGAATTAAAATGAAGAAGGTGGTAGAGGACTAACTCATGGAACTTATCTTTCGAATCATGATCCATGTCACTAACATTAATGATGGTGGGAGGGTGAAGACATTTGGAGTTCATGACATAATGCGAGAATTGACTGTGACGACATCAGACTAAGAGAAATTTGTGCACAACATATGATGGTAGAAAGTTAAGGTTAGAATGGAAATACCAGCGCCTAGTCTACAACAGAGGTGAAAGCTTCCGATTATGCCGGAATATGTCACACCATCTTCGCTCTTTCTTCGTCTTTGAAACATATTCATGCTTGTCATCGACATCAGAATAAGAGAATTTGTGCACAACATATGATGGTAGATAATTAAGGCTCTAGTGAAAATACCAAACATCTAGTCTAAAACAGGGGTGGAATCATCCGATTCTGCCAGACTATGTCATACCATCTTTGTTTTTTTTTCATCTTTGAAACATAATTATGCTCGTCATTCTCGGAGTGTGACAACATCAGACTAAAAGAATTTCTACACAACATATGACAGTAAAGAGTTAAGGCTAAAATGAAAATACCAAGCGCCTAGTCTAAAACAGAGGTGAAATCATCTGATTATGCCGAACTATGTCACACTATCTTTGCTCTTTCTTCATATTTGAAACAAATTCATGCTCGTCATTCTCTGAGAGACATATCATCAAATTTTAAGTTACTAAGGTCCTGGACCTATCGGGGGTGTCTATTAAAATAATACTTGACACGTCGGTTGGGCTATTTAATTGATGTACTTAAACTTACGGGAAAAAAAGGTTAGAAATCTTCCCAAGTCAGTGGAGACCCTAAGAAACCTACAAATACCTGGATATCAAGAACACTAGTGTGGAGGAGCTACCAAGTTGGATATCTAACGTGCCACATTTAAGACATTTGTTTTTGTACCGTAATAAAAATAGGGGCACCGAAACATCAAGTTTCTAATGTCGCAGATAGGGGAATAGGGAAAATACAAAGATTACAAACTCTATTATGCGTTGAAGCAGAAGAACTAATCCAAAAAGTTGGAAATTTCTAAGTTAATATAGTCTTGTTAATTAGATAGTGATTATTCAAGCTCCATCAATATTAAATTCTAAATTATACTAATGATGCTTAAATACATATAATAAATGTTGAAGTTACAAGCATACTGTAATACCCCGTATTTTTTGTGATAATTATTTATGGGATTATTTGAATTAAATGTGTATTAATGGGGAATTAATCCGGATAAAATACTAGCGAGATGTGAGTTGGAATTTGACTATAATGTGTACATATGACGTTATATGAATATTGAAAATATTAAAATTGTCGTGAGATAGAAATACGGCAATTTGGGAAATTTTGTTGAGACGCGTGTGACAGTCGCGTCAGGAAAGTAATTATTTAATTAAAAAGTGAATTTTATTTCTATTAACCGTATGGTCATTTTGAGTGCGCCAACGCGTCCGGAAGGGTCGAAATAGTCAGAAAACACTAGTCGGGGGTTTAGTTTGGGTCCTGGGGCATTTTTAGGCCATACCGACAACTTAAAAGGGTATTTTGGTAATTTTGGAATTTTGGGAATTAAAACCCACGAAAATTAGAGTTTAATTATGATTATTAAATAAACCCACCAACCCATTATCAGCACTAAACTAAGTAGTGGGCTACGGGAGAAGTTGAGAATAGAAGTTAAGGGTCCAAAAATAAACCTCCACCTTCATTGTCATCTTTAGAGAAGAACTTGTAGAGAGAGAGAGAAGAGAATTCTGCAGAGAGAGAGAGAACAATTCAACCTTCAAGATTCAACATCAAATTCATAGAAAGATTAGAGGCAAGTGGTTTAATTACATTATTTGCAAAGAATGTTTCTTCCATGCATAGGAAATTTATATAATTGTTTTGTTCTTGGAGAATGATAAAGACCCATTGAATTGGAATTAGAAATTTACATTTTGATGAGGAGATTGCATGTAGAATTGTGTTAGGGTAATTATTCTGATAGAAATACATCTTTTATATCACCAAAAACGGATTTAATTATGTCTATGGATGACTTTAATTTTCTAGGGTTCATGTTCATGGGATTTGGGAAAAATTGGAGAGATTTGATGATTAGATGATGTTTAGGAACATTTGGCCCTATATAAATGTTTAGTTATGACCTATGAATGTTTAATGTGGATTAGAAACCTTAAAATACTGTTGGGACGATTTTTATATGGGATTAGAGGTGAAGAAATTTGGGAAAAATGAAAAGGGGAAATTCTGGGCTCGAAACTGGCCTCTCGTTAGAAGACTTGCCCAGGTCGTTCAAACGAGCTCGTTCGAACGAGCTTCTAATGAGTGACAGTTTGACTTCTAACGATTTGGATGTTCATTCGATGCCTTCGTTCGAACAAGATCTCGTTAGATGCCCACTTCGTTCGAACGAACTCTCGTTCGAACAACGTCGTTCGAACGAGACTTCTAACGAGCTGACAGTTTGGCCTTTTTGGCCTGATTTGATTTCTAGTGTTTCCGTAACCTTATTTAATTGTAGAGATGACATTTCCTTGATGGCTAATCGATATAGTTGGGACATTTGGGATATATTGAGGAGCAAAACATAGAAGGGCGGTTTGAACCAAATGATATTTATGGGTTAGAACGTGAGTAACTAATTACGACGTGAGGATAATGGATGACGTGTATATATGAACCGGGGACAAGCGTGTGGGTATAAGAATGAGAAGTATACCACTAATATAAATATGGTAATAGCTAAGATGTGTGCATGCTTAGTATATATGATTTGATGTGTATGACATACCTACCATACTTGGTATCACGGGAGGTTTGCGTTCGTTTAGGACCATCTAATCTTTGTGTGCCTATGGGGGGATTTAGATTGGTACCTCGAGAACATAGGTCAGAGAAGGACTTATTGAGATGTTAATAAGTTTGCTGATCGTGGGAGCGTAGGTATGTGCGTGACCCATGTGATGTGACTGTGTTCGCCTCCATTGTTTTGTGATTTGCTA
Source organism: Sambucus nigra (assembly GCA_949130495.1). Lineage (NCBI taxonomy): Eukaryota > Viridiplantae > Streptophyta > Magnoliopsida > Dipsacales > Adoxaceae > Sambucus > Sambucus nigra. The sequence goes on from OX422222.1 coordinate 331,900,051, forward strand.
TTATCTGAGAACGATTCCTGAGAGATTCAGAATGCGTGATCCTTATGTACGTGATGTACCGGGATGGATAGCAGAGTATGTGTGCACCGCAGCTTAGTATCGGGGTGCTTGTATTGTATATTTATGACGTGAATAATATACACTTAAATAATGAGAACTTTCATGTTGGTATTGTGAGTATAATTATGGCAATGTTTTGAGAAAATATAACGGGATAACCGGTAGTGAATTGTATTGCTAATAATTGAGAATCCGAGTTTAAGTAAAGCCCTCTATTTAATTGATAACTCTAGAATGTATAATGAGAATCGAGTAGTAAGGGGTAGAACTTATTACGGCTTGGTTAGATATGTATGTCACTTTGATGGGTACGGTACGTTAGGAGTGGACAATTAGTCGAGAGGTGAGAATTTCATTTGAGAGCACGTCCTAACATGTATTTTACATTCATTGTTTTAATGTTATTAAAACACATGCTATTTTTTTTAAATACTCTCCACTTTCGGGCTCTGACCCGTTTGCTTTCAAATCTATTTTTGGTAAAAACCTTTTAGGTTCCCAGCCACAAGGACACCATGCATAGGATTTCCATTCAGGTGACGAGCTGTAGCTGTTGTGGAAGTTACAGGGACTTGCTAGTAGACGTTTCATTTGTCTTGACTCTATATTCAGTTTTAATCAGTTGTAGGGCATGTCGCCCATTTCTATTAGAGACATTTCATATTTCAGATTTTCAGACTTTTGGCATGTAATTAATTCAGGATGCAGTTTCGTTTAATTCAGTTGTGGGATTGTTGTGAGGAGTTTTCCTCCGGACTTATTATTATTTGTTGGTTATTCCATTTCTTCGTTATGGTGAATGGTTATGTTATTCTTTCATAATTCTTTTACTGCATGATAACCAGACTTAATTTAAAATTTGACAACTTACTTTTAAATACTAGGTGGTTAGATATTATAAACATGTTTTCAACAGTGATGCTATTAACTGAGCCAACTAGGAATTTTGATTTAATTTAATAAAGAAGTAGCTACCCGGTATTTAATTAGTCGGGGTGTCACAGGTGGTATCAGAGCATTAGGTTCTAGTGTCCTTTAGGATCTGTACGGCTTATTATGTTTCCGCTGAGCTTTCTTTGATGTAGAGCCCTATATTTTAGGACTGTTGTATTCTTTTGTATATGCTATGTTCTTCAGCTATTTTGAGTTTATAACTGTGAACTTATAAACTTTATTCTTGTTTCAGATGCCTCCACGACATGCACAACGGGTTCCCAGGGATGCAACGCCAGAACCACAGCCCGCACTAG